>JARDYH010000002.1:204103809-204703809 GCA_029215795.1 Anniella stebbinsi | reverse complement strand
GTCCAATATTATCAATATAGACCAGTTTCAGGCAGGATTCTTTCGTACTGCCTAGGAACTGTCTTCACAGCAGTCAGTTGGCACCACCTTCCCCCCAAGCCCCACAGTTTCCTCTACCCAGGGTGGCATTAGGTAATCCCGATGCCAAGGGATTTCCAGCAGTTATCTGCGTACCGGAGCCACCACCTCACGCCCTCTTCCTGATTTCCTGCGACTAATTGCTGGTTGCTTTCCACCAGGACCACCCCCAGATCGGCCCCAGAGCAAGGTCAGACAATGGAATAGCTGTACTGACCTCACTCCCACCAAAAAAAGTTGGGGTAAGTCCCTGATTTTTTTTCAAAGTGCAGCTTCATGGGGAAGCCCCACCATGGCTGTGAATCTGCAGCTGTGTCATATAACTGATTCAACGCAGATTCACAGCCACCAAGGGGCTTTGGCTGCATATAGACAGCCCCCTGGAGATGCTGGGGATTGAACCTGGGTCCTTCTGCATGCAAAGCAGGTGCTCTATCACTGAGCAGCCCCTGCCAAGGTGGTGCAATACATTTGCTTAGAGAATTAACCCATCTCTAATGCTACATTCTAGTTATGCTTTCCAAAGTTGGCTCTCTCTCTATTCTCCTTCTTCCCAAACACCCCTTTCACTTATGTCTAATAGTGGCCTAACATCTCAAGATGCTCTTCCTTTCCTTGTGTGGTAGTGTGGCAGGCGACATTGCAGGCTTTGGGGCTGCTGATGGGTTGGGTGTTTCCTTTTCTTCTCTCTGCAATTCAAGTTCTGAAGCAACTGGTGTGAGGAAAGGGGGCCGGAGAGACTGGAGACACTGTAAATCCTACCAGCTAGCAAATGCACACTCTTGCTCATAGCTGTAATGTGAGGAGAACTGGAAAGCAATGGAAAAGCCGGCAGACAAGCAACTGATTTCTTTGAATCTTCATTATCAGCAACGTGAGCGTTCTCGTCGGACCGTGTCACACCATTCGTGCAACTGTTCACAGATTCCATATCCCTTTTATTAGTGAGATTTTAAAAATCCTGATCCCCTGGAGGACATTTGGGACTTTATGCACACACAAAAAGTCACCCTTCCACTCTTTGAAGTGAGACTTTGGAGTGCCTGTTCAAACCAAACCAGGCCTGCCACATCCAAAACCTTCTCAAAAAGTCGCCCTAGATGAGTCACTGGATCTGCTTTGATGATTCATCGCGGTTCTCCCAGGACACTGGAACACACCACCAGCCATCTCTGAGAGGTTGGGAGGAGCTGCTGGCAGGAAGATGGGTTCTTTCTGCGTAGGCTTGTCCCAGGTGGTATCATAAGAAAAGCCACACAGAAAGGGGGATTTATCCCAAGGGTTGTGGGGAGACACCACGTCCAAAGAAAGCCTTCAGGGGAGCTGGGCAGCGAGCTGGGAAGGAAGTGAGTCTTGTGGTAATTGAATATCGATCACGCTTGATCACGCTTTGGGGGGGGGTGAGTGGGTGGGGGCTCGTCACGTGACTCCCATGATAAATACAAGGGAGCAATTAGACGGAGGCAGATGAAACTCTTCGAACCTCCCAGCCTGCAGGATATAAAAGTGGAGGCTTCTTTGGCGTGTCTCCATTCACCGCCACCTTCCCCACTGCCGTAAGTGCTCTCTCAGCAACTCTTCAGCCTCGGCTGGCTGCCTTAGGCGCTGCTTTGATTCACTGTCACACCTCTGCTCCAGGCTCGAGGGTGAGAGGATCAAGCGAGGAAGGAACTCTGTTGGGGGGGGGGGGGGGGGAGAGAAAGAGATGTCCGCTTTTGCCTGCTTTGAGCTTGTCTAGGCTGAGTTCCGTGAAAACCAGTGGAAGCTGGTGGCTCCGATGTAGGTGGGGCTGTGAATCTATTCTGGGTTTCAGCCGGAAATCTCGAGGAACTATCCAAGGTGCTGAATCTATTTGGGGTCTAGAGTTCAGCACCTTGGATAGCCGTTTTAGATTCTGGCTGGTTCTGACTGAAACCCAGAATGGATTTACAGCCCCACTGACATCGGAGCCATCAGCCTGCACTGGTGAAAGTCTCAGCAGCCACCCCTTACTTCTTTCTCTCTGTCTCTGTCTCTGTCTGTCTCTCTCCAGCCTCTGAGAACTTTTGAGCAGTCGGAAGACGAGAAAGGGACGCGGCAGCTCCCTAGACGGCATCCCACAAACACACACACACACACACACACCTCCGCCTGCCTCCACCCCCTCCGGCTGTTCCGCAAGAGTTCGCCGGCTGGCTGGCTGCTCCTTCGACGGGGGAAAAGCAGACGACGATGAAAGCCCTGGCGCTTTTGGCCGTGCTGTTCCTGGTTTCGGCGCAGGCGTTGGCGGAGGAACTGGGAGAGCCCGAGGAGATGAACTACTGGGCGGACTGGTCCGAGGGCGACCAAAACAAGGTGAGGAAGGGATGCTGGGCGGCGGCCCCGACGAGTAAGTCCGAGGATGCCGCTTTAAGAACGGAAAAGAAAGGGGGGGGGGGTAGTACATTTGCCTGGAACGGAAGTGGCGGCGGGGTGGGTTTTTTTCCCCCCGGGTTGAGACTGAACTGGGTAGAAGAAGCAGAAGATCCGATCGCTCCCAGCTGTGGGGACGCGAGGAAGTCCCCCCACTTAACGGGAGATAGTCCCCCCACTTAACCGACGTGCCAAGCCACGTTGGCCATCCTCGGTGCTTTTGATTAGACTCGCCACGGCCAGGCCGTCCCTCAGCCTCGCTACATCTCTCCGCGTTCTGCGTTTCGCTCAATTACAAGCACCTTGCAAATTCGTTGCTCGCTATTAACAGGCGAATACGGCGCCGTCGGAGAAAGTCCGTGGGATTCTTCTAGCAGAGCGAGACGTTCTCATTTCACGGCTTAATGTGAGATGTAGGGGAGAGGAAGGAAAAAGACAGAGAGGGGCAGAGAAGATTTGATTTTATCTATCTTGAAGACTGCACTTCTTATGAACACATCTGAGGGCAAAATTAGACAGTTCTTTCAATCTGCGTCTGGCTGCTACGTCTATTCTCGCTCTCCCTCTCTCTCTCTCTCTCTCTCCCTCCCTCTCTCTTTACTCTAGAGTAGATACAGGAGCCCGATCCGGATCAGCACCCTAGTGGGGGCTTTTAAGATGCAGATCGGGGGCCCAGTGCCTACTCCAGAATAAAAAAATGAACGAGAGACGAAGCTGCTAGAGCTGGGTTTACAGAATCATCCTATGCGTATCTACTCAGAAGTAAATCCATTGAATTCAATGGAGCTTACTCCCAGGTAAGTATGCATAGGATTGCAGCCTTAAAGTAATGTCTGTTTTGCCCCGGAGATGATTGGAACTCAGTGGGAATTCATTTCTGAGTTGGTGTGTTTAGCACCAGGCTGCACAGCTGCAGCTGAAGAAATGAGGAACTTTGTGGAAGCTACAGTGCTGTACACAGGCTCCTCTGTAGTCTTACAATCCACGTAGGATTGCCCTGTGATTGTAAAGAGGGTGGGATGGGTTATGGAATTTGGAGCTGAGTAGTAAGAATTTCCAACTTTACCAGCCACAATTGCCACCAGACATAAAAGTTGTGGGCTAATCTGGGTGCTTGGTCATAGCAAACAAGGTGACATAGCTGGCTCCTTAGTTCATATTCAAACTCCCACAAAAATGGGTTACTTGAAGCTCAAGAGGCATTCAAGTGGTGTTTTCAGATGAGGCTTTTATTGTACCATCACCCCGCCTCATTCACAGAATCTTACAGGGAGTCCAGGTGACATTGTCTTCCATCCACCCACTGCCTTTCCCCACCGCTTCTTTATTTGTTACATTTATATCCCACCTTTTTTTTCCTCCAAGGAACTCAAGGCAGTATACACATAATCCTCCTCCTCTCCACAACAACCCTGTGAGGAAGGTAGGGCTGAGAGTCTGTGACTGGCCCAAGGTCACCCAGGGAGCTTCCATGGCCAAGTGGGGACTAGAAACTGGATCTCCTGAGTCCCAGTCCAGCACTTTAGCTGCTACACCACACTGGCTCACTTCCATCTTTTTCTTCTTACCACAGAAAATCCATTAAGGAAAAAAGGATGGTTTAGCTACGCAATGCCTAATAGTTGGTAGCGCTAGGAGCCCTCCATCTGGAAGCACCCAAAGTGATTAGGTACTCAATGGTGCCATCAGGTCAGGACTGTGGAGCTGATATCCAAGGCTCAACTCAGCAGAATGAGAGGGAGGGTCCTCAAATGCAGTAGGGCTGGCTAGCCATATTTTGACAGAAGCAAGGGAATGCCCATCTAAAGAATGGCCATTTAGTCACGATCCTAAAATTAAGTAACTGCAGCACTGCAGGCTATTGGTCTACCTAACAAGAGTATGTCCATGTTTGGATTTTTTTTTTTAAAGGGGTCTTTGATGTACCTTATCTGTAGGGATGTCAGAGACATCCACAATTTGAGTTCCGATTTCTGTGAATCCAAACTACAGGTTCTGCAATGGACCAGGGTTTTTTTTCAAGTCATGCAAACATGTGCACTGTTCATTACTACTACTACTACTACTACTACTACTTTTTGGAGGAATTTGTGCAAATTTACGTTTGCACTAATGCACATTAGCGCAAATGGAAAAGCCTGGTTCTGTCAATGAGCGGACAGTGGATCAAAAGATGTCTGCCAATCCACAAAGCACAGATGGAATTGATTGAACAAATTCCATACAACCCTTCTTATCTGACTACCAAATGTGCAAGCCAGAGTTAGACCATATCCCACCATAGGATGTTTATACAGCAGAAGGCAAAGGACATCTGTGTAGCTGGCAGACTCCATAAAATGAAAAGACACATCAAAACCCATGCAATAGGTGTCCCTCGTGGTTTCCTGATCCTGCTTCCACCTTTGCACCAGGAGATCTAGAGTCTTCTGGGTGCTCATGCTTCCCAGGTTACTAAAGAACATAGGACCCATTACCACCCCACTTCTCACTCTCTCTCCCGCACTATCATTTTCCTTGTCTGCTCCTTGTAATGTCAGCTGTACAACAGCAGCCTATGTGGCCCCTTTATGGATGATGGGCTGACAATTTCAAGCCCTCGTCTCTCTCTACCAACATGTAGGCGCATAACCATCCCTCCACCCACCCTGCAAAGACGCTCTTGGACTATATTGCAAATTTATAGAATGAGTGAACTGTATCAGACACACCAAGGAGAGGAAAAGCTTTTCTTTTGAAGGGCAGAATATAAATACTTAATAAATAAATCCATGTAAAACAAATTCTTACCCTATCCAGGCTAAGATGGAGCTGTCTTGCTAGTAGATGCTCAAGATGAATCTGTTTCTAGGCACTTTGCTGGTGCTTGCTTAACTTTTCTTGCTAACAGGTCTTGAGTTTAATCTTGAATTTAAAGCTGGGCAGGGAGCAAGAAGCGAGATTAACAAAGAGAGATTTGCTTATACCTGATTTTCTTGGGCACCCAAGTTTTCTCTAATAGGGCAAATACCAGCCTTGGAGGGGTTTTTTTTCCAGGAAATTGGCACAAGGGGGTATAATTCCCCCTCCCCTAGGGCCATGGTCCCAATTCAAATCCCTGTGGCTGCTTTCCTCACCTGGTCTCCTCCAAATGCATTTGGACTACAACTCTCATCATCCATTGCCATGCTGGCTGGGGATGGTGGGAATTGTAGTCCTGCCCGACACATCTGGAGAGCACCAGGCTGGGGGAGGCTGATTCACACAGATGTAAAGAGATGAAATATCTCATTGTGGATCTCCTTCATCTCATCTAATTTACCTTTTCTTGCCCAGTCTGGATATAAATTAAATATTGTAAAGGAACTGAATATCATAGCAACTGAATGTCACATCACAGGGAAGGGGAAAACTTGCCTTGAAATGTGTGTTCTTTACTATCTCACCTATTTATCAAGCACAAGATTCACAAATCACAAGGTTAGGGGGTCCTTTTATTTCCACTGCATGAGTGCTATGCTTCATTCTGCTTGGGTTGTGCACAGTTGGCAGAATCTGCATCCACCGGTGGTCATGCTGGTTGGAGATGATGGGTGATGGAATTCAGCACATCTAGAGGGCACCAGGTTGGGAAAGACTGATCTACACAATGATGATGATGATAATTTATTACATTTATATCTCACTTTTTTCCTCTTGCAAAGAACCCAAGGCAACTTGCATGGTCCTCTTCCCCTTCATTTTTTCCTTTGGGTTGGATCCAAACTTAGTTGTGCTTATAGGGGACCCACTGGAACTAATGGGACTTATGTTGGTCATGACTCACTTATCCAATTACTGACAATGGGTCTATTCCAAGCATGAGATACTGGCTCAATTTGGACAACACAATAGTCAATGGTGGGTTGACTAACCCTAACCCTCACGCTAACCCTAGGGAGCACTCTCCACACAACATGGTAATAAATAATCAACTGTGGTGTGGATGAGGATCAACGCTGAGTTGACTATGGCAGCATTCGGATGACACAATAGTCAAAACAACTGACGATTGTTTTCCCTACACCAGTTGTTTATTGTGTTGTCCGAACTGAGCCATAGTCTGCATCCAACTCTGAGATTCATCAGATGAGCATTTTATTGCATGCTCACTACTGCCCACTTATGGATGTGTGCACGTCCTTTAGACAACAACGTCCACCTCCCGCATGCCTCCCACTCATTTTTCCATAGCAAAATTGACCCCATTTACTTTGTTTTTTAAAAAAAAAAAACACCCAATCCTGCCTCTTACATCAGAAAAGCTTTTAAAATGGAGAAAGAAAAAGAGCCACATTTGTCTTTTCATCCAACCAAGATTGCAGATTATTATCTTTGTGCCCTGTGCAAAATCAGAAATATATGGGAAATGTCTCACAGAGTGTCTTTACATTGAGGGAAATTATATTGCTTACCTGAGGTTTTTGTTTCCTCATTCTGTGGCATGATAATTATGGGCTGCATTACATGGGAGGAGAGGGGCGACTACATGTTTTGAATTGAATACTTCTCCCCCTTCACTTCTATTGAGACAGCTCCATCTAGTGGCAGATGATACTGCTTTTTCCTGGCTATTACCACTTTAAAGGGGTTTTTTTCATACCGGGGGTTCCAGAGAATACAGCAGGAGACATCTTAGTATTTGACAACTTCATGTATTGGACCCAAAAACATCTGTGAGTGGCCAATCATGAGTGTGCAATAAATTACTCATTTAGAGGAGACTACAGTGTTAAAACAGGAGAGAATAAAGTATAAGCTCCACACTCCTGCCCTCAGTAGAAATCAATATAGACAAAAGCCTAAGTGGAAAGAGGTCATCTATTTTCTACGCCTGGGTAAAAGAGGTCTCTTGAAATTCTCCATTCTATTTGTGGGCAGAGCAGTTTCACCAAATTTCTCCAGGGGCAGAGAAGGAATTCTCTGACAGTTTCTTGGAGGGTGGGACTCACCACAAGCAAGGGAAGGAACAGTTTCTTTCGCAGCCTAGTAGTCACCATATTGTATCCTCCACAATGCCGCAAAACCTTGTCTCATTCCAAGGAACTGTGGGTGGTGGCGTGGGAGATGCTACCAAAATAATAATAATAATAATAATAATAATAATAATAATAATAGAGAATATTCAGATAAAATCCTGCAAAGTGGCTTTATTTTTTCAGGGTAGGGTGGGGGGAAATTCTGTGAAATTTTCTCCGGGAAATTCCTGAGAAATTTCAGCCCAGCTCTACAATATTTTCACTCCAAAGGCATTGCCCTCCAAAGGCTTGTTCACTAAGCAGTAGTGTGGGAGAATGTGAGATTTCATTAGTTTCAGTGTCCTGGAGTTAAATCCAACCTTTCCTCTCAGAATGCAGGCTTGTCTGCAATGAACATTGCTCCAGGGTTCCTTATCCCTACAAAACAAAATGAGATGGCTCTGGATTGATCTCTGGGGTTTGTTTACACATCACTCCCCAATAGTTTTGAACAAAGACATGGAATCCCTCCCGCACCTCAGTTCTGTGGGAAGAAAATGGCGGGGGGGGGGAGGAAGCATCTTCTGCTGGTGCGACGTAATCTTTCATCTTCACAGGCAGAAAGATCCTGGCAGGCAGAGTTTTAAAACTCACACCCATACTCCAGTTATGTTAGCGTTACCATTCTGCCTTTTGGTAACATGTATTGGTTTGTTTTGAAGTGATTTTGAGGAAAAGGTCTGGACTCCAGTACATTTTGAGTCAATGGGTTGGATCCAAATTTACACTGGATCAGCTGGGCTGGTGAAAGTGGACTTCCCTGACTATCATTTTGTTAAGAAACTTCTGCAGACCTATCTTATCAACCCCCTGATGAAGGCCTTCTAAATAAAACCTTACAGGCCGAAACACATTGGGCATATAATATTAAAGCATTTCAGCATTCCGGGAACACCTCCTCTCTCCTTTTTTTTACTTTAGTGGATGCTCTCCTCCCTTTGGTTTTTCTATTTTTTGTGACAAAATAAAAGCGGGTAAATTGTTTTGTTTTGTTTTTTTGAGGTGAAACTAGCCACCATTTCCTGCTGTGCAGGAAAAGCAGTGCGATAAAAACGCCCACTGAATGGGCCACGTGGTCGTTGCTTCTTCCTCTTTCTTCCCTGTTCGAAGAAAGGTGAAGCTGCTCATCCCTACCATGGGACAGAAAAGCGACGGTATGGAAACATGACACCCGCCCCCCCATCTGATGATGCTCTTATCAAGGAGCTCAAGGTGGCATAGTCTCCCATTCGATCCGCACAACAACCCTGTGAGGTAGATTAAGCTAAGCGATAGTGAGAATTACATGGCTGAGCAGGGATTTGCACCTGGATCTTCTCAGTCCTGCTCCAACATTCTAACCACTAGGCTACATTGGCTGCATTGCTGAAAGAAGTAAAGAGTCTTCCCCCAAAGCCTTGGAAAGACAGGACCTCATGGAAAAATGTAACATTCAAATACCATTTTCACCAGATTCTTAACTGTAAACCAGGGGTAGGCAGGCCCTCTAAATGGTTTGGATTACAACTCCCATCAGATCCAGCCAGCATGACCAATACTTACACCTCCCCTAGTCAATCTCTTTCCTAGGATGCTTGAGGGTTTTATTGTAGAATTTCCCTGCCTCAAACAAGGGGTTTTGCTAAAGAACCAAACTTCATCATCTTTCATTAAGCTTTTCTACGTGAGACATTTATTCTTTACTGTGACTCTCCCATTACACTTCTGCTTTTTAAGTGAACTTTCCGGTTTTCTTTAGAGTGGGGAAAATAAAGTATTATTCGTGAAAGTGAAAGAATTGTGGAATTGTGTTATTCTGCTGTAGTGCCATCTAGAGTTTATGTAGCCAAAAAGCAGGAAAAGAAAACTGTGTGTGCAGCTCAGATCTCAATTCTGTGATGAAACCAAAAGTAGATACAGCAGATTAACAACTTTGTGTAGAAATGCTCATTGTAACTCTCCCATGTTTTCCCACTGCTTCTTCCATCTTTTTTTTTCTTTCCACAAAAAAAATGATAAGAAGGGAAAGACAGCATTGCAGCACAATGTCTTCTTCTACTCAATAGTGCAAGGAGTTGTCTGTCTGGAAGCCTAGCAAACATACACTCAAAGCTAATGAACTTTGGATAAGTTCATACATACAGTGGCTGCTAACAACCAGATTTTGTATTTACAAAAATGGAGGATATAGTATTGTATGCTTCTTTATTCCAGCAGTTCTAGGAACAACCTGAAACCTGCTTAGTATGTAGTACAGCCTACTTAGGCCTGCTATCTCCTCCCACATCTTACCCTAAGATTTTTGCTAGATGCAGACTCCCTGGCTTCAGACTCATGATGGCTTTTGTTTCCTCTGCCCCCCCCCCATGCTCTGTTTACCATTGAGCCTGAGAAAGAGTTCTAGAGAACATGAAAGCTTGCTTACTTTTTTTGTATCTTTTTCATTGGTCCTATTAAAGCTATTGCCTAATCATGGACTTTGGATTCTTTTTCCTCATGGACCAACATGACTTCCTTCGTTTTTCGTACATGTCTGTTTACCACTAGCATCAAGTGATGACTGGAACAACCATCACAGACCAAACCTAACAGCTTCCATACCTCAAACAAAAATGAGTGTTTTATAGCACACTCGTGACTAGCCACTCACAGATGTTTGCAGGTCATTCTAATGATGGCATCAGCCTCTTGTGCATCTCCCGCTCCATTTTCCGGTTTTAGCGTTAAAAAATAAACCTCAGAAAAAACGACTCTTCTGGGATATGTCGATATTTGTCAGGGTTTTCTGCCATATGCTGGCAAAGTTGTACTATAAAATGCCCACTGGAGAGCACTGTTCAATTCAACTGCATTGAGCTGTACAAGCCATGTGGCCGCTCTCTTCCTCATGTAATTACAGCTCATTGCAAATGCAGAAAAGAAGCAGGAAGCAAAGCCATGGTAAGGGAATTAGATTCCCCCCATCAGCATGAATTAGCCTTTAGCCCATTCAAGAACCTCCTTAATTTGTTACAAATGATTAGTCAACACAAATTAATTCTTTGTAGTTTGGTTTTGCTATAAAAAGCTAATAATGACTCTTGTGAAGTTTGAAGTTATATAAAGATCTTACAGAAGATCTTTAGTGTCCCAATAAAAAGCCTCTTTCTTTCTTTCTTTCTTTCTTTCTTTTGAGCTACAATAACATAACTGAGCCATACATAGTTTTACATTGGACTTTTGCATGTCTGCAGCTGTACATTTTCCTCCATGATGCTAACAGCAGCTTCAAGGGAAATGACAGAAGGAAAGGGTTAAACATCACTTCTCCCAGTGCTACAGCTATGATCAAATTCTGACTCCCCCACCCCTTCAACTGTTTTAAAACTGTTTTTAAACAATCTCAAGGGACCTAATCGCATATTCCCCTGTATCAAGTGTAGTTTGGATACTTTCTAATTCTGTATTTCCAGTGCCCCCTAGTGGCCTCCTCATGGTAGAACACTGGGGCTTTGGATCTCAATTGGATGGAGAGTCCTATTTGCATTCTGTTTACTTCATGATCTGGATTTGGAGGAAAAGCCGCTGTCCTTTCAGATGGGGGTGGGGGAGAAACCATCTCTTCTTGGAAATTTTGGAAAGCAGCAGGGGGATTGGGGAACCCTGAGAAGCTGAGGTATCATGTACTGAGCAATACTTGGCAGCTGTGGTTTTAGTGTCTTTTTTGTTCGCTCGATATCTCATTGTCAGAAAGCTGAATGCTCCAGTCACCGTAAGATATTTATGTTTCAGGAGGAGTTGCCTTTACCCTTTGAACACTTTCTCCAGAGAATTGCCAGGCGACCCAGACCCCAACAGTTCTATGGCTTGATGGGCAAAAGAGATGCTGGTGAGACCCGTTTTAAATCTCTTGAACACACCTTGGCTGATTTTATCTGCAAGATCAACTCAGCTAAAGTTAGCAACTGTTTAACCTCATTTTATTGTAAACTTTCATTGTTCATATATATATATATATATATATATATATATAATCTGCCACAAGTAGCATTTAATGTTCATTACACATTGGACAGGGGCAAGACACAAAACTTAGACGTTCCCAGGTTTTTTCAGTTTAGCAGGCACTGAAAGCCAAATTAGACATGACCTCTGCCATGTAATCCAGCCTTGCATCATTGAATTTGTTTCACAAATAGCCACCACTGGATGGGAGTGGTGCTTCAGATTGTGGCCATGGTGTGCAGAAGGGGTTCTTTGCCCCTGCCATGGGTCCAATTGGAATGGGGGGCACACTGGCTATTCACCATGGAAGGAAAACTTGAAAAAAGGGGGATCTATTATGTAGGAAAGCCAATGTGGTGTAGTGGTTAGCTTTTGGACTCTGGAGGTCCGGGTTCTAATTCCCACTTGGCCTTGAAGGTCACTGGGTGACTTTGGGCCAGTCACTGACTCTCAGCCTAACCTACCTCACAGGATTGTTGTGAAGATAAATTGGAAAGGAGAGGGAACATGTAAGCAGCCTTAGGTTCCTTGCAAGAGGAAAAAAGGCAGAATATAAATGCAATAAAATGATGAAGATGATGATGATGATGATGATGTACGTATGTATGATCTCTAGCATATGGAATAAAGTTTTTCTAAATTGTGGCCATTTTGTAAATGCTCCATTGAAATCCGTGTTACATTTTCAAATAAACATGTTTTCAATTAAATTCCTAGTATTTCATCTTTAATAGTTGCAATATGGGCTCTAAATTAACCAACTGTTCCCTACCAGAAGAAATATTATACAAATTAGGACATAGGTTTGCAGTCTAGCAAAGCAATGCTAAACATGCTTACATGCTTAAAATCCTAAACATTGTATACAGTGTGAGACCTATTTCCAGACAGATGTGCACTGGATTCTGACAGGTCAGAATGACAGCTCGCCACGTGTGTTCATTCAGACCTGTCAAAAAGTTGCACGATCTTTAAAAAATTCATATAAAATACAGGGGTAGAGGGATTGATCTGAAATTTGGCCCATATGTAGACATGTGTATGAAATTCGGGATCAATCCCTCCAACCCTCGATTTTATATTAATTTATTAAAAATCGTGCAACTTTATTGACACAACTGGTTGACCGGACCTCCGTGCTGTCATCTTGTTGTCTGCTTTTTTCCCCTTAGGCTTGCATTGGGGGAAACGCATGCATAACGTTTTTATTTGAAATGATAATGACATGAAACTTGAGGAGTCAGGACTAGCAAGATCCAATCTGCAATGTCCAAAAAGTTTCATGTCTCTATCTTTTCAAATTAAAAAGTTATAGGGGGTCCCCCAAAAGCCCCACCCCCTGCTGTAACTTCTTCATTTTTAAAGATAAAAACTTGAAACTTGTGGGACATTGAAGATGGGATCTGGCTGGTCATTTGTGAAAAAAAATCAGAGCAATTGCTCAAACCCTCGATTTTCTATGCATTTTTTAAAGATCGTGCTCGTTCTGAAAGTTGAGGCCTGGTCAACCAGCTTTCAGAACAAGCATGATCTTTAAAAACTCAGATCATCGCTCAACATTTGTCTGGGGCCGATGGGAGGCGGAATCCAATGACAACTGGAGGACCACAGGTTCCTCCACCTGATTTAGATCCTCATTGAAACTGCTAAATTGTGATTTCCAAAACTAAGAGTTAACACCATCCATTTCATTTTATTGATATACACAACATCAAAAATGCCTCTTGCAGAAGTATATGGTTGGGGGTGGGGGACAGCAGGAAGAAAGGGAATTGAGTAAAAGAGTCTTCATTTTTAAATGGATTTTGTACAGGAAACATTCCCGGTGTATTGCGCCTAGACTGAGAGTTGTTTCACGGCCATGAATAATACAGAAAATAATTAGTGCATTAATTGCCATGTAATGGTAGCGTGCTGTTGCTAAATGTGTGTGTTCTTTTCATTAAAATGACAACCAAATAACATATCTAATCTTTGAACACTAGTTTAGCTAATTATTTATTTTTATTGTTTTCCAGGATATGGCCCTCTCTCCTATAAAAGTAAGTTGAAAATGATTTTACTGGAAATAAGCTGATTTCCCTATGCATAATTGTTCACTGATTTCAATGCAACTTATATCCAGGATTGCAACTGTACACCTGATTTTAAATACATCCAGTGTGCATTCAGAAATGCTGATGTGCATTCAAGGGCTCTACACGAACAAGAACTGCTCAGTTTTTGCCTGTGTTGGGAAATCCATGTTATTGCAGTAGAATTATCCACAACGACCCTTCTCCAATATTGGGGGGGGTGGGGAGATACATTGATCTTCACACACCACAGCCCCAATCTTACTTGAGGCTGCAGTCCTATGAGCATTTACCTCGAAGTGAGCTCCACTGAACAGAGTGGGACATACTTCCAAGTAAATATACATAAGATTTCTCTGCCTTTCTATTGTGGTTAACTGCTTGTCTACTCACAAGTAAGGCCCATTGAGAGACAGGCTCTTTTCTGTACTGGCCCCATATTCTTATGGAATGTTCTTCTGCAGGACATACTCCTGGCTCCCTCCCTGGCTATTTTCAAATGGGCCTTAAAGACATGAATGTGTCAAACACTTTTCATTGATGCTTGTCTATTTTCCATATTTTATTATTTTAACTGTCACTAATATTTTTTGCTTTTTATTTATATTGGAATAGTATTTTAATGCTTCTGATTTAGTTAATTCTATGTTTATATATAACTGTTCTATTATCATTATATATCTTTCTCGTTTGTGGCAGCTTTTCTAGATGGACATGAAGGGCTTTGCCAAGTCATGCTGTCTTGTACAGATTCAGGGATTTCCTGACAATTGAGCATGTTTTAATTATGACTGCTTTCTGGATATTGGTGTGGATGTATTTTAGTAGGCCCAGTTTCTGAAGATTTTCTGCATAGTTTTTTGATGTGATGCCAGTGACTTATATGACTATCACCAACATCGCATCAAAAAATCTATTATTATTATTATTATTATTATTATTATTATTATTTTGTAAACTGCCTGAATACAAACTTCACCAAGTATGTTTGCTGATCAAACAGTGCAATCCTATACAAATAAGCCCTGCTGAGGTCAGGGGAACTTATCCAAAATAAGTGTTTGTAGTATTATCCCTGTGATGGGAGCGTGCAAGAGGGGACTTTTCTGGGACTCCCAAAAAGTGCCCCCTCCACCCCCCCTCCCTGCAGAGCCTCAGAAAGGGCCTATTTGGGGGCAGACTCCATAGAAGCTTTTCCCCCCTCCACTCTCATGGAAACCACCCATGAGTGGGAGAAAACAAGGATTCCCTATGGAGTCCCCACATGCCGTGGGGCTTTTTAAAAAAAGGTCTCTACTGATCTCTCTGGCTCCCCTTACCCCTGAACTGCGGCTCCGAACATCTCCGAGACAGTCCCAGCCAGGAAGTGGAGTCCAGCAGGGAGCGAGTGACATGGCAGCAGCAGCCTCACCTGGAAGACTACTACTCCCAGCATGCTCCCTGTTTCCCCTTCCTTCCTCGGGTCTCAGACTTCTGGTAAAGGTGGGGATTTTGCCGGTTTTGATTTAATCGGTTAAAAAACCTAAATTTCAAAAGATTGGCCAGATTGGACCAGAAAGGAGGATGGATCCTTTTCTTGGTCAGCAACATTGCGCCAGCCAAAAGAAGGCCCAGATTGCCGCAGGGGAGGGGCTTGGAGGCCTCAAATTTTCCAGATATTTTTGACTTAATGGGATTTTCCCCCCAGACCCCAATTCGGCCCCCATTTTCCAGGCTTGTCCGGGGGAAACCGGACAGATGGTCACCTTACTGCTTTAACATGGTTTACAGCAGTAGTGACAACTTCTGAGTTCCAGGACACACTCCATATACAGTTTTCAAAGTGTCATATCCTGCTTGGTGTAAATCTGGCCCAAGTCGTGGAACAAATGAATTCCTGTACAGTAGTTCATTTTTTAATTTTATTTATTTATTTACAGTATTTATGTACTGCTCCCCATTCAAAATTTCGGAGCAGTGGACAAAATAAAACAGAATACAAACAGAGTAAAAAAACACATTAAAAGTACATTTTTAAAAGAAACAAAGTGCAAAATAAACCACAGCTGGTCACTAAGTGAAGGCTTCCTGGAACAATGACATTGTTCATTGTCTTCCGTTAATGACCAAGCCATGCCAAAGAAGGGCATTTGGATCTAGTATAATGTGATCCACAGCAGATCCTAGCTTCTGTCATATTGAGCTTGTGGTAGAAACCCTTGGCAGTCAGTGTTAAGGTGGCTGTATGAAAAGTAGGACGGGCTCCTGTATTTTTAACAATTGCATAGAAAAGGGAATTTCAACTGGTGTCATTTCCATGCATGCCGCACCTGGTGAAATTCCCTCTTCATTACAACAGTTACAGCTGCAGGAGCCCTGCCCTCTTTCGTATCTGGTCAAGAGGGCAGAGCTCCTGCAGCTTTAACTGTTGTAATGAAGAGGGAATTTCACCAGGTGCGGCATGCATGGAAATGGCTGAAATTCCCTTTTCTATACAACTGTTAAAGATACAGGAGCCGTGTCCTCCTTTCCATATGGTCAGCCTAGTTGGTGTACATGTCAGCCTGGGAGGAAAAGGAAAAGGAGATGCAGCTAGAGAGTAATAAAGAGGAGCAAGCAAAGTCACTGCTGCTGTTTCCCCAGGTTCTGGACAAAATAATCTTATGCTGTGTGGAAACTTCCCGTCTCTGCAAGGGATAAGCTATTGCTCTTCTTACAATCCTATCTTCCCCCACGATGGAGTAGAGAGGCTCAGAGGAGGATTCTAGCTTGGGCAGAGGGCCTGCAGAAGCATACAGTTGGTCTTTTGTCGTAGCAAGCACTGCTTGATTTTTGCTCAGATGGCCAGATGCAAAAGAGAAGAGAGGCTTTCACCTTTCAGAGCTGCGTAGAACTATTTGCCCACGATTGCCCAATGATCTCCATGAGATTTGCTGTACACAGATGCCCGTGTACTAAGTCAACCCCACCATTCTGTTGGAGAATCAGTTTGTCTGACTCTTTAAATTTCACTTTCCACACACATGGCATAGCGTTCATCGGATTAAAGAAAGGAGTCTGCAATGGGACATTTGCTTACATAGGCTGACCATATGAAAAGGAGGACAGGGCTCATGTAACAGGCACTAAACTAGAGTGACCTTATACAAAAGAAGGCAGGGCCCCTGCAACTTTAACTGTTGTGATGAAGAGGGAATTTCACCAGGAACTAATTGCATACAAATGACACTGGCTGAAATTCCCTTTTCTCTACAACTGTTAAAGTTACATGAGCCCTGACCTCCTTTTCATATGGTCAGCCTAGCTTACAGAACTTAATAGATTCATCAGGAAACGTGTCTCTCCAGTTCAGTGCCTCTATTCGAGGCCGAGGCATGGTCAGAGCCAACTGTGCAAAATTTCCTGCTTAGTTCAGCTGAAGAGCTGTTCCGCCCATTAAAGTGAATGGAGAGCCCATTTGGTAGAGGAGCTCAGTGTGTTCATCTGAGCAGCCATGCCTGCAGGGATGCCTGGATTTGTGTCACTGACTTTGAGAACTAAGGAATCAGAAGCCCAAGGAAATGCCGAAAGAAAGATCATGTTCGCTCATTAAAAGACAGCTGGAGAGCAAATATGGATTTTGATTGTGGCTACTAGCTCAGGAACAACTGAGTGTTAACCCAACCTCATTTTAAATAAATGAAAATGGGCAATGATTTGATCAGGGCAGAAATAGATATGGACAAGGGCACTTACTTCTTTACTTATAAGAAAACTTAGCAAGGTGTCGTATTTAATAATGAGCTCAGATATTTCTAGAGTCTGTTTCTATTGTGCATTCATCATGAAAGCACATTGCCACAATGAAAACATATTTCAAATGTATTTAAACACCCCAACGTATATTTTTCAGGACATAAAACAGAACCATTTGTTGGACTCATGGGCAAAAGATCTTTAAATTCTGGTATGTATAAACGACACCTAAGACTAAAAGCACAGCCTTTTTTAATCGACTATTTTTATTTCTAAGTATTTTAGTACTATATCCAGGGGGGGTAAACCTGTGGCCCTCCAGATGTTGTGGGAGTTCAACTCCTATCAGCTCCAGCCAGCCTGGTCAATGGGCAGGACTGATGGGAATTGTAGTCCAACAACTTTGGGACAGACACAGCTTCCCTGCCCCTAGTATAAAGAGAGGAAGGATGACCCTTTAGGTCGGGGTGGGCAACTTGTGTCCCTCCAAGTGTATTTGGCCTACAACTCCCATCAGTCCTTCCCATTGGCTACGCTGGTTAAGGCTGATGGGAGTTGTAGGCCATAATATCTGGAGGGCCACAAGTTGCTCACCCTCACTTTATGTACTGAACACGCAGTATGCTTTTATTTTATTTATTTGTAACCTGCCTTTCTACCTGACCCCACCCCCGCCAAAAGGCACTCAAGGTAGATTGCTTATCTAGGGTGACCAGATTTTGAGGATCAAAATCCCGGACCACCCCCGCCACCCCACCCACCCAAAACAAACCCCCCACCGTGCACCCGCGCCGCCCCGCCCTGCGCCACCGCCCCGCGCCCCCCGTGCCGCCCCCCCGCGCCGTGCCGCCCCCCCACCCGTGCCATCACCCGGCACACTACTGAGGGACAGGTCGCGAAGCCTGTTTCTCAGTAGATTCCGAGCACCGGAGGGAAGCGGACGCCCCAGCAGGTAACTGCCTCGCGCTGCCAGCCTCCCGCCACCGCCTCATGACCCCCCGCCACCCCGGTTTGCCCCCGCCGCCCCCCGGTTGGCCCGGATCGCCCCAGGGCCAACTGGTCACCCTTTTGGGGGGCTAAATTTCCAGATTTGGCCCCCCAAAACAGTTTTTCCGCCCGGATGCAGATTTGCTCCCCATTTCCCGGGCATGTCTGGACAAATCCGGGCGGATGGTCACCCTAGCTTATCTCCCACCATGGCTCTTTTAACCCCATTCCCCTGCCCTTTCCCGCATTATGGCACCACCATGGTTTTATTTTTCCCTTCAATACCAGTTTCATGCCTTTATAGTTACATCGAATCTCACATTAAGCTGGAATTCTGACATTAATAGTTTTATTATGGCTTAATTTACACTTTTTAAATGTAGTATCTGCTAGTATGTCCGCAAAAAAGTCTTCAGCTAATGTAAAAATATGTGCTTGATTTAAATGTGCTCTAAAGACTGTCGAAAGGACCGTTCTCTGCTATTTTATTAAGTGAAGCCAAATCGCCTAATGCCATTTACAATTATTTAAGGATGCTGCATAAACTCTTCTGAGAAATTACAATTGTCAATTACTTTATTTTCGACCCAGCAGTATTCATAGCTGCAATATTATGTCTATATCCTATTTAGTTTTACAAATTGCTATGAATCATGTGCAATTAAGTGAAGGATTTATCTTGGAGGGAAATAGCCATTAAATGCTCATAAATACCAATTGATAGATTCAAGCTTGAATTGAGATTCATTCCCTATTGTGATCTTATGTCTGAAAATATGAGAAACACAAATAACTGTGTTTTTAAGTCTTATTGTTATTTCAAAATTGCTGTAATGGATAGAATTATTTCCAGCTACTTCCCTAAAGTGAGCATGAACAATAGATATACATCATGACACTCAGAAACTGAAATATCCCAGCCTGAAATGATAAGTTCCCATTTCAGTCTCTTTAGTATTCATTGCTGACTTTTATCTGACACAGGTGAAATCCAGAGAGCCTGATGGACTGAAAAAATAACAATGAAAGAGCTATGGATCTGACTGTAGAAATTAAAGTAGAATGGTGTCTATTGATACTGGAAATATAATCCACAAAGTTTAAAGTGCAGAAAAACCAGGATTGCATCTTTTGTGTGATGCAATCAATGCAGCTTGTAAAGTGGTTTTTTTTTTCTTTTTAGTATTTTCCACACTTTAGCTTAATCAAATATTGAAGCTGAAGCAGTGTTGGTGAAGCCTGACATTCACAATTTATTCAGAGTAGTCCTTTTAAACTCAGTGAGACTACTTCAAGGCCTGTGAGCTGGATTCTAGCTTAGTTCCAACTTCCCTGCACAAAGTCAGAATGCTGATGTCAGTAGTGTTGGGGGAGAAGTTCATTGTTGGGTTCATAAATTTATATGATCAGAAATTAATATATTTTTATGTTTGCAATCTGATCCACACACCAAAAGATTCATTCAAAAATGTATGCCTTTGAAATATGTGCGCGAAATAAAATTATACAATAGAACAATACGCACATCCACACTTTAGTCAATGAGAGAAAATGTGTGCATTTCAAAAATGCACACCAAAAATGCATACTTTTAGAATTGACATCCAATATTCCATGTATTCTGGAAGCCACTGAACAAATTCAGTCCTCACAGGATTGTGGTTTTTTTTTAGGGTGTCTCCCCTTTGGGTTTTTCATTTTTCAATGAATTTTTCAATGATTTTCAATTATTTTTCAATGATTTTCAATCATTTTTCAATGATTTTTAAATATCTCAGGGTTCATCCAAGCACACTGATACCGCCTTGTTTTTCAATGGCTTCATTTTAGTGCCAATCATCTTAACACTCAACCCCCTGAGTTTGCTATTATAAGGAATGGTAACTATTAGAGATCTCTTAATATCATTTTGTCCAGGTAGTATGCTGGAAAACAGTGGCCCTGTTCCGACATGCTAAACCACGATGGTTGAGCATTTTGAGCTAAACGTTATGACATAGTGTGTCATGTGAACCACAACTTTCTAGGCCTGTTTAGACAGCACACTAAGCCATGGTTAGGCCACTAACCTTTTTGCAGCAAATGGTGATTGGATGTGTTTAAACCGTGGTTATGTAGGCTCCATGGTTAGGGATGGTCCACATGACACACCAAGTCATGGTTCAGATGACACGATAAGACATAATGTTTAGCTCAAAATGCTTAACCACTGTGGCTTAGCGTGTCATCTGAACAGGGTCAATGTGTAGCGTGAACCATTTCTAACCATGGTGACTACATAACCACAGTTTAAACACATTCACTATTTGCTGCAAAAGGGTTAGCAGCCTAACCATGGCTTAGTGTGTTGTCTGAATAGGCTTTTTGTCTTTTTCAGTAAAATTAGTCATAATCCAAAGGCTCTGGCTCCATTAGAACTGTACTGAAGCTCAGGGGGTGAGGTCAGTTCCAACTTAGGGGGATGGCAGGACAATACTAACTCAAGTGAAGCAAACAACAACTCACAGTGGCTCTATACAGCTGGCTTATTCTGAGTGGCCCATATAACCCAATATTGTCTGCTCTGGCAGTAGTAGCTAATAGCTAATACTCAAGTCAGGATCTCAGACAAAGGTCTTTCCAGTCCCTACTGCATGATCCTTTTTAATTGGTGATTCCAGGGATTTTTTCTCTGCGTGTTGGGCAGACCCCCTACACACACACACACATGGTGGCTGAATTTGGACAACACGATAGTCAATGGTGGGGTAATAATCAACTTTGCAGTTGTTCATCTAGGGGGTACTCCCCACACATCATGGTAATAAAGAATCAACTGTGATGTGGATTAGGATCAGTGCTGAGTTGACTATGGCATCATTCGGATGACATGATAGTCAATACAACTGACGATTGTTCCCCTCCCCCTGTTGCTTATTGTGTCGTCCAAATTCAGCCTATGTCTCTATTAGGTTCTGTGCTGACAGGAATCTGGACCATGGTTCAAAGAACCTGGGGGCATTCTGCTTCTTTTAAATACATTTATATGTGGTGACTAAGGCACAACAGTATAATGACACTACCATTTAAATAAATGACTGGTTGAATCTGTTTATTGGACATTCTAAAACAGTGTTATGAGCAAACTCTTATTAAGATGCGATTCCTATGTTGCAGTGCAATTGCGAGTGGGGCAAGTCATGTTTCAGTAAAAGCGTGACAGCGTTCTGGAGTGGACATTTCATTGCCATGTCTTCTGCCTTTAGAAGTGTCATTTACATTTTTAAGATCCGCATCATAATGGTGAACAGTAATGGGAAAGGGAGAAAGCGGGGGAGTTATTGCTAGAGCTTAGAGTTTAGCCTTTAGCAGGGTCTTTTCCCATTCCCTGTCATAAGATTATGGTTGACTAAATTCTTATAGGAGCTAATAATAATTTTAACAAGAGCAGACATAAAGGGGAATAAGCTACTCCTCCATCATCACAGTGTGTAATAACTCCGGCACTCATTCAGAGGGTATTGAAAACTATGCAAATAAATACGCAGAAAAGACACAACTTGGGACGATGGTAGAAAAACAGAGGCAGACGCAAAAGCCCAAGGCACAGCAGGTTTTACACTGAAACCCTAATTAGGCTGGGGCGGATGGGCAATCTCGGCTGCACAACACAGGATGAGCTTTTGACAGGCTGCATCAATTCAGATTGCGATGCGGGGGTCACATATCTGAATGCTCTACCATATTAAAAAAAGAAACAAAAAACCCTTACAGAGAAAATGTCAGCATGGCAGGCTGCAATCTTATATATACACACACGCAGCAGCAGCAACAGAGGCATCAGTTGAGGCTGCTGATCACCGTAGCATGAGCAGCCTTGTTCTTAAAGGGCTGTGCCATTACCAACATATTTTTTTCTGCTGTGGTGGTGATGGTGGGGAAACCCTGAGGTTTGTATAGAACAGGCAGAACGGTGATGGTAAAACCTGAGGATACCAGTTCTCAGCACTAATACTAACGCATCAAGACATTTTAGCACCTTTGAGAACCATCAGGGCAGGAAAATGTTCTAGCACTTCTTTCTCTAGTTGTTGAGAGATTACACTGATGTTGATTTCAATTGGAGTTGAGCAACCCTACATTTCATAACATCGTAGAGCTGGAAGGGATCTTGGAGGTCATCCAATCCAACGTCCTGCTCAATGCAGGATTAACAATGCAGGATGCAACTACAGCTTCCTTGACAGGTGGCCTCTGCATTACTATCTTCAGCAAAGGAGAACCCATCACCTCCCAAGGTGATCTGTTCTACTGTCCAGCAGCTCTTGCTGTTAGGACGCTTCTCCTAAAATTTAGCTGAAATTGGCTTCTGTACAGTTTCCACCCAATTCTTGTCCTGCCCTCTGGAGCAACTGTGAACAACTCCATCTTCTACATGTGAGCCCTTTGAGATATTTGAATGCCACTATCATGTCCCCCTTTAGTTTTCTCCAAGCTAAATGTACCCAGCTTTCCTCATCATTTCACATAAGACTTGGTTTCCAGATTCCTCACCTGCTTCTAGACACTCCCCAGTTCATTACTGTCCTTCTTAATTTGTGGGCCATTCCCAGATCTGGAGACTATGCTCTAGATGCTGCTTGACCCATGCAGAATATAGCGGAATATTCACCGCATTGTATCGTATGTTTCTAGACTAATTTATCAGGATCTATATTCAGCTATCAATGATATTCAATTAAGGTGTCCTACATTGTTGTTGTTTTGTTTCTTTCTCAGGATCTTCTGAATGGAACACGGCACAAATGTATGAAAGGAGACGTAAATGAGACATTCCTGCCATTCTCTGTCAAAATTTGTTTGTTTAAGTGGCCAAGTTAGTTAGTGTAATATAAATAGCCATTGTACTGAATAATTATTTATTTATTATTAATTTTTTGAGTTGTAAATTTGATTAAAAGAATGGTTCTTGTTTCCTCTCATGGCAGCGATACATACAATATACAAGTATATGATGGGTTCTACTATGGCAACTCCATACAGAAATAGAAATCAGTGGCGTTTCACGCCAAAGCACATTATTTGATATGTTGTGTGAAAGATGTTCACCAAATGTAAAAGCAAAACAAAAAAAAGTGATAAAGAAATTTTAAAAATATTTTGTTAATTTATAGCAATTGTATCAGCTTCACTACCAACGCCAAGTTGATCTGGTGTCTAGTGCCTCAATTTGTGTTCATAGCAACAAAAAAAAAAATGTACTGTAATTTCTGTAGCCAAAATATATTTGTATCATTACAGCATGTCATGTTGTTGCTGTTGTTGTTGTTGCTGTTTCGTGCCTACATATTTATTTTTTAAATAAGAGATTTAAATGTGAATCTAGAAGACTTCATTCCATTGTCTGGCATTTTACAATAGTTAGCACTTGAAATAAAAGTAGAACTCTGCTCTGGGGATTTTGCAACATACATTCCATGAATGGGTGTAATTATTTAAAACAAAAAGCACTTGACGTAAAAGAGAGAGAGAGAGAGAACAGACTGGGGAGAGGAATGTCAGATCAGGTATCATAGTGTGATCCTATACATATGTGCTTGCAATGAGGTTCCTTTGAGTTCAATGGCAATTACTCCCAGGTAAGTGTGAATCAGATTGCAGCTTTAATCATTATATGTGTTTTTTTTCTCACTTCTCTTGATGTTGCTGTGTAGACTCAACCCCTTAGTATAAATGGCTATGGCTGCACTCCAATGGTCACTAAACTGAAAGTAAATCCCATTGAACCTGAGACATCCATCTGACTAGGCATATATACCGTATGCCTGCAATCCTATACACATTTACGGGGGAGTATATCCATTTGAACTCAATGAGGGTTACTTCTGAGTATAGAATGTGAATGCAATCCTACATGCATTCACCTGGGAGTAAGTCCCTTTGGCTCAGTGGGGCTAACATCTGAGTAGACATGCATAGGATTGTATAGTAATTTCCCTCTGTTTGATTTGTAAAACTAAAGGCTCCAATGGCTCAAACTTACCAGGAAGCTTTACCCACTAACTTTCACATGCCTTCCAGCATGTGCAAAATGTGGTTCTCAATTCAGTCTTCAGATGAAGGAAACCATCTCAGCTAATAAACAATATGGGAGATAGGAGCTTTGGCCTTGGAACTGAGGCAGGTTCCAAAGGAAATGTCTGCCTCAAGATTAAGCCCTTTATTTATTCAATTTAATGAAAGTGTGTGTGTGTGTGTGTGTTTAATCTACTTACAAGGCAGTTTCATATTAACCAACTAAGTCCCCCCCCCCAACCCTTGCAAAAAAAATTAAATAATGAAATCAAAGCTATTGGATACAGACTAGCAGTCCAAAAGAACCCATTCCAACCATTGTTGTCAGCAGAGATGGATAATTCCCTGCTAGAGTGATCACTAAAAAGAGGACACCGATTTGCCTGTCATTTGCATATTCTAATGTATAGATAGATAGATAGGCAAAATTTTAAAGAATAACCATAATTTAAATATTTGTTTTTATTTTATTATTGCATTTATATCCCACCTTTTTTCTTCCAAGGAACCCAAGGCGGCATACACAATCCTCCTCCTTTGCATTGTATCCTCGCAAAAACAACCCTGTGAGGTAGGCTGTGCTGAGAGTTTGTGACTGGCCCAAAGTCACCCAGTGGGTTTCGATGGCCAAGTGTGGACTCGAACCCAGATCTCCCAACTCCCAGTCCGACACTCTAGCCACTACACCACACTCATCTCACTATAGTGGGGAAGACTGTGATCAGGTAACCTGTAGGCTCGCTCAGTCCACCATCCAGATGCTAACTGCACATGGCAACTTCAAAGCACCTGATCTCCCTTTTTATGGTTTAAATCATAAACTTTAAACCAGTGGAGTCTGATGACTCCAAATTTGTTGGGGCTTTAAATCCATTCTGGGTTTTAGTCAGAAACAGACAGGGTTCTAAAAGAGCTATCAAACCCAACCCAAAATAGGTTCAGCACTTTGGATAGCTCTGTTAGCATTCTGGCAGGTTCTGACTAAAACCTGGAATGGATTCAGAGCCCCATAAAATGGAGTCACCAGCCTCCACTGCTTTAAACTGGTCTTAGATTGGACAGCCCTACAAATACAGAACTGTCCGCTGACAATAGTGTGGTGATTGAAGAGTTTGTAGGAGGGGCCATCTGCCTCCCAGAGGCAGTGGGGAAAGAAGAACTCCTGATGTTATTACTCTTAAGATGGTGGATTCAGTAGTTAGAAGCTCTGGGTCTCGGTGGTGTTTTATATTAAAATAAACCATTTAGGTTCATTCATAAGAAGCTGTGTCTGTTCTTAGCAGAAGCCAGAGAACACCACTGCATCTCCGTTTCAGCAGTGCCTAGTAGATTACAGGTTGAGCATGGGCATTTTAGAACAGTGCTGTGCCAAAAATTCCTCCCACATATTTTTCAACCATTCACATTCAATTTGATAGAAAAGAATTTGCTTTCGAAAATAAATTCAAAGGAGAAAAAATTTCAGAGAAATTCTCATGGGACTTGGTTCAGGGTTCTTGTGCTTACCTTACTGATGAGATGATGGAGGAGTGTGGGTGAGTATCCTGTCTTTAATCTCCCTGACAGCCTGTATTCTCCTTGGCTTCCCACACTTTCTGCCCAGGGGAAGACATCATGAATCTATTCCTCCCATAGGCCCTTTTCAGAACAGGAAGTGCAGGCAGCCTGGGAGACTGTAGAGCAATGTTGGGATGTGCAATAGAAAGAAAAATACAGACAGTACCGTTAGCCACCTCACAGTGATAAGGTAAGATCGAAAACACCACCAACACACATTCAAAATAATTTATAAAATATGCTGAGACTGAAGCTGAAAAATGGACAGCTCCTTCATGAGGATCAAAACTTTCAGGAAATTGGAGGGCAGATTTTAGCACAGTATTAGCTCCACCCTTTCCCTGGAGCTGGATGCAACATCGCCTTGTACTCATCACACACCTGCTGCAGGACTTTCAGGAAGAAGTGATGTTGCCAGGGCCTGCATTAGAGATGAGATACATCCACAATCACCCATGGCCCTCAGAAATGTGACATTGGGAAGACGCTGAGGAATGTTAACTCTGAGCCAGAATTTCTCAGAAGACATGTTTCTTAGAAAAGTCCTGAGATTTTTCTTTTCTTATCCCCTAGAAATAGAAAGATACTTTGCAGAATTTTCTCCAAATTTTCTTCATTATTTTTTTTATGGTGGCTGAATTCCCCCCTCTCCCCCCCCCCCCCGGCTGCCATACCCTGGAATGGTCCTAGGTATATGGGATATTGTGGAGGATGCAAAATGGGCACCAGGCTACCAACACAGTTGATGCTGTTGCCACTTGCAAAGCAGAAAAAAAACCAAAAACCATAGGGGGAAAAAGGAAGGAAGGAAGCTATTCTACAAGCCTTGCCAATGGTGATACCTATCTGTGAAAAATTGTTGGAGAATTTCTCCTCTAACTGGAAAAAAATGGTGAAAATGTCCCCCCCCCCCAATTTCTCTGTCCATAAATAAGGTGGAGAATTTCGAGAGGCCACTTGTGCAAAGCTTTATTTTAGAATACAGGCAGTAGTGCAGTTCGCACTTCACCTTGGGGCCAAAGTCAAGCGCCTGGTGCAGGGCAAATAACCACCCAAAACACAGCAGATCAGGGTAGCAGAAGCAAACTCCATTTTATTCCTGTAGTTCTGATGGTGCTTTGAGTTAAAGACACAGTCTTTTGCATGTTTATACATTCAGTTTCCATGATGAAAAGTTTTGCTTTTGATATCATTTTCTAGCACTGGTTAGGCCTCATCTTGAGTATTGTGGCCAGTTCTGGGCACCACACTTCAAGAAGGATGCAGACAAGCTGGAGGGGGTTCAGAGGAGGGCAACAAGAATGATCAGGGGTCTGGAAACAAAGCACTATGAGGAGAGATTGAAAGAACTAGGCATGTTTAGCTTGGAGAAGATTGAGGGGAGACATGATAGCACTCTTCAAATACTTGAAAGGTTGTCACACAGAGGAGGGCCAGGATCTCTTCATCATCCCAGAGTGCAGGACACGGAATCATGGGCTCAAGTCACAGGAAGCCAGATTCCTGATGGACATCAGAAAAAACTTCCTGACTGTTAGAGAGGTACGACAATTAAACCAATTACCTAGGGAGGTCATGGGCTCTCCCACACTAGAGGCATTCAAGAGGCAGCTGGACAGCCACCTGTCAGGTATGCTTTAAGATAGATTCCTGCATTGAGCAGGGGGTTGGACTTGATGGCCTTATAGGCCACTTCCAACTCTACTATTCTATGATTCTTTGCACAAAGGAAACAAATTGCTTTAGAACTACATGTGACCTAAAGCAATTATCTATTCTCTTAAGCCAGTGGAGAAAATTCAAATGTTATCAAAACAATGACCAGTTTTAAAGGGGCGGGGGGGGGGGGGGGAGAGATAGATTATCCTGTCCTCCAGAGAAATCAAGATTTATTCATAAATGCAAGCATAGTTTTGATGTCTAATGAATTCATTTTTTCACATACAACATGAGATCAAGGAAGCTACAAACCCATAGGTGAAATTTCTTGTCCTGATCTGATGCATTTTAATTAGGGATGTGCACTGACCCCCCGGATCGGATCGGATAGCGGATCAGAATCGGACCTGGGGGGTCGGATCGGATCGGATCGGATCGGAGGCTGGTCGGATCGGATCGGACCAGATGTCCGATCCGGATCGGACCAGATGTCCGATCCGGATCGGACGCCATTTTGAATGCTTTTTCTCATAGCCAAGTTTTGTTTTACAATAACGCCTATAACTTTTTCATTTTTAAAGATAGAAGGATGAAACTTGGGCACACTTTAAGTTGCAAGGAGCAACTCTGGAGAAAATGTGTGTGGCTTGCAAAGGATGCTCTCTTCAAGCTTCATTTTTCAAAGACAAAGTTAGGGCATGAACACAGCAGTGGTGTGGGGGAAGTCAGGCTTGCTGGGACACTGATGTCATCTGTTGCCCCTCCTCCCTCAGACTTCCCTCAGTCTTCCCTCTGTCTTTCCTCTGAACATAGCTGCAATCCTCACAGTTGCTGCAGGGAAATGACTTTTCCTAGCAACAAAGCATTGTTCCCCATTGCAATGCGAAGTATTTTGGAGTGACTTGGCCTTGAATAGGCAATTGAGAGCCAAAGTGCTGCTCCTGGTGGAGATGAGAACTGCTAGAACTGGCTTTTGATCTGGATCAACACAGCTGTCTGTATTTTCCTGACTCTCCTTGAAGATGTGGCTAGGAGAACAGTTACGATGAGTGCCCATACTTCAGAATTTGCCATCACACCACTGGTTCGCAGCATATCCCCGGTTCTGTGTTCCTTGGTACAAAGTCAGAATTGCAGGACTGCCTGTTTCATGATACAAGGTCTGTGAAATTGACTGACAGTGGACTGATAAAAGGGGTATTCACACATTACCTGGTCAGACAGCCAGAAGAAACCTGAAGAAGTGATACCGAGCCTATCTACACTGCTGCTTTAAAATGGTTTAAACCGTTATTAACCAGTTTAAAACTGTTATAAACCGTTTTAAAGCAGTAGTGTAGATAGGCTCACCATTACAGTTTTTAGGCTATACTACTATATACTAAGCATGGGCAACTTTGGGAAGTCCAGGGGTTATTTTTGCTACCCGCCCTTCCCCAGGTAGCACTGACCCCCCCCCCCACAGCACTGAAAACACAAGCAAACGAACAATTAATTTTAAAAAAGGCATGCAGAGTGGGAACAGAAAGCCCAAAGGATCAAAATTAAGTTGTCAAGCTAATTTCAACCCGTTTGGTGCTCCGTAGTAGCTATGGAGCACTAAAAGAGTAAAACAGGCTTCAAAATGGCAGCTATGGATGCCATTTTGTTATCTTTATATTTAGACAGATATGTATATATACACATACACACTTTGGTGGGAGGAGCAGGGGCTGCATGCAGACCATGGGCCACCTGTTGGCCTCTGCTGGTATTCACACTTACTTGGGAGTAAGCCTCATTGAACTCAGTGGGGTTTCTAAGAGGACATGCATAAGATTATACTGTTAGTGACAGTAAATGTCAGTGCACACAAGACAATGGGAGACAAGAGAATACTATCTAAGATTTGCAGAATGTTTTTGAAACTATAAAAATAAAAATGAAAACATAACCCTATATAAATGATACTATTCACTGCATATCGATGGATCTTTTCTTTATATTCTTAACAGAACTACAGTCAACAATCTCTCCTGAAATATTCATTAAAATTAGGGGTGTGCATCGGATCGGATCCGATCCACGATCCGAATCCGATCCGACCCAAAATCGGGAAAATCCGATCCGATCCGATCCGACCAACCTCCGATCCGATCCGATCCGACGAGGTCCGATCCGGATCGGACGCCATTTTGAATGCTTTTTCCCATAGCCAAGTATTGTTTTACAAAAACGCCTATAACTTTTTCATTTTTAAAGATAAAAGGATGAAACTTGGGCACATTGTAGACTGGTTAGGGATAGTTATCTGTGAGAAATTTCAGAAAGATTGGTGCATGCGTTTTGTGGCAATTAATTTTTTAATAAATACCCAGGAATGCTTATATCTTTGTCATTTTTAAAGTTACAAACATGAAACTTTGCCACATCGTAGGAGGTACCTTGGGACCTATGAGTGTGAAATTTCAGAAACATAGGTGCTTGCCTTGTGTGGCAATTAATTTTAGAAAAATGGGTAGTAGTGGGGTAAATACAGTTATGCCTCCCATTTTTTTATTTTTAAAGATACAAACAGGAAACCTGGGCACATTACAGGTACCACTTGCCTTGATATGTGAGTGAAATTTCAGAAACATTGGAGCTTGCCTTGTGTGGCAATTAAGTTTTGAAACAATGAGGAAAGAAACACCTATAACTTTGTCATTTTTAAAGTTACACACATGAAACTTTGCCACATTGTAGGTGGTACCTTGGGACCTATGTGTGTGAAATTTCAGAAACATAGGTGCTTGCCTTGTGTGGCAATTAATTTTAGAAAAATGGGTAGTAGTGGGGTAAATACAGTTATGCCTCCCATTTTTTTAGTTTTGAAGATACAAACAGGAAACTTGGGCACATTACAGGGAACACTTCACTTGATATGTGTGTAAAATTTCAGAAACATTGGTGCTTGCCTGGTGTGGCAATTAATTTTTGAAACAATGAGGGATTCATTGGACAGCACTTGCCCATAGGGATTCATTGGAGAGTACTTGTCCATAGGGAATCATTGGAAAGCACTTTCCCATAGGGAATCATTGCATTGCACTTTCCCACTGAGAAATGCAGTTATGCCTCCCACATTTTTATTTTTGAAGATACAAACAGGAAACTTGGGCGCATTGTAGACTGGTTAGGGATAGTTATCTGTGAGAAATTTCAGAAAGATTGGTGCATGCATTTTGTGGCAATTAATTTTTTAATAAATACGCAGGAATGCCTATAACTTTGTCATTTTTAAAGTTACACACATGAAACTTTGCCACATTGTAGGTGGTACCTTGGGACCTATGTGTGTGAAATTTCAAAAACGTAGGTGCTTGCCTTGTATGGCGATTAATTTTAGAAAAATGGGTAGTAGTGGGGTAAATACAGTTACGCCTCCCATTTTTTTATTTTTTAAGATACAAACAGGAAACATGGGCACATTACAGGGAACACTTCACTTGATATGTGTGTAAAATTTCAGAAACATTGGAGCTTGCCTTGTGTGGCAATTAATTTTTGAAACAATGAGGAAAGAAACGCCTATAACCTTTTTATTTTAAAAGTTAGAAGTCTGAACATTGCTCACTTTGTAGATGGGTTAGGGGTAGATATGTGTCAGAAATTTCAGAATGATAGGTCCAGGCATTTGATGGCTATGGAATTTTTAGATAAAATGTTTCAAAAAATTTTCCACAGAGGCCCGGTCTTCCCCTCTTCCCCCTCCCGCTTCCCGCAAAGAAAAGGAAACACTCTCTCGTCTCGATCCCTTTGATCCTGTTGCTAGTATCCATTACAGGGCTCGTGTCTGCTTTCACTTTTTACTCAAGCAGAACGGCTGAGCCTAGCTGAGTTTTGCAGCCATGCGTGCAAGGAAGGATCTCTCTCATCTCGATCCCTTTGATCCTGTTGCTAGTATCCATTACAGGGCTCGTGTCTGCTTTCACTTTTTACTCAAGCAGAACGGCTGAACCTAGCTCAGTTTTGCAGCCATGCGTGCAAGGAAGGATCACTCTCTCTCGATCTCTTTGATCCTTTGTTCCTCCCCTTCTCCTCCCCCTCGCCGGCGTTGTGTGTGCGCCCCGCCGGTGCCCTCGCGTGCGGGCCGGTTCCTGGGCAGCAGAGGCTCTGCCTGGCTGCTGTGAGGCTCCTGAAGGGCTTGCCTAATGCGGGCTGTTGTGCTCCGCTGGGCCGCGGGGGTAGGTTGATGATGAAGAGGATGATGGGGAGGGCGTTCAATGGCCCCTCCGCTCACCAACTGACAGCGCGTGCTCCGCTCCAGACACCCGGCCTCGGCAGCCAGGAGGATACGCTGCCAAGCCCGCCGCCGCCGCCCGCGCGCGCGCACACACCACCCGTCCATTATCATTTGGGCAGCCCTAATTAAGGAGCGCTCAAAAAATGGCAAAACCCCCTCTCCTTTTTTCTTAATTCCTTGCAGCTCCCACGATTTAACCCTTTCCTATCAGCTACAATTAATTAATAATAGGATGACCAGTACCAGGAGACTGGTGTGTACAAATGTTTTTTTTTTTTAGGCTTGAGATCATAAAGAGGCAAATATTCTACCTACAGTATTGGAAGCAGTATGTTGGGAAACAGGGGTGACCATATGACAGTTAAAGCTGCAGGAGCTATACTAGAGTGACCAGATACAAAAGAGAGCAGAGCTCCTGCAATTTTAACTTTTGTGATGAAGAGGGAATTTCACCAGGTGCCGCATGGATACAAATGACACCTGCTGAAATTCCCTTTTCTATTCCACTGTTAAAGCCCTGTATTCCTTTTCATATGGTCATCCTACTAATTACATTTTTTAAAAAAGTAATAATACATACTGCTTCCAATATGGTAGGTAGAATATTTGCCTCTTTATGATCTCAAGCCTAAAAAAAAAAAACATTTGTACACACCAGTCTCCTGGTACTGGTCATCCTATTATTAATTAATTGTAGCTGATAGGAAAGGGTTAAATCGTGGGAGCTGCAAGGAATTAAGAAAAAAGGAGAGGGGGTTTTGCCATTTTTTGAGCGCTCCTTAATTAGGGCTGCCCAAATGATAATGGACGGGTGGTGTGTGCGCGCGCGCGGGCGGCGGCGGCGGGCTTGGCAGCGTATCCTCCTGGCTGCCGAGGCCGGGTGTCTGGAGCGGAGCACGCGCTGTCAGTTGGTGAGCGGAGGGGCCATTGAACGCCCTCCCCATCATCCTCTTCATCATCAACCTACCCCCGCGGCCCAGCGGAGCACAACAGCCCGCATTAGGCAAGCCCTTCAGGAGCCTCACAGCAGCCAGGCAGAGCCTCTGCTGCCCAGGAACCGGCCCGCACGCGAGGGCACCGGCGGGGCGCACACACAACGCCGGCGAGGGGGAGGAGAAGGGGAGGAACAAAGGATCAAAGAGATCGAGAGAGAGTGATCCTTCCTTGCACGCATGGCTGCAAAACTGAGCTAGGTTCAGCCGTTCTGCTTGAGTAAAAAGTGAAAGCAGACACGAGCCCTGTAATGGATACTAGCAACAGGATCAAAGGGATCGAGATGAGAGAGATCCTTCCTTGCACGCATGGCTGCAAAACTCAGCTAGGCTCAGCCGTTCTGCTTGAGTAAAAAGTGAAAGCAGACACGAGCCCTGTAATGGATACTAGCAACAGGATCAAAGGGATCGAGACGAGAGAGTGTTTCCTTTTCTTTGCGGGAAGCGGGAGGGGGAAGAGGGGAAGACCGGGCCTCTGTGGAAAATTTTTTGAAACATTTTATCTAAAAATTCCATAGCCATCAAATGCCTGGACCTATCATTCTGAAATTTCTGACACATATCTACCCCTAACCCATCTACAAAGTGAGCAATGTTCAGACTTCTAACTTTTAAAATAAAAAGGTTATAGGCGTTTCTTTCCTCATTGTTTCAAAAATTAATTGCCACACAAGGCAAGCTCCAATGTTTCTGAAATTTTACACACATATCAAGTGAAGTGTTCCCTGTAATGTGCCCATGTTTCCTGTTTGTATCTTAAAAAATAAAAAAATGGGAGGCGTAACTGTATTTACCCCACTACTACCCATTTTTCTAAAATTAATCGCCATACAAGGCAAGCACCTACGTTTTTGAAATTTCACACACATAGGTCCCAAGGTACCACCTACAATGTGGCAAAGTTTCATGTGTGTAACTTTAAAAATGACAAAGTTATAGGCATTCCTGCGTATTTATTAAAAAATTAATTGCCACAAAATGCATGCACCAATCTTTCTGAAATTTCTCACAGATAACTATCCCTAACCAGTCTACAATGCGCCCAAGTTTCCTGTTTGTATCTTCAAAAATAAAAATGTGGGAGGCATAACTGCATTTCTCAGTGGGAAAGTGCAATGCAATGATTCCCTATGGGAAAGTGCTTTCCAATGATTCCCTATGGACAAGTACTCTCCAATGAATCCCTATGGGCAAGTGCTGTCCAATGAATCCCTCATTGTTTCAAAAATTAATTGCCACACCAGGCAAGCACCAATGTTTCTGAAATTTTACACACATATCAAGTGAAGTGTTCCCTGTAATGTGCCCAAGTTTCCTGTTTGTATCTTCAAAACTAAAAAAATGGGAGGCATAACTGTATTTACCCCACTACTACCCATTTTTCTAAAATTAATTGCCACACAAGGCAAGCACCTATGTTTCTGAAATTTCACACACATAGGTCCCAAGGTACCACCTACAATGTGGCAAAGTTTCATGTGTGTAACTTTAAAAATGACAAAGTTATAGGTGTTTCTTTCCTCATTGTTTCAAAACTTAATTGCCACACAAGGCAAGCTCCAATGTTTCTGAAATTTCACTCACATATCAAGGCAAGTGGTACCTGTAATGTGCCCAGGTTTCCTGTTTGTATCTTTAAAAATAAAAAAATGGGAGGCATAACTGTATTTACCCCACTACTACCCATTTTTCTAAAATTAATTGCCACACAAGGCAAGCACCTATGTTTCTGAAATTTCACACTCATAGGTCCCAAGGTACCTCCTACGATGTGGCAAAGTTTCATGTTTGTAACTTTAAAAATGACAAAGATATAAGCATTCCTGGGTATTTATTAAAAAATTAATTGCCACAAAACGCATGCACCAATCTTTCTGAAATTTCTCACAGATAACTATCCCTAACCAGTCTACAATGTGCCCAAGTTTCATCCTTTTATCTTTAAAAATGAAAAAGTTATAGGCGTTTTTGTAAAACAATACTTGGCTATGGGAAAAAGCATTCAAAATGGCGTCCGATCCGGATCGGACCTCGTCGGATCGGATCGGATCGGAGGTTGGTCGGATCGGATCGGATCGGATTTTCCCGATTTTGGGTCGGATCGGATTCGGATCGTGGATCGGATCCGATCCGATGCACACCCCTAATTTTAATGAATATTTCAGGAGAGATTGTTGACTGTAGTTCTGTTAAGAATATAAAGAAAAGATCCATCGATATGCAGTGAATAGTATCATTTATATAGGGTTATGTTTTCATTTTTATTTTTATAGTTTCAAAAACATTCTGCAAATCTTAGATAGTATTCTCTTGTCTCCCATTGTCTTGTGTGCACTGACATTTACTGTCACTAACAGTATAATCTTATGCATGTCCTCTTAGAAACCCCACTGAGTTCAATGAGGCTTACTCCCAAGTAAGTGTGAATACCAGCAGAGGCCAACAGGTGGCCCATGGTCTGCATGCAGCCCCTGCTCCTCCCACCAAAGTGTGTATGTGTATATATACATATCTGTCTAAATATAAAGATAACAAAATGGCATCCATAGCTGCCATTTTGAAGCCTGTTTTACTCTTTTAGTGCTCCATAGCTACTACGGAGCACCAAACGGGTTGAAATTAGCTTGACAACTTAATTTTGATCCTTTGGGCTTTCTGTTCCCACTCTGCATGCCTTTTTTAAAATTAATTGTTCGTTTGCTTGTGTTTTCAGTGCTGTGGGGGGGGGGTCAGTGCTACCTGGGGAAGGGCGGGTAGCAAAAATAACCCCTGGACTTCCCAAAGTTGCCCATGCTTAGTATATAGTAGTATAGCCTAAAAACTGTAATGGTGAGCCTATCTACACTACTGCTTTAAAACGGTTTATAACAGTTTTAAACTGGTTAATAACGGTTTAAACCATTTTAAAGCAGCAGTGTAGATAGGCTCGGTATCACTTCTTCAGGTTTCTTCTGGCTGTCTGACCAGGTAATGTGTGAATACCCCTTTTATCAGTCCACTGTCAGTCAATTTCACAGACCTTGTATCATGAAACAGGCAGTCCTGCAATTCTGACTTTGTACCAAGGAACACAGAACCGGGGATATGCTGCGAACCAGTGGTGTGATGGCAAATTCTGAAGTATGGGCACTCATCGTAACTGTTCTCCTAGCCACATCTTCAAGGAGAGTCAGGAAAATACAGACAGCTGTGTTGATCCAGATCAAAAGCCAGTTCTAGCAGTTCTCATCTCCACCAGGAGCAGCACTTTGGCTCTCAATTGCCTATTCAAGGCCAAGTCACTCCAAAATACTTCGCATTGCAATGGGGAACAATGCTTTGTTGCTAGGAAAAGTCATTTCCCTGCAGCAACTGTGAGGATTGCAGCTATGTTCAGAGGAAAGACAGAGGGAAGACTGAGGGAAGTCTGAGGGAGGAGGGGCAACAGATGACATCAGTGTCCCAGCAAGCCTGACTTCCCCCACACCACTGCTGTGTTCATGCCCTAACTTTGTCTTTGAAAAATGAAGCTTGAAGAGAGCATCCTTTGCAAGCCACACACATTTTCTCCAGAGTTGCTCCTTGCAACTTAAAGTGTGTTCTCAAAATGTCCTCGGTTTGATTTGTGAAGGGGCATAAAAAGCAACAATCACCATTATCCTTCCTTTCCAAATGTTTCTCCTGGAAAATTTCATTTGATCTGTTTAGATGCCCATCTAGCTGAGGTATAAAAACACACACTATCTCACCTGCAGTTCACCTCCTGTCATGTGAAAGGAGAGAAGAGTTTTTGAACCACCCACACAGCTACAGCTTCATACTTGCAATGTATTAGGCCTTTTCCCTCTTCTATTCATTTCATTTCATTTCATTAGGGCTATTTGAAAAAGTGAAAGCTCTATTTGAAACCTTAAAGAAAAGTAAACTTGCTAAAGATATGAAGCTCAGCCATTCTTTGGCTAACCTTGTTAAGAGTTTTATCTAGGAAGTGGGAAAACCAAATTTGGCAGTTTTTTGCTACAGAATGAGTAAACTGGCCTTTGACTTAGCACCCCTAATCTGAGAACAGTAATGCCATTTTTGCATGGGTTTGTTACATTTTTAATCCCACCCTTCCTCCAAGAAGCTCAGATGGACACATATGAACCCTCCCCTCATCTTGTCCTCGACAGCTCTGTGAGATAGATAGTGATTATCCAGTGAGCTTCATGCCTGGGTATCAGAAGATGTGGGTGCCTGGACCCCACACCTGACAAGATCTCCTCCAAAGAGAAGCAGGAATTTGTAAGGGTCCCCAGCACTGAAGGGGATCCCATGGGATCAACAACCCCTGAGGGGCAGCCAATGGATCCCCCAATACCTTGCCAGAGTAGACTGTGATAATGAGGGACCTGATGCCCCCATTGAGACTCCTACTCCAGCTCCAAACCCTTCCATCATCTCTCAGACATCAGAAGCAATGGTGATGACTGGCCCATGCCAAAGCTCAGATCTGGCAACACAATGTGTTCCTTTCAAGTGGGCTACTCAAGAAACAAAGGAGGAAAGCCCCCCTTCCCCACATGCTCAAGATCAGGGCCCTGAGGAAATCAAGGAAGAGGTGGAGTCAGCAGATCCACTTTAAAACCTAGTTGTTCAGGCCTTGTACACAGGGCAGGCCGTACCATTAAGCCAAGTGAGAGGCTGCCTCAGGTGGTAGATGCTGGGAGGCAGCCGTGGCTACCCCCTGGCCCCTCCACCTGAGCCCTTCCCCATTCCCTTCTCTTGGATGACAGAACTGCATGTGCCCCATGGCCTGTCCTGCACCCTCTAAGTTAGCCTGCTGCTCTCAGGTGTGGCGGAGGACAATTTGCCATTGCCAGTGTTGAAATAAAATTCCATTGTCAGTCTATACACGCTTCTTCTGTACATGGAATGGGATGGTACACCATCTCGCCCTTTGCTCAGGCAGCAAACTGTCTTGGACTGGCCCCATCACCGGTGTGGTCTTACAATCCTGCCCTGACATTTCTACTGCTCTGTGTTCTCAGTTTAGATTGTTTCATGTTCCTTTATTCTAAAGGATATAAGGCATTTCTGAGGATCCCACTTTAAAGCAGGACTTTAATGAAAGGTCGTTTCTCAGCAGGACTTTCCAATTGGCGGAAGTTTCATTCTTTCCTCTCCAATAACTCAGTCACATCAGACAGGATTCAAATAGAACTGTTAACTGTCTTTTCACACACACACACACAGAGAGAGAGAGAGAGAGAGAGAGAGAGAGAGAGGAAACTCAAATATTGACACCTCATTGCTTTTCCAATATATTGTAAGCAAAACCTCATACTTTGCTGACAACATGCAACATGACTGATGGTGGTTAACACTCTCTTCCAGAACATTTTGGTCCTATAGATTTGGGAATTAGCTTCCAAAGTGTTCAATTTTTTCACTGCCCCTCAATTGTTGCTAAGGACCATACACTCTCTTGAAAAAATGAGATTGTGACTTGAGAGTCTTAGCAGGAATCAGATATTGAAGCAATCTCTTCCCCCAATGACACTTTGTTCCAATACGCTTTGAACGTGTTTTAAGTTCATACTGATATTTAGGCAATAGCCAATGGACTCAGCCAGCTTTCCGTTGTTGTCGTTGCTGTTGACATGCTTGTGAAAGGTCATAAAAGCCACCCTCCTTTTTCAGAGTTCTTCCGTTAGCATGGGATATGGGCCCCCTCCACAAGGATGCGCTTTTGCGCCCGGTTCGGCGATTATGCGCATTATCGCGGAGGCGCATTTACTCCTAATCCCTCTGCACGGGAGGCGGCGAGAGGTGGCGAGGCGCATTAATTGATGTCCAAAAAGCGCTTTACAAGAAGTTAATGCACATAATCGCTTGTTCACATGGCGAAAATGCGCTTTAACGGCCGGAGCAAAATAAAAGTCGCTATTTAACGCGCATTCGATAATGCACATAATCCGGGAGATAACGCGCCTCTACGCCCGTTTTGCGCTCCGCTGGTGTGGAGGTAAAATTTATAATGAGCCTTCAAAGAGCATTAAACCTCTCTTGTGGAGGTAGCCATAGATGATTTCGTTTTTGTGATGCTTTGCAAAAACGGGCGAATTGAAAAGCTTCGTGCCCTGCTGACATGCCATCTTCCACTATCATCTACCAAGACAGTGCCGTCTGTTAACTACTGACAGGTAACATCACCTCCAGCTGTGTCAATCCACATCTCTGGGCACCTGCAAAATGAAGAAGGCAGCAGGGAGCTAAATGACTAGGCGTTTGAGGGGCTGTACACAATTACTGTGTCGAGAGCAGGCTGATGAATGCAGAAGCTGAAATGGAAGGAATTAAATAGATAAACCAAGCTCCAACATGCACACGGGAGGTATGTCTCACATCACCCCCAAGGGTCGGCTATACCATTCAAGCAGTATTTTTTTTAAAAAAAAAAGCTCCCTTTTTTATACATTTTTGCATGGCCAAATATTTGCAAACATGGATTCTTAAACCTTGTCACTGGCAGCCACACAGTTCTGGTCATTGCACCTCAAAAGGATGTTATACCGTTGGAAAAGGTGCAGAAAAGTGCAACCAAAATGATGAAGGGGCTGGAGCAATTCGTTTATAAGCAGAGCCATGCTAGATCAGACCAAGGCTCCATCTAGTCTAGCTCTCTGTTCACAGAGTGGCCAACCAGCTGTTGACCAGGAACCCACAAGCAGGACACAGGTGCAACACCACCCTACTGCCCATGTTCCCCAGCAACTGGTGCATGTAGGCTTACTGCCTTGAACACAGGAGATAGCACATAGCCATCAAGATTAACCTTGTAAAGAAAGGTTAAAATGTTTGGGGCAGTTTAACTTAGAAAAAGGTGAGTAACAGGGAGGGGAATATATAAACATAAAGTTTTGCAAGGCGTGGAGAAAGGAGATTGGGAAAATATATCCCTCTCTTATAATACTAAAACCTGGAATCACTCAATGAAGCCAAAAAGTGGAAGATTCAGGCAGCTAAAAAGAAGCACTTCATTACACACAGCACATATTTTTACTTTGGAATTTTCTACCACAAGATGGTTGCCAACCTAGACAGTTTTCAAAGGGGAGTAAACAAATTCATGGAGGAAAAAAGCTATCAAGGGTTATAACTAGGGACGTATAAGGAGGATTTTGTTTGTGCCCGTAAATTATCTGAACTTGCCCTGTTCGCAATCCAAATGTGAATAGGAGTGCATTGTTTGGAAACATGTATGCATGTTCCCAAATGTGCAACCACATTTGAAAAGTGTGTTTTTTTAAAAATGTGCACTTTTGAAAAATGTGCACTGAAATGTGCAAATTTCAAATGGGTGACCTTTATTTGAACGAACAAAAAAAAAAAATCAAACTAAAACAAGAGAGTCAAACCAAGCTTCGAAGCAACATTTGGAGAATTTTGGGGAGCTCAGTTATGGCAGCTGTATATTACTCTAGTCTTGCAGGGGACCACCACTGAGAGGGTGCTCCCACACAGTCTTGCTTGTGGGTGTCGCGTAGGCATCTGGTAGGCCACTGCTCGAATAGAGTGCTGGAGTAGATAGGCCCAGTCTTCACCAATTTGGCACCCTTCAGATGTGTTGGGCTATAGCCCCCATCATTTCCAGCCACTGGTCATGTTGGCTGGGAATTATGGGAGTTGCAGTCCCATATATCTGGAGGGTACCAGGTTGGGGAAGCCCAAGCACTGCCAGCTCCAGGTTTTGGAGGGCCCTTGGGCAAGTCACTCTCAGGGTGCCCCTTCCCTTCTCTTCTCACCACCATTGTCACCAGCTGCTATTGCTCCTCATTCTGTTTCCCATCACTGCTACCATTTGCCTGCTTGATAGGCAGTGACATCTCCTGGTCCTCCTTCACATCACCGACTGCTGTCTGGACCAAAGAGAGAGGCAGGTGAACAAACAGGTGTCCTGTTATGGCTGGGTCAGGCTCAGCATTAGGTTAAACTAAAGGGCAATCCAAAAGCAAGTCAATAAACAGGCAATCGTCACAGGCCCAGTTTTACTGGGCAAGACAGAGACTTCCAAAAGAGAGGTCTGAAGAGCAGCCAAGGTCCAAACACAGATAAGCAGTCAGATACCATACACAGTCTAAGCAGCAGTCAAGAAGGAGTCAAAGGTCAGTAGCACAAAGGTTCAATCACAGAGCAAGGTCCAAGGCACTGTAACTAGTAGAAAACATTGTTTCCAACAATGGCTAGACTGATACTGCACAGCTTCCTAAGCCCCACTCAGGGCTCAGCTGCAGTTCATTACCGGCCTTGCTCCTAAGGAGTCCCTTCCTCTTAAGGAGTTCTTTCTATTTGAGCATGTCTTCTTAAAGAGCCCAGCAATCTACCTCTTGCCTGGTCTTGCCGAGCCTCCATCTCAGAGGCATAATTCCTTTCTGCATGGTCATCTCTCCTGAGGACCCAGACTCCCTTACATCTCCTGCTATGGGTGGCTCCTTAGTTTTGGCATCTCTGGGAGCTCTAGCAACAGCATGGCAACAAGTTGCAATGGTGAAAAGGAGGAGCAACTCCAGGGAGCTCATCGGTGGGTCCGTTGGCATAAAGGCCCTCGGCAGGTATCCAATCATATCTCTTTTGATCCCAGACCTGAAGCCGAGATAGGCCCTTGGTCAGATTCAACACTGCTTGTCATATGTTCTTAAAGTCAAGAGACCAATGTAGGGCCACCTCCAGGTTGGAGAGGGCCTGGACAAGTTTCTTCCGGTGGGCTCCCTTCTCTAACAGCAGACTTTGGTGGATTTACCATCTGGCTGTGGTGGCAGCACTCTGAGTAGCTGTGTTGACCTGAGCACACAAAAACACAACATAATACAAAAATGGTGCCTACTGCCATTTCTTTAAAAGCCCTCTCTAAGTGTCCTTGAGGCTTATTCCCCCACCCCCAAATGGGAACAACAACAGCACTAGCAGAACCATGGAAACAGCAGTCGCTCCTGAAGGTAAAACAGAATTACAAAACTGGACTCTTCTCAAAAGATGCAGGAAGACTTTTTTTATTTTAGTCTCTATTATTAATACTTTCCCCATCAGTCGCTATATGTGAAAAGCTTTTTGCTTCCTTCAAATTGCCATGGACATTTTACTCAATAATGGTGTTAAAACAGCCTCCTGGAGATATTTCAGTCCTCCTTACTATCAGTTGTTATAGCTGTAAGGAAGCAACCATGTCCCGACTCCCAACTCCATAGTTGATTTGCTGAATGAACTAGAAACCTGAGTATTCAGGTCAATACACACTGCTCTCTTCTTTGGAGAATCTCTTAGGGCCACATTCCAATGGTGGTGTTGGGGGGGGCCAAAGGCAAAAAGGGTGAGGTCAAAAGCTAAAGGGGCAGAATTAAAATACCAAAATATACCATGTATATTAGCTTAGAGCTTCTACTGCCATTAACTAAGGAGAGGCATTCAAAGCTTTATAGAAGAGGGGACAAGGAATGCACAGAAGCCCTGAAAACACCAAACATCAGTGGTTGGGGAAAGTGGCAGCATCATCTGGAGAAATCCAGAAGGCCATATTGGGACCACAGATTTGGCCCATGGGCCGGAAGTTCCGCACCTGTGCCTTGTAGTCAATCCACAATCCAACCACAAATCTCCATGTTGAAAAACAAAACATAGACACAGTCACACACACTTCAGTGAATAAAGCTGCAAAAAAACTGATTTATTGGAAGAACAAGTTCATGTATGGTGTTTCTTTTAGATTTAGAAACAGCCTCACAAACAGTTCATATATATATATATATATGGTCATGACTGTTCTCCCCACTCAGCCTCTGCTGGTTCTGGTTCAGACTGATGGGAAATCTCTTAATATGTGCAGGTTGTAGTCCAATAATCACGTCCCTTCTGCCTCTCATAACTGTTTGGGAATCATGATGGTTGGAGATGAAATTGGTATCACAGAAAGTAATAGATCACAGAATTTCTTAGGCTTATTAAGGCAGCAAACTATTTTAAAGTCTTTCAGGCATTATGAGGATCTTTCTCAGGGCACCATTTGGTCCTCTCCCTTCTTGCCCCTGCTGGAGAAGGGGAGGGGTGTTTCTCTAGGCACATTCATTGGTCGTGGGCTCGGCCGTGTGCTTGGCCAACTCCTTTTCCATGGCCCCCTTCAAGACAGTTTGCACATCAGCACAGGTGATGGTGGACGACTCGTCCTTCTGGCTCAAAAACTCTATATCAGTTGCCACCTGGTTGTAGAGGTCCATCAACAAGGTCTTCACTAAACCCCTGGCATTGGCCTCCATCCGCACCTTGGGCATTTGCCGCAGTATCTTGGATGCAAAAAGCCTTGGGGAACAGATCTTCTTCTCCTGCTCACTGCTTACTGCCTTTTTGGCAGATGTCCGCTTGACTTGAAGCTTAAGATGAGAGTGGAGCTTCTTCTGTTTTTGAGGCTGCAGCTTCTTCTGCTTCCGTCTGACTTGTTGATGCTTCTTCTGGGTGTTTTTTCTCTTCACATCCCTGGTTTTCTTTCTGCCTTGCAGTTTAGCAGCCATTGTTCTTTTCTCCTTAAGCACCTGCCTCAAATACCAGCAGACTTTGGCCAAGCACCATCAGTTATAGGCAATAGCATGCAAATGAAGGAGCTACATTGTGACTGGATGGCTTTACCTTCATTGTAGCCAAGGAACCATTGTTACACTAAATGTGATTATCCATGACCTGCTATGATGCACATGGATTGACAGCTTCTTGGTTCCTGGATGATGATTTTGCGTGGTAAATCAGCTTTCAGTAGCCTCAGTCACCATCATTATTACTAGCATGTTTTGGGAGAATAAATTTGTATTCAATCAACCTCAAACCTGGCTGAGATATCCATAACCAGGCCTTCTTTACTAAAGCAGGGTTTAAAGTCATGAATGCCACCCTATTTGGCCTGCAATGCAGATCAGGCTGATGTGTGCTTAATTTTACTCATGACTAGATTCACTCATATCAAGGAAGTATTGATTAGTGCCTTTACCTCCCCTTGTCAATTCGAAGCCAAGTCATCATCATGCAATTTAAAAAGATTTCTGCTACCACTAGACAGATTCTGCACCCAAGTCTTTGTGTACTCTGAGCAGAGCTCACGTGTTTTGCTCCTTTTCCTATAAAGCAGTGATCCTGAAACAGGCTGACCATATGAAAAGGAGGACAGGGCTCATGTAACTTTAACAGTTGTAGAGAAAAGGGAATTTCAGCCGGTGTCATTTGTATGCAATTAGTTCCTGGTAAAATTCCCATTTCAGCACAACAGTTAAAGTTGTGGGGGCCCTGCCTTCTTTTGTATATGGTCACTCTTGTATAGTGCCTGCAACTTTAACTGTTGTGATGAAGAGGGAATTTCAACAGGGACTAATTGCATACAAATGACACTGGCTGAAGTTCCCTTTTATCTACAACTGTTAAAGTTACATGAGCCCTGTCCTCCTTTTCATATGGTCAGCCTACCTGAAACATGTTGGATCTTTCTCATGCACCACTTGAAAATCACTCAGTTTCATCAGAACACTTAATATACTTCTGTATTAAACAGATCAAACCACATACACAACATATAACTGTAGTCTTGCCTTTCTTAACTGACCAGCCATGGTTTTTATTGACACTTTTTATGAAGAATGTAATGTTTTTATCTTATTTTGTTATTGTTCACCGCTTGGGAATCTGTTTAGACATGGAGCACTATATAAATGTTGTAAATAAATAAATGGCTTTATACAGCTATTCCGACCTCCATAACACCAGTGATTTAGTGCACTCTTGCCATGCCTGGTGTGCGGATTTGCAGCATGGTACTCAAATGACACCCTGCTTGTCCAGCTGACACGCTGCCTCTTCCCCAGCCTTTCCTAGAACACCAGAAGTCTGGATTATTTTCCCTAAGCGCATTTAATACACCCTAAGCCTCCATGTAGTTTTAAAGGAACTGGGGGCTTGAATGGTTTGCATCAGGTCCTGGCAAGGAAAAGCAATCTCTTCCAGCAGCCAACTCCAAGCCTCAATATAAAACCCAAACCTTGCATCCCAGGCTCAAAAGCATTTTATAAAATCATACAACATCCAAACCTCTACAGAGACAGGATTGTACTCCCTCGATGCCCCCAAAGAGCCAGACTAAAGGGTCACTCCATTTATGCCCGGCAGACAGGTGGTCTGACAGGCCCCGACTGGAGGAAGAAAGAGAAGGGACGGAGTGGAGTGGAAGAGCAAACAAGCAAAGGAGTGAAAGAGCAGCTATTCAAGAAAAAGAGATCCTAAGCTTGATGTGCTGATAAAACAAATGTGGAGGCAACCCGGGGGTGGGGAATTAGGTTTAATGGGGGTTGTCTTTCTTTCATGTTTTTTCTGTGGGAAGAAAAAGGATGACAGAAGCATTGGGAAAACATGGGAGCGGCACAAATGGATGTCATTGGGACACACGCATGCACACCCACCTGATAAAATTCAGTGAATGGGGCAGGGTAGCTTCACAATAAATGCCTCATCTGGAAGCTCCTTTAGTCATACTTAGACAAGACTTATTGAAATCAATGGGACTTAAGTGACTCATGACTAACAAGGTCCCATTCATTTCAATTCATCTGCCCCAAGTATGACTAAATCTGGATCTAACATTATATACTTTCAGGCTTTAGAAGCATTCTGTTTTCTCTCAGCTCTCTCTCCCCTCTCAGGTATGCCATCATTAATCCATTGGGGTATGGAATTTACATGTCCAACGCCTACTTTTCTCTACCTGTTTCCCAATGGCTTTTAAATGAACCAGGGGGTTCCCCCTAACCTTCCTCTGTAGAAACTCCAAGGTCTGACGTGACTTAAAAGAAAGGAAATCACATCAAAGCTAAACAACCTGGTAAAATCCCATTTTATTATATTCCTAAGAATTAGATGTTTCTTCTGGCAAAGATTTTCCAAAGATGCGAGGATTCCTCCGCTGCTCAGATCCATTCTTTGTTCATCGATGATAGAGAGTTGTTGGTCGCTGTGCTAATCTGAGTTTATTTATTGTTCTCTTTGAAGTTTCTCAGCATCTTTAGGGAAGCATTAGGACTTTACATCAGGTGGAAGCTTGGTTGTTCTTGTTTTTCCTTCCTTTTTCCTTCAGAAGGCCGGCTCATTCTTCCCTTCTCCTCTGTAGATCTCACTGGTGCCAGCCTAAGGGAGACTTGAAAGGATGTTTTTCTAGCGGCGGCGTGACACTTTGCGGATGGTTTGGACCATCTCCGTGGCTTGCTTCTTGCGCATCACCTGCTTCAGCGCATTTTGTAGTTCCTTGGTGCTGATGGTACTGCTAAATTTGGCTCTCTTGCTGCACTTGGCCTGATTGGACACATTGTTGTAGAACCTTTTTATGAAGGAGATCATCTTTCCCTTGGCCTTGGTCGATATGGGGATCTTGTCTCGGTGCAGCTGACGCAGCACTTTAGCCACAAACTCATTGAAGGTACGCTTCGTTCCGTGCTTTTGCGGCCCATGCTTTTTGCAGTCTTTGGGGCCCATCTTCCTTGCCACCTTCCGTCCCGACTTCCCTCGTTTTAAGTTTTGCTTTCTCCGCTTTGGCAAGAACTTCCTATGCACCGTTTTCCTGCGTGCCGTCTGTTTCCTTCTCCTCGGAAAATGGGTTCTCCTTCTTGTTCCATGAGCAGCAGCCATTGCACAATCAACTCCAAGTTACCTCAGTTCTATTTTCCACCTGAGGATGCCACGCTTGCTCTGAGCTTTGCTATCATAGAGTGGCTGATGCTCAAAAAGGAGGGATTTGCTCTTCCCTCCACTGATAGTCTGGCTGGTGGATTAAGTGTCGCAAGTTGTGATGCGGCACCGGTATCCAATCAGGCTCTAGCACCTCATAATGGGCATCCGTGACCTTTCCCTCCCCTATATGGCAACAGAGGAGATTGTGACATGCCATTTGCTCCTTGGCCAGTGGGTCAGATTAAGACCAACCCCATGCTGTGGTTTTATCTCCCATTGCTCCATAACTGCTTATTATTTCAGGATAATCATCCTGGTTTACCTCATCGTCATCCTTTACATGCGTTTAACTAGTTTAACCACTTTGTTCGCTGCATGTTTATATGCCACATTTCTGTTTATGGCATTTTGAATTTTTTAGAAATTGTGTTAATTTTGTGCAAGTGCAACAAACCAACAAAAGCCACGAAAGAGAAAAAGACTAGCACATAGAGTACATGAAACAAAAATGCAAAATCCCCATTAAAGTTCTAATGAATATAAGCTTTCAGACTGGTGTTCAGATGAAATGTTTCATACTCTTTGGTACACAACTCTGAGATATGTTATGGGTAGAGCAAATCTTATGCCAGATTGCAGGTGCCCTATCCTATGCGTGCTCAGTCCAGAAGGGGAATAACACAGAAAATGAAAATACAAGAATGGAGGGGAAATGACAGATCACCCATGGCATCCCTGGAAACTATACCACTGCCCACCAATCTCAAGGTGCAGCAGAGACAATGCCCCCAGATCACCCAAAAATGGAGGGAGCCAACTTGTGCCACCTGAGGTCACAATACCCCCAATACATAAGAAACGGGGGAAAGTAGAGGCAGTCCTAACAAAAAGGGAGACTCTAGTGTACTAAGGCAGACACACAGATGTTGAGAGCCAGTGTGGTGCAGTGGCTGGAATGTTGGACTGGGACTCGGGAGATCCAGGTTCTAGTCCCCACTCGGACATGAAGCTCACTGGGTGACTTTGGGCCAGTCACTGACTCTCAGCCCAACCTACCTCACAGGGTTATTGTTGTGAGGATAAAATGGAGTGGAGGTGGATTACGTCAGTTTGGTCTCCTTGGAGGAAAGGTAGAATATAAATGCAATAAATAAATAAATGTTCAAGAATTTGCTGGTTAAATTCATCACATTGACCCTGACCACCAACCTCCCCCTCAAGGGAGAAAACAATAAACTCGAACAGCCAGGATGCCCCTGAATAAGGTACTGACTGTCCTACCCTTGAGTAAGTACCCTGTGCCTCATCCTCATCAAAATTCTCTGCTACACATTGGAAGGTTTGAGGACTGCAGGACATGGCAATTAATTTGGAGTGATGAAGAAGCTGCAATTTCTTCTATGACCCCTTCTTCCCCATGCCCCAGCAATGAGTACTGGCACTGCTACACTGTTTAGAAAAATAAATTATGACAATAATACATAAGGATGAATGGTATGCTGATGCATGTTATTCCAGAAAATAAAAAGAATATATATTTTTAGATACGTTTATTTTCTGGAATAAGCAACCAGATAAAATTAATCCTTTTGTCTTCTTCTTAGTGTTATTTGCCTTTTTCTCTCTTTCTGTTCTAGTATGCTTTTCTTAATTGAAAAAACAAGACAGAGAGCAAACCAATTCTGTGCTGTACAGCAGGTGTAGACAGATTTCAGGCATCCAGGATCTATTTTGTTTTTTGCTAGAAACTCAAGGTCCATTAACCAGAGCCACTTGCAAAATAGTTATGTGGGGGTGAAGCCTGATACAAAATGGTTTGGAAACAACCATTTGGAAATCAGAATGTTTACTTGAAATCCATCAGCGAGTCTCAAAAATCCACTGCCTATTTAAAAACAACAGTCGACATGTCTGAAGGTGTTAGGATGATATTTTAAAACTAGCAACAAAAAAGAATGGTATAGATAATCCTGGGAAGATTCTAGGATCCAGTTGCAAAATGGATGGAGAGAAAGAAATCCAGATCTTAACCAGAGCTAGAAAAAAATGGACAGCATATCCAAACTAATCCAAGGTCTTATTTCCTTGAAGTTATTCCTGCAATACAGGTGTGAGATGGTTGGATAAAAGGTCCTTTGGAAGACGGGGAACAACTAATTATTTGAGATACTTGGCTTTACTTCTGTACAATTGCATTAAGTATGGGGATGAACTTCCAGTCCCAACAGATAATCATTCTTTTGGAATTACTCCATGAGGATTTTGATGCCTAATCATGTATGAGTTCCAACAAATGTATGGTTTTCTCCTGTGTGAATTTGTTGATGTTTGTTAAGGCATCGATTTTTGCTGTCGTGTTTTCTACACTCTGAACTTTTGTAGGGCTTCTGTGTGAATTCTCTGATCCTAGATCATATTTGAGATCTGATAGTTCTTCCTACCCTCAGAACATAGATAATATTTTTCACTAGTGTGGATTCTCTTGTGCACACGGGGGGAGCTCTGAGTGAAGTATTCCTGTCCTTCTTGACAAATATAAGGTTTCTCTGCTGTGTGTATTCTCAAGTGTCTGATGAGATGGGAACTGACCAGGACTTCCAAACAGAGAGGACACCCAAGAAAGCTTCTGTCCTGTGTGAATTCTTTGATGAGCAACAAGATTAGAGCTCACACTGAAGCTCTATTCCACAATCAAGGCACTTCTATGGTTTCTCTCATTTGTATTCTCTGATGTGCAATAAGGGCTGAGCTTTGGGAAAGTTCTTCTCACCCCAAGACATGTGGAAGATTTCCTACATGGTTATTTTGGTGCTTCACAAGGGCAGAGCTATCACTGAAACCTTTCAAGCATTCATGGCAGGTTTTTCCTTGGTGTTGTTTCTTTGGTGTCTGAGGGCGTCTTTACATTAAGGGGAAATTGCGTTGCTTACCCAGGATGTTTGGTGCTTCCTGCTTTTTGGCGTGATTGCTATGGGCTGCATTACACAGTGGAGAGGGGCGACCACACGGTTTGAACTGAATACTTCCCCTCTAAGCACACTCTGTTCATTTCAATTGAGACAGCAGCATCTAGTGGTGGAAGTTCCCGCTCTTTTCAGGATGTTACCACTTTAAAAGTGGTTCTTCTCATGGTGGGATTTCTAAGGGATACAGCAGGGGACGTCCTGGTCGTTCACGTCATGTAAAAGCCCTGCAAACCTTCATGAGTGGCCAAACATGAGCATAAAAAGCAAAAAACAGGGGGAGAGAAGCATCCAAATCAGGCTAAATGAAGGGATAAACAGGTTCTCAAGATGCTGGTTTTTTATTTATTTTTTTCAAAATTGAAGAGTTGAATAGGGTGACCATATGAAAAGGAGGACAGGGCTCCTTTATCTTTAACAGTTGCAAAGGACAGGGGATTTCAGCAGGTGTCATTCATATGCATACAGAACCTGGTGAAATTCCCTCTTCATCATAACAGTTAAAGCTGCAGGAGCCCTGTCCTCTTGACCATGTACAAAAGAGGGCAGGGCTTCTGCAACTTTAACTTTGTGATGATGAGGAAATTTCACCAGGTGTTGTATATACAAATGACACCTGCTGAAATTCCATTTTCTATGAAACTGTTAAAGATACAGGAGACCTGTCCTCCTTTTCATATGGTCAGCCTAGAGTTGAATCACAGTTGAACATGTTCAAAATTATCTGTGCATCAGATTGAGAGATATTTAGGGTGGATACTTTTGAAATGAAAGCCCTATATGATAAACTGTAAAATCATACAATCCTGAGAAAGTGGACGTATAACGAGATATCACTCATAATTCCCTAAGCGTTGGGGTAAACCCCATGTTATTATACATTTTCTTTTTTTTTTTTTTGAAATAATTTTATTAATTTCAACATAATAATAACATAAACAATAACATAAAATACATACATAATCCTCGACAATCCCCCCCGTGCACCCCCATTCCAAGAGACCTTCTCTTAATCTTTTATTCTATCCAGAAATTTATCGACTCTTTTGAAGGTGTTTGTCCCTTCCCCGATCTTAATACATATTCCAATAGGGGACTCCATATTTCCCCAAAATCATTTTTACCGGACATTCCCCTCTTTAATTTCATTTTACAAGTCAGCATATCATTCAATGCCATATCCCATATTTCTTTATACCATTCTTCTATTGTATAGCTTCCTTGTCCTTTCCAATTTTTTGCAATCATTAATCTAACAGGTGTCAGGAGGTTGTTTATCAATTCTCTCTTATTTTTGTCCTCTTCCCCTTTATCCCATATTGCTAGTAGAGCGAGCTTCGGGTTTAATTCCACTTTACTTCCCATTATTTCACTTATTTCCTTAAATACCCTTTTCCAAAATTTTTGTACATATTCACAGCTCCACCACATATGGTAATAAGTTCCAACCTCCTGGCATCCCCTCCAACAATTTTTAGATATTTTTTTGTCTATCTGGTGAAATCTAACCGGTGTTAGATACCATCTCCACAATACCTTATAAAAATTCTCCTTAATTCTGATCGATAGCAATTTTAACATTCTTGCATTCCACAACCTCTCCCAGTTGTATTCCTTAATTTCTCCATTTACATCCTCTTCCCAAACCTTTTTTATTGCTTTAAGTGAATTTTGAAATTCCTCCTCTATCAATAATTTATATATCTCACTAGTCAACCCTTTCTTATTTTTCTTTTCTTCTTTCCTACCTTTTGACTCTATTAAGTCTTCAAATCTTGTATTATTTCTACACTTTTTATTTTTCAATTTCCATTCCTGAGTCCATTTCCCTAATTGTATGCATTTAAACCATGCTGATTTTTGACCTATCAATAACTCTTTAATTTGCTCATTATCCTTCAAATTTTCCATCCACTTCCCTAACTTAATTATTTCCTTATCTTTCAATCTCGCTTCAATCTCCACTTTTAACACTCTTGGGAAATTCTCCACTACTACCACCGGGGCAAGTGGTGAATCTCCTGGTATCAACTTCCCCCTAATTTCTCCCAGATCTCCACTATATTTACCAACAAAGGGTTGTCCAGTCCCTTTAATTCTCTCTTTTGAATTTTTTTAAAAAATATATTTTTCAATTTATAATCTATTTCCCCAGTTTGCGTCTCCAACCACTCCAAATCTTCCTCCCCTAGAATACAGCTTATAACATATCTTAACTGATTAGCTATATAATAATACTTAATATTTGGAAGTCCTAAACCTCCCTTCTTTTGAGCCTTATACCATAACCCTTTATTAATCCTAGCTTTCTTATCCCCATTACAATATGCATTAATTATATTTTGCCAACTTTTCAACTCTACATCTGATATTTTAATTGGTAACATTCTAAACAAAAAATTAATCTTAGGTAAAATCTTCATTTTAATAATTGCTATTCTACCAAACCAAGAATGTTTTAATTTCTTATATACTTCTAATTTCTCCCCTACTTGTTTTTTTAAAGCTACCAAGTTAAGTTCCTCTAGCCTTTCTAAATCTCTATCAATATTAATCCCTAAGTATCGTACTATATTTTTAAGTCTAAGACCCAACTTAACCTTACCTTCTTCCAGCTCTTCCTTATTATAATTAAATAACATCATTTCTGACTTCCCCCAATTTACTTTTAATCCCGTAATTTCTCCAAATTCTCTTAAATGTTTCTTAATCACTTCTGCACTCCCTAAGGGATCTTCTACTGTCAATAAAGTATCGTCCGCAAACATATTCATTTTAATCTTCTCCTTTCTTCCTATCCCCTTCACTCTTTCATCTTCCCTTATTACATTTGCCAAAATTCTATTACTATTGCAAATAAGATCGGTGAAAGAGGACATCCCTGCCTAGTTCCTCGGGCTAGTGTAATCTGTTGTGTTAACCCATCATTAACCATTATTTCCGCTTTATTGTTTTTATACAACTTATCCATCACTCCCATAAATTTATCTCCAAACCCAAATGTTTTTAATATTGTTTTGAGTGCTGGCCATTCCACACAATCAAAGGCCTTGAATATATCCAATGCTAGCAAGCCTGCTTTTAAATTCCTTTTTTTTATAATACTAATTATATTTAATACTCTTCCCATTAAATTAGACATTTGCCTACCCGGAATAAATCCACACTGATCTTTTTTAATATATTTACAAATAAATGTGGCCATTCTTTTTGCCATTATTGCTGTAAAAATCTTTGAATCTTGATTTATTAAGGAAATTGGTCTGTATGATGCGGGATCCGTTAAGTCCTTACCTGGTTTCGGAATTAATATAATCAGGGAATGATCCCATGATGGCGGGGCCTTCCCCCCTTCTATTATAGTATTAAATAATTTCTTTAATCTTGGTATTAAAATTTCTTTAAAAAGCTTATAATACTCCGACCCCAATCCATCCATCCCCGGTGATTTTCCTCCTTTCAGTTTATCAATAACTCCCTCTATCTCTTTTTCAGTAACTAAACCTTCCATATAATCCCTATCCTGCTTCTGCAATTTTATTTTCCAATTCCTCTCTACATATTCCAATACCTTATCTTGCGGTCCCGATCCTGATGTATATAATTCACTATAAAAATCCTTAAATATATTTAATTTATCTTTCATTAAATTACAACTATTCCCTGACTTGTCTTTTATTGTCCCTATCATATTCTTAGCCTTTTCCAACTGTGTGGATCTGGCCAGCATCTTAGAATTCCTGTTGCTATATTCAAAAAAATCTCTTTTTAGATACAGCAATTTTTTTTGAACTTGTTCTAATTCTTCTTTCTCTAATTCCTTTTTCTTAGCTTGAATTTGGGCAATTAGGCGTTTATCTTTTGTCTCCTTTAACTTATCTTCCAAACTCCTTACCTCCTCTTCAATCTTTTTATTTTGAGCTTCCTGTTGTTTTTTTAATGTACAACTTTCCCTAATACAAATCCCTCTTACCACAGCTTTCATTGTATCCCATAATATGTCCTGCCAGTTATTCTCTTTTTCATTAATCTCCCACATTTCCTGCAGTTCTTTCTTTATTTTCTCCATTATATATTTTTTATTCAACAACCTTACATCCAATCTCCATCTCTTCGCTTGTCTATAGTCTTTCTTGATTTCCATGTCCATTGTCATTAACGCGTGGTCAGTAACCTTAATAACTCCAATATCACAATCTATAATTTTGGGTAACATATTTTTTGATACAAAAATGTAATCTATCCTTGAATAACTCTGAAATCTCTGTGAGTAGAAGGTATATTTCCTTTCTTCCCCTCTTAAAACTCTCCACACATCCATTAATTCTTTCCCTTCCATTAATTTGCTTAACTCTGTCTTCCCCGCCCTCTTAATATCTTTTAATATGTTATCCCTATCTTTCCCTATATCTAGTACCATATTAAAGTCACCTGCCATCACAATGTGCTTTTTACCCACTTCTCCCAGCACGTTAAATACTTCATCAATAAATTCCATTTGTTTCCCATTTGGAGCATAAACATTCACCAATACATATTCCTCTTCTCCCAACTTGCAGAACATAATAAGAAACCTTCCATTTTTATCTTTCTTTACACTTTGAATAGTTATACCACATGTCTTTGAAATTATTATTGCCACCCCTCTTGATTTCGAAGTTCCATATGCCTTCTCATAAACGCCCACCTCCCTCATTCGAAGCTCATTAACTCCATCTTTGGCCTGATGAGTTTCCTGCAAAAAAATTACATCTATTTTTTTTTTTAATAACATTTCAATCCTCTTTCTTTTAATTACTGTTCCTAGCCCTTTAACATTCAATGTTGCCAATCTAAGTTTATTTTCCATCTCTTTCTTTCACACAAGTCTTTAAGTCGGTCTCCCTCTGTGTAACCCATTCCCCCCCCTCCCTAACCCTCCCCCCCACATTCACCCCCAATTTCACCCCCCTCCTCACCAGCTTCCTGGGCATTGGTCCCAATCTTCTTAGAACTCTTGGGGGGGGGAACTCGGCCCAACATTCCGGAATAACGTCTACCCTCCCCTCCATATCTCTTCTTCTCCCTATCCCTCTTACAATATTTATTAAGGTCTATTCATTACTCCCTCCTGCCGCGCCTTCTTCTTGCTTCTCTTCTCCAGCCGATGTGGCATCCATTATGCCCAGCTTCTCCAATAGCTCGATGCCTTGCTCACAAGATGTTATTCTTTGCTGCTTCCCGTTCCACTTAAATCTCAAGAAAACTGGATATCCCCAATTGTAGGAGATCGATTTCATCTTCAATGCCGCTGTGCAGATTCTAACGCTCTTCCTCCACTGCACCGTCTGAGGGCTCAAATCCTGGAAAACCTGAATTGGTGTTGCTTGAAGCGTTGGTTGACCTTGACTTCTAACTGCTTGCATTAATTTTTCTTTTTTGTAGTAATTAGCAAATTTCACAATAATGTCTCTTGGGTACTCTCTTGTCTTTCCAAATCCCACCCTATGGGCCCGCTCAATATCTTCCATTTTCCAATCTTCCTGTGGTACTAATTGTTTGACCCATGCCAAGATTAATTCTCTTATACTATTAAGGGTCTCCCCTTGCTGCTCCCCAAAAGACCTTATGCGTAAATTTGCTCTCCGGTCCCTGTCTTCCATCGCTATAAGCCGTAAATCCTGTTGCGTTAGCTGTTCCTCTTGCTTCTTATATAAAACCTTTAGTTCTCCAGTTTCTTCCTGCAAAGCTCCAACCTCTTTCTCCACCTTTTGAAGGCCTGCCAAGAGTTGCTGTTGTGACTCGGTGATCCTTTTAGCCAATCGTTCTTCTTGCTTCAATAAAGCCTGCTGAATATTTCCATCCTGCTTTAATATAGCTACATCCAGCATCTTTTGGATATTCTGAATCAGCTCATCTGTTGGGTCAGCTTGCCTCCCTGTGGTTGTTTTAGGAATTGCACCTGGCTTAGTTCCAGTCTTAGTACTGGCATTTCCGGCATGACTAGGGGATTGCTTCTTTGTCTTTTCAGAATCCAGCATTTTGTCAGTACAGACTAGCCTGTAGCTCCTATCGGACGGACGATCACCCTTGGGTCTATTCCAAGAAGTTATTTTCTTCTTGCTCATAAATCGTGCACCCTTCGAGCCTATCCGATAAGGACACAGCCACTTCTAGCCAGGGATCAAAGTCTCTTTCTCTTCACCTCAATCACTCCCTCTGGCCTCTCTGTCTCCCGGACAGCCTTTTAATCACTTATAATCCTTTAATTGTTCTTTTAATTGCCAAGGCTGACGAGTTTAGTTTCGATTCTCGTCGGGCAGAGTTAGCCCTTCCTCCCAGCGGAACAGTTATACAGCCAACACTCTTTCAACGCTTAAAAGCTTAAAACTTTCCAAGCTTAAAAGTCTCTTTTCTAAGTGTTAGCAATCGTTCTGTTCTCTCTACAGTCTATTCAATCAGCCAGCAATCGTATATACGTCCTTTATTTACCTTCACCGTGCTTCAAAGCTGCCGGTCCGTCACCTCCCTCAGTCATGCTGGTTATAAAGCCATAAATCTTCTTCCAGCTGCAGTCTCTTAAGCAAGCTTTCCCCTCTCCATAGCAGACTTATATGTAGCAAACCGCTCTTTTAGGATAGGGAATTTACAGTTAATTCACTGCTTCTTTCGGAGGATGAAGGATTTGCGACTTATCCCATGTCCTGCTAGGCCACGCCCCCTTATACATTTTCTTAATCCTCATTAAAAATGCAACTTTTTTGTTCTTGAGTATTCATTCGAAAGTTTGGATTTTTTAGTAAATCATGGTTAAACATCACACATAACCAATGTGAACACTGATTTTATACATTCAAATGAAATTATCTCAAAAACTAATGGAGTTAACAAAAATGTGTAATTACAAAAAGTATTTGTCATTAAATTTGAAACGTTTCAGAAAAAAATCATCTCTGTAGCATAAACGGGTGAGAACTTATGCATATTTAAAAGTGGCAACTACATAACAGCATGGCAGCCATATTGATGATGTCATCACGCAGCCCCACCACCACCACTGGAATTTTGTAAGACTTACTTTTCTGAGACACTTCTGTCATATTTAAACAAAAAAATATTCACAAAGCTTTTGCACTCTCTGGGGTAAATAAATCCTGCCTGGCTCTGGGACTATTAGGTCAAAGACCAGGTGGCTGGAATAAAAGATTTGTGTTTATCTCTTGGAAGATCAGAGCTGGTTCTTTCTCATTAAAGCTGCTGCTGCCTCACCTGTGTGGCTTTGTAGATGCCTTGGAGGAAAGCTCAGCAGGGGTTAACTTCTTCTGGAGGGGGAAAAACGAAGAGGTGAGGATTTTAATTGGCGTAAGGGGAAATCCCTTTTCTTTTGCATAGGTGGCTGAGGGAGAGGTACCCCTTTCCCCAGATTAAAAACAAACAAACACCTCCTCTTTACTTTAGAATGAGTTACATTAAATACCGTTTTGAAGCCTTTCCAGGTCAACTAGTGGGTGAGGCAATATAGGCAAAGTTATTCGTAGTAGAGCAGTTTCCTCTTAATAGGATGTAAAAAGTGTTGAAAGATATTGCCATGTGGGGGACTTCCTTCTTCTTCTTATTTTACTCTAACACAGAGATATAGCATACCAGTGATGGACTACAATATACTTCACACAGTCCAATGTGTTTTGAAGGGTTTTTTTTAACTTTCCCCCCTCTTTGTATCTATTTTTCCCTTCCTTTCCCATCCTTCACCCACTTTTCTGTATTTGCTTTTTCAAGAAGTCAAGGCAATGCAAATCAAATCAAAACACAACCAATAAAGCAATATTCTTTTAGCTCTCTTGTTTTCATGATCATGCATTCATTATTTAAATTATTTAAATAATGTAGAATAATAAAGAAGACCATCACCCCTTTGCAAGCTATCTCCAGCAGCCAGCACAGTTTTGCATAATAATTTTGCCCACAGCATTAAGTGAATAAGCTTTCATTTTTCTTAATTTTTTTGTTTTAAAAAACTGATATTATATATAGCATTTGTATAATACTCATTATATACTTTCTTCATCAAAGCTGGGGGCTTTCAACTAACTCAAAAGTTAACAATGCTAGCAAGACAATGATGAAGATGGTAATGATTGAACATTTTCTAATTTTAGAGGAGAATCTATGGAGCAGTTACTGCCATCTGCAGGTAAATGGAAAAACTGGGGGTAACAAGAGGAAATAAAATGTTATGGGAGGTTCCAACTGGAAGGTTATTTCAAGCATCAGCTGTATTGAACACCTGGCACACTTGAATAGCGCCAGAGACTGAGCAAAACAAACAAAAAACAACAGGATGATCCCCACTATCCAAGCAGCAGACTGGGCCAGTGACTAGCAGGTTCAGAAGGGACTCTTCTTTCTGTACTTCAGGTTAAATGTAAAATCACAGAAAAGTAGGGAAAGAAGAAAACAGGTTTTATCAGGCCATTTTCTCTCTCTCTCTCTCTCTCTCTCTCTCTCTCTCTCTGCAACCCCAAAGAAATTTGAGCCCATGTAATATTTTTGGTATATGCAGTTTTATGCCTGCACCTGTTGATAGCACCTGCTGTTGATTAGGGAATCGCCATTAGACCAGCATTTTCTGTGATCACGGCTAAGTTTGAGACTCCTTTCTCTGAAATGATGTAAGCTCTTTTTCATAAGGCAAACACTATGGCTGAACAACTCTAAATCAGATCCCCTCCACTGCAGCATGACACTCCTGCAACTCTGAAGGGCCTTGGTTAGCCTTGGACAGCTGGGCTGCCTGACATAGAACCATCCGTTTCAGGGGTGGAACCTGGCTGGAAGGGAAGGGGAACCAAAATGATCAAAGGACTGGAACAATTCCCAAATGAGGAAACGTAACAATGTTTGAATAGGGAGATACTAGAACCCAGGGTCATCCCATGAAGCTGAATGAAGATTCTGGACAGAAAAAAAGGAAGTACTTCTTCAAAGAAGTATTTAGTATGGGTCTGAAGACCAGTTGCTGGGGAACAGGAGTGGAAGCATGCTTTTGTGCTGATGTCTTGCTGGCGGGCTTCCCACTGGCATCTGGTTGGCCACTGTGACAAAAGAATGCTGAACTATCAGCCTTCGGTCTGATCCACTATGAAATGTCGCCAATATCCTGTACTAGGAAAAGAGTCCATTAACACCAGGTATTTCTACTGGAAGAGCTTTTCTCTTTTTCCACAGACAACCAGTTCAACAAGAAGCCCCTCTCACGGTGGTGGCAGCAGGGGTCTGTGCAAGCCAGAAGTCAGGTCTTAGAAGATACTAACTCACTGATCTTATGGTGCCTCCTTTCCTACCTCAAGCCATTCATGAATTTTGGCAGGGAAACAAACTCCTAAAGAAAATTCTAAAGAAACTAAAGTATTGAAGAAACTGAAATAATATCAGGGTGCTGCAAGACTGAGGGTTTCATTAGGTGTACTATCAGTATGGGAGGCACCTGCAACCTATGGGATTTTCTTCCCCACCCTGCCCTCCAAACCCAATCCCCATGCTGATGACTGCTAGCTCAAATGGATGACAACATCTGAGTTAGTAGCTTTAGGGCAAGGGTGAGCAACTTGTGGCTCTCCAGATGTTTTGGCCTAAAACTTTCATGATCCCCAGACAGCATAGCTAATAGAAAGGGATAATGGGAGTTGTAGACCAAAACATCTGGAAGGCCACAAATTGCCCAGCCTTACTTTCGGTGCAGCTCCAGCACCAGTTGGAATCTCTTCGGTCAGGATAATTTTCATCTAAGTTCTAAGTTAAGGCTACAGTTGCTGGGGTAAAGCAGCATCTAAATTTGCCTTCCCTGACCTGGCTGATAAATTGCACCACAGTTCCCATCATCCTCAGCTGTAACAATCATGTTGGCTGAGGAGTTGTCATCCATCTGGAGGGAACCAGATTGGGGAAGCCTGGTCTAGACAGTCTTATTTGTGATGCATGGGTCTTTTCATGAACATTCCAACTGCGAACTTCAATGAACATTTACAGTTGTCCTACCACCAGTCCCGTAGACCAGGAGTGGGCAGAAAGTAGATCTCCAGAAGTTATGGACTTCAACTCCCATGCTGGCAGGAGCTTCTGGGAGTTCGTCCAAACATCAGGAGATCTACCTTCTGCCCACCCCTACTCTAGACTCCTACATGATTGCTGTACCTTTTGAGATACAAGAATTCTGCCAGTCCTTACAGCATAGTAACTCAACAACCAAGGCCAAGACATAATAACTCATATGAACCTGCCATGGACTTAAGGTCAACCTCACAAATTGTGCTCCTTGGCCTGTCAGAAAAGATAAGATTGATGGCAACCAGACAGAGCATTTTCAGTGGTGGCCCTATCTCTGTAGAATTCTTACTCCAGAGATCGAATCCACTTCCCATTTGTTTTTAAACAGGCTCTAAAGACTTGTTTCACTTAGACTTCCTTGATTGGGATATGTATCGCTGGTTTGTTTGCACCTGCAGGCCACATGTTGGTTTTTCAACTGCTGTGTAGTTTTAATTTGCATTTTAAATTCATACTGTAATTATTCTTATCTGGTGGTTGAAGCTGCCTTGTGAGGGCATTGTCCTAAAAGGCAAGATATAAATACTATAATAAAATTGAGGGAACCAACCAATATGTTGGCTTCAAACTTATAACATACATTATACAGCAGTGCAGAACTTGTGTGTGAATGAGATGGTGTAACTACCACTCTTTAAATATATCTGGAAGTTCTAGGGTGCCATCTTGTGGCTTCAGAACTAATTTTAAAAAGGGAAAAAGATAGAATACTGCCCACCTCATAGCAAAAGACTCAGTTTTATTTTATTCTTTAACAAGACCAGTCAGAATTAGAATGGCATTTCATTTCTATTAGAATTACAAAAATAATAAAGGTTGTAGGAATAAAGTTAGGATGCATTATGCATACACGGATTCTGAATCTACTAGATTCTACTTACAAGCCAACTAATTTCAAGAAACATCACTATTCTTAAAGATTCAGAAATTTTGCCTGTTAGGCGCCGGGTCATCCCAGCATTGACAGCCCCAAAATTCCATGTTATTAGCAAGGGAACATTATTGAAACATTCATTCATTTATTCATTCAAGACTTTCCTCTTCTCCCAGGCATTTAATAGAGTATATGTTGAGGGTTTTGTTGTTGTTTGACCCAGAATAGTTGTTTTAAATGGATATTGTATTTATAATCTGTTTTTATGCTTTTTATGCTTCTTAAATTTTCTGTGTTGTTTTTTTTAATGTTCAAGGTTCTTAATTTTTGTAAACCATCCAGAGAGCTTCAGCTATGGGGTGGTATATAAATGCAATAAATCATAATAGTAATAATAACTCATTTTCAGAGCTAGGTTGTATGGATCAACTCTTCTCTACACAATACACCCCAGGGCCGAAATAGCAAGGAAGACGGTGTGCCACTCACAGGCTGTCCAGATATGGCCACAGGGATTTCTTCAATTAATGCAGTTTCTGGGAAAGGGTGGGATGCAATCACTGCCAGAAAACTACATTTTCATCCAGAAGATGCACTACACTAGTCCTTCAACTGTTCACAGGCATGTACATGTACAGCCACACATGCATACACCTGTGGATGGCGTTAGACTAGGGACAGGGGAGAAATACATGTGGTTCACATTTTAATGCCAACTTACCTAATTTTACCCTTTCAAACCTATAGTTTCAAAATTCGCACACACCTATACCTTCGAAATTCGCATACTTCTCTAAATTTTGGTGGGAGTTTTCCAATTGAAAAATGTGGACCAAAAAAGGGGTACATGCATAGAGAAATATGCAAAGAAAAAATGCATTTATTGCTGAAAAGAATGTTGAAAAAAGCAAAATTGGATGCAAAAATAGGTATATTAGGAGAAATGTGTACAAAGGTACGTATGAATTTTTGTGCATTTTTTTTAAAACATAAATAGATCTCAAACCTATGCGGAAATGGGATACGGCAAACTTAAGACTGAAAACATAAGAAAATGAAGGAGTCATCCATTCATACCTGGACACATCATGGGGAGGAGCTTAGACCAACTAAATCAGCTTTTTGCCTTAAGCACTCACACACACAGGTTCCAAGCACTTGACACAGGAACAAATTCGCATAGTAAAAACCAGCAGTTGTGCACACATTTACCACCAGCAATCTGAAGCTGTGTTTCAAACACAAGAGCCTAGACGGAATATCCAAGCACAAAAGTAACAAGTATGTTACGGCCAAAATGTTAGGCCCTTAACATGTAGCAAGCATTGCAACATTAGGACAACTGCAATTGAAGGCTGAAATCCTGAGCATTGTTAAACTGCTTAAATTTCAATTAACTGTAGTGGGATTCAAACAGGCTACCTGCATGTCAGTCGGTAGCCGAAGGCTGTCTCAACAGCAGAGTCCTGATATAGTCCCATTGGTTTTATAAGATTAATTTTGGAGTATATTAGTTGTAAAGTGCAGCTAAACACAACAGAAAGTCTCATCTTTGGCAGTAGGTTAAAAATCAGCAGGAGAGTCCAATTTTTTCTGAAAAGGATTACATACAACTATTAAAAAAAAAAAAAAGCTTAGTTTTCTTGCTTTCCCTTTTAGGCTGAAAAGAACTACACGTGAACAAGCCACTAGCAGAGAACCATCTATTCTTTCGTCGCCGACTTGTAATGTTTCAACGTGCGAGCAGATGGATCGGTGGCCTTGATCCATCTCGGCATCCAGTAGTGCGGGAGCCAATCAGAACGTCCCGGATACTGCTTCTCAAAGATCTGGCGGTAGTAGTAACCTTCTTTTGTTTTGGGAGGATTGAAGGGAAACTTCTCCGCTGCCTTCTCCAACTGAAGGTCATCAACCTATGGGCGCAAAAAGGCACAACAATGTAAGCTCCACAAACGATTCAGCATTCCGTGAGTTGCAAGCAGAAACAGGATCATCTCAGTTTCCCTTTAAAAAAATGCACAAACTCCAGAATGTTTGGGGCCAATCTGCTCACACATCATTTACACGTCATTTACACAGCATGGGATGCTGAACCACTGCTCTCTATTTAGACAGCTTTGTTATCTGACCATCAGTGCACTAATGCAGACTTCTCACACCACAATTATTATTCACTAAAATTGGGGAGTGGGTTTTTTTTTCTTTTAAAAGAAATCCTACTTATTGCAACACCAAAAATAGCTAAGGGTGCAATCTGATGCATGTTAAAATCCTAGGGCAAAATGGTGGTGGTAAGACCAATGCAAGCCATCTTAAGTTTGGGACGCAACCTTCTTTTAGGTCCTGGAAACCAATGTTTTACATAACAGGCTTCCTGTTCCGACTAGGTAGTAAAGGTGCTAGCTTCAGCTGTATCGTTTCAAATCAATTACTGCCTTCTTGTCAGATATAAAATAACAGTCACTCATCACCCCATCTTGCCAGCAAGCAAGAGGCTCTTCAGTTCAGATCAGCCTCCCCTAACCTGGTGTTTTGGACTACAACTCCCAACATTCCTAGCCACAGGATCAGGAAAGGGGACAGTCCCAATAATGCAGAGTTGCATTGATCTCCAGCCTGATGTCCTCTGAAGTGTCAGGCTACAACTCATATTATTCCCAGCAAGCATAGCCAATGGCTGATTGTAAGCCATTAACATCATAGATCATACATGCTAAAACTCCCTCTGTTACCCAAAATGCACCTGCTGGAGTACTGCAGCTGACATGAGCATCCTTGGATGTGATCTCAGAGTTACCACTTCATGTATTAGAAGTGACTGATGCATCTGCATTTTCATACATAAACATGGGAGGACCCATGTAGTGGTTAGAGTTTCAGGCTAAGACTGGGGAGATCTGGGATCAAGAGCCTGCTCAGCCATGGAGTTCATTGAGCAAGCATGGGCCAGTCACTTCCTCTCGGCCCAACCTACCTCCCAGGAAAATAACTATGCACATCACCTTAGGAACATCGGAAGCTGCATTATACTGAGTCAGACCCTTGGACCATCTAGCTTGGTATTGTCAGCACTGACTCGCAGAAGCTCTCCAGAATTTCAGGCAGGATTCTTTCCCAGCCTTACCTGGAGATGCCAGGGACTGAACCGGGAACCTTCTACATGAGAAGCATCTACTCTTACCACTGGGCTACAGTTCCTTTGGCCCTGCCCCTTTTGCCTTTGTTCCCAGCCATCACGGAGATGTGGCCCCCAACAGCTTCTCCAAAACTCAATTCGTCCCTCAGGCTGAAAGAGGTTCCCTACCACTGTTATACCATAGTTTTATCTAGCCCAGTATTGTTCACACAGATTGGCAGCAGCTCTCCAGGGTTCCAGTAAGGAATTCTTCCAGCTCTACCTGCAGATCCCAAGGACTGAACCTGAGACTTTCTACATGCAAAGCAAGTGCGCTAGCAGGGCTGAGCCACATCCCCCATATCCTGACCTTCTAATAAATAAAAGCAGTGTGATATATATAAATAAACATGTGACCTGTATCCAAAGGCAAAAAAGCAAGTTCCGTAATCTTCTAACTTGTTAGGTTTTATATATTTTTAAAAATATCATTAAAAGAAAATATTAACATGTAGTAGCATACCTGACCATCAATATAGTCTTGGAGCATTGAGAACCATGATTTCTTGATAGACGTTAAGCCATCGCTGAAGGCTTCTTTGGGTCTCCAGAGTATTTCTTTAGGCAGTAAGTTGGTATTTTCAAAGGCCTCTCTTAAGAGATGTTTTTCGATTCCGTTCTGTTAAATGAGAGCATAAACCATTAGCCACTAAAGCCCGGCTTTTTTTTAAAAAAAAATCTTGTTAAATGAACAAAAAAATGCAATAATTGAGAAGCATCTCAGCTAGACCCTGTCATATCCAATTAAGCATTTTAAGAATGAGTTTCCCTCCACCAACTTTGAAGTCCATCATTCTGTTTGCTTGACTAGAGCATTAAGCTTGAATCCTGTATCTGTCTCTTCACTAAGACTCATTGAAGTCAACTTCACCCATCACAAATGACCCCACCGACGATCACAGCCCACGGCTGCAATCCTAAACACACTTACTAGGGAGGAAGCCTCAGTGTAGGCAATGGACTTCTGAGTAAATCTGCATCAGAATGTGAAGTAACAGCGAAATGCCAAGCTATGTGAGCAGACTTCCACTTGCCCAACAGAAGTTCCTTTTCCTTTCCTCTCCTTTCCCCTGCATGTCCATCAGATCTGCTCCGGAGGGTCCAGCAACCCTCCTGAGCAGATTTGTGGCATTCATCCATTCCACTAGCGGTGTCCGTTCCACTGGTGGAAAGACACCACTAGACACAACCCAAAGGTCCTAGCTTGCTTACTGGAAAATGCTTAGCTTACCTTTGGTGTTCTGAGCTCTGCTGGCAGAGACAGGTAATAAGCGGTAAACCGATGATCCAAAAATGGAACTCGCAATTCAAGACTGGGGAAAAAAGAAATAATATTAAGGGTAGAGGGGAGTAATAGTTATGTGCATATAACATGTACAGCTACTAATTGACACATTGGTTAGGAAATTCTACAACTGCCAATACAAATTATACTCTACTGTAACGTAATCTTTTTGTACTTGCATAAATTCTTCCCTGATCTGGTACCCTCTAGATGTATTGGGTCTCCTATACATGGTCACATTGGCTGGGGATGCTGGGAATTGTAGTTGGGGAAGGCTGTTGTATACAATTCACCCAACTCTATCAAGGTACATGGTTATAGATAATGCCATCTACTGGGCAACAGCTCGCTTCTCTTCAACAAAGAATCCCAAAATCTCAATGTTACGCCACTTAATCTTAAGGAACAAATTTCAGTTTCACTTGAAGGGGACCCTAATTGTTTTATTCTTAATGGGAACCCATTAAGGATAACAGAGTTTAACTGAAAGGGAGCTACTGACCTGGTCCCCCTGATCACCGCTGCGCACTATGGCTTGTGAAACAAGCCACAGGGTTAAACAACCCTCACATAACCCAACAACAGACTATGTTTAACCCACAGTGTCACAGTGAGCCCCAGCACATGCCATGTACTTTTAAAATATTCAAGTCCTAGCTGCGGCTTGTCATGTCATGCAAACTCTAGGTCCGTGGGTTATGCGAGGATTAAACATGGTCTGCTGTTGGGTTTTGTGAGAGTTGTTTAATGGTCCCCACGTTTGGATGACATAACAATCTGCAGGTGAGACTTGAATATGCAAAATGGCTGCCCGCATGTGCCACAGCCCACTGAGAGTTAAATAAGCCATGGTGGGCTGTTCGATCGTGCAAACTGGCCCACTATCTGGTGTCTAACCTAACTAGCAACGACAAAGCAAATATAAGAAATTTCCTTATACTGAATCAGACCATTAGTTCATCTAGCCCAGTACCATCAGCAATGACTGGCAGCAGGTCTCCAGGGTTTCAGGCAGGATTCTTTCCTCGCCCTACCTGGAGATTGCAGGGACTGAACTTTGGACCTTCTGCAGGCATAGCAGATGCTCTAGCGCTGAGCTAAAGCCCCTCCCAATGAATTTTATTTCCCACACATCATCACTGCAATATCTAAAGACCCGCCACTGAGCATTACCCATGCGCAGCAGTTGTCCTATCAGCACGGAGAACATCAAACAGGTAGAGCTCCCTAAGGAGTCTCTCACTTTCTTCCGCAGCCTCTTCAGCTGTGGGTGCCTGAAACAAAGACAGGTATGTGGAGGGTTACTAACATGCATAAGTACTTGGGCTGCTAACACGCACAGCTGTGTGCAGGTCACAGCGACAGACATGGGGAGAACCTCACTGGTGCCACAGAGGACTTGTCCTGCCATTTCAAAAGCAACATAGCTGACGCTTCTCCTGGCTCAATCTCACACTAACAATCTTCCCGCCGTAGTCTTCTGCCTCCTACTCCTTGAAAAGCCATTCCTGATAGTTGGGGGATCCTTCAGAACAGTATGGGTTATGGTGCACAGGACTACTGTATGTGGGGAGAGGGAGGGATTCTAAAAGAATTAATCAGATGCCCCGTCTTGCGCAAGCAGAAGCGCTTTCTGGGGGTCCAAAGCCATCATTGGATACAACACCTTATGTTTATTTCCTAAGACACCTCTCCCCCACCCCACTAATGGAAAGGAGCCACAGAGGTGTGGCAATGCTACACTTTTAATGGAAAACCTGTCCCTAAGTCTCACTGGTCCACAGGGAACCACAGAAAGTCAGCACCTCTGACACTTCAACCTGCATTAAAAACAATTCCCTTAAAATAATGGCAATGATAATATTTATATTTTAAAAAGTTGCCTTAGCACACATTAGTGGACATGTGGACAACCCATGGCCCACTGATATCTCTACTGGGGCCCTTGGGTGCCTTCCAGCCACCCTTCCCAAAATATGCCGGCCACAACCAAAAACACATTCTCCCACCCCACCAATCCCTTGTCTGGTGGGCTGGGATGAGCCCAGCACTCAGGGAGAGTCATCCCCATGCGTCCTTTCCCCATCAGAATCACATTCTCCACAGCCAAAGGCAGTGGGGTGGGGGCTTCAGCACACCCATCACCACCCCAGGACTTACCCACCACTGCCTTTGACCACATCCACCACTGGCATGTGGTCCCAACTCATCCCCGTACGCAGCTGTCAGGGACAAAAATGTTATCCCCCTGCATGACTGTCTGGGACTAAGATGGGCATATATTTCATGCCCCCTTAAAATTCTGAACTCAGCAAAGAACAGATACATGCTCAGTTCCTGACGAGCAGGTATTTTTGCAAACAAGACCATAGAAATTTCAAGTGAATTTTTAAAATGATGTTTCATTTAAAGAAGTAGATAGCAATAAGAGGGTAGCAAAATGATGATCCATAGTGGTGCCCTTGGGGGAGGAGAGGGGGTGGAATTTAAAAAGTGCCCTCAGGCTGGGATTTTCTCTTATCGTGGTGTGTTCATACATGGGCAAGAATGAACATGGCTTTGGGGACAAAATATATTTACCTTATGGAAATAGATATAGCCTTGTGTCAGCTCGTCTGAACCTTCTCCTGAGAAAATGACTGCATTGTCCGTTTTCTTTCTGATGTATTTGGAGACCAGATACATACCTATAAAGGGGACACAATGATCAAAAATATTTCATGATTACAAGTGTGTGTGTACGTGCATATATGTTCACATACATACATATAATAAAGCCATTGGCAAAACAGGAATAAATTATATTCTTTCATTTAATAAATGTATATTCTTTCATTTCTATTAAATGTTTTGGCTTCCACCTTCATCACTGACAGTTAGTACAAGAGCAAAAACTAAGGCATCAGGTAGAGAATGAATTCATAGAATTTTGACAGTTATATAATGAATTTATATATTGCATTTGGCAACCGCCTCCAGACTGATGGCTCTCCAAATGTGTTGGATGATAACTACCAGTATGCCCCAGCCAACCCACACATCTGGAGGGCACCAGGTTGGAGAAGTCTGGCATAGAGTTTGGCACATTTCTAGTCTTCATCATCATCTTTCTCACTGAGTCTTGAGAACAACCTGCTTGTACAAAAAGGGATTCCGCCCAAAGGATTGTGTATCTCCGTATTGCAAGAATAAAATGCAACACAGACACTGCTGGACTGGGGGTGGGAGGAAGGAAGGAAAGAGGCAGGTCAATGAGCATTCAGTGAAAGCCTCGGACAGTTTTTGCCAGAATGCATCCAGACTTCATAGACTATCTCTCAACTGCATCAACATTCTAAGATTGAATGAGTGTGCATTTTTAAAAAGAAGTGTATCTTACCCACTGAAGCTCGCACCGTTGTGATATCATATGTTTCCAAGGAAAATATCACATCTTCGAGAGCCTGGATCCCTTCTTCAGAGTTAAAACTGACTTCATGATGTTCAGTTCCAATGTGAGCTGCCACCTGTAAATCACAATTCAGATTAACACGTGCTCCAGAGCTGTTCAACCAGATGGGACGCCAAAGCCAAACAGAATGAAGCAGGAGCTTATTCTTAGGCAAGGCAAGTGCATACTTGAATCAATTAAAAAGAACTTTAAAAATTAAATGCTGCTCCAAAAGAATCCAAGTCAAGAAAAGCTGGATCCTGATACCTGTACATTTTTAAATTAGCTTATTTTATTTTAGTACAATTCATTTGTACTAAAATGAGGACAGTGAGTTAGGCAGAGCACTGAAACTAACAATGTGAGAGCACAGCTGGATCAGACCAAAAGGTCCTTGAAGTCCAGCACCATGTCTCCTATACTGGCTAATAAGGTTATAAACTGCCCAGAGAGCAATCAGCTATGGAGCCGTATAGAAATGAAAATAAATAAATAAATAAATAAATAAATAAATAAATAAATAAATGGTGCCTCTGGGCATGAAGGCAATCACCTTCCCACTCTGTTACCTCTCAGCAACTGGCATTCAGTGGTATACTGCTTCTGGACATGGAGGTTCCACAGAGAATAGGTCTATCAACAGCTTTCCTCCATGAATGGGTTTACCCCCTCTTTAAAACTAGCTTAACCAGGGGACTTTCACCACATCTTTTTAGGAGAATTCCATTAATTAAATCAGGGATGTCTAATCGCTTTGAGCCCAAGGACCGAATTCAGTTTTGGAGAAGTTCTTAGAGGCAACATGTCAGTGGTGGGTGGGGCCAAAGGCAAAAGAGGGCAGGGCCAAACTGCCAGCATATTTTATTTTAAAACTCCCATTGTCACTGATTAAGCCTTAGGAGAGGCAATTCAACCTTTTAGAAGGGCGGAGGATACAGAAAAACTGGAAAACAACCAAACACTTGGCAGTTGTGGGGGAGGGGTGACCATTTGGGGAAGCCTGGGAGACTGGATTGGAACTCTAAACAGGCCAGATTTGGATGACAGTCATGAGATTAGACACTCCTGGAATAAGTTATGCATAGTGTGAAGAAGTGCTTGTGTATCCAATTTCATTGGATTGTTCCATTCCTAATTGCCAATAATGCTCTGGCTTGTGAGATGTTCAACGTACTTTCCAGATTACCTTTGCAACCTTGATTTAGAACAAGGGTGGGCTACAAATTTCCTGAATTCAAGAAAAAAACGTTCCCAGGAGGGAAAAATAGTCCCCAGACCTCTCACAGTTACACACCTATGGTCTAGAACATTGCTTAAAAAACAAAAATGAAAGTCAAAGTTCTCTAAATGCTAAATTATATGCATTTATTGCAGTTACACAATCATTAATATACTGTGTTACCGCAAATTATTTATTATTAACATTTATATTATTATTATTGTTATTATTATTATTATTATTATTATTATTATTATTTACATTTATATACCGCCCCATAGCCGAAGCTCTCTGGGGGGTTTACAAAAATTAAAAGATTGAACATTAAAAAGTCAATATACAAAATTTAAAAACATAGAACATAAAACAGCTGATATTTAAAACATTTTAAATTTTTAAGCTTGGCCACAAAGTCAGTTAAAATCACAACATACACTGTTAAAATGCCTGGAAGAAAATAAAAGTTTTGACTGGCGCCAAAAAGATAACAGTGTTGGCACCAGGCGGGCCTCATCAGGGAGATCATTCCACAATTGGGGGGCCACCACAGAGAAGGACCTCTCCCTTGTTGCCATCCTCCAAGCTTTCCTCGGAGTAGGCACCTGGAGGAGGACCTTTGATGTTGAGCGTAATGTACAGGTAGGTTAATGTCAGGAAAGACGTTCCATCAGGTATTGTGGTCCCAAACTGTGTAAGGCTTTATAGGTTAGAACCAAGGCACCTTGAATCGGGCTCGGAAATGTATAGGCAGCCAATGCAAGTGGGCCAGAGTAGGTCTTATATGCTCAAAACTTCTGGTTCCTGTTATCAATCTGGCTGCTGCATTTTGCACAAGCTGCAGCTTCTGAACCATCTTCAAAGGCAGCTCCATGTAGAGTGCATTGCAGTAATCCAATTTAGAGATTACCAGACCATAAACAACTGAAGCCAGGTTATCCCTGTCCAGATAGGAGCATAGCTCGGCCAACAACCAAAGGTGGTAGAAGGCACTCTGTGCCACTACCAGAGCCTCAAGTGACAGAGATGGTTCTAGGAGAACCCCCAAGCTACGAACCTGCTCCTTCAGGGGAAGTGCAACCCCATCCAGAACAGGTTGAACACCCTCCAACCGGTCAGAAGAACCCCCACTAACAGCATCTCAGTCTTGTCTGGATTGAGTTTCAGTTTATTAGCTCTCATCCAGTCCATTGTCGCAGCCGGTTCAACACATCCACAGCCTCACCTGATGAAGATGAAAAGGAGAAGTAGAGTTGCGTGTCATCAGCGTACAGATGACAACACACTCCAAAACTCCGGATGACTGCACCCAACGGTTTCATGTAGATGTTGAACAGCATGGGGGACAAGACTGACCCCTGTGGAACCCCTTACTGGAGAATCAACAGAGCCGAGCAATGTCCCCCAAGCACCACCTTCTGGAGCCGCCCTGTCAAGTAGGAGTGGAACCACTGCAATGCAGTGCCTCCCCCTCCCAACTCAGCCAGTCGTGCCAGAAGGATACCATGGTCGATGGTATCAAAAGCCGCTGAGAGATCAAGGAGAATCAACAGAGTTACACTCTCCCTGTCTTTTTCCCGACATAGGTCACCATACAGGGCGACCAAGGCTGTTTCCATGCCAAAGCCTGGCCTGAAACCCAACTGAAATGGATCCAGATAATCAGTCTCATCCAAGAGTGTCTGAAGCTGGCTCGCAACCACCCGCTCAAGGACCTTACCCAGGAATGGAACATTTGCCACCGGCCTATAGTTATTAAGATTTTCTGGGTTTAGGGAAGCTTTCTTCAGGAGTGGTCTCATTATTACCTTTTTCAGACAGTCTGGGACCACTCCCTCTTGCAGAGAGGCATTAATAATTTCCCTGGCCCAGCCGGCTGTTCCATCCCTGCTAGCTTTTATAAGCCAAGAGGGGCTAGGATCCAATACAGAGGTCATTGCACGAACCCGTCCGAGCACCTTGTCCACATCATTGAGCTGTGCCAACTGAAACTCATCCAAAAAACAGGACAAGCCTACGCTCTGGATACCTCACTTGATTCATCTGCTATAACACTGGAGTCTAAGTCCTTGCAGATGCCAAAGTTTTTATTCTGGAAGTGCCTAGCAAATATATTACAGTGGGCCTTAGATGGTTCTACCATGTCCTTGGGGCCAGCATGTATCTGTTAATAAGCCATCAAGGCAGTGTACAACAATTACAAACAATAAAACCCTCAAAAAATAAAAAAACGAGAATATGAAAAACAATAAAAACATTACATACACAAACACACACAAAAATATGCACGCAGCCCAGGTCATCTTGAATGTGTGCCTTTTAAACCAAGGTATCACCCTACCTTTCTTGCAGCCAGCAAGTCAGGACTATCTTCCATGCCAATCGCAAAGGTTTGCAAGGGATATGTCATCTTTTGTTCTTTCATCAGTTTCACAAGCACTGCAGCGACCAAGCTAGAATCCAGGCCACCTGTTAAATAATCATCCATTGTTGTGCCTGTTAACCATCTCACTCTTGCCACTGAAAATTCCATGTAACTGACAAACTGAACGCACAAATAAACACAGAACGGATATACATATTTTACGGAGAACACAGTTGTAGTAACAGAAGTGTTCATTGGACATTATGATCAAACAGGGACATCCTCACATACATAAAGTAAGTATTTCATTTTGGTGCAACATCTTTATAGTTTATCTACAAATATCACCTAATTCCCAGTCACTGGTGTTCCAAGAGTTTCCACAGGCTCCCAGTTTGCTTCCAAGAGACCAATTCAAAGTGTTGATTCGCACTGTCAAGCTGCATGCACACTCAGGTTGGTTTGGGAGACCCGTCTCTCAGTGCCTCCACCACTTCAGATAAGGTGGACAGCAATAGGGAGAGGGCTTTCTTGGTTGTGGTACCTTATTTTCAGAGCTCTTACCCCAGGGAAACTCGCCTGGCGGCCATGCTATTGTCATATAGGTACCAGCCACGCACTTATTCATTCTTCTTGCCCTTTTTAATTGTTCAGTCAGCTTTTGAACCCTTATTCTAACTACTGTGTTATGAATCATTCACGTATTTTATGATATAATGATGTTATAGTTTTTTATTCTTTCTGGAAACTGTCATAGAGACAGTATGAAAGGCAGTGCATAGATCTGTAAAATAAATACCTTAAATGAAATACGCACTGAGCAGGGGGTTGGACTCGATGGCTTTATAGGCCCCTTCCAACCCTACTATTCTATAATATGAAACCAACAAGTAGGACTGCAAGAATACATTGCAGTATGGAGTGCTTCCTTTCCAGATACTCCATTCCATTTCTGTTCCCACCCAGTTTTCTGGTCCTCCCCCCAAAAAGTCAGAATTCCATGGCCACTGAACACACTCATTCCATAGTGGGCTGTTTCGGAGTTGGTCTCCCCTCTCCCAGGGTTTTCCCTCCTTCTGCCAACTTTGAGACTTCTCTGAGTCTCCTGATACCTTCCTCTTGTGTGCAGATACATATGGACCAGCACTTGCAGTACCATTAGGTTTCAGAAAGCTTATGAATATATTATATATACTACATACGATAGATGCCTTGTCTCCTCTTATGTCTCCCATCTACATGATATGATCTTATCGCCCATCCAATGCACTACCAATAAATTGCTGCTCTTCGTTTGATGAGCTGAAGTCACCTAAGCCGCCTTCCATGATTCTTAAATCCCCCCAGTTGTGTCATATGCTATGCAATGCTTTCTGTTGCATCCATCCCTATGCCAATAAGCGCTCAATGACGAAAGGAGTGCATGCCTTTTAGAATTACGTTTAAAATTGCCCTTGTATTGTTTCTAAATAAAAGACGTAGCTGAAGTAATGGGATCGGATGCACTACAAACAAATTGACGTTGCATATATTGCATTATGGAAGACAAGGGTTACGGTGACAAACTATCCATTATTTTTACCCGATAGGAGGCAACCAATTCTTCTGTGAGACATCAAACGTTTTCTGACCGCATTTTCAAACAAAAGCCGAATGTTGCTTTTTACTGTTTCGATATCAACACCTATCAGAAAAATCAAGGGCTCATTAAAAGTAGGCTAAATGAGAACATCAGGGTCTTTACCAGAAAGGTAATGTATTCCCTAACCGCCATGCACAACACCACAAGATATTGTGCCCCTTTAGCAAAGGTGGGCAAACTACAGGTCTAGGCCTGTATGAGGCCTACTTTCAAAAGCCCTCTGCAAGAGACCAGTTCAGACTTCTGGGAAGAGTGCTCCGTCCCTCTCACAGCAGCACCCAGGGCGGGGAAGGAGGGGGGGAGTGGCTGAGAGAAAGGAGTGACACCGCCCACTATTGGCACTGGCCCCACCCACCTCTAGCTTCAGCCACACCCACTGCCAGCACACAGCCCCTGATTACCCCCCACAGGGAATGTGGCCCTCACCAGAAAAAAAAAAAGATTCCCCGACCCCGCCCTAGAACATAAAATGATCCGCCAGTGGAGCCACATATTCATGGAGATTTATACTGTATAAGGCACCCGTTTAACAGGTTAAGAAACCTGTTTTAGACTTGCTATTACCTGAGGGTAGATTTTGAATTGTACTGTAGGCAGCGTGCAGAGGTTCATCTTTTGGGCTGTGAAATTTTACCACTTCCACTGATGCCACTTTGCCACTAGGCTTTAAATCCAACACTTCATAGTGACCCGGAAGGAAAGGGTCCACTTTGGGCGCAAGGGACATGTTGTGCTTCAAGTTGATAAGACCTAGATACAGAAGATTGGGACGGGGTGGGTGGGGAGAGGGGAGGTTGTTAAGTTTTCACCTGGCTAAGATAAAATGTCAGCCATTACTGTGTTTGAAACTGTGCCTACACCAGCCTTCCCCAACCTGTAGCTCTCTGGATGTGCTGACTACAGCACCCATCCTCCCCAGCCCCCGTGGACATAGGTAATGAGAGTTGTAGTCCAGCACAACTGAAGGGCTGGGGAAAGCTGGCATACACTTAGGTACAGTTTGGAACATTGACATGAATCTTGAAATTAGCAACATGCAACTACAGCATCAGACGGTGTGTGTGTGTGTGTGTGTGTGTGAGAGAGAGAGAGAGAGAGAGAGAGAGAGAGAGAGAGAGAGAGAAAACTGGTGTCTTCTGCAGGATGGAGAAATATCTTTAGGTGGGATATTGGATGCCTCCTCCCCTAGCCTTCCAGGACAAATGGCATCATGTGGCAGAGCCGTGCCCTGACATCATTTAGTCCCTGGGCAACACATCTAGTGGTTTTGCATGGGCTTCCTCCATTGAGAAAGGGGGATCTGACCCATCTGAGGTGCTGGGAGGATTGTCCCCAAACCACCCCGTGTCACCTGGACTCTGGCAGATGTGCAAAATGGATGATCCACCTAGTGCTTTGGACAAGCTAGCTTTGCCTTCTCCACACCTTCTCCCAATGGCTGAGGATGTGAGGCAGGTGAAGCCAAGCTGGAGCTTGAAGAAGCTGTGGGAAACTTGCTGCACACGTATTAAACTTGATCACGCTCTATTTTTTGTTTTAATTTCTATCATGATTTTTTCCCTAACACTAGAATCCTAAAAACACATGCCAAGTAAGGTCACAGAATAATTTCTATAATAATTACTTTGCAAAATTCTCCTCACGTTCTCCATCTGTGGCAGGGTTTTTGTTTTCTGCCGAAACCTGTCATTTCTTGCTCAAAGCAAGTTGTCAACCGAAACGTTCTACTTCATCCGACTCAAAACATATTTTCGTAAAAAAGCAGTTTCGTTGACATAGAATGAAGCCAGAGGTTTTGGAAATAAAAGGAATAAATACAAAGACATGATCGGGGTCTATTTGTGGGATCAAAGAATCCGGGGGATATTTAATATCTGTACCCCACGAAGGTAGATTTCAAAGAGATTCAGAGACTTTTGAGTGGTTACCTTTGGCCTCAGAGCAAACACCAAGGAATCCATCATCAGTCAGGACTTTAAATAACGGTCTGACTCCATACGTATCTCTTCCCAGGAAGACTTTTCTATTTGCAGTGTCAAGCAAAATGAATGCAAATACACCATCAAGCATGGATGCTGTTTCCTCTATTCCCCCTTTGTTGTAAAGATGAAGGATTACCTCCCCATCTACTAAGGTCTGGTAATCAAACTCAAAGTGTTTCTGCAGCTACAAAAAAAAAAAGGGAGGAGGAGGAGGAGGAGGGAGAATATATGGAAAGGAACAAGTTTAATATTCATAGACACATATGAAGAGAAGACATTTTACATCCTAAAAAGAGAATAATTATACATTAACATGAGAATGGCGTAGATCATTTTTATCAATAAGTGTCTGAAAGATGTGCAGCCCCTGTCAAGCTCTCTTCAATGTATGATTCCATCATTTGAACGCATGAAAGTGAATTAAGAGGCCGCTGTCTTGGGATAAATGATCACTTCAATAAGCCTTGTATAAAGCAACTTTTCCCTCCTCTTATATGCTCACAACAATGTCAGAGTCATCTATTTTAAAGATGCTTTGAACGAGTGTATAAAGATGCACTTTTAAAAGTTGAAAAATATTGTCAAAGATTTTTTTACTCTCTTTTTTTAACATGGAGCTTAAGCAAAACATTTCGCAGGGCAATTTGGCAGTTTTCTATAAACAGTCCTGCTTTTCCCATGCATAAAACCTAGTTCCCAGCAATACGGTTCGCATTATTCCTATGTTGTTTTGCATTTGTATTAGTCTCAGCAGAAAGTGCTTGCCATGGTGTGAAACTGGGCTGGATCCAGGATCTGCCTTCCGCTTTGCATACAGAAGGTGCCTCTGCCTGATTTTGGGGGCTCCCCTGTGACAAGCTCCTACTTCCGTTATAGATCCACAGTGTCCCCTAGAGAACATGGTCAGTTGGCACTCTCCTGGGCAACCTGAAGTTTTATCTAGACTTATCTCACTTCTTTGTCTTCCAAAATGAGGAGGGGGAAAAAACCTTTGATCTCTTTTCTTGAATAAGCTTATTGGTTCCAACCACCTTGGGCATTTGAGTTGTCAGTTGCTGTCAATATGAAGGTGGGTCCAGCCAGTAGGTAATTTTCTGATTTACTGGCTAGACCACTGACATCAGAAATGGAAGCTATTGGCCAACTAATAATCAAACCAGCAAAAGGGCTGGCTTTTACTGAGTGGAGATCCACATAAAAAAGTTCCCTTAGAACTTTCTGGTATACCATCTAACTGGAAGCTAGATGCTCTCTCTTTCAGACCATCCTCTCTACAATAAACTCGGCACGTGCTGTGGGACCCAAGGCTCTACTGTAACTAGATAAGTTAGACTGGCTTCTTGATTTTTATTTGGAGTTCTGTGCATGTGTGTGATTGTTGCCTTACCTGGTTCCACCCCCTTTATTTCTCCCTTTTGCCACTCATTTAACTCTTCCACGCATGAAAGTCTGCAGGGTTACAATGCTACCCGTTGTGTTTGAAGGTTTTAAAAAAAAAAAAAGTATTGGTAAGGTCTCTGTTCCTAAGCTTTGGGGAAAGAAGCCCAAAGCACCTTTTTGTTTTCTTTTTCCCTAGGGCTGGCTGAAGGGAAGGGTCCTTGACAACACGGCTCAGAAACTCCCCAAGCAGCTGGACAGCTGAAGGTGTGTTAGGAGGTTCATCTTGACTGATGGCAGCCTATCAGAAATTCTTTTGCAAAAAAAGGCAACTAAAATGATCAAGGGTCATCTCCCCTATGAGGGAACGTTACAACAGCTGGGATCGGTTAATTGGAAAAAAGGAGGGTAAAGGGAGACATGATAGAGGTGTACAAAATTATCCATGGTATGGAGAATGTGGCCAGGGAGATGTTTTTCTCCCTCTCTCATACTAGTAGAACCTGGGGTCAACCCATGAAGCTGATTAGTGGGAGACTCAGGACAGATAAAAGGAAATACTTCTTCATGCCACGCATAGTTAAACTATGGAAGTCGCTACCACAAGATGTAATAATGGCCACCAATTTCCTTGAGAAAGCTATCAATGGCTACTAGTCCTGATGGCTATGTGCTACCTCCAGTATCAGAGGCAGTAAGCCTATATGCACCAGTTGCTGGGGAACATGGGTGGGAGAGTGCTGTGGTACCTATGTCCAGTTTGTGGGTTCCTCATCGACAGCTGATTGGCCAGTGTGTGAACAGAGTGCTGGACTAGATGGACTCTTGGTCTGATCAAGTACAGCTCTTATGTTTTCCTGGGGAACTCATTTAAAGAAGGTGACCACCAGGAGAAAAAGATATCCCCTCTCCCGGTCTCATAACAGCCCCTCCCACACCACAGCTCACCACATTCAACAAGGTTCCCTGACTCTGAGTAGCATTTTCAGAGGGGCTGGAGGGGCTGCTGTGGAGAGGAGGGGGCAGGGATGCATGTGACTAAATCTAGATCCAATCCACTGAACAGAAGCCAAATCCTCAAGTGTTTACTCAGCTAGACCTCTAATTCTTTTGGCATTTGGGGATAAGATCTTCAAACAAATTTAGAATGATTTCAGTTCCTACATCATCAAAATGCTCAGTCCATCGCTTTCTCCATGAAACAAGACAGAAGCGGTATACTGGTCAGTTTGCCATAGCTGAGACTCCAAGGCCATATGTCCTTCTAGACAAGAAGTTATTTGTTCTATAACTATTCCTAAAGAGCAACACTTTTATCTAAGAGGGAACCACAGCTCAGTAATGGAGTACATGCTTTGCATGCAGAAAATCTCAGATTTAATCCCTGGCCCTTGGGCTGGATCCAGGATCTGCCTTTGGGCATCTCTACGGTAAACAAAAAAATACACACCCTTACTGGGCTTTCTTCTTGTGGAGTCTTTCCAGGATTATGATGGATACAATAGACATTCCCCCCCCCACACACACACACACACTTTTTATGGCCTTTTCAATTGTGGGGAAGTTTCTTATGTTCCATTTCTACAGCAAGCAGATGGAGCTGTAACACTACAACAATACTTTGCCATTCCATTTATTACTGCATTTTTAGTGAGTTAAATCATGGCGGAATAGAGCTATAAAGCAGCAGGAGAGGCACCGGAGAAGGAGGATGTCATGAAAAGGACGTGCAAACTTCATGAATAACCCATCTTGATCGCACTACATAACCTCTGTGCTTCATTCGCAGAAGGTCCCTCCACCCAATTTTTAAGGATCCCCCCTAATTCAGCAGAGTCCACTGACTCTCTGTATACAATGGGGGAGCTGGAGGGGCTGTTGTGGGGAGGAGGAGGAAAGTCCACTTCCACCAGCTCATATGCACATGACTCAATCTTGATCCAATCCACTGAACAGAAACCAAATCTTCAAGTGCTTACTCAATCCAATTCCTATTGCCATTAACAGGGATCTGATGGACTAAGCATTGCAGGCCTTAAACATCCAATGGAGCTGTCACCATTTTCAGCTAACCTAACGTTCCCCATGAACTTTAATGGGACTGTTTGAATATGCAGACTGAATGAACGTCTTGTACCATATGTGCCAGACTGAATCATGATCAGAGGCTCTTCCCTGAGCGTCACCGCCACCTCAGGCTTAGTGGATGGTGTGGAGAGAGGGTCTTTTCAGTTGTGGCACCTTGCATTTGAAAAGCCCTCCTAAGGGTAACTGACTTGATATAAGAACATAAGAAGAGCCATGCTGGATCAGACCAAGGGTCCATCTAGTCCAGCATTCTATTCACACAGTGGCCAATCAGCTGCCCACTGGAAACCTACAAGCCTATACTGATGTTTCTTTGGCCCTAGGTGAAAGCATTTTCTCTATTTGCCCAGGTATTTCAGATGTTAAACAGCTGATTTAAGTGTTTTAGGATTCAACATGTTGTGTGTGTTTTTCGCAGTCAATGCTGCAGTTTTTGTGTTTTACTGACAAATTTTCCTGTGCAAATGAACCCAAATCCTAAGATACTACAAATGAGACCTGCAAAACAATGTTATGGTGCAGAACACTCCTGTTTGGTGCTTTTCTCCAGGATACACTATTCCATTCCCTCTCCCAGCTGGTTTTCCATTCTCCCCCCCCAATAGTCAGCCAGTCATCATTCCTTGGCCACTGAGCATGCTCAGCTATCATTGGACTGTTTTAGGGTCCCCACCCCACAACAAGTTTTGTTGTTCTTCTGCAAACCTTGGGCTTCTTCAAGCTTTCTGATACTACCCTCTTGTACATGGATGGGATGATTTTAAATAGATAAGGAACAATACTCACTGATTTAAGGATAAAATCCAATGTAAGTCCTACTTAGAGTAGACCCATTGAAATAAATGAGACTTAACCATTCATTTCAATGGGTCTACTCTAAGTAGGACTTATATTAGTTTTTACCCAGAGACTGCTATGCAATGCACTGCTGAAGTATATTTTGGAATAGTTAATATTAGGGATGTGCACTGACCCCCGGATCGGATCGGAATCGGACCTGGGGGGTCGGGTCGGATCAGAGGATGGTGGGATCGGATCGGACCCGATCCCGATCCCGATCCCGATCCGCGGATCGGCTGTCCGATCCGGATCGGACGCCATTTTGAATGCTTTTTCCCATAGCAAAGTATTGTTTTACAAAAATGCCTATAACTTTTTCATTTTTAATGATAGAAGGATGAAACTTGGGGACATTGTAGACCGGTTAGGGATAGTTATCTGTATGAAATTTCAGAAAGATTGGTGCATGCGTTTTGTGGCAATTAATTTTTTAATAAATAACCAGGAATGCCTATAACTTTGTCATTTTTAAAGTTACACACATGAAACTTTGCCACATTGTAGGTGGTACCTTGGGACCTATGTGTGTGACATTTCAGAAACATAGGTGCTTGCCTTGTGTGGCAATTAATTTTAGAAAAATGGGTAGTAGTGGGGTAAATACAATTATGCCTCCCACTTTTTTATTTTTAAAGATACAAACAGGAAACTTGGGCACATTACAGGTAACACATGGCTTGATATGTGTGTGAAATTTCAGAAACATAGGTGCTTGCCTTGTGTGGCAATTAATTTTTGAAACAATGAGGAAAGAAATGCCTATAACTTTTTTATTTTAAAAATTAAAAGTTTGAAAGTTCCTCACTTTGTAGATGGATTAGGGGTAGTTGTCTGTCATAAATTTCAGAATGATAGGTCCAGGCATTTGGTGGCTACGAATTTTTTAGATTAAAAGTTATAAAAGTTTTTCCACAGAGGCTTGGGCTGTCAATTGCACCCCCCTCCCCCGCCTCCCCCTCCCCCGCCTCCCCCTCCCTTTTTTATCTGTCAAAACTCCGTGTTGTTGTAAAGGCAACGTTGGGGACTGGCTGGGAGCTTCCCCTTGGGGAAAAGCACAAGTCCCGTAACTTGCTCGAGAAGGGCGGCGCGCGCTCCTCGCAGGTAGGATCTTCAAGACAGCAGCATCAGCAGCATCAACATCAGGCAGACATTCAAATGGCAAAGTCCAACATTGGGGACTGGCTGGGAGCTTCCCCTTGGAGGCAGCTCTGTCTCCCACCTACCCACCCATCGCAGGCGGAGAAGAAGGGGGCGCGCACGGAGGAGCTGAGCACGGAGGGGGAGGAGGCAGCTTCCTGATTTACTTCTCTGTAGCAACTGCTCTGGGCAGAAAAACGGACGTTCGTGGGGAGGGGGGTTTAAAGGGATACATTACATAGCACTTCCCCACTGAGAAACCATACTTGCCCATAGGGATTCATTGCCTAGCACTTGCTGAAATCTTACAGGTGTTAGATACCATCTCCACACTGTCTTATAAAAATTCTCCTTAATTCTAATCGACAAAAGCTTTAACATTCTTGCATTCCACAACCTCTCCCAGTTATAGTCATTAATTTTTTCCTTTACATCTTCTTCCCAGTTCGTTTTTATAGCTTTAATAGAGTCCTGAAGATCATCGTCTATCAATATTTTATATATCTCACTAGTCAATCCTTTGTTATTTCTAATTTCTTCTTTTCTTCCTTTTAGTTCAATTAAATCTTCAAATCTTGTGTTGTTTCTGCAGTTCTTATTTTTCATTTTCCATTCCTGAGTCCATTTTCCCAATTGTAAACATTTGAACCAGGCTATCTTTTGTCCTTTTAATATCTCTTTGATTAGCTCATTATCTTTCATTCTTTCCATCCAATTCCTTAACTTAATTGTTTCCTGATCTTTCAAGTATGATTTCTCTATGGGAAGGTGCTGTCCAATGAATCCCTATGGGCAAGTGCTGTCCAATGAATCCCTATGGGCAAATGCTGTCCAATGAATCCCTATGGGCAAGTATGGTTTCTCAGTGGGGAAGTGCTATGCAATGAATCCCTTTAAACCCCCCTCCCCACGAACGTCCGTTTCTCTGCCCAGAGCAGTTGCTACAGAGAAGTAAATCAGGAAGCTGCCTCCTCCCCCTCCGTGCTCAGCTCCTCCGTGCGCACCCCCTTCTTCTCCGCCTGCGATGGGTGGGTAGGTGGTAGACAGAGCTGCCTCCAAGGGGAAGCTCCCAGCCAGTCCCCAATGTTGGACTTTGCCATTTGAATGTCTGCCTGATGCTGATGCTGCTGATGCTGCTGTCTTGAATATCCTATTAAAGCTATAAAAACGAACTGGGAAGAAGATGTAAAGGAAATATGTAATGACTATAACTGGGAGAGGTTGTGGAATGCAAGAATGTTAAAGCTGTTGTCGATTAGAATTAAGGAGAATTTTTATAAGACAGTGTGGAGATGGTATCTAACACCTGTAAGATTTCAGCAAGTGCTAGGCAAAGAATCCCTATGGGCAAGTATGGTTTCTCAGTGGGGAAGTGCTATGCAATGAATCCCTTTAAACCCCCCTCCCCACGAACGTCCGTTTCTCTGCCCAGAGCAGTTGCTACAGAGAAGTAAATCAGGAAGCTGCCTCCTTCCCCTCCGTGCTCAGCAATTCCGTGCGCGCCCCCTTCTTCTCCACCTGCGATGGGTGGGTAGGTGGGAGACAGAGCTGCCTCCAAGGGGAAGCTCCCAGCCAGTCCCCAATGTTGGACTTTGCCATTTGAATGTCTGCCTGATGCTGATGCTGCTGATGCTGTTGTCTTGAAGCGTGCCGCCCTTCTCGGAGCAAGCTATGGGACTTGTGCTTTTCCCCAAGGGGAAGCTCCCAGCCAGTCCCCAATGTTGCCTTTACAACAACACGGAGTTTTGACAGATAAAAAAGGGAGGGGGAGGCGGGGGAGGGGGGGTGCAATTGACAGCCCAAGCCTCTGTGGAAAAACTTTTATAACTTTTAATCTAAAAAATTCGTAGCCACCAAATGCCTGGACCTATCATTCTGAAATTTCTGACAGACAACTATCCCTAATCCATCTACAAAGTGAGGAACTTTCAAACTTCTAACTTTTAAAATAAAAAAGTTATAGGCATTTCTTTCCTCATTGTTTCAAAAATTAATTGTCACACAAGGCAAGCACCTATGTTTCTGAAATTTCACACACATATCAAGCCATGTGTTACCTGTAATGTGCCCAAGTTTCCTGTTTGTATCTTTAAAAATAAAAAAGTGGGAGGCATAACTGTATTTACCCCACTACTACCCATTTTTCTAAAATTAATTGCCACACAAGGCAAGCACCTATGTTTCTGAAATGTCACACACAAGGCAAGCACCTATGTTTCTGAAATGTCACACAATGTGGCAAAGTTTCATGTGTGTAACTTTAAAAATGACAAAGTTATAGGCATTCCTGGTTATTTATTAAAAAATTAATTGCCACAAAACGCATGCACCAATCGTTCTGAAATTTCTCACAGATAACTATCCCTAACCAGTCTACAATGTCCCCAAGTTTCATCCTTCTATCATTAAAAATGAAAAAGTTATAGGCGTTTTTGTAAAACAATACTTTGCTATGGGAAAAAGCATTCAAAATGGCGTCCGATCCGCTGATCCGATCCGATCCGGATCGGACCTCATCGGATCGGATCGGAGGGTTGGTCGGATCGGATCTTTCCGATTTTGGGGCGGATCGGATTCGGATCGTGGATCGGATCCGATCCGATGCACACCCCTAGATAATATATTGTAGGACCATTACATTTCCTGTTGTTTCTTGGCATGGCTTTACCAAAACTGGCTTCTTGGCTTTTAAATCAGTGGAGGGTGGAGTAATTTATACTGCAACAACATACACCAGGGGTAAGATCCAGATTTAATCATACTTAGAGTAGACCCATTGTAATTAATGGACCTTAAGCTGGCCATGACTAAATTTACTCCCATTGTTTTCAATGGGTTTACTCCAAGTATGACTAAACCCCAGGTAGCAGAATTTTCAATAATATGCAACAGTGAAGAGGGTGAGAAACATCTCCCTGCATGAAATATTGGAAAGTGTGTGTCTGCACCAGGTGATTTTCACCTGATCTGTGCCAAGTGAAGCCTAAGTGTAGCTGGTACACCTAATACCAAATCACCCACATCTTTTAGAGCTAGACTGAATACTTACCGGGGTTGGGGAGCAATGCCAGCAGTGGATGAAACACCTCTTTTCTCTCTCCCATCTTCCCACTTTTTCTGCTATCCCGGCTCTCTCCCTTCTTCCCTACCCTCCAGGTGGCTTGCTGTAGGCTTTGGAAATTAGGCTGCAAGCCACAGGTTGCCCACAACTGATTTTAGGCATTTTTAGGCTGAACATGCAAAAAAAATCACTAGAACAAGAGACACATGAGGGAAACATTAAGGCATGCTGGAAAGAACAGCAAAACTGGGATTGAGTTTGTTTTTTACCTCTTTGTAGTTATAGATTTCTCCATTGTAACACAGCCACAAGTAGGGAAATTTTTTCACCCTCAGAGGTTGCATTCCATACAGCTGATCAACAATAGCCAGACGATGGAAGCCAAAACAGCAATTGGTGAATCCATTGACATTTTCAAAGCGAAAAGCATCCGGGCCTCTGTGTGCTATTTTCATAGCACATAGGCACTGAACAGAGAGGCATCCATCACTTCCAAAAAGGGCCCAAATGCCACACATGGTGATATCTACTCAAGGCTGGGGGGGGGGGGGGGGAAGGAATAACAAAGAATGTAGTTTTGTTACAATCTGATGTTCATCTATTAATAGCGATCAGGATTTATTCACACAAAGGAGAGTATTGTAGAACCTGCTTCATCAAGCAGGCCCAATATGAACCTGGACATGCATTCATTTGTTTCCAGAAGTTTTTAAAGCCACAGCTGCAGACGATTGACTGAAAAGATGAATGTGTGAAGGCATAAAGACACGAAACCCAAACCATACCAACCAACATCTTACGATTTCACAAGTTGTAAACTGCATTTTGATTAGATTAAAACCAAGTCAAAACCATATATTCATTTCAGATCAAGTAGCATCTTAGTTATGCTACTTAAGTTTTTCTTAGTTCATAAATTTTGTATTAATTCAGTCTTCCTAAATACAGTTCATAAAATCTTATCAGTTTTATACACTTTTCATTTTAAACATTCCAAATGTTCTAAACCTATATAAATACGCATAAACATACTTCACTCTCTTTCCATTCTCTTTCTATTTTACAATCCTAATAAAATATATGGTTGCACCTTATCCTGGACCCCATTAACCAAAGACCATTTCTCAATAAAAAAATTATTTCCCTCTTACCTTCTCCTCACCATCAATTCCTCTGTTTTGATTTTTAAACTTTGGTGGTTTGACAAAAGTTCTCAGGGCAACTCACAATTCATTTTGATGCTGTGGAATTTGGCTCTGATATGACCTAAGTTAATACGTGTGTGTGAACTGTTTACCTACATTACTAGCCAGCGCATGATGATCCAATCCATTAACTTATCTGGTACATAGCAGAGTTTTCAGGGAAACATTTCACTACAATACATAAATCAACTCATGATTACTGGGCAGAGTTTAACCCATATTCTACTATATCAGAATAGTGATCAGTATCAGTTGCCAGTCCCTACTACCAACAGTGACACTTGCTAATTGGCAATTTAGGTAATCTATGGAGATTGCCTTGGCTATGTCCACAGCCATTCCAACAGCCATGAAAAGACAAAAAAAAAAGCAGAATGACATAAAACTTAAAGCTGTTTTAATACCACAAAAGAATTAATTAGTTAATTCTTAATTTCTATAAAGTCATTTCACCAAATACAGTCTTGGATTTCAGCACAAGCATGGCGACCAGGAATTGCATGTGCACGAGTACATGGAATTGCATGAGGACGAGTACATGGAATTGCATGCAAGCTTGTGAGCAGGCTGGCAGAGATAGGATGGAGTCCCCAATCCTTCTTCTGCACCCAACAAAGAAACCAAGTGGGGTGCTAAGGAAGGGAAGACCCCTCCTCCACACCCAGCTGAAAAATGCAGCTCTCAGTCCCTACTCTGCAAGCCCCCAACGGGCTAGTAAAAACTGTTGCAGGCTAATAACTTTTATAGGCTTATTTACACAGCTGAAATAATAGCTGTTGGTTTCCTCAGTGCAGGAGAAGATTAGAAAAGTTCATGCAGATCTCAATCTGATTCATGTCTAATCAAAAATCCCACTAGATTCAATGTATTTTCTTCCTGGATTCGTGAGTATAGCATTACAGCCTCAGTACAGTTTCATCAAGAATCATGGGTCATGTATTTTTGCTGACAACTTCCAAAAAGGCATATATCAATAACGTTTGAAGGTAATATTTGAAAGCTAAATTTAATAAGTTTCACTTATAGCTAGAAAACATTTGTTTGTTTTTGTTTTGGATTTTTTTTGTTTGGGGTTGGTTGATTGTTGTTCTAATTGTTGATATGGAAACTGAAGAAGACAAGGCTCAATCAGAAACATGTATAACAGCAAGCTGCATTTCTTGAAGTTAATATGCCACTCATTCCACAGGATAGTAATTTTCATGAGGCTTTTAACATGTTCCTACATTACCTTTTGAAGAAGGGTGATGTCTAGAACTCCTCAACATTATATGAATATATATATATATATATATATAATTAGGGGTGTGCACGGACCCCCCGGATCGGATCAAGACCCGGATCAGGACCTCCGAGATTGTCCTGGATCGTTCAGGACAAAATCGGAGGTCCCTCGGATCAGATCAGACCCTAACTCCCTCCTCCCCCCTCACGGTTCTTACCTCCCGGGGCCATCCACTGTGGACGGCCCCGGGGGTAAGCCCCCTCCCCCTGGCGCACTACTCAGGAGCAGGCCGCGAATCCTGCTCGCAGTAGTGGCCAGCGGTGGAGGGGAGCGGATGTCCCCGGAAGGTAAGCAGGGGGGGAGGGGGGAGGGGGGCCGTCTGCTCTCCTCTGCCGCTGGCTGCTACTGCGAGCAGGCTTCGCGGCCTGCTCTTGAGAAGTGCGCCAGGTGATGACATCACCTGGTGCGCTACCTAGGGGCAGGCCGCGAAGCCTGCTCGCAGTAGCAGCCAGCGGCGGAGGGGAGCGGACGTCCCCGGAAGGTAAGTGGGGCCCCCTCCCTCCCCCCGGCGATCCTCACTTGGCTGGGCTGTCCGCTTCCATCGGCGGGTGTCCACTGGTGCCCACCAATGGAAGCGGCGGTGGGCGCCAGCGGGCGCCCGCCGATCCTCCGATCCATTCCAATCTGGATCGAACGATCCAGTGGGGTGATCGGAAATCGGATAATTGTATCCGATTTCCCCTGGATCAGATCCGGATCGTGGATCGGACCCGATCCAGTGCACATCCCTAATATATATATATATGGTGGTATAATCTACTTCAGGGTACCTACTTTTGGGGGGTTGGTAGGCCCATTTGGAATTTTGTGTGTGGGTTCTCTCACACAAAATGGCTGTCATGGTGGGCAGCTTGCCCATTCATAAAATGACTGCCATGCCCCGTCACAAAACCCTAAATTCCCAGAAGGCCAACTGATGAGACTTTAAGAAAAATAACCTCCTTAATTACACGGCAAAGGCAGGAGTCTCAGCTCCAAAACACAAAACTACTCTTTTGAACCCAGATAAAGATGGTACTGAAAGGCAACACTTTGCTTTGCAGCATGCCAGTCTCCCAGTAAAAAAAAAAAGTGTATTTTTTTAATTTTAAAAAATAAAATAAAAATGAGAATGGGCAGCGAGCCTGACGGTGCCAAAAGAGGAATCTACAGGCACTACATTAGTTTAGGCTGACCAGATAAAATCCAGGTCAAGGCTCATGTAACTTTAACAGTTGTAGAGAAAAGGGAATTTCAGCCAGTGTCATTTGTATGCAATTAGTTCCTGGTGAAATTCCCTCTTCATCACAACAGTTAAAGTTGCAGGCACTATACTAGAATGACCATATACAAAAGAAGGCAGGGCCCCTGCAACTTTAGCTGGTGTGATGAAGAGGGAATTTCACCAGGAACTAATTGCGTACAAATGACACTGGCTGAAATTCCCTTAGCTCTACAACTGTTAAAGTTACATGAGCCCTGACCTGGATTTTATCTGGTCACCCTACATTAGTTGTATCCAGTGTTATTCTAACTTAAGTCCCAAACATTTTAATGAATTTACTCTAAGTAAATAGTATCTTTCCCACAGCCTCAGTGCAATTATACTTAAAGCCTAATTATACTACTTCAGGATTTTCTCTCTCTTCTCTGTGATGCAGATTACTTGAATGAGTTGTCCTGGCAGTGCTTTCAACCAAGTTCAGTCTTGCATAGCAAAGAGCTAAACCACATGGCAAACTAGACATTGTTACAGCAATGATCAGGTTCTCACCTTGGATAAAATGAAGGGAGTCACCCGTACTCAGCATATTACTACCCTAAAAATGCCAGTTTTAAGCCATAATACTGTCAGAGAAATACTGCTATTCTGTTTCAACGACTGAAAAGGAAGTTAAAGAGAAGACACTTTGTTTTTATCCCAGCAACGGAAAAACAGTGGTCAAGATTTGAGTCTAGAAACTTCCGCAAAGCAGCAGCTGTCTATCTGAATCCTTACTAAACAACTGAACTTCTACAATAGTCTGGAGAGAACAGACTATTTTGCTGTGTGTCAATTTCACATGTGTTCATTTCAGTATGCTTTAATCTCTGAGTGTTGGGGAAAAGGGTTGGCACAATATTTTAGGCATTTTATTTTTAAATATGCATTTTTATAAGCATTCATGGTGATTCATTTATCTAGATTAACTACACATGGCTAAATTGAGTCCCATTGATATCGATGTGTCTACTCCTATGACTAAATCTGGACCCAACCCACTAGGAAACGGGACATAAACTTGGTGTTGTTACAAAATGCAGTCTTTAAAGAAACTGATTTTCCCCATAAAAGAAAATGTAAAAAAAAAAAAAGTTCCATGATTGTTCACACTGTCCAACGTTTCACCTTTCACAAGTCTGGGGCTGCAATCCTATACCCACTTAACTGGGATAAGCCCCGCTGAATTCAATGGGGCTTAGTTTCAAGTAGAAATATTAGGGATTGTGCTGTTAAAAGGAATGTCACACTGCCACTCAGCTTCAAAGCAAAAAAAAAAAAAAAAATCAGGCTAAGGAAAAATGAGGACAGGCCAGGCAGGAAAGGATGACATTTGGAATACAAACTTTAGTTTTAAAAAAGAGAACAGCATACATACAGAGAGTGGAGAAGACAAGAGAAAGCCACAAGAGCAGAATTTTGCTTTCTTAAATTGTCCTTTTTTCCAACTATAGAAAGGAGAATGTTGCAACTTCACAGTTCTGTACATCTCACCCAAAGGAGTTGGATGCTGGAGTGGGCAACTTGTGGCCCCAGATTTTTCACCTTCAATTCCAATCATCCTTCACCGTTGGTTATGCCAACTAGGATTGATGGGAGTTGAAGGCAAAAACATCTGGAGTGACACTAGTTGTCCACCCCTGTGTCTAACTTCTTTGGGAACTGTGAATCTGTGACATTTCTCTCTCTACAGTTGGAGAAAAAGGACAATTTAAGAAAGCAGAATTCTGCTCTTGTGGCTTTCTCCTGTCTCCTCCCCTCCCGGTATGCTTACCTTTCTCACTTTGTACTCCATCCGTCGTCCTGTACTGCCTGCCCAGCTCTAATGTTTCCTTAGCCTGATTTTTGGTAACCTGCGTTGCCAGAAGAGAAACAGCTTGACATTTTGGCAGAAGACGATCGCTTCTTCTTTTTCTCTCCACCTGGCAAGATCATCGGCTAGTACCCGCGTGTTTTCCAAAGCTGCTCAGCAACCAGAAGTCCAACAGGTGCAGCTTTCCAAAGGAAGCGTGCATTTAGTCAGATTGGGTCCTTTTGCATGGTGGTCGTTAATGATCGTTGTAATTTATCCCAGGAAAGAAACGACCACTTGAAGTTTAACAGGTGCAGCTTCCCTCGACTTACATATTTGTAGTGAGGGGGACGGGACGCCCCTGTCCTGCAGCTATTCGCAGCTCAGGAGCTCTGCCAGCGGCGGCAACGAAGCACCTATCCCCCGCCTCCCGTTTGTACCTCAACTCCGCCGATGATCGAGCAGCAGGAAATGCTTCCTTCACCAGCCGGGACAGAGACCACAGACCAGCCGGTTCCACAGATTAAAAAACCTCGCGCCTTTTGCCCAGGCGAAGCATACAGGAGATCGAAAAGCGGAAGCCGCTCCAAGCCCAGCCCAGCCCCCCCTCCTTCCCGGGCCTCCTGTAATGCATGAGCCGGATTTCATCAGCCTGCGCTCCGCCCCGTTTGCTTTGACTTCCCTACTCAGCGGGCCGTTGCAATTGATCGGCTCTGCAGATTTCTAACCGCGCGGTAAAATCGAAAGCCCCTGCCGGCTCCCGCTGCTGTTGATTAAGGTGCAATCCTATGCATGTTTAGACGGGTACGGGGAGGGGGGGGGGGGTCCTGCAACTCCCAGTATACCCGAGCCGGCTGGGGAATGCTGGGAGTTGTAGGACTTTTCCCACCCACCTGGGGTAAAACCTAGCTAAAGTCCTACTTAGAGTAGGCCCATTGAAATGAAGGGGACTTAACTAAGTACCCTTCATTTCAATGTTCTACTCTAAGTAGGATTGATATGGGATTTTACCCGTGCATAGGATTGCGCCCTTACACTTGGGTTTCCTTACTATCCTGGTTGCTCTTCCCTGATGTTTTTCGGCTTGTCAACGTCCTTCTTAAAATGAGGCACCCAGAACTGGACACTGTTGTGGCCAGGCTAACATGGAATAGAGTGGAACTATTACTTCCTGTGATCTGAACACTATGCTTCTGTTATTGCAGCCGAAGATTGCATTAGGTTTCTTTGCTGCCGTATCGCACAGCTGGCTCATTTTCAGTTTATAATCCACTAAAACACATTTTCAAATGTACTGCTGTGCTGCCAAGCTAGGTCTCCCCCATCCTATACTTTTTATACCTAATGACTTTACATTTCTCTTTGTGGAAACTCATTTTCTGCAGTGTTCCAGCCTTGTCTAGATGCTTTTGAATCTTGATCTTGTCTTCTATGGCGTTGTCTATCCCTTCCACAGGTTCATGTTCTTCAGGATACAATTCAGTTGACATGGACAACCACCAGCAGGGAAACATAGGCCTGATGGAGTGCTACACAGACCCCTCAATGAACTTTAAATGCAGTTGAACTTTTGAGTAGACATGCATAGCATTGCAGTGTAGTGTCTCATTATTTGTTTAAAGCATTTTTACCTGCCATTCAGCTAATAAAGGGCTCCTACAATGGTTTGCAAAGACCAATAATAAAATAATCCCTATCTCCTTCACTCAGATTTTACATTGTGCGATCAAGATCTGTTACTTACTGAAGTTTGCAGGTCCTTTTCATGATCTCATAATCCACAGGTGCCTCTCCTGCTATTTTTTAGCTTTATTCTGCCATGATTTGACTCACCGAAAATGCAGTAACAAATATACACTGCCATCAAAGAACTGGTTGCAGCGTCATCTGCTGGCTGTCTAAATGGAACATATGGAACTTCCCCACAAAGGAAATGGCCAGAAGGGGGGAGAGGCACGTGTATTGTGCCCATCATAATCCCAGAGAGACTCCCCAAGTAGAAAGCCAGGTAAAGGTGCAGGGTTTTTGCTTTAGTGCAAGGAAAAGCTCAAAGACATAACTCAAAAAGGAAAAGGTATTGGAAGGGAGGAGTAAAGAAGCATTGAGCATAGGGTTGGACTCGATGGCCTTATAGGCCCTTTCCAATTGTACTATTCTATGATTCTATGAAGTGGATTTAGGCACCAGTTCTTAGTTACAAAGTTCTTATAGGTGTTCTTTCTGGGAGGAAAAGAGCAAAGCGACTTCCCTGCAGCTGCTCCTTCTCTGGCCAATGTATGGGACCAGTTTGTTCTCCTCCTTGCTGCAATGTTCTTCCTAGAAGACAGAGGGTGCAGCTTCCCAGTAGCCCTGTTTGATAGATCATGAGACCAGAGTATGCTACCCATTCAGCTCTGCAATCCCAGGACAATATGAGTTATAAATCAAGTACAGCAACACTGCTATCAGTGGTACTGAGAAAACAGTGTCAGTGATATTATTTTCTTTCTTCTAATGTTCACTCTAGGTGTAATTCCACTTGCACAGATAAACTAATGCTGTTAAAATATAATTTATGATGCTCAGTTTTATATACATGATTATTCCACAACCCAGTCATCATTACCATGCTCAATGACTCCTACGTGGATTTACAATCCTGCATACATACCTAAGTGCATAATCATGGCAAAAAAATGATGGGATAGCTGATCTGAAACCTTTTTGTAAGACTAAAAGAAGCAGTCACTTTTTTCAGTCACAAGGTAGCGCTGTTGCTTTGACATCCAAGCTCAGCTTCAACTGGTTGAAAAAGAAGCTGTATTGTGTATTTTTGCATAATCTGAACCTTTAGACACTGGAATGAAATCACCTGCATTTGGCAGCACTTGTCAATAAGAAAGTTGCAAGAGTTGTTCTTGGGATTGTTTTTAAAGCTGCACCTCACTGCTAGGCAGAATTGAATCTGAGGTCAAACAGGTATATAACTTTAGCTTGGTGACCCTTATTTAGGTGAAAGAAAATGGTGACTGAGATTCACAGAAGTAGCAGCGAGAAGTGGAACTTAGTCTTTTCTCTGCCTGCTATTTTCTTGTTCCAGTTCATTCTCCAAAGTCCATAGGCTTTCAAATGTGTGTTTACCAAGGCCAAATGCTGGGAGGTGGTAACAAGGTGCTGGAGGAAAGAACTGTGTGCTGTGCAACCTGACCTTTGCCTCATTAACCAATCTGTTACCTTCAGGTGCAGTGGAGGGCATTGTCCCATCGCCAGTGTTGAGGTAAGATTCAACTCCAGTCCAATCAGCTTCTGTACATGGGGGGGGGGGGGGGGAGAGAAACATTTTGATTTTGCCTCAGGCAGCAAAATACTTTGGCTTGGTCCTTGTGTTTGCCCTTGAAATGGTGGAGGGAAATGGTCATATTTGCCTCTCCATTGTCTCCCCCACTTCGCTGTCCTCAAAGTGGCTTTTCAATTTTAAAAAACAGCTGTCGGGCCACAGATACACATGCTTGCCTGTCGTGTTTAGTTTGATCCTGTGATGTTTGGGTTCAAATTCCAGCTCAGCTATGGAATAGGCATATAACAGCGGGCAAAACACAATTTTCGACGTCATGTCTCCGTCTATAAAATTAGAATAATACAAATGTATCTCCCTGGGTGGGTCAATAACAATGACTTGCTTTGAGATAGCCGAGCTATTATAATTTTATCTATTCATTCATTCATTTGTGTATGTTTTTACATATATTAATCACCTGTCAACCTAGTCCTTTAGGTGGACATAAACATTCAGTCATACAAAAACTAAAAATATAATACAATTATATAAACAATCAGGCTTTAAAAGGTTTAACGGCAACATGGGAGGGGCATTTTGATGACAGTGCTGCTGGGGAGGGAGGGGCTAATCTTTCCCTCACCAGGGCTACAACATTCGCTCATAAATCACCCCTCCCCCACGCAGTGGAGGCCGGTGGCTCTGATGTCAGTGGGGCTGTGAATCCGGTCTGGGTTTCATTCAGAACTCTAAAGGAGCTATCCAAGGTGTTGACCCCCTATTCCCAAAATGGGTTCAGCATCTTGGATAGCTCATTTAGAATTCTGATTGAAACCCAGAATAGATTCATAGCTCCACTGACATTGGCCCCCAGCCCCCACTGCAATCAAGCTTTTGTTGATTTTTAAGGCCCAATTGCAGCAGAGGAGGTGAAGGGATATTTTCAGGAGGGAGGCGTCTGTGGTGTGTGTGTGTGTGAGAGAGAGAGAGAGAGAGAGAGAGAGGTGGGATACGAATCCTGGTCCCCCAGTTTCAAGTGCAACATTCTAGTCACTCATTAAACATCGCTGTTAAATAGATAATTCTGTTGCTCCTCTTTTGAGGTTAATATTTTTGGCAGTTCGAGGGACTAATTTCATATCAGCCCAAATAATCACTGATATTTACTTACTTCTGGGTTACCAAATGGCCTGGAAGGATTAAAGTAAACCGACTATATATGATAATCCTTGAGGAACCTTGAAATTCCAGTTTACGATGTCTAAATAATTCATAGACAGAAATAACTCCCATCTGGGAGAAGTTCCAGCAACCCAACCCCTGAGCTGCTTATAAAATTGACGGGTAGTTTTATATTCTGCATTTGAAAACTATAGATTTCTTTTTTGATTCACTGATCAAAATATTGCAAATCTAAAGGTCCTTTAATTCTTATCATCTTACTCCTTCATAAAGTTAGAATAGCATAATATTTAAGAGTGTAACTTGAAATGTTGCTTTATAGGATATTTTGCACTTTCCTTCCTCCTCTTTGAAAATAGGTAGAAAGTTCAAACTTCAATTTGGAGTATCAGATTATAAGCATAGATTCCAGTTATCATTGTATCTCCAAGGAACTATAACATAAATGTTACCTCTATACGTTGTCTTTGTCCTGGGGTGGCTGGGAATCCACACTGCGTCAGTTATAACATAACATAACATAACAATTTATTTCTTACCCGCCTCTCCGTCTGGATCGAGGCGGGGAACAACAACATGATAAAATACATAAAACTGATTAAAACATGACACGTATTATTAAAACTACATAAAAATCCTAAAACATCCTAAAAACATCCTAAAACATTCTAAAATTCCACTGGATATGCCTGCCGGAAGAGAACAGTCTTTATGGCTTTCTTAAATTCTAAAAGACTGTTAAGTTGACAAGTCTCCTCCGGCAGGCCATTCCACAGTCTGGGAGCGGCAGAAGAGAAGGTCCTCTGGGTAACGGTTGTCAGCCTAGTCTTGGCCAACTGCAGTAAGTTCTTCCCAGAGGACCTGAGCGTGCGGGGTGGATTGTATGGGAGAAGGTGATCCCACAGGTAACCTGGACCCAAACCATGTAGGGCTTTAAAGGTAATAACCAACACTTTATACTTCGCCCGGAAACTAATTGGTAGCCAGTGGAGCGATTTTAAAGCTGGCGTAATATGGTCACCCCTAAATGTACCGGTGACCAACCTGGCTGCCATATTTTGAACTAGTTGAAGTTTCCGGACTAGGCATAGAGGTAGCCCTATGTACAGCGCATTGCAGAAGTCGAGCTTCGAAGTTACCAGAGCGTGCACCACCATCTTTAGGTCTTCCAACTCTAGGAAGGGGCGCAGCTGGCGTATCAGCCGACGCTGATAGTAGGCACTCCTGGCCGTCGCATCTATCTGGGCTGTCATTTGGAACGATGGATCCAGGAGCACCCCCAAGCTGCGAACACAGTCTTTCAGGGGGAGTGTAACCCCATCCAGAATCGGTTGACACACCTCCAAACCCAGGTTGCGGCCTTTGACAGCAAGCACCTCCGTCTTGTCTGGATTCAGCTTCAGTTTGTTTTTCCTCATCCAGCCCATTACCGCCTCCAAGCATTCATTCAGAGGAAAGTTTACACACTATCCTTATCTGGCGCTGTTATCGAAGGCATAGAGAAATATATTTGGGTGTCATCAGCGTACTGATAGCACCCCGCCCCATGCCTCTGGATGATCTCTCCCAACGGTTTCATATAAATGTTAAACAGCATTGGGGAAAGGATGGCACCTTGCGGTACGCCACATAGCAGCTCCTTCTTTGCAGAGCAGCTATCCCCAAGCATCACCATCTGGAACCTGCCTGAGAGGTAGGACCGGAACCACAGAAGCACAGTGCCCCCGATTCCCAATCCCCTCAGGCGTTCCAGAAGGATACCATGGTCGATGGTATCGAAAGCCGCTGAGAGGTCCAGAAGTACCAACAGGGACACACTCCCCCTGTCAATACTAAGGCATAGATCATCCACTAAGGCGACCATAGCAGTCTCAACTCCGTATCCCGCCCTGAAGCCAGTTTGAAATGGGTCTAGAAAATCAGTGTCATCCAAGACTACTGGGAGTTGAAAGGCAACCGCCCTCTCGATCACCTTGCCCAAGAATGGAAGGTTTGATACCGGTCTGTAGTTATTAAAGTCCAGGGGATCCAGGGAGGGCTTCTTTAGAAGCGGCCGTACCACCGCTTCTTTTAAACATGATGGGAAAGTCCCCTCCCTGAGAGATGCATTAATAATATATTGTAATTGCGATCTAACCGCATCTCCTCCCTGGACGACCAGCCATGAAGGACAGGGATCGAGAGGGCAAGTCGTCGTCCTCACTCGTCCAAGCAGCTTGTCCACGTCCTCGGTACTCACCAACTGAAACTGATCCAGTGTAATTCTTCTCACGGAGTCGCCGGACACTCCATCGTCAGCCACTGCTATAACGACGGCATCTAAGTCGGCTCTTATCCGAGAGATTTTATCTGTGAAATGATCATTAAAGGCATCACAGCGAACTGCCGAAGGCTCTAAAATCGGATTCAGGGGGGAAGGTGCCCGAGTTAGACCCCTCACCACCCTGAACAGTTCCGCTGGACGCGAATTCGCAGACGCAATGCGCGCAAAGAAGAAAGCTTTCTTCGCTGCACGTATTGCCACCCCATAGGAACGAAGATGTTCTCTATGCTGTGTCTTGTCGGATAGAAGTCGAGTTTTCCGCCATCGGCACTCCAGTCGTCGTCCTTTCCGCTTCAACTCCCTGAGGTCTTCCGTATACCAGGGCGCCCTATTAGAAGCGGGCCGGAGAGGACGTTTGGGGGCGATCGTGTCGATAGCCCTAGTTAGGTCTTGATTCCATCTATCGACCAGGGCTTCTACAGGATCGTCGACGATACCAGCCATAAAACCCTCCAAGGCTTTCTGAAATCCAGAAGGATCCATCAACCTTCGAGGGCGGACCATCTTAATAGGTCCACCACCCCTGCAGGGGCGGGTAGTAGCCGTGATACTAACCCTAACCAGAAAAAGGTCTGTCCATGACAACACGAAGGTATTCGTTACCTCCGCCCACAGATCCCTCTGTTCGGAACAGAAAACAGCATCGAGGGTATGACCCGCTGAATGTGTGGGTCCAGAGACCAATTGGGATAGGCCCATGGTTGTCATGGATGCCATGAACTCCCGAGCGCCACCTGACAAACCGTTCTCGAATGGGATGTTGAAGTCGCCCAGGACCAAAAGCCTGGCCGAATCCAACACCAGCTCCGAGACCAGTTCCGTGAGCTCGGCCAGGGAGTCCGATAGGCAGCGGGGTGGCCGGTACACTAACAGAATCCCTAGTCTATCCCTGGTCTTCAGACTCAAGTACACAGACTCGATGTGATTCAGTTCACGAACAGGAAGTCTGGTCAGGTTAAGATTATCCCTATAGACCACAGCTACTCCGCCCCCCCCCGCCCACTTTCCCTCACTGGGCACCCTGGAGCCACCCTGGGCAAAGAGCCAAGGACATGCATTGGAAATGTCAGAGGCTTACCCCTACTGTTCCTGCCTGAGTGAGGTCAGCGCAGTTTTTTTCAGTCTGTTCTCACTTGGGCACTGCTCCAGGGGGCATTCCCGGGCAGAAGGCAACTTGCCATTGGTTGCTGGAAGCCACGGGAGGGGGAAGGGTGGTCCAGGCAAGCATAATGGCCACGAGAATGCTCACGCTGCCTCCTTCCATCTGCATAACTTGCCGCCACCCTGCACCAGCGAAACCACAGGGTTTGGCGCCAGAGCAGTGCCAACTTAGCGTCATGAAGACAGCCCAACTGTGTGCTTTACATTCTTCTTAGGGCCCACTGATAAAGGTTGAGCTGAGTTTTGAACTTTGTCTGAGCATGTTCACAGTCTTCATTCCAACATTTCAGTCTTCAAGGTAGTCATCACATTACAGCAGCCATGGTGAACCTCCAGCATACAGGCTAATTTGGCCCATGAAGCTCCCTAGTGTGGCCTGTGAGGCTGTTCCACTAGGGAACATTCCTTTCTGAAGCCCCCCCCCCCCATTACATTTGATCTCCAGAGTGCTTCCCTGTTGCACTGGTAATCTCGAGTGGCAATCAATTCTCAGAGTGTTGGGAGACTCGATTACCACTCCAAAGATTGCCAATGCAACAGGGAGGTGCTCCAGAGAAAGGTGAGGGGCATGTTGAGATGGCTTCCAAAGGAGCTGCCACTCTGAGGCACTCCTAGTGCCTCAAAATGGCAGTTCCCAGAGCATCCACACACATGGGGTACATAGGGTTCGCTCACCCAACAAGGTAGCCAACGCCACACTCCTCTCACCATTCCCTAAGGGGTGCACAGAGCTGATTTCCCAGATGTCTGTGCATATATGAATATGAATGTTTATAGATTGATGTAAGGTATATGTGTATAAATAGAGTGTGTTGTGTGCATGTAGATAAACTTTGTGTGCATGGATGGGAGACTTTAAGTGGATGTGATCCCACCCACTGCTGACATGCAGCTCCTGACATCTCTCCACAGTGCGAATGTAGCCCTCAGGCCAAAATAAGTTCCCTACCCCTGCATTACAGTATCTTTTGCATTTTTCTCTTCCCTCTTTGAAAATGGGTGTGGGGGCTGAGATTTCGAATGTAGTGTTGTGTTAAATATGCACGCCAAATTTCATATTAGTATCTCAATGTTCAAGGGAGATAATGCATTACAAATTTTCTCAGAGAATGCCAGAGTATCTACATCAGTACAGAACTTTAAAATATAATTTCCCAATAACAAACACCCAGCCCATGTTCCCCACCAACTCTTTTTAATTTATTGTGGATTTAGGATCCAGCACTTATAAATTTTCATCATTTCAGTTTATCGCATGACAAAGAACTAGTGCATTGCAAATAGACAGGGATTTGGTTAGTGCTCATCTACTAGACACTAATGTTTATATAGAAACACCTATTGTGATTTTACTGTATACATTCATAGAGTGGTTCCTTTTGTGTTGATGGGGAGTAAGAAAATCTTTCATTAGTAATGTTTACACTTGTGGTATTATTGAAATTCCTTTTGCCTAGAAAGTCAGGCTGCTGCCTTGACTTGGATGTCTGTCCATAAATTTCACCTGGTGAGAAGGCTAAGATCTAGCAATTGCCACTCATGCTTTTAAGTTACCTGATTGCAACCTAGAAAACTCTGCTTGGTCTTTAATGGGTAATGACACAGGAGGAGACCGTGCAACCACTAACTACATGCCTCTCCTGTTCCTTTACCGTAAACTCCTGCTCACTGTAGAGCAATATTAAAGTTCTTCTTGCTACAGTTGGTGGGGAATGAAAGCAAGAGGAGTAATCAGACATGCAGAATGTGCTACAAAATCTCTAATGTTGAAATTGGGATCTCCAGGTTAAAACCTCGCTATCCAAACACTTTCATAATTTAAAGGATTGATCTAAAGCCAAGGACAACTATGAAGATCTGCATGTCATATAACAGCACTATGATTGCACAGTTTTTTGCCTGACAATTGAATGACAACAGAAATTCAGTGGTTGCCAAGTTTCTCCATTAATGCTTCTGCATATTGAAGGAAAACTATACCTATTGAATGTCTGCTTGCCCTGCACAGGCAGAGTGCAGATTCCAGGGCAAAGGTGGGGGAGGTCCTGTATGCCACTATAAAAGCTAACAGAGCTTTAAATATAATGTAAAAATAGATTTTATCAGATGAGTGAATAAACTAGATCAGGGGTCCTCAACCTTTTGACCCATGGGCACATTTTGGAATATGAGAAACTGCTGTGAGCACCACCACAAATGACACCAATGGGGGATATAGCTAGTCCTTTATGGCAAGTCCATGGAGGATATGGGTAGTTCTGGCTGGTTCCAACTGAAACTCAGAACGGATTCACAGCCCCACCGAAGTTGGAGTCACCTGCCTCCACTGGTGCATATACATATGCAATCCTATTGAGCATATTTGCCAGAAGTAACAATAAAGACAAGTTTCAGGCATACACACAGAGGTCCTAATATGCATATTTGCAAAGATAAATCAATGTTTCATGAATTGGGATTTCATAATTAAAGTCAACCCTCTCGTTCATTTCCTGTGTTAATGCAAATCAAAACTGAGTTGTGTAACATTGGCCAACTCAGCTATGCATAATGTACCCGTAAAGGCCAGTGTCCTGGAATACCAGGACACTGGCCTTTACTCTAGAATCATAACAATGATTCATTCTTATTTGTAGGGTCAAACAGGATCTCGGTGTTTGTTTGTTTTAAGGAAAGAAAGGCTATTTTAAAATGGAATCAGAGATTAATTAAACAAGTGAAGACAAACATGTTGCTGAATACTATTTTATTTTATCCTAAGTGGGCAATTATATCCTCCAGTCCTCTATAATTAGATAGGGAATTTCATGGCTCATTGAACTATTCCAGTTTTTTTCTAATTCCCTCATCCTGAACATATTACTTGCACTATTTCATACTGATTTAAATAGAGCTTGCTTCCATGTAATATTTTTAAGATGGACAATATCTTCTTTTCTAGCCCTTGAGCAAATCTAGCCTTGCTTCCATTTGCCTGGTACAATTTCTTCTCTATCTTTTTATGTGCTGTTTGATGGGTAGAATTACAACAAATGCAGTTTTGCCAGCATAGAAATGGGGAAAACTGCATCTATCAAATTTCAAGCCAGATAAATACATCAAAATAAAATTAGGAGACCAGTCCTTGTCTATTTTTCTGAAAACAGTATAACAATTTATCTGCTGTCCTTAATGTTTTTAGGTCTTGTACATTTTAAAATGTTCCTTTAAATCTGAACTTTGGATACAGTGTATATCTGTTTTGAGACTGGATTCCCTTGGGCATACAGCTGAAGAAATATAAACACAAAACAATTATTTAGTTCTAGAATATAATTATAATGTTGCCTTTACCTGACATTCAAAACCACAATAACAATTGAATCACTGGTTTATAAGGTGTACATATAACATCATACATATATTTGTAAAATTATACAGAATTGACAGAAAAGATTTATAGTAGAATACATTAATTTTATGTACTACACAGCTGTGGCCTTTCTGTTTTTGTGAGACTGGATTCTACATATTTACCTCTGTGCAGTGCCAATGAACTACATTAACACTGAACTAGCTGGATATATATATTTTTCTCATAGGTTTTATGGACCTCAAACCAAAAAGTCTAGGATGATGTGACATCGATATCTAACAAATCTAAAAGTCAGTTTTTGCATTATATCCAGAATGTCTCAAATGGAAATGTTCTTAGCAAAAGAATGTTACAGCTGATTTTTAGATAAGTGATGTCAACAGCCCTACAATCAGATAAAAAATGAAAATGTATTCAAATGGATGACATATATAGTTGAATTTTCAAAAGAACAGAGATGTATATACACAATTACACAAAAGTAAATCCTAATAAGTTCAATGGGGCTTACTCCTAGAGAAGAGGGTATATGGTTGCAGCCTTAAGCTGCAATCTCATACACACCTGAGTAAACATGGATAGAATTGTGCTGTTCCATTTTAATAAGATATTGGAGCTAGACTTTGTCATAAATTAAATGCAAAAACCAAAGGCAGCCATGTTGGCCAAAATCCATATTTATTAGTGGCCAAATCACAAAAAAATGTGCAAGCTTTCGAGATCTCCAGATCTCTTAACTAGGCAAGATGTTATAAAAAGCAGGTGGGGTGTGGGGAAGAAAGCAAAAGAAAAGCGATGTTTTCATCAGGAGGATGTCTGAATGGTAGACGTTTAAGAAGATATAGGGGGTTTGCAGACATTCAAATTGGATTCTGCCAGGTGATACGACAGTGTCAGTGCACCTAGGACCACTGGGAAGAAGAAAGTAGCCGTAAACCCTCCATTGGGGGCGGGGGTGGAGAGAGTTCTACAATCGCTTGCTACAATTTAATTCTAAAATTAAAAATAAAATAAACTGTGGCAATATACGGATGAAATAACACAAATAGTAAAAATAGCCTATGGCACTAATATCATATTTATTTTCTAAGCCCTGTAGAATGTTTTAAGTACAGCAGGTAGTTGCCCACAGGTTCATAATCCAATAAACTATACAAAAGAAAAAAGGAATGCAGAGGGAAGAGGGGTAGCCCCACGTTTCCACACAACTAATTCTTCGAGATGATTTACAAAACCAGAATGCAGCTTTTAACAACAAAACATGCACGTGACACTACATTATACTAATTGGCAGATCTACTCAGGTCTGCAATCCTAGGCAGGTCTATTCAGTAATATAAGCTCCACTGAGTTAAAAGCCTGTGTAGGATAGCAGTATTTTTTAATTTTATTTTTACTGGAGGTATCACCTTCAGCAGCAGCAACTCTAGACACCAGCACGCACTAACACAACACCTCCAAGCTAAGAGGGATATGTGCATATTATTTCCTGGCAACTAGCCACCGTGATGATATCCTGACTGGGAATGTCAAATTCTGGCTGGCTGGAAGCAAGCTTGGTTTTTTTTTTTTTTCCAGTTAGGGTGTGACTCCCCTAAACACTTGTCAGTTTAGAAAAGAAAACACTTCTGTTGAGTCATGGGGCGAGAAAGCCCTGGGGGCTTCGTCTTTTCCTCAGAGAATGGCCCGTTATTTCTCCATTTATCGTCCCCCAACAGTGCAATCCTATATGGCTGTTTCCTCAGAAGGCAGTTCCATTGAGTTCAATGGGGCTGGCTCTCAGCAAGTAAGCGCGACTAGGATTGTTCAATTTATCCATTTTCCTGCCCAAAAGCGAGCGACCGGGCGGAGGCGATACCGCCACCCTCTCGCTCCTCGGCCTCAAAAAAAGAAAGCAGGGAGCGCCGCCTCTCCTCCTCCTCCTCCTCCTCCTCCTCCCTCATCTCTGTCATCAGGTGGGCGGGAAACGAGGGCAGCGAGACGCCGCCCCGTTCCAAGGGTGACGGCAGGGCGGGTTGGCTGCAGTCCTCGGGCCCAATGAGGCGGTTGGAGGTGGGCCGGCCTCGACTCGACTCTCCCCAGTCGCCCACCCCGAGGGCTGGAGGAGTGCTGCGTCGAAGTCGGCAGCCCGTGTTAAGAGTAAGCAAGGGATGGCGGTGACAGGGCCGCGGTTTGGGGTGCCTCTTCCAGCTCCGCCGGCGACGTTTTCGCAGCTCTGGGGTGTCTGAGAGGGGCCTTCCAGCCCTCACGCCCCCGGCAGAGGTCGGGTTAAGGTAAGGGAAGAGTCTGAGGGGAAAGAAAGGAGGGGAGGGCTGAGGGGGGCCGGGGCCTGACGAATACGTCCTAGAGGAGGGAGAAGAAGGTGGCCGGCGTATTCGTTAGAGAAGCGGGAAATGGGGACGACGAGGTGGTTTCGTGGTGGCCTGTGTAACAAGTGGCGGGGCGTGGATCTTTTGGCGGCTAGGTGGAAAAGGATATATTGCGTTGGATCCAGACCTAGTCATGCTTAAGAGTAGACCCGTCGAAATCGATGGAACTTAAATGAGGAACGTAATCAGTGGGTCTTCCACAGCCTGCCCCATCCTGGCATCCTCTCGGTGTGAGGGTAGACTACATCCCCCATCGTCCCTAGCCAGGGCTGTAGTCCAAGACATCGGGAAGGCACCCGGGTGGGGCCGGTTGTTAGTCATGCTGGTTGGGGATGATAGGAGCTGTAGTCCAACAGTAGGAAGCCCCAGGTTGGGGCAGGCTGGTCTCTCCTAAGGCTGACTTAAGTCGGAGTCGCCTATGTGTACGTGCGAGATCATCTGCGGGGGCAGGAGGAGGTATTGTGTGTATGGGTGATTCGGATTTATTGGCCGAATGTATTGGATAGACGAATATTCGAGAAGTTACTCCCTAGTGAAAGAAACGTGGAAGAGACAGGTTTTAAAAGGCCAGCTTTTGGGGGACGGTTGATATAAGAGGAAAAATATATGTCAAAAACAGGAAGAGAGAGAGAGAGACCTTTCAGTGCTGCATCAAGGACTTGCCAAGCTGAGAGTAGATAATGTTTTCCGGAATGATACTTAAAATATCTTCAAGTTGCCTATGGGTTGCTTTTTGAACCTATTTAAGAGTTCTTCAAGGGAACTTTTGGATGAGGCTTTTATGATGGCCATCACCTGGCCTCATTCATGGAAGTTTGCAGAGATATAGACTACTTCTTTTTTCATGAACCTCCCGTGTTTTCTTAAAACTTCTGTCTTTTCTGTTAAGAAGAAAAAAAATGGAACAGCTGCACAATGCTTTCTGATTGCTATTGCTGGGAGCCCTGTGTCTGGAAGCCCCGCAAGACTAGTCTTTTATTGTACAATTACCCTGCCTCATTCATCTGTGGCCTCCTCCACACGGGGCGTTTAATGAGCCTTGAAGGCTCATTATAAATTTTACCTACACACGAGCGGAGCGCAAAACGGGCGTACAGGCGCGTTATCTCCCCGATAATGCGCATTTTCGAATGCGCGTTAAATAGCGACTTTTATTTTGCTCCGGCCGTTAAAGCGCATTTTCGCTGTGTGAACAAGCGATTATGCGCATTAACTACCTGGAAAGCGCTTTTTGGGCATCTTTTAATGCGCTTCGCTGCTTCTCGCCGCCTCCCGTGCAGAGGGATTGTGAGTAAATGCGCCTCCGCGATAATGCGCATAATCGCGGAACCAGGCGCAAAGGCGCATTCTTGTGGAGGGGGCCATAGGCTCTGATATCCACATCTTCCACTCAACCCACCCTGTGTTTCTCCACCATCTTTTCCATCTTTTTTTTCCTACAGAAAAAATATGTTAAGGAGGGAAAGACAGATGAACTGCACAATGTCTTTTGATTGCTAGTGATAGGAAACACACACACACCTGCCTGGAAGGACTCTAAGACAGATCTTGCAAATGCTGCTTAGGCTACAATTCTTCTATGGGTCCAAATCCATGAATGCAATAGGGCTTGTTCCAAATGTACAATATGCATAGGATTGCTTTGCTATGCTGCAGTCCTAGGCACATTTACCTGAGAGTAAAACCCACTGAATGCTGCAGGATTTTCTTCTGAGTATACATGCATAGCATTGTGCTGTATAAAGTGGTTTGCACCTCTCTTAGACTAAAAGGTGATAAATTAGCAACATTTGTGTAAACTGCCTTTAGCTGCAGCCAGTAAGCTGCATTTAGAGGTTAACCATTCTAGTGATAATATGGTTATAAGATTAAAATAAACAACAATGAGTCCTATGGGCAGCTGGAATGCAAATCTGTAAAAATAGAATCATATTAGAAAATGATGCAGTTTCTTATGTTCTTGAATTGAGTTTTCTTGCTTCAAATACAAGAAGCTTGGTCTATTCATGATCTGTTTCCTGGTGCCCTCCAGATATATTTGGACAGCAATTCCCAGCATCCCCAACAAGCACAGGGCGGGAGGTTCATGCTGGCTGAGAATGATGGGAGTTGTAGCCAGAACAAATCTAGGGGGCGCCAGGCTGGGGAATGATGGTCCATGAGAGCAAGAAGGAAACACTTTTTATGAACTAGAACTCTGAAATTTTTTTTTGTTCAAATAGGAGAATGTGTACAGAACAGCTGCCCACACGGGCATATATATTTGTCAAAAGATGTTGAATTATTTGAAAATGTCTGACATCTAGCACTAGTTTGAATCTCATTTTTATTTTGTCCATCCTCACAACAGCCCTGCAAGGCTGGGGAAATGAGGTTTAAAATACTGACTTGCCCAGGATTATACTATAGGCAGTATCCAACTGGCACCTTCCACGCGCAGCCCCAGTCCACAAGCGGCCCCTACCTCTTGCACAACGTGACATAGCACTTAAGGGGGCAAGCCCTGAATGAGCAGAATGCTCATTTCTGGAACTAGCAGGGCAACAAGTGGACTTGAACCTAAACCCAAATACAGAACTTAAAGGGAACACTTTTTTGGACTCTACCTAGAGAAAATTAGATAGTGATTTGAATAAAATATGAGGAATGATCATAGCAACTGCAAGATTTCCTTTACAGTTTATGTAAAGGCCTCTTCCACAAAAGAAACTGCATTTAAGGCTGTTTTTTCATGAAATGCCTTTCTATCACTATTTAGTCAAAGCAGGGTAATTAAAAGACATCTTCATAATAATATATACTTTTGAAGTTAAACTGCTTGGGCATGGGATTTCATCTCATCCTACAGATATTTTCTCCATTGTGAAAGATTTTATTTAGCTATTTATTGCATTTGTATACCGCCCCATAGCTGAAGCTCTCTGGGCGGTTTACATAAGATTAAAACACTTAAATACAATATGCAAAAATTAAAACTGCAGAAACATACAATATACACATACTTTTAAAACCACTACAATAATTTAAAAACCTATATAAAAAACAAAAACAGACCCAGGCTCATCAGATATTGCTAAATGCCTGAGATTAGAGGAAAGTCTTGACCTGGCGCTGAAAAGATAACGATGTTGGCGCCAGGCGGGCCTCGTCGGGGAGATTGTTCCACAATTGGGGGGGCACCACAGAGAAGGCCCTCTTCCTTGTTGCCAACCTCCGAGCTTTCCTCTGAGTAGGCACTCGGAGGAGGACCTTAGTTGTTGGAGCCATGTAAGGCTTTATAGGTTAAAACCAGCACCTTGAATCAGGCTCGGAAACATACAGGCAGCCAATGCAAGCGGGCCAGAGTAAGTCTTATATGCTCGATACCAGAGTTTGCGGAATTGTTCTGCTAATCCACTACTATGAGGAAAAACAAACTGAAGCTGAATCCAGACAAGACGGAGGTGCTTGCTGTCAAAGGCCCCAACCTGGGTCTGGAGGTGTGTCAACCAGTTCTGGATGGGGTTACACCCCCCCTGCAAGATTGTGTTCGCAGCTTGGGGGTACTCCTGGATCCGTCGCTCCAGATGACAGCTCAGATTGATGCGACGGCCAGGAGTGCCTACTATCAGCTTCGGCTGATACGCCAGCTGCGCCCCTTCCTAGAGTTGGAAGACCTAAAGACAGTAGTGCACGCACTGGTAACTTCGAGGCTCGACTTCTGCAATGCGCTGTACATAGGGCTACCTTTGTGCCTAGTCCGGAAACTTCAACTTGTTCAAAATATGGCAGCCAGGTTGGTCACCGGTACACCTAGGGGTGATCACATTACACCAGTTTTAAAATCGCTTCACTGGCTGCCAATCAGTTTCCGGGCGAACTATAAAGTGTTGGTTATTACCTTTAAAGCCCTACGTGGTTTGGGTCCAGGGTACCTACGGGATCGCCTTCTCCCGTACAATCCGCCCCGCACACTTAGGTCCTCTGGGAAGAACTTACTCAAGCCAGTCAGAACTAGGCTGGCGGGTGTTACCCAGAGGACCTTCTCTTCCATCGCTCCCAGACTATGGAATGGTCTGTCGGAGGAGGTTAGACAAATTGACAGTCTTCATGAATTTAAGAGAGTCATGAAGACTGTCCTCTTCCGACAGGCCTATCCAGATGAATTTTAAGATGTTTTTAATGTTGTATTTTTCTCTTGTTTTTTTTAAAAAAATTTAACTGTTGTGATTTTTATGTTTTATATTGTTGTTGTTCCCCGCCTCGATCCGGAGGGAGAGGCGGGCTACAAATAAATATTATTATTATTATTATTATTATTACTATTGGCAATATTTTTGAAAAAAAATTCTGAACAGTTCCTAGACATAGAGTTTGGAATTATTATAACTGAACCCTAATGAGAATATATCATTCGATACCATTAGTTTCCTTAAAAAGGGAGGTATGCTGTTGATTCAAAGCAGCATTAAAGAGCATTTAGTGTACATTATTCAGATTTAATCGAATAAATGATCTAAACTAAATGCATAACATTTAACTTAGAGCTGAGTGATCACACACATCTGAATGCCTTAAGTTGTCACTTATTCTCAGCCCCTCTGATTAAGTAGGGGAGTAGGAGGTTTAATGAATCTGAGATTAAAACTTAAATAGCTTCATGTACCAGTTTAAATGGATTAAATTTGTAATGCTCTGGTCAGTTACTTGGGAGCTAGTACCATTGAATCTATGGGATTTATTATCAAGTCCCATACTTATATACATACTGACAAGTCATAATTACTTACATTCATGGACTGTAACCTGGTTTGTCTGTTTTTCTCTCGAAATAGAAAGTTAAAGTCAATTCCATTTTGCTTACTCATAAGTGGCCAGATACCTTTACACTCTATGCTAATATCCCCAGTCTGAACATGACATTTTCATTGGTGGTATGGATTGCACATTTGGTGTTTCATCCAGTGTATTGAATTTGTGCCCCAGCTGATCTGTTCAAAATCCAGCCTTATTTTTATATGCCTTCTGTAGTGGCAGTGTTGGTAAAGGATTACTGGATTACCACTCAGATCAATAAAATGATGTGTGCATTCAAAGCTAAGCATGAATAATAGAGTATTCTGCAAATCATCTCTTCCTGACTAGAATTTTCCTCTAAAATGCAGGTATATGTAAGTTTCCAGGGGTCTGTTTTGGGTAGAAAATATTGCAGGATTTGACCTTTGAATGGGATTCACTTATGTGTTTATGTTGTGCTTTGGGGAGAGAGGGATGGGATATGGGGTGTATTATTGCTTTTACTTGATATCTTATTGGTCTGAAATTTTTGCTTATTTGAGCAGAACTGTGACTAATATAGGTCAGGTTCTAAAACAGTAATGAGTCACACATTTAAATGTGGCTTCGACATATCCCTTTATAAAATTAAAATTGATGTCTGGGTTGAGAAAACAATAAACATTTGGCTGCAGTAGAAATACTTTCAGGGAAATTGGCATTCAGGAAAATTTGCCAGACAATAATAAACTTTTAGCTTTTTTTTTTTTTTTTTGCCAAGAAACATATAGGAATGTGGCTAAGGACATATGAGTGAGTAGCTGTGGGGTGTCATTGTAGCACTTACCTGCAACTTTCATTGAACTGATAGTTTGGTGAAGTTTTCTGTACCTAGTGTTTTTGCAACTGTAGCCTTTTTCGGTTATTCCAAACTTACAATATTTAAAACTGTCTGAGCTTGTAGCATATAGAATATTTAAATAGAATATTTAACCACCATAGTTAGAAAATACCAGAAGAAATTAAAAACTTTCACATTCTCAACTTTACACCCTTTACCCAAATGAATTGACCCAAACTAGCAACATGCCTACTCAGTCTAAGAAAAAAAATCTATACAATATTTACCTCTTCTCTCACACTGAAAGGATTTCATTCACCCAAATTAATCCATTTCCAAGCATAAACCTCTAGAACAACCTTCACCAACTTATAAATCTTCTGTACTTGATGTTCCTCAGAGGCCCTGCCGCTTTACTGTTTCTGATTTTGTGGCTAGATATCAGAAAGAGATTTTTACAGGGATGTCACAGTTGTACAATTCTCTATGAATTGCACAAAAGTGGTTCTTTAAAGACTCTCTGCATGTCTCTCTTGGAACTGTTGGTGTTCCTGCTGCTTTTCTCCCTGTCCAATGAATTAGCTGTATACTTTATCTTCTGTTGTTTGGTGTGTTGCTTGATGGCTGTTTTAAATTGTATTGTTTTGAATCCTAAATGATTTGCAAGAGAAGTATTGGATCTAACGTTTGGACAGAAAAAAATTAATAAATAAGACTTTCCCTCTACCAAGGGACATCTTTGCTCATTTCTCCACCTACCCCATCCTCATTAACCTAGTTTTCTAACCAGACAGTTTGCTCTATTAATAGAATGTTCCTCTATGACCTAACATTTCAAAATGAGAAGAATAAATACTCTTAACAAAAGATTCTGAGACTCACCAAATCCATGGATGTCCCTTAAGCAGCCAGCTCACACATGACTGCAGTGTTATTGTCTTAGGTTGTAAAATGCTTTCAAGGTGGCTTACAATAAGTTGTAGCTCAGGCCTGACTGGATCTATTTATGTTTATTGACCAAAAACCTTGAGATTTAGTGTGCCTTGGCAGAGTGCCTGTAATTTGCAAGCCACAATGTTGCATAAGAGGTTAATAATATTTGAAAAACAATTCCCATTTCCTGATGTTTCTACAATTATTGCCTTGCACAGTAAACCTATTAACATCAATATAGAAATAGTTAGTAATTTAGTAATTTTCCAAGTTAATAATAGGTTAAACTCAATGTGTGTTTTTACGTTATTTCCATGCTTGTCTTAACAGGCATTATTCTGATTAAGTTGTCAATATTAAATGGCATTGCTGTGACACAGAACTTGAATATGTGTATTTACAACACAACACTATGCATGTCGACTCAGAAGTAAGACCTACTGAATTTGATGAGACTACTCCCAGGTAAGTAGGTATAGGATTGTCTTAAGTTGCAATCCTATGCCCACTTACCTGGTAGAAAGTCTCATTGAACTCTGTGGGACTTTTTCTGAGTAGACATGCACAGGATTGTGCTGTTAATTTAATAAAGAACGTGTTTCTCATTTGACTTTGTTAATGAATATGATGTTCATAAATACCACTCTTCTTTCACCATGCCAATTCAATACTTTTGTTGTTTTAGAAAAGGTAAGATATCAAAAGTTATAAATAATATTAAGTTGTTGCCTGAAATTATTTCTCATTCTTCAAGTTTCTAGGATAGGATAACATTATTTACTATATGATAACAGATTCCTAATGTTAAGGGAAGTTCACAAATTGATTTTAAAAAACAAACAAACGGAAAACACCACTGTGTGGTTATCTTTTTCAGTCATTCTTTTAATTGTTTATTGACAGTAATTTGGTTTATTGGACAGAGGTTATCCACTCCCTTTTATCAGGGAAGCTGAGAGGCATGAATATTTCACCCCTAGATCCAAATTATTGTCAGTTTCCACCAGACCTTTAAACAATAAAATCACATGTTCTTTTGAGCATTCACATTTCTCCATTGCTATTATAAGATCATTGTGGATACACTGACATGTGGTGAGTCATCTCCCTGGATGCACAAGCACACCACAAGTAGGACTAAGAAGAAGCAAGAATTTATGTGATAAATTGATACATTCTGATATTGACCTCCCATTTAAATCACAGGATGAAATTAGAGGACACACAATTACAACTGGTGTGATTATGATAATCTACTGCTAAAAAGAGAAGCTGAATGGATTTTCAGATTGAATTCAACACAGCCCAATGGCCTAAATGTCAATATTGAATACTCACCGTATTTGAAATGGTCTTCGGCTGTTATCACCTAAGTAATCAGCCCCACTGATAAAAAGCTCTTGCTACTGGCTAATCAGTGAACAGCTGCATTCTGCTCACCACATCAGAGGCTTCCCTATGCCGGGATTGCAAGGTTTGACTTTTTGCCATTCTTTTCATTTGAAGCTAACAGCATATCTTACAGCTTTTATAAACATATATGTACATTTCCACAGAATAATCTCTTCAAATTTCGTGAGGGATAACTCCCCTTTTTCCACGGCAATAGCCTCTTAGTAGGTGGTGAGTCCACAAAGATTTTTATAATTGGATCTTTCATAAACTATATAAGACTGAATGTGCAATCTCCTATTGGGGTAATGTTTTAAAAATTTCAATATTAAAAATGTAATTGTTTATTAATTTCCAGCTACAACATATAAGAATCTATCTGAGGAAGCTTGCTTTACACGAAATGGGTGGATATCGGAAGCCTGTTGTATATACTGTATTTCTTGTTGTTAAACAGTAACAATATATATAAAAAAACAGTGTTTTGTAAACTATAATTTTCATTGCAAGTAATAGCAAAAATAAAATAGAACAGTTTGTTTTGGAAAACTTCCTTTGCAACATTAGTATTGCAAATTAGTTTCTTTTGAATAATATTGACTGTAGTTTTGAAATCACTTTTTATTGAATTGTGTAGCTTGTTATAAGCAAATATCATACATTGTTTATAAATATCATACAGCCGATAAAAGTATTTACCCCAGTTTTGGAAGTATTTTCATTGTTCCGCAGTTGTGTGCATTGCACATTATATCTATTGTTTAACTTGGCATGATGCAGCAACCCCAGTGGGTAAACTTCGCCATGGTGGCATATGAACTAGATGTAAACCCAGCTATAGGGCATCTTCACAATGAAGCATAACTACTAACACTTCGATATGGTCATTCAGCTTCATTCTACATTTTTTCTTGTGTGTTCCTTTCAGCATAACAGAATATTTTTTTTCCTCTCTCAACAGAGGATTTCTTCAGGAAATGGCCACTCCTAAATCCTTACTGAATCTTTTGACCTTTTCTTTTGGATCTGCAATTGGATTTTTCTTATGCTACCTTCTATTTAGTTTAGTATTGGAAGAACAAATTAAAGCCAGGCCTCATATCCTTTATAATGATCCTCATGGCCATCATTCAGATGACGATGAAAGTAATCAGCTAAAAGGACAAATGAATTTCAATGCAGATGCTGGGCAACATAAAGGTATATTTATGCTCTGTGTAAAGGAATTCATAATTTTTCTTCATAATATAAAGTCTTATAGTTCCCTGCTAATAGTATCATACTCAGATTCCATGCCTCTTTCCAGCATATGCGATAGCATTTTTCACTAACAAACAATTGTTCTGAATAGGCAGCTGAAGAGTGTGGAACACTTAAGGAACCAGCAATACATTATTGATGTTGTCTAGCATGATGTAATAGCATTTTGGAACTTGAAATACTTTCTAACCCTGTTTAATGGGATTAGAAATATCTATAATTTAGGATGCACTCCTATGCATCTTTAGACAGAAATAAGTCCTAAAATGTTCCATATTTTAAAAAAATACCTCTAAGCAGTTGATATAGGCAATGGATGTTCAAAACATGCAACAAAAATTTACAAATCATTGTTAGCTTAGCTCAGGGATGGGAAACTTTTGGTCCTTAAAATTTTTTGGCCTACAACTCCCATGGTCCCTCACCATTTACTGTGCTGGCTAGGGCTCATGGAAGTTGTAAGCCAAAACATCTGAAGAACCACAAGTTGGCCACCCTTGGCAAGTTAGTACTCACAGAATATTCTGAAATTCCTTTTTTTCAAGTGCTAACAACATTCCTACAGAATCAGGAAATGCCAGAATAGGGAGATTTGAAGTTATTCCTGATTCTAGATGCCTTGACTACACTATTACACTTACTTAGGAACTAATCCAGATATTCAATATATTCTCTTGTACCACAAAGACTGCTAGATTAAGCTTTTCTATTACCATGGGAATCAGAGTTGTTTTCTGATCAGAAACTGTTTGTATAGTTCATTTGTTTTAATATTCAACTTACTGAAGGCATTTTGGAATTTCTCCCCTTGCCTCCCATTCCCCACCCTCAGATGAAAACAAAATTATTGCGGAAGAACTGCACCAGAAGGTAAGAATCCTTTGTTGGGTGATGACTGGTCCTCAAAATCTGGAAAAGAAAGCCAAACATGTCAAAGCTACTTGGGCCCAGCATTGCAACAAAATGCTGTTTATGAGCTCTGAGGAGAATAAAGACTTCCCAACAGTGGGATTAGAAACCAAAGAAGGCAGGGACCAGTTGTATTGGAAAACCATTAAAGCTTTCCAGTATGTACATGATCATTATCTTGATGAAGCAGATTGGTTCATGAAGGCGGATGATGACACTTACGTTGCACTGGATAACTTGAGATGGCTTCTTTCAAAATACAGTCCTGAAAAACCAATTTATTTTGGAAGACGATTTAAGCCTTTTGTGAAGCAAGGCTACATGAGTGGAGGTGCAGGCTATGTGCTCAGCAAAGAAGCTCTGAAGAGATTTGTGGATGCTTTTAAAAACAACAAATGTACTCATAGCTCTTCCATTGAAGACTTGGCATTAGGTAAATGCATGGAGAGCATTAATGTAGAAGCTGGAGATTCCAGGGATATAAGTGGCAAGGAAACTTTCCATCCATTCGTGCCAGAGCATCATTTAATCAAACAATACCTACCCAAAAATTTTTGGTACTGGAATTATAACTACTACCCTCCTGTAGAGGTAAGATTTTATTTATTTTTTGCAAAGATTGGACCTGTTATAATATTTAATATTTTTTACAGATTAAACTGACTACTAGAAAATACTTTTTAAGTTTGTCCATATATGTGAATACCTGTATACTGCCAGCCATCAGATCCAGGACTGTACTTCAACAGCTGTTTGCCAAGGTTGCAGGCAGAGGTCTTTCCTAGCCCTGCTGAGGTTGATCTCTCTCTCTCTCTCTCTCTCTCTCTCTCACACACACACACACACACACACCCCACACACAAACTGGAGATGCCTTGGGCTTTCTGCATAGAAAGCATGTTATCTAACACTAGGTTTTATGAACCCTCTCCAGTTCTGTTGCCAAATAAAACATGAGAAATAGATTGAAATACTATTTGCCCTGTTTCCCAAATGTGAATCTGCTATACTTCGATAGCAATTGTGTAATGTCTCATACTCTGAAACCATTTATGAAACAAATTGTCTTTCAAAACAAAACAGGTTGGATCTAGATTTATGTTGGATCAACCGGGTTGACTGAAGTGGACTTACCTGCCCCCCTCCTTCCCATGGTAGCCCCTCTAGCCCCCTGAAATCTAGTTCACATGACAGGCTAACCTACCATGTATCAATTTACCTGTAGTAGCTATTGTGTTGTGCCAGGCACAACGCAACAGCCCCTGTGGGTAACTTAACCCATAGTGGGCTGTAATGTCAGGTGAGCCAGCCCAGAGAGTCAGGACATCAAATTGAATTGAGTGGCATGGGGGAGAAGGGGGAATCTCCAAAAACTGGGCAGAGAGAGTTTCTGCAAGCAGAACCCTTTCTCTTGTAGAAGGCTGATCCTGGATCCAACCAAACACATTCTGTTTGGTAAAGAAAACATACACATCTTCTACATAACTACCTTGGTGGCGTTTAAGGGCCCTGAAGTTCACATTATGAACATTGAAATAGGTTCAGAACACAATGTTTCTCTATCGTGCCTTTTGATCACACTTTTTTTCTCTTTTGTGATAGGGTCCTGGCTGTTGCTCCGACTTGGCAATTTCTTTCCACTACGTTGATGCTACCACTATGTATCATTTGGAATATTTGATCTATCATCTCCGTCCTTATGGTTACCAATTCAGATTCAATCCTGATTCACCTAAGGATCCAGAAAAGCAAAATTTAAGTGAAGTAGCGAAGGGTGATGCAAATTCCAAAGCTGAAGTAGAAAATCCTCCGAAAGTTTCTAAATAAAATTTGTTTATAGTGCACTGAAGAAGCCTTATAGAATGGTGGATTTGCTAAATATATTCTAAAAAGTGTTCCTTCAAGTGGCTGCAGTCTGCAGGTTCTTTTCTAATCATGATGGTAAGAAGGATATTTCAGATGCCATAAGACTGCAAGGCCAAGTCCATAAACTCTGTTACAGGAGGACATCAATATCATTTATTTTGATTCAGTAATGTATGCACACAAACTTTGTGTTGAAACGAATGCTGTTGTCCAGATTTACACATGGATATGTGATATTTTAGACCATTTTGTCATGACACAACACTTTGCATTCTAGATTCTTGAACACCTTCAATTAATTTGGCTCACCACATTAGAAACGGACAGACACCTTGTTAAAGAGATTCAAGTGTGAATGTGTGTTTAAGAAAAAGTTTTACCCTGCAAAGTGAACGGTGATGAAATAGGCCTCCTAAATAGATGACAGTGTTCAAACTTACATCTATTTCTTTTAAAAATAGATGAATATTTTCAGTTTTAGTTTCATGCATCATACAGTTGAGTTGCTTGCTGCAGAGGAAGTCAGATGAACAAATTAAAAATCTATCTGTTCACGCTATTTCTGGAAAGTGAATTAATGTTACGGTAGCAGGACATTCATAATCTTGTGTTAATGCTGATTTAGTGCTATTGGCTCTCTTAAAACAAAATATTGTTTATAGAACTGGACTGTCACAAGAATTGGTACTGTTCAAATTGAAATGCTAGCCTATGTTACTTGTCCAGTGTTTTGAGTGTTTCTTAGTTTCCATTTTGAGTTAGGTGGCTATAATTATTTAGTTCATTTTGAACAGTGTGCCTATTTTTGAGTGGTAATTTCCCTGTGAGTCTGATCATCTTGTGCATTGTGACAGGCTATCTTTAAACAGAGGCCTTTGCCAACACATTAAGGAGCTATATACTTTAGGCTAAACTATGAACTGTAGTGCAATGTTCTTGTAACAATTATATGCACATAGACTGTTTGGTCTTACCTTGATATTCAGACTTTTTCACACAATACTCCTGCTAAAAGTCATCATCCAAGATGTACTTTCTGTTTGTCTTGTATTCATCATATTGATGTTTTAAGTTGAGTCTATGTACTTGATGGTGTTTGCTGGTTGGAGATTTTTGTCAAGCATTCTAAATTCATTACTATTTGTTTGAAAGTGCATTGGAACACAAATAATGTGTCTTATGAAATTGTTTACTTCATAGTTACATATGTGCTTCTGTTTCTCTGATGTTTAACCATGGGATAAATCTGTTTTTTCCCCACTGTTGGTCTTAATGAACTTTCAGTGCAATCTTATTATTTAGTTATAGATAAGCAGGACTTACCTCACATGAAAAGAACGGACTATATGTTCTCCTGTTTATGCTATTGAATTTGGCCTGTGGAAACTGAAATTAACAGAATGATGCAAAAGCTTTGCTCTAGATTTGAACTTATGCTGACATGTTTCTTCTCAGTTAATTCAATCGTGAGAGGAGAAAGTGCAAAAATAATAGACATGCCAATTCTCAAATAGTTCTGGTGACAGATGCGTTGATGAGACAAATATTAAGCATTTTTGCTCATCAGATTAATTTTAGGCTTATATGGCATTTAACAAGATTGTTGTTGGCAAAGTCAGAAGGTGTATTCTCCAGCTTCCTAGTACTTGTCTCTTCCCTTTTTGCGTTTGGGGTTTAGTGGTATTTTATCTACCTCAGAGTATTTTTCCAAGAACCTTGTGTAAACTGTCATTGCTGTAGTGAATTGTGTGACTAATCTAAGGTTTTTTTATTTCAAGTATAGTAATAACTGGATTATTATTCTCTCCAATCAGAAGGCAAGTGGTTGAGTGCCTATCTGTTTGAAGCAGAACGAGTCCAACCAAAAAATAAGTAGTGATTTCTACATACTTGGCAGAATATTTAGGTATTTAGAAGTATATAATTTAACTCCACCAAATTCCCAATTATGATGTTCAAAATGTTGAGATGTTGGTTGAGAGAAGAGAAGGGGGGACAGGGGGCAGAAAGAAGAAAGGATTAGTCTGCTCTGGCCTGTAATAGCTTATAGTACGAATCCAGGATTGGGGAAGTTATTAAAGTTGTGGAGAATGCATGCTTTGAAGTAAAACAACAACAAAAACCCTGTCCCATTTCTGCCTGTGCAGGGATGTTTGAGAAGGAAGGAAAGAAAATGACACCTGAACCTTTTTCCTTTCCTACTCTCAAGACATCCCCTCCTCCTTCTCTTCCCCAGCACTACATATAGCTATAAAACACTCTGCTTTGGGACCGGCAACCTAAAACCTGAGCCCTCTAGCACTACCGGATTATAGGAAGCTGCCATATATCATGTCATACTCTTTGGACATCCAGCCAAGTAATGTCAACTCTGATGGCAGCGACTCACCATATAGCACGTGGAGCTATTTCATATTACTTGTTACCTGAACCTTTAGCGCAGCAGTGGAAGGGGACTCCTCCCTCCTAGAAGGCCCTCTCCCCCAAGTGCCTGAAAAGGACAAGACACCTGTCCCAAGCAAGTTGGAGTTCTATGCAGGAATTGCCTTCTTTAGGGACTCAGGCTACTCTGCAACGTTATACATTTAAAGTTATACATTTAAAGTATACATTTAAAGTTCTCTCAGTTGCATGGTTTTTGTATTCATTTGTATTGGCATGTGAACAGCTGTGTTAATTAGGACTTAGTATCTTGTTCTGCATTTTGGTGTCCATTTTATTTGTTGTCTTTCAAAGTGCAGGCTTGAATCTGAGTGTCCCCTTGCACACGAGGAAGTCAACAGCTATTTCCTTCGATTTTTCTTCTTTCCCCTCCTCCAGGCTGCCATTGTCAGAAGCAGCTCTTTCAGGGTGGGGGAAAGCCCATGGTTAATTGGTATTGGGAGTGCAAAGAATTCATTTTTTTCTGACCAGGAGTGCCTTTAGCATGAAGGGGCCTGACAGGATATCTTGTGAGGAATAGCTTATACTTTGGGGTCCAAATTTATCTCTCTCTCTCCCCACCCACCAAACCATTTTCTTCAAACTGTTGTTGTTCAGTGTTGTTGTTCAGTGGAGGTGTAGGAAAGAACCAAGGTGCCAAATTCTGAAGCTAAACAACTTATAACCTCTCACCATATCCTTGACCTTTTTCTGGGAGGTGGAGATTGTAGTGTTTGATTACATACCTAGTATTTTAATCACCAAAAAGCAGATTAGTGTCTGAAGACACAAGATTATTTTTTGTGTATTCTTTTTGCCCCAAAACTCTTACTTGTGGATTGGCAACAATTGCTTAACTGAACTTTAATCTTGATCTGTATTGCTTTTGTATTATTATTATTATGTATAGTATCTAATGTACTTGTCGAGTCGCATGACAAAACATTCCAGTTCTATTGTTTTACCTAATCACTTTAATTTTTCATAAGTTTTCATTAAGATCAATCTTAATTTTTCTTTGAATATTTTACACCATCAATTAATTTAAAACAATGTTCAAACGACTTCATTGTTAGTATGTTAACATTGTTTTGTATTATATTAACCTTTCTTCTAGCATCTTATTTGATTTGAATGAAATCACCATGGAGAAGGTATAAACTGGTCCTATCCTTGATCTCTGTATATTTTAAAATGAAACCATATTCAGCTGATTGTAAATCTTATTCTTTGTATTGTATTAATGGGAAAATACATTGTGAACCCTCACATATAAAGTATCTTCACTTTAATGTATATTGTGTACAATGTACTGTATAAATCTTAGTGGAAACATGTTTGAAAAGAAAAAACAACTGCTGAGCAGTATATTAAGGTTAAATGAATGAATGTTTGAGTTCTAAGTGACAGGAAAATGGCTTTCCACAATGAATAGGGGTTGAGTGGGTTTTTAATGTGGTCAGCAAATTACTGTTTTAAATAATTACCTTTGAAGTGCCTTTCACCAATTTTTAGCAATTAATTTAAATGAGAAATGTACAAATAAAGAATAACTTATCACAATTATTAAATGTCTCCCTTGTGGTTTTTAATGTGCTGCAAATTTCGTTCTGATATTTTGGGGAATGGATCAGACACATAAAATTTTAATATGTGGATACTGTATTTACTATACTTCTTCCTGAAAAGGTTTTTCTTGTATGAAGAGAATGTAAGGAGCTGTCAGGCCATTCTCTCATCTATCTTAAATATGCTACTTATTCCCATTCTTGCTGGCTTCCCGCTGTCATTCCTAGCCCCTCTCAACTTGCCAAACAGAAGTGACAGGAGACTTTTTCTTTTCTTGGTGGCTGGGTGCGCTGCAGAGAAAATTAATGACTTGTAGGTACCCACCATTTGAATATCCTAACAAGGTCTCTGAGCCCCATGTGGCCTAGGTATACATGGAAAATGAAGATGCTTTGAAGCAATCCCAGTTGCAAGAAACTGGACTGTAAATCAGATATCTTTGCTTCAAGTCTTGCCTTTTATGAAACCAGACAAGGCTACTGCATACTACCTCCTGCCTTGCAATATGGGGATTATAATATTGACCTGCTGAAAGGATTGCTGTGATAATGCACAAGAAGAATTTTGAACACTCTAGGCCAGACTTCCCGAAGCTGGTTCACTCCAGATGTGTTGGACTACAACTCCAATCATCCCCATCCACCATGCCAATTGGTGTTCATTATGTGTAAAATATATACTCATGCTGTAACTGCAGCATTTCCAAATAAAAATCCACACAGACACACACACCTCTTGTTCATATGATCAATTTAATAACTGTCCATCAATTTTAGCTTGAACAGTACCTTCTCCATAGAGACAATGTTAAAAAGGAGAACTTAGTATGAAAAAATACAGCTATGTACATCTTTCAGTGCTTTTACCTATTAAATTACCCTATAGTTGGCTGTGACACTTCACTATCTACTCTTCATTTCACTCTTTTGTACAAGAGCCCTGAGAAATAAGAATGGATGGAGTGAGCTTTAAGAAATATCCTAAAAATACTGGCCCTGATCCAACAGCAGAGATCTGTTTATAAGCAGCCATCTTTGAATATCTTCATCTGAGCCTTACAGAACTTCCTGAATGACTCTTCTGATGTGAACAGGAAACATATGCAGGGCCATCAGCTGTTCTGTTTGGCTGGTTGTCTACAATTACACCTGGATCTCAGCTAATGTAGGTGTATTAAAGAAAGCAAATGACAAAGTTTACATGATCCTTAGAGCCTAGATCTAGACATTTAATGCAGGAAAAGCCCGCTTACGCATCTGCATTTGTGTATAAAGATCCTGTACTAAAAATTCCCATTGGTATTCTGATGTTTTTTCACTTCCTGCTGTTATAGTTCATCAGTTTCAGGTGTGATTTGTTCTGTGGAATACTTTTATTTCCAACTATAAAGCTAAATGTTACAATCCTTGATATCTGGCTTATTAAAGTTTCAGAAACACTGCCATAGGCAGTACTAGAGCTGAACAATGAACATGAAAGTATAAGCAGCTTTTTGTCAAAAGAAGCTATCAGCTATGACAATAATATGCTTTATAAAATCTATTGAATTCATTGTAAAACCCAGTAGGCATGGTACAAAAGTAGTATTGGTATTAATACATTTGGAATTCTTCTAGTATTTTTATGCAAACTCCAGAAATAGTTGGATTCATTTTTTCCTGAAAGCTTGAGTTCTCTGTAAGAGATGAACACAATACAAAAATTGTATATTAGCTAAAAAAAACACAAACATCATCAACTGAATTTGCACACTTTTGTAATAAAGTATCCTGTCAAAACTCATATGGCTCTAAATATTAACTCCCTCCTGCTGAAGCAACCATGAACTTAAGGAAAGAAGAGGTATAATATTTTTTTAAATAAACTCTAGAAATACTGAAAGTATTTAAAGCACTATTGGGTTGTATCCAATGATGTCCTTTCCCCTCCCTTCTGCAGCCACCCATGTGCTCCCCAAAGCTGTCCTAGATGTTTGGGAGAACCTCTGGGGCTGTTTTGGGGGGGGGGGCGGGGGGCAGTGTGGAAGGGAATGAAAACTTACATGAGTGAAAATCTGCTCAAAATAACTTTGGATTTAGCCCACTGTTGCAAACTCTCAGAAGAGCTAGCAATACCTTCCATGCAAAAAAATTATGAAAGTGGCTTTTACAAGGAGAATACCCTTTAATAGACCTTCTACAGTTAGCATGACATACTTGCTTATCCTGCAACACAGGTTGCTTGGCACTCCTGTTCTGTCGCAAATCTATTTTGGTTGCCTTCACAGCCTCCATACCAAAAGCGGGCACAAGAATTTGCATCTTTGGCATAAAACCACTTCACTTGATAATCTTGACAGTTTCCGATTTTCATTGGTTCCAAGCACCTGGCATCTGAAAAGAGAATAGGAGAAGTTTTCTTCTTCTGCCAAGACCAGATCATCTTCTATAGAAACATTAAACTTTTGGCCTTATCTGTACTGCTATATTCCTGCACCTCTGTGCATCTGAGAGCATCTCTATATTAAGCAACCCACCCTTTTTGTGTAGCCATTCTGGAATTACAATGGGCACAATAAACATGCATCCCCCTTTCCTCTCCCCTTTTTTTGTTTTTTTTTGGAGGTTCCCATGGTGGGAAAGTTCCATATATTCCATTTAAACAGCCAGCAGATGGCACTGCAACATTATGGAAATATTCCATTATCCAGGAAATACACCTGCTTTTTTATAGCAGTGTATATTTGTTACTGCATTTTTGACAAGTTAAAACTCAGTGGAATAAACCTCAAAAACGGCAGGAGAGGCACCGGAGGATGATGACGCCATGGAACGTCTGTGAGTAACCAATCTTGATTGCACTACATATGCTCTGTGAAGGAGCTCAACATCATTTTGTAAGTGGAGGGTGCATACAGTTCTAGCTGAAATGAGCAGTTGCTGCATTTTTTTCTGTTATCAAGGCAAACAATGCTTCCTCCTGCTTTTGCTGGTTCTTCAAGTGTTGGTGTAGAGCTGGCTGTGCTCAGAACCAATTGGCTGGCAACTGTAACCCCTGAGCTCCCACTCCTAGAACAGTTCCATTTTTTTAATGATGCTAATGGCACCATGTTTTCCATTCAACTCCTATGTGAACATATTCCAATCAACTGCAAGTGTGTGAGTGTGGGTGGTTGCTTGGATTTGTGTATTTGAATTCCTGAATATAATTCAGGCTGGAATCCTATACAGATTTAACTGGGAGTAAATCCCATCAAACCTAATGGGGCTTACTTCTGGGTAGTCTTAGAATTATAGTGTCAGGCACATAATTTAGACATCCAGATTCTCTCAACAGACAGTATGCCCCTCTTTTGCTTGTTTGACTGTCTCAAAAGACCACCCATCCAGCAAGTTTCATAACAAGAGCAGAGTCCAACACTGTGTTCACACAGTGGCCAACCAGCTGTTGACCAGGGACCAACAAACCAGGACACAGTGCAATGGCACCTTCCCACCCATGTTCCCCAGCAACTGGTACACACAGGCATACTGCCTCAGATACTGGAGGTAGCACATACCCATCAGGGCTAGTAGCCATTGATAGCCTTCTTCAGGAATTTATCCAACCCCCTTTTAAAGCCATCCAAATTGGTGGCCAGCACTACATCTTGTGGTAGCGAATTCCATAATTTAACTATGCGCTGTGTGAAGAAGTACTTCCTTTTATTTGTCCTGGATCTCCCACCAATCAATTTCATGATATGACCCTGGGTTCTAGGATTTTGAGAGAGGGAGAAAAATGTCTCCCTATTCACATTCTCCACACCATGCAGAATTTTGTACACCTTTATCAGGTCTCCCCTTAGCATTTTTTCCAAGCTAAACAATCCCAGCTGTTGTAACCTTCCCTCATAGGGGAGATGCTCCAGCCCCTTAATCATTTTAGTTGCCTTTTTCTGCACTTTTTCCAGCTCTATAATATCTTTTTTTAGGTGTGGTGACCAGAACTGTACACAGTATTCTAAGTGTGATTGCACCATAGATTTGTATAAAGGCAGTATGATACTGGCAGTTTTATTCTCAATTAAATTTCTTATAATGCCTAGCATGGAGTTTGCCTTCTTTACAGCAGCTGCACACTGGGTTGACATTTTCATTGAGCTGTCCACCACAACCCCAAGATCTCTTTCTTGTTCGGTCACAGCCAGCTCAGATCTCAACTGGTTATACTTGAAGTTGGGTTTTTTTGCCCCAACATGCATCACCTTACACTTGTGTGTGTGTGTGTGTGTGTGTGTGTATGTGTATGTGTAAATGCAGCTTTAGCCCACCATGATTTCTTCCTGTCTACACCAAGGGAACACTATAGGCAATGAAATCTACATAGCAGGCTCCTCTAAATGAGCAATTTATTGCACGCCCATGATTGGCCACTTGCGGAAGTTTGCAAGTCCATTTCATGATGTCATCTACCAGGATGTCTCCCAGAAATCCCACTATTAAAAGAACCACTTTTAATGTAAAATCTGGGGAAAAGCAGGATCGTCCATCACAAGATGGTGCTGTCTCAATGGAAGTGAACAGAAGGGATGTATTCATTTCAAACCATATGGTCACCCCTCTCCACCTGTGTAATGCAGCCCATAACAATCTCGCAAAAGAAGCAGAAAGCGCAAAGCCCCGGGTAAGCAACACAATTTCTCCTTAATGTAGAGACACTCGGCATGAATCCTGCCATCACCAAAGGAGGAAAGGAAGTAAATTTGTCACTTCTCTACTTGAGGCTTGAGATATTATCCAAAATGGCAATAGATATAAATGGGAAATAGATAATATATACAAACTCAAAAAACCCTGCCCCCATTAAATCTTTGCATCCCTTCCCCCGCCCGTTCCAGCATTAGACCCCCTCCATACCTTTTGTACCACCCATCACTCGAGGAGGCGGTACAATGGCTAATGTTGGTTGCACATGTCTAGTTAAATTAGATGAGGAAGAGATCCTGGGACGGTGAGTGCCGGACTCCAAATAATCTTGCCTGTCATAAGGAGAAGGGATAACTGGTCGTCTGTGATGATCAGGGAGATGCTTAGGAGAAGCTGTAGTAACATATCGATCCTGATCATAATGTGAAGCTGTTCTCTCACTGGGTATTCCTGAAAGGTGTAGCTAAAAAAAAGGTTAAATGTCAGTAGTAAATCTAGGTTTAAATACCAAGGATTGGATCCAGCTTTAAGCTAAATCAACTGAGGTGGCAGAAGTGCACTTCCTCAGCCTAGCCTTCCCTCGGCAGCCTTTCCAGGCCCCACAAAATGCTATACAGACTCAGAGAATTGAGGTGCCCCTCCTGAATGGAGTGAGCTGTGGTGTGTTAGTGAGGGGAGAATCCTAAAAAATTGGGTGGGGAGACCTTCGCTCCCTCTTGAGGAAGGCAGATCCTGGATCCAACCCCTAAACCAGGGATTAAATCTGAGGCCTACAGCAAAGTATGTGTTCTACCACTGAGCTATGGTTCTCTCTTAGATAAAAGTGTCATTCTTTAGGAATACTTACAGAATCAATAACGTCTGGCCTGGGTTGAGGGACATAAGGCTCCGGAGTCTCAGCTATGGCAAACTGACCATTCCTTGTTTCAAGTCCAGGAGAAAGCGCTGAACTGAGCACTTTGCTGATGTAGGAACTGAAATCATTCTCGCAAATTTGTTTGAAGATTTTATCTTCAAGAGCTAAAAGAATTACAAAAAGGTGGTAATATACGCAAACATTAAGGCAAGACAGTCATCAAAAGCAAACAATAAAGCAGTGTCTCGGAAAAATGGCTATGGCTACGAAATATATTTGCACTGAAAAAAAAAACATTACTGTCATTTGTTATTGTGTTTTAGCATCATGCAAACCCCCCTCTTACTATTTAGTAACTAACATACTATGGTTGTAATAGTAATCATTCCTGAAAATTTTCTTTTAGACAGGCAGTTCACTCTTACCTTGCAAAGTCATGAAGTCATCTATCTGGTAGACATGCTCGCTGTCCGGGTCGGTAGCAATGAGGTCCATTTCTTTCCGAAAGTTTTCAAAATTGGGATCGCTCTTCTGAACCACCCCAATTACGAATATTTCTATTTTGAGGGCATGGGCCTCCTTGACGACAACATCCAATATATTTGGGTCGCGTCGATCTGCTTGCCCGTCCGTGATTACAATCGCCACCTTTCTCACCCCTTGTCGGGCAGCCTGGAACGTCTCAATGGCTTTGCTGATTGCTGTAGCGGTATATGTGCCTTCCCCTTGGTACTGCATGGCATTGATCGCGCCTTTCAGGCTCTCTTTGTTAGAGTACTGCTGCAAAGTGGACACCACCTCTACTTTGAGGCTAAAGTTGATGATGCCGACCCGGGCTGTAGCTTGGTTGACTGTGACTGCGTCAATCACGGTCTTGACAAACCTCTTGATCCTCTCAAAGTTTTCAGGGCCGACACTTTCAGAGCTGTCAATAACAAATACAAGCTCCAAAGGATTTTCTTTGCACTTAACACCACAGCCTGAAATAAGTGGTAGACAGTTTTACAACAACTTAAAAAATCTGTTGCATATATTAAAATGCTTTCTTGGACAGGGATCCAAAATGGTCCTGACATGCACCTAAAGTGCTTCCTCTCCCCATGTGCCTAAAGAAGGCTTGCCTACTTTCCCTTCCGGTGGCAACCCCAAGTGGATCATGAAATGCTTCTTTGGAGAGTTTCCCCAAACAATCAAGGGCAGCTATTATTATTATTATTATTATTATTATTATTATTATTATTATTTACACTTATATACCGCCCCATAGCCAAAGCTCTCTGGGCGGTTTACAAAAATTAAAAAGATTGAGCATTAAAAAGACAATATACAAAATTTAAAACCATAAAACAGCTGTCATTAAAACACTTTAAAACATTTTAACTGTTAAGCCTGGCCACAATGTCAATCAAAACCTCAACTTGAGCTATTAAAATGCCTGGGAGAAAAGAAAAGTTTTGACCTGACGCCGAAAAGATAACAGTGTTGGCACTAGGGATGTGCACTGGATCGGACCCGATCCACGATCCGAGTCCGGTCCAGTGGGAAATCGGATAAATTATCCGATTTCCAATCCGACAGCTGGATCGGCCGATCCAATCCGAACCGGTCCGAAAAGGCTCCGAACCAGTTCGGCGGATCGGTGGATCGGCGGGCGCCCACTGGCGCCCACCGCCGCTTCCATTGGTGGGCGCCAGCGGGTGCCCGCCGATGAAAGTGGACAGCGGGGGGGGGGGGGAGGAGGGGGCGGGAGGAGGGGGGCCCTTACCTTTCCGGCCCGTCCGCTCCCGGCGCGCTACTCTAGAGCAGGCCGCGGAGCCGCGGAGCCCGCTGGTAGTAGCCGCCGGCGCCGGACGGGAGCGGACGGGCCGGGAAGGTAAGCAGGGGGCGCGCGGAGGGGAGGAGGGGGCGCATGGAGGGCAGGAGGGGGGCCCTTACCTTCCCGGCCCATCCGCTCCCATCCGGTGCCGGCGGCTACTACCAGCGGGCTCCGCGGCCTACTCCAGGGTGGCGGATGGAAGCGGACGGCCCCAGGGGGGGGAGGGAGTGCGGGGAAGGGGGCTTACCTGCCGGGGCCGTCCACAGCGGACAGCCCCGGGGGGAGGGAGTTAGGCCCCCCCTCACCCACCCGCCGCCATTTTTTCCTCATAGACTTGCATTGCAATGCAAGTCTATGGGGAAAAAAATGGCGGCCGATCCAAAAATTTCCGATTTTTGGATCGGGATCGGACTCGATCCAGTCCGGGGGGCCTCCAATTTTGTCCGAACCGATCCATGACAAAATTGGAGGTCCCAATCTGATCCGGGGGGTCCGTGCACACCCCTAGTTGGCACCAGGCGGGCCTCATCGGGGAGATCATTCCATAATTGAGGGGCCACCACAGAGAAGGCCCTCTCCCTTGTTGCCATCCTCCGAGCTTCCTCGGAGTAGGCACCCGGAGGAGGACCTTTGATGTTGAGCGTAGTGTATGGGTAGGTTCATGTCGGGAAAGATGTTCCATCAGGTATTGTGGTCCCAAACCATGTAAGGCTTAGGTGTGCATAGCAGTGGTGTAGTGGAACCAGGGCTCACAGGGCCAAAACGCCAGGGCTTTTTGATTAGCACTTAAATCCATGGATCAAGTAAACCATAACTAACTTGTTCAATTGATTGTGATGGGTCTATTTTAAGCATCACTAGGTCTAGATCCACCCCACTGCTAATCTATAACTTGTCCAATTGATTTCAGTGGGTCTACTCTAATCATCACTAGGTCTGGATCCACCCACTGCTAATCTATATTCTAAATTCTTTCAGCAAAAGCAATTTATAGAATGAAACTATTTCCTTCCTTTAGGTAGGTCTTACCACATATCTCCATTATGAGTTTGATTATTTCTTCTTTCTGAAAGAGAGTATCCACTTGAGTTAGATCTTCAGAATTAGAGATACAGTAAGTGTGTGTGTCTGTATATAAATCGTAGTTTTCAGTTATGTCTCACTAAGTACATATTCAGATGTTACTCTGAACATGTATTGGGAGTAGGGAAGAATCATGTCTATTTGCACTTGCTGCCTTAAGTGCATGTTGCGTAAGTATTTGAAAGATATTACCCATAAACAGGAAGGGTCTCTAACTGCATACCTACAAAGAAAGGGGCCATAACTCTGGGGGACAGCACGTGCTTTGCATGCAGAAGGTCTCAAATTCAATCCCTGGACAGGCTAGGAAAGAATCCTACGTGAATCCCTGGAAGGCTGCTGCTGCCAGTCATTGTCGATAATACTGAGCTAGATGGACCAATGGCTTGACTCAGTCTAAGGCAGCTTCCTGTGTTCCTATGTTTGTATGCACATAGGCTCTGTCAGAAGTTAGAGCAAACTAACATGGGGGACAGGTGCAGGCCCAACAAGCAGAATCCCACTTCCCCATTTATATCCATTCATGTCAAGAAGGAGTGCATAATCTGCAGTCCAGGGGGCTTATTTTGCAGCCTGGGGGCTGCATGCAGCCCCCTACAAGGCCTTAACTATGCCACCCTGATGCCACTGAATCACTTCCTCCTACTAAACCTATGTTGCTACTTCCCACTGATTGTACCACTGCTACCAGCGATGCAGGTTGCTCTTTTAGCAAGGAAAGACATCTGTATGAGGACTGGCTGGGGAGCTTTCTCTCCATCGCTTCTTCCAGTGATCCTCACACAGATTGTTCTTTACCCACCGCTGCTACCTGCAAAAAAAGAGGAATTTGGATCCATACTGCTGGGATCTGTGTGCACGTGTATTTGCGCATATGGCCCCTGAAGCCCAAGCCAGCATCATATGCGGCCCTCCTGGCCAATAAGGTTGTGCATCCCAACCTAAAGAATGCTATATGCAGTTTCTACTAGAGGTTACGTTTTTGATAATAAGTCTTAGGTCCCCTCTACAAGGATTCGCTTTTGCGCCTGGTTAGGCGATTATGCGCATAATCGCTGAAGCGCATTTACACCTAATACCTCTGCACGAGAGGCGGTGACAGGCGGCGAAGCGCATTAACGGATGACCAAAATGCGCTTTAGAAGTAGTTAATGCGCATAAGCGCTTGTTCACATAGTCAAAATGCGCTTTAACGGACGGAGCAAAATAAAACTCGCTGTTTAACGCGCATTCGATAATGCGCATAATCGGAGCGATAACGCGCCTCTACGCCCGATTTGCGCTCCGTTCTTGTAGAGGTAAATTTTTTTAAGCGCCTTGAAAGAGCTTTAAACCTCTCTTGTAGAGGCAGCTGAAGTGTGGAGACGTACTTACAGTAAGACCAGGCTCGCCTTTGAGTCCTGAAAATCCCTATAAAATTATAGAATGACATGAATTACTAAACACAATATCTTCTGTTGAATAAGAACAAATAATAGAACGTATTAAGGCTTTACCCTTGGCCCCAGAGGTCCAGGTTCTCCAATCTCTCCTTTGTTACCTCTTTTCCCCTGATCTCCTGTCTCTCCGTAATCTCCCTAATAAGATACAAATTGTCATTGTGTTGGCAAATCAAATCACCAGGAGACAGTATATAGATGCAATTCTGTGTTGTAAAGCAAGTCTGTTGAGCTACACAAATCGAATCCCATCTAGATTCATTCCTGCACAATCAGGTTTCTGCAATACATGTACAACCCAGTTGTTATGCATGAGACTAAGCACCTTCCCCTGAGGCTCCACTTCAATCCTGCTAATCTGCATTATCCTTACAACAGAATTATGTCATTGTACTTGATGGGGGGGGGGGGGGAGACACACAAATTTTTCTTTGCCTCCCCAGGAGTTGAATATAGAATATGGTTGCACAAGTGTTGGAGATATCTCTTGGATAGTGTACATGGAATGTTCCATGCTAATTTTATTATATTATATTACTGATACTCTTCCATTGGTTTATTGATGACTATGGGTGCTTTATGATTAGCAAAGCAGTTAATGTTCCGCTTGTGGGCTTCCTACCATAGGCATTGGGTTTGGCCACTGTAGGAAACAGGATAATGGGCTAGATTGGCCTTTGGTCTGACCCAGCAAGATTTTTCTTATGATCTTATGATTAATTCTCATGAATAAAGGAGAGAAAATAACAAATATCCACAAAACAAAATTGTATGTGTTTTTATTGCACTTATTCTGGATGGCCATATCTCATCTAAAGTTGTAATTTGCAGAATCCTGCAAAATCCCATTGACAGCAAGGAGATTTTTAGCTGTGGACTGCGCTGAACTTAATGAAGATTCTTTCAGAGTGCATCTAAATTAGCTTCTTCCTCACTGGTCCCTGTCAGCTATGTGGTACACGAAACACTAGGTGGTTACTTGATTATTCCAGGCCTCCTTTCTCCAGAGTGAGTGTCGAGAGCTCAACAAATCAGTCATCAAATGTGTCCAGAATGCATGAGATCAATCCAGAGCAGATTTACATTGAGCCAAGTAGATTGGTGCTACTCGCACAATCTGAGTTCTACATGATCTTCAGAGGAGCACCATCAGTGCAGATTAGTCTCCACACTACAAAAACGCCCACTGAATGGGCAACGTGGTCTCTACTTGCTTCCTCTTTCTTCCCTGTGTGAAGAAAGAGGAAGCTGCTTGTCCCTATTGTGGGACAGAAGCAGCAGGCAAAGTGACGGAAGGGAAATGCGATTCCCCCTGTCTTAAAATGCTCAATGTCTGGCTCGCCTCCACTCTGCCGAAAAATTCCACAAACAAGGCAGGGTGACTCCATGATAAAAGGCTCATCTGGAAGCATCCAAGGCATCTTAAATTAAATTACCGAACACAAAAGTATACAATGAAAGTTTAAACTGGAGTTTTGCTTGCTGATGGGCAAACCTCTTACCTTAGGGCCAGGAAGTCCAATCCCTATGGAGCCTTTTGGTCCTGGTAAACCTTGAACCCCTTGTTCTCCCTGAAAATAACAGAGAGTAACTTAAAATTATACTTTGAAAAATAGATCTTGCATTGTAACATGTGGCAGCCACAGGGAAACCATTGTAATTCGATTATTTAGGTCAGTCTTCTGCAAACCAGTGCCCTACAGATATGTTGAAACACAACTCCCATCATCCCCAGCTAACAAGGCCACTGTGCTGACATGGCTTCTGATCAGGGACTCATATGAAATAGCGAACTTTCATTCATTTATTTGGATGGACTTAGTTTTCAAGTTGTACAGTTTTCCCCGACAGAGATCTTGCTGGATCGTTAAAAAAACAAAAACGCTACAGCTTCCTGTTTCAGTGAAAGATCTCTTAATTACACAACAGTTAGAATGGAATCTAGATCTTCCAGTTGCTAAGCTGCCAAATATTCATATGTACAGCAATGCCTTTGTTCCTGTTGTTATTTCATCCCTTAGAGAAAAGGGTGTCTATTTTACTCAGTTTAGAGTAAAGTTGCTTTGCTCACTTGTAAATGAATAGTGTTCATCTGCTGGATAAATAATGTTTCAACATTTATAGAAATACATTATTCAAAGAACACAGAAACTGATCCTGATTTTGATATAAATCATACAGGTGAAATGGTTTCAAAGACGTTATCCTGCTGTAAAGTAACAAAGTACGCTGCTTTATACCAAGTAGACTCTTTAGGCTTTTCAACATGAGGCATTTATTATGTACTTGTCATTCCCTACTCGTGGTTGTTTACTGGTTATTTAGACAACAACATCACCCTTCAGTTTCACTTCTGTATCTAACCAGCACTTTCAGCAAATTATTATAAAGCAGGAAAATGTGGCATTTAATTGTGAAAGCAAAAGAAAGCATGATTTCCTCTTGTGTAATTGCGCTATCCCACTATACCATGGTGCCACCTAGAAGTTATGTAGCAGGAAAGCAGGAAAGGAAATGCTCTTCGTATAGTGCTCTGCTCTTAATACTGTGACGAAACTAAAAGTAGACACTGCAGATTTACAGCCAATTAACAGCGTCGTGTAGAAAAGCTATTTATTCCACTAGCCCAGTATTGTCTGCTCTGCCTAGCAGTGGTTCTCTGGGCAGGGATTTTTCCCATCTCCTGCTTATATGCTTAAACTGGAGATGGTGAGGTTTGAACTTGGGACCTTCCGCATATAAGGTATTTGCTCTGCCACTGAGCTCCCCAAAACTCTTACAAACTCTGATTGCTCTAGTTCTTCTCCTAAGGTCTTTTTCTTGAAAGGATGGTCCTTGGACAACAGAATTGTGTTAAGGGTGCTTCCAGATGGAGGGCTCCTAGTGCTAGCAATCAGAAGGCATCGTGCAGCAGTTCTGTCTTTTTCTTCTTAATGGATTTTCTTCATTTTGTCCTCTTTTTTGGCCATCCATAAGTGGCCACCCTACTAGTGCTCTTGTATAAAAGAATGTCTAGGCTGGATAATAGAAGACTACCTCTTCCCCTGCAAAAAAAAATGGGAGGCAAATAAAGGAGGTCATAAATGCCTAATTACAGAAGTTGGTCATTAGATTCTAATGAGTTAGAATAAAACTGAGATTCCTGTCGAAATGCCACATCACTGTTAGGTCACCATGACATGACATGGTGAACCTTCTAATCTGCTAGAGCAAATAATGTTTGCTGAGCAGTGTCACAGTAATAGATATTTCACTGCCAAGGGACAAAAAAAGGGGAAGAATCACATATCTAAGATTCATCTGTCCTTTTGTAAAAATAAATAAATCTGTCATTGGCCAGGATAGAGTTTAAGAACTTTTCTATATGAGGTTGTTAATCGGCTGTTCATCCACTGTATTGGTGTGTCACAGAATTGAGATCTGAGCACTACACCAAGAGTGTTTTCTTCCCTGCTTTTCTACTATATAACCTCTAGGTGGCACTGTAGTGTAGTGGAATAGCACAATTAACCAATGGAAAAAAGGATTTTATTTCAATGTCACAAATAATACTGCATTTTCCCTGTTCTAAAAAAAAAAAAAAATCTCACTAAAAGCACTGTTTAAAAGCAGAAGTGAAACTGGAGGGTCCCGACGTCTGAAGAATCTGCAAACAACCATGAATAGGGATGATGAACGCACAATAAATACCTTGTGTAAAAAATTCTTTGAAACTTGATCCTTCCCTTCTTTTCTCTCTCCAAAAGAGAGCTTAGGTACAAAATGAGTGCCACAGTTTTAGCAGCAAATGCTAAAATCTGAGAGAGTAATAGTCAAATACCCTATTGCAAGTTTTGGCTCTGTGTTAATCATTCTCTGAAGTTTATGTCCAGACTGCTAGTCTAAGTCAGGGTTGTCGAAACTCTTTCACCCCAAGGGTGGAATTCAACTTCAGAGACGCTCTCGTGTGTGTGTGTGTGTGTGTGTGTGTGTGCATTGCAGTGGTAGGCAGGGCTGAAGGAAAAAGGGGGTGCTCAGGAAAGATGGATTTTGCACTTGTCTAATATGCTGGCACATAACCATTTGGGGGGTTGGGTTTTTTTTGTTTTTGTTTTTTGTTTGTTTGATTTTTGCAGTCTTCTGTCAAGATTGAAGGTGTCCTCAGTGGTTCCTCCCAGTTAGAGCAGGCAGAATCCATACCCTTGCAGAGGGAAAAAGTCACATTCACATTCTTACCTTACTTCCTTGTATACCATCTCCAGGAGGACCCTGTGGACCAGGTAAACCTTTTTGTCCAATAACACCCTATTTAAAACATGCCACAGATTTTGAGAGAGAGAGAGAGAGAGAGAGAGAGAGAGAGAGAGAGAGAGAGAGAAGCTGATGTTATCTCCAGGAAAAGGTCAAAACTTTATAGGGCTGCATAAAGCTTTGTGCCTATCTCTGCCCCTTTCAAATGTTAGAAAGTATGAAAGGTATTTCAAACATAAACCTTTGTCACTTTTGAGGAATTTATGATGCAATCCTTTACATCAGAGTGGGCAGAAGGCATATTGGGATCTGCTAGTAGGTCTATGGGTGATTTGTGGTAGATCAGCAAGGGTCTCTGATTCCCAATTGCTTAACAATAGCAACCACAAATTGACACACACACCCTGCCCTAAATTATGTTGCTGAAATGAAGACAGCTTGGGTGGTAGTGGGCCAGGGTGTAGTGGAGGCAGGGCTCTTGGGGTTGAAATGCCAGGACTTTTTTTGGCAAGCTGGGAGGAGGATGTCATCTGCCCCCAGTCTCAGGTTTTCCTATTCTTACTTAACTGTGCTGCAATCCTCCTGGTTGCTGGAAAATGGATTTTCTCAGTGACAATATATTGTTGTGAACTACCTTTGTTGCAATGCAAAGTATTTTAGGATGACTTGCCCTTGAATGAGTAGTTAATTTTATTTATTTATTTACAATATTTATATACTGCTCCTTTTATTTATTTATTTATTTATTTATTTATTTATTTATTTAATTCCATTTATATACCGCCCCATAGCCGAAGCTCTCTGGGCAGTTTACAAAAATTAAAAACACTGAACATTAAAAACACCGATGTACAAAATTTAAAACCATAAAGCATTAAAAACAAGTTATAATTACAATATCCTTTAAAACAACAATTCTGGGTATTGTGGTCCCAAGCCATGTAAGGCTTTATAGGTTAGAACCAGCACCTTGAATCAGGCTCAGAAACGTATAAGCAGCCAATACAAGAGGGCCAGAGTAGGTCTTATATGCTCAAACCTTCTGGTTCCTGTTATCAATCTGGCTGTTGCATTTTGTACAAGCTGCAGCTTCTGAACCATCTTCAAAGGCAGCCCCACGTAGAGTGCATTGCAGTAATCCAATTTAGCGATTACCAGAGCGTAGACAACTGAAGGCAGGTTGTCCCAGTCCAGATAGGGGCGTAGCTGGGCCACCAACCGAAGTTGGTAGAAGGCACTCCGTGCCACCGAGGCCACCTGAGCCTCAAGTGACAGAGATGGTTCTAGGAAAACCCCCAAGCTACGAACCCGCTCCTTTAGGGGAAGTGCAAACCCATCCAGAACAGGTTGAAGACCCTCCATCCAGTCAGCAGAACCACCCACTAACAGCATCTCAGTCTTGTCTGGATTGAGTTTCAGTTTGTTAGCCCTCATCCAGTCCATTGTCGCAGCCAGGCACTGGTTTAGCACATCCACAGCCTCACCTGATGAAGATGAAAAGGAGAAAAAGAGTTGTGTGTCATCAGCGTACTGATGACAATGCACTCCAAAACTCCGGATGACCGCACCCAACAGTTTCATGTAGATGTTGAATAGCATGGGGGAGAAGACTGACCCCTGAGGGACCCCATACTGGGGAATCCACAGGGCTGAGCAATTTCCCCCAAGCACCACCTTCTGGAGCCGCCCCGCCAAGTAGGAGTGGAACCACTGCAATGCAGTGCCTCCCACTCCCAACTCAGTATGTCATGCCAGAAGGATACCATGGTTGATGGTATCGAAAGCCAGTGAAAGATCAAGGAGAATCAACAGAGTCACACTCCCCCTGTCTTTCTCCCGACATAGGTCATCATACAGGGCGACCAAGGCTGTTTCCGTGCCAAAACCAGGCCTGAAGCCGAACTGAAATGGATCCAGATAATCAGTCTCATCCAAGAGTGTTTGGAGCTGGCTCGCAACCACTCGCTCAAGGAACTTGCCCAGGAATGGAATATTTGCAACCGGTCTATAGTTATTAAGATTTTCAGGGTCTAGGGAAGATTTCTTCAATAGTGGTCTCACTACCGCCTCCTTCAAATGGTCTGGGACCACTCCCTCTCGTAGAGAGGCATTGATCACTTCCCTGGCCCAGCCAGCTGTTCCATCCCTGCTAGCTTAGCTTTTATTAGCCAAGAGGGGCAAGGATCCAATACAGAGGTGGTTGCACGAACCTGTCCAAGCACCTTGTCAACATCCTCGAGCTGTATCAACTGAAACTCATCCAAGAAAACAGCACAAGCCTGTGCATCTTTACAAAAGATGTACAAAAGGCATATGTAATACACACTGAGATATGAATCAACACAGTTGCCTGCTGGGGGTGTGGCTATGGGAACTGTCATGATGAGCACCTGCACTACAAAATGTAACCCATCCCCCACACCATTGGCAGTGGGGATGGGTAGCCAGGAGTGGATGTGTGTTTGGAAAGGCTTTGCCCTTTGCTCAGTTCTAGTTCTCAAATGAAATTCCTGGCTCAGACATTTTCAATATTAAGATATGAGGGACAGGCAATATACTAGTAAGATATGAGGGACAGGCAAGCAGGAGATTGTGGGGAAGGAAATTTATGAGACTAGTGTATTCCCCCTCTTCCTTACCCCCTTTGCCCCCTGTTAATATTGAAGGCCCTTATTTTTACATCCAAGAGAATCAAGTTGTAAAACTGCCTGGACTACCACTTCAAGCTATTGGTACAAGTTTGAATGCTTCTTCAAAAATACAACCCAAAAACTCTCTACATGCAGAAAGGTAGTAGCTTGGGGGGAAAGGATAGGCTGAATACCAATTTTCTGCATGCAGGGAGGAGGGATTCCCCATATAGCAAGCATTCACACCAGTAGCCAAACGTACAGTCCAAGAAAAACATAATTGCTGGAATGCACCACTTATCAGTCACCATTACTGAGAGCCGATTTATGTATAGCAGAATCAGTAATCTTTTTCTGTACACATAAACTGACCCTCCGTAAAGTTGACAGTGCATATTCTTTCCCTGGGTGCACTGCATCCAATAACTCATTCAGCACCTTTAATATTATTGAGAAAAGTTGACATTGCTTTTTCAAGTCACCCACAAGCAATGGAGACTGGTGGCTCTGGTGTCAGTCGGAGCCAGTCAGAACTCTAAAGGAGTTAACTAAGGTGCTTGGATAGCTCCTGTAGAGTGGTCTGAAACATGGAGTGAATTCACTGCCCCACTGACATCAGAGACACCAGCCTCCAATGCCCACAAACCAATTAACTGCATGTTTACCTTTATTGTTCAACGCCATAGGCCACCACAATTTCAAATAACCAGGAATAATAAAATGCAATAAAAATAGAGCAGTTTAAAAACAATACACAAACAATAATTAAAATAACATGTTAAAATTACACAAACCAATTAAGATTAAACCATGCTCCAAAAATTATGACAGTGTACGTTAGCTGGCAGGAGGGCTCTCCCAGAAATGCAGAGCACATCATTGTTTTGTTTTGTTTTTTTAAGAAGATAAATACGGGCAGGAACATCTCGATCTTGAAGCTGGCTACTCAGCTGGCAATTCTGCATTTTAAGATGTTGTAGAGACTGATGTAAATGTGCAGACATTCAAGAAGAGATTCCCACTAACCTTTGGACCAGGTATGCCTATTCCCCTTTGGCCAGGAGGCCCTGGGGGTCCTCTTGCTCCTTGTTCTCCCTAAGCACAGAGAGAGAGAGAGAGAGAGAGAGAGAGAGAGAGAGAGAGAGAGAGAGAGAGAGATTCAACATAGGCATTGCAATCTCATAATTGTATAAATGAACATGTTTCCTTTCAAAACAAATTATAGTAAAAACACTGCAAGGCATGCAATTCATGCTGGCAATCACTTCTCACAGCTAGGAATGACTGCATAGGGCCAAACTATGTTTTAGATGCTAATTATTCAAATATATGCATTCATTAATTCATATTAATTATTATATTGATTATTTATCTGTAGAGGCCACCCTATAATAAAAAGTTAACAGGGTGACTGGCAAAATAGAACAATTTGTTAAAAACAAAAACAGTAAAGCAAATAATACAATAAACTATAATGCATCAATGTAAAACAACTTTGGATTAAGATCAAAACCCAAAATGAAAAAAACAAAAACAAAGAATAAAAACCACAGAGTCAAGACAAATTTAAAAGCTACAGCAAGATTTTAAAGGCATAGGCAAGACTTTCCCAATCTGGGACGCTCCAGATGTGTTGAACTACAACTCCCAGCTGGGGGATGCTGAGAGTTGTAGTCCTAAGCATCTGGAGGGCACCAAGTCATGGAAGACTGGCCTAGGAAAGTAAAAAAGAAAAAGTATTTGCCTGGCAGTGAAAGTACATTAAAGTAGGCATTTTGTGAGCCTCTCTGGGAGGAATATACCACACATAGGTCACCACTACCAAGAAGCCCCTTCTATGTGTATTCATCTGTCACAACTCAACTTGACAGAGGAGCCCAAAGAAGGGCATCAGATAAAGATCTTGGGGTTCCGATAGGTGCATATGGGAAGAGGTGATCCTTCAGGTACCATATGATAGGTGGATAGTTCTTTTACTAATTGAAAAGCCACATTGGGTGGAGTGAATTGGGAGCACGGTAGCATTAGGGGGAAACATCTAACTCTTTCTCCATGTCATTTCCGCACTCCAAACCACACTGATGGTTTTCCATGCATTTGAAACCCCTGGGTGGGAAAAGCTGCCGAGAGGGAGGGGGAATTTGAAACAACATCCTTGTCATGCAACATTTCGAAACATCGACCCAATCATTCCTTTTACAATTCAAACAAATCATGGAGAAATGTATAACAAAACAAGCCAGAGATTTAAATAATGGGACAGCTGTGGATAGCTGCTTGAGAGCAAATTGATCTTCTTGGTTCTGTTCCTAATGCACAAAAGTTTGTCTCACCAAAATCACGATTTGCACATAATATTGTGGTTTATTTGAATCTGAAAGTGTTCAGCCCTGGAATGTTTAAATCCAGGAAGTCCACTTTGAATGGTTTGTAGGTCAGACTGTGCACGCCCTTGAAATCGCAATCTGATTTACCTGAGAAAAGACATGCACAGGCTTGCACTATAGATCTTGAAGTCTAGAGACAATTAGGCCAAAACTGCAGTTTACTTGGACGATCCATAACTGGAAACCATCTGAGAGCAGATGCTACCCCAATTTGGATTGGAACTGCAGTGCAGGAAAGGTGAGGGAGTCTAACCTTTTCACCTATGCCATGGGGGCTCTGATCCAAGTCCCCCCTGAGCTGCTATTACCCGCAGAAGGGAAATGTATTGGTACAATACAAGGTTAGCTCTGTTTTCCAGGGAATTAAGGCAATTTGAAAGAGGGATTACTTATCACTTATTTTATTTATTTATTGCATTTTTATGCTGTCCAATAGCCAAAGCTGTCTGGGCGGTTCATAAAAATTAAAACACACACACACACACACACACACACACACACACACACGACAGAAGAAAAGTAAAACAATAAATATAATCCAGTATAAAACAAGCATTTTCTTTATCCTGCATTTTCTCATCCTACAAGCCCTCTGGACTTCTCTGCCTTTTAACTTACAGCTGCTAGATTTTGGGGGGGAATTATCAGAGTGAAATTGGATTAGCAGCCTATAAAGAAGGAACAACTAATACATCTGTCTGCACTGCATAAATTATGAATGAGGATTATGGGTTGTTCCTTCACACACACACACACACAAAGCAACCACATCCCATTTTGGCTATAGACGTCTGCATTCATGTTTAGTGCTCCCAATGATTGTGATATAATTTTATTTAATACTTCAGCAAAATGGAAAATTATGTATTTTATTCGTACATTGGGGTTTGGAAGCATTTTTTAAAACCATCGCTATCCTTATTTCTCACTTTATTAACTTGGCTCATCTGGTACTTCTCAATTCGTATTGGCATCCAGGTTTGCACAGCCACATTGAAAGTTGCCCTAGAAAGATTAGAGGTAGCCTAAACATAACCTTTTAATTTTTTTATACTGCCCAGAGAGTCTTGGCTATGGGGTAGTATAGAAACATAATAAATGAGAAGAAATGAAATGTTACTCACACCGCTTTCTCATGGGGACATGAAGTTTTTGCTGCTGTGTATTTCAAGCTACATACAGGCATTGTGAACCTACTGCCCCACTACGGCTCCCCATTCATAGAGATATGCAAAACCCAATAGTATACCAAGTGTACACATTCCAGTCCTGCACAGTGTACATGTGCATATGTGAAATGCAGTATGTAAAATAGCCCTGACACAAGTACACTGTTGGAATTCGGCACTGTGTATTTCTGCTGAGATTCACAGAGATGCCACATAGTACCAGCAGGGGGTGCCAAAGGCTCCATAAACGTCTGTGCAGATCTTTTGGTTTCTTTGGATGTTGACATCTGTAGTTTCGATTGTCTCCCTTTTTAGGCTGTAATCCTATGCGCCCTTACTTGAGAATAAGATGCTCTGAACTCACTTACCTCCAAGTAAACATGTGTGGGCTGCTCCTAACTCTGAGCGAAGCCATTCATATTGCAAGCAAGCGTCCCCCCTGACTCTGTAACAGCTTTACAAATAGGTTGGCCAAACTGTTTAAAGTCTTAGAAAATATATTGACTTTCTTCCTACTCCATTTCCTACAATTAATGTATAATAGTAAGACACATTCCAGTTATTACATCCTTTCATCACAACCCTCCTCCTGTGCGCCTCCAGTCAAATGGGTACTGTCCATGGCTGCATTTCATTTAAAAGGGAAGCACTGAGAGTTGTGATAATGAATCTCCCATGTAATCTGGGTACAATTTTGCAGGAGAACAGCTTTGGTAGGCCACACACCAAACAGGCCTGCTAATAAGACTTGTCTTCATAGTCTCATATTATGGCCTGATTCTCATATAACAATAACCCAGAATATGGATTGGTTACTGGTTAAGTATGGATTGTCATTGAATCATGGGCTGTTGTTGCTGGATCGTGGGTTGTCGTTACATATGAACCCTACACTATGGCTGTTTTCGGACGACACATTAGGCATCGGAGGGGGAAATAGTGTACTGACCATGCGTTAGGTAAGCGGTGCTCCACACACGACGTGCTGCAACTCCGGTGCTTGTGCAGCTGAAAGTTCTGGCGGCCATCTTGGTTGTCATGTCTGCTCCCTCCCTCTGTCCCTCAGCCATATCCCAGCATGCACTGTATAGAGCAGCCGGGGGGTTTCGGCTGCTCCGGCTGAGAACTCTATTCCCAAATGGAATAGTCCACGGAGAGAGGGGGGGTTGGTTTCGGACGACACTTTAAACAATGGGGTTTCAGGCTAAACAACGTGCAAGCTTGTTGTTTCTCTCTGTTGCTAAATTGGCCAGAATAGCGTACTCTCAGTTGTGTGTGCATGGTGTGTAACCCTTCACACAACACAATAAGTAACACAACTGACGATTGTTCCCCCCGTTGCTTAATGTGTCGTCTGAAACCAGCCTATGGTTTAACTATGGGTTGTTAACCACAAACAACCCAGGAAGTGAGCCCATGGTTTGCTGTTAGGTTATGAACTCTGGGTTGTTCATGATTAACAATCCATAGTTAATCCATGTTGTTCACACGTAACAATGCACAATACAACAACCCACAATTAAACCCATACTCAACCAGTGTTGTGGGTTGTTGTTACGTGCAAACCAGATAAATGATTTGTATTGTATTCACTTGTGGTTTTATTGTACTAAATTATTGCTCACTGCCTTGATGGCTTTGTTTAGTTTATCATCATCATCATCATCACCATCATCATCATCATCATCATCATCATCATCTAAATACATAATGTAGGGGAAAGACAGGGCTGGCCCAAGACATTTTGCTGCCTGAGGCAAAAGACACCATAGTACCTTCCCCCATTCCAAGTATAAAATCCAACCAGACTGGCAGCTGAGTTTCAGCATTGGCAACAGATCAGCATCCTCCTCCACCACACCTGAAGGCAGAAGACTAGCTTAGGGGTGTAGCGCAGGCTGCCTGGTATACACAGCTCTATCCTCCAACACCTCATCACTGTTCCTGCACCTTCCAGCATCTGCTGCCTCACTCTGCCTACTGGTAGGGCTGCCCCTGGGGAGAGGAGAGACTAGGGTGTCCAACAGATGAAGGGTCATTAGAGGAGGAGAATCCTTCTCTTCCTCTATTCTGAACTGCATTGGAGAGCAAAGAATAGTGGCCAGGATCAAATATGAGGAAGTGGAAGCACTCTTTCCTGCTCCTGCTAGGATTATGAAGCCTCTTTCCACTTTCAAGTAGTGTTGATGTTCTCCTACACTACCTGTCATAGCTTGAGGGAGGAAGAGAGGGGCACACAATACAGGTTGGTCCTTCTTTCACTTATATACATTTAGGGTGGCCATGTGTCCTACTTTACAAAAGACAGTTCTCTGTCTGAAGGACTGTCAGAGGACACTCCTCTGTTTGAAGGTGTCTTCTATTTGAAAGGTTGTCCATCAATTCTTAGCACCTGGACAACAGACTGAGCAGACCATAGGTCACCTAGACACATACCAGATTTAAACAATACCCCATGGTTTGTTGTCGGTTATTTAACCCACAAAGAGCTGCAATGCCCACAGGTGCCAGGTTGCATATGCAAACCCTGCTTGGGGGTTGTCGTGTTGTGCAGTGTATAAACAGCATGATGCTCTCAAAGACAAAATGTCTGGGTTTTAAGGTATGGAGGTTGCAAATCCAACTCTAGGTCAATGGAAAATATGGGTTGACTTAATGAAACTCATAAAAATGTATTAGAATGATGTCCCAAATATGTTCAACCTTCAAAATGATTAGGAATGCTGGGCCCAGCCAGGTCTGCCCTGAATTACACCCCTGAATGGCAACTGTGTGTGAGATCAATACAATGCCTGGGATGAGGAACTGTCACACAGTTCAGGGCTGGTGTCAAGGGTAGGCATGCTTGGGCATCTGCCAAGGGACCACACCCCAATAGGAACCCATCATAATAGCCCCCTTGGACTTGCTTCTCCTCTTCACCATCGCAACCTGCTTGTCCACCTGCCTCTCCCTCTGGCTGACAACGGTGGTGGTGAGAAGGAGAAGCAGTAGGTGCCACTGCCTGCTTGCTTGCTGGCTCCCTCCCTGTCAAGCAAGCAAGTGGTAGCGATGAGGAGAAAGAGGGGAGGGCGGGTGGAGCAAAAGCAGTGGTACCAACGGTGGTGAGAAGGCAGACTCGCTGAGGGAGGGGGCCCATTGAGGGTGCATTGCCCAAAGGCCCTCAAAAACCTGAAGCCGGCACTGACCCAGCTCTTTTATGGAATTGAGCTTGAGTCCAGCAGGACAAGGTTTTTTTTAAAAAAAAAAATCCTGCAACTGGTCCTACCTTGTCCCTAGGGTCCATGTTGGAGGTTTCAGCCTTCACCAGTTATTCAGTTAGAATGCTGGGGTAGGCCATTCCTACTGTTGTACTATCTAGGCTATGGCTCTCAATAAACCCGGCTTTCGAAAGGCATTTACATGCATTTGATATCCAGTTGTGATTACAACTGTGCCCCTTTGCCCTTAATGTCTAGCCTTTAGACAACAAGAAGGCTAGACCTATACTGTCCATGCATCCCACAGGCAGTTTTGTGTGAATTGGGCCTCTGTTCCATAAAATTCCTCTTCTCTGCCGTGCACATGTGCGAGCCATCACTCTAGTCAAGAGAACAGAGCTCCAATTGAGCGTTAGGGAACATTCTGAACCAGTGATACTTAGTTGAATTCCAACTTGACTTGTATGTAAATTTATTACTAAGGGGCTCTTTGGTCAAACAAAGCTGTTTTTAAACATGTGGAGATTAACCAGTGCTGTTTAAATTAGAGATGGGGCTAAGATGGGGAAAAGACCTATTGGACGTAATATTTTGTGCCTTTCAAGATGTCAGTAATACAGAAAATTAATGCTAATGAATCTGTTATCAAATATCTGTAAGGAGAAAATATCAGCATCAATATCAATAACTATAATAATGTATATATCACATTTAAGTATTCTAAAGATTCTATATATTATTTTAGCAATCTCTTTATTCTGCCGTTTACGGTGAAAGTTAAAAAAAAGATTTCTTATAAGCAAACACTACATTTCACAAATTTTCTATAAGAGCAAATCAAGCACCAATTGTAAGACACTCAAAGAGTAATAGTTTTGCCCTCAAAACTAAATCTGTACCCAATTCTTATTTGCCAGGAAAGGGTTATAGCTCACTGTTAGATTACATCCTTTGCATGCAGTGATGTGGGGGTTTGTGGGGGGGGGTGAGAAAATTTTCCAGTGCAAATTAGATTAATTTGCATAGGGTTATTTACATAGGAAAAATTGTTGTGTATAAGAAATTTTTCCAATGCAAATTAGGGTTATTTGCATAGGAGAAATTCAGTTTGTATTAGAATTTTTCTAATGCAAATTAATCTAACAGGGTCATTTACATAGGAAAATATTCAGTTTACATCGGAAAATGTTCCGACGTCCTAGAGCAGAGGTGAGCAACTTGTGACCTACAGATGTTTTGGCTTACAACTCTCAACATCCCTCATCATTGGCTATGCTGGCTGGGGTTGATGGGACCATAGGCCAAAACATTTGGAAGGCCACATATTGCCCACCCCTGCCCTTCAGAGCTATGACTTAGCATGGTTATTTTACTTTAAAAAAAAAAAAGCTAAGGAAAAAAGTACTCTGTGTTTTATTTTTTGTCCCAATACAGTATCTGACCTGATATATTTGAGGGAGGAAATTACAGCACCCGTAATGTAATTTAAATGTTATATTAAGTAGATTTTTTATTGAATTCCTGTAAAAATAGAAAGACAATAACCTGTACTTCCTCCGCATTGTTTAAATTTACGGAAAAAAACAAAGATATTGAAAACTAAGAACCTAAGAAGAGCCCTGCTGGATCAAACCAAGGGCCCAACTAGTCCAGCACTCTGTTCACACAGTGACCAACCAGCTGTCGACCAGGGACCCACAAGCAGGACACGAGTGCAACAGCACCCTTCTACCCATATTCCCCAGCAACTGGTGCATATAGGCTTACTGCCTCTGACACTGGAGGTAGCACATAGCCATCAGGACTAGCTAAACCTCTTCACCGGACACCGTGGTAGAGGATCAAAATCCTCTCTCCCTATTGGATGACATGAGGCCATACATGGAACAAATCCTCAGAATGGCTAAATCCCTTGGACTAGATTTAACAACCCTCCAGTTCCAGTCCTGGATCCAGTCTTTAAAGGGCACAACCATACTTAGCTCCGCTAGTTACTATTCCAAGGCTTCCACCCCTACTGCACATAACCAAACAATCCTGCGAGAAATCTGCTCTTCTCCTGCCCCTGTCTAGAAAGATAGAACACCTATATAGGGTTCAGGAAGTGGATTGTTCCTTCCTCTTCAAACACCCTGCACCAAACTCCATAGTCGTGGAAGCATCCCAATCGAAGATGACACAAAAGCCTCACTCTGCCCCTACAGATTCAGAGCGAAGGAAGTTAGACTTGATGGGATGCAGAATTTGCTCCACAGCACCCCTGGCACTCCACATGGCAAACTACAAGGCATGCATGGCAGCATAGATGCAGAAAGAGAGACAAGCTCTGGTGCTGGTAAAAAGTCTTTTAATGAATGAATTCTTCTTTGAATAGCTCGATGCGTTTCGAATAAATCCTTCTTCAGGAGCTAAAAACACAACATAAATACTAATTATCAGCTACATCTCTGCCCATGTTGCAAAGACCTGAAGGCCGAGCAGATAATACCAACAGCATACCAATCATTCTTATAGGAAAAAGCAACAATGTTTTCAACTGTTTCACAGAGGACATCAAACATCTAGCGATGATACTCCAAGCTGAAGCCCACAGGCTCGCAGGCCAACAAATTAACATTGCATCATCACACAGTTCCAAAGCCATGGCAGCCTCTCTCTCTCTCTCTCTCTCTCTCTGAAACATCATGCTTGGCTCTGAACAGCAGGACTCCAGCAAGAAGCTAGATCCAGTGTGGACGACCTTCCATCCAATGGTGAAGGCCTGAGTACTAATGGTGTTACCAAGCCCTAAGGACACCCAAATTATGCATCATGGGGCGGTCTGTCCAAATTGCAATGGGCAACACTACGGTTGTCATCTATATAATCAAATAGGGCAGGATGAGATCTCTCCCACTCCTACGACTTACTCTCAATTTCTGGGACTGGTGTATATGTGCTACATTATGCCCGTCGCTATCCACCTCACAGGTATATCCAACATTGCTCAGCAGGTCAGTAACTACGCCATACGAATGGGAATTCTCCCCAACAGACACATTCAAATTCTTTGATATGTGGGGCACCCCAATTTTTGGCCTATTTGCTATGTCATAAAACAAAAAAAAAATGCCTGACCTTCTGCAGCAAAGTGGGTCACGCACACCCTTTCCTTTTTCCTTCTCGCCACACAGGTGGTGAACAAGATACACGACAATTGGGCTTACTGCACCTTAAGAACCCTGTAATGGCTGAGACAAACGTGGTTTGCGATGCTTCCCTTCCTACCCATCCACACCTTTATCTCTCTCCCATGTCTCCTGGATCTCCTCACAATGAGCAATGGAGAGATCCGGCACCCCACTTAGAGGTCCCTCGCTACCTGTCAACCCCTTGCAAGGGCAGAGTGAGGGGGTTGGCAGGCAGCATGGGATTTCTGCCCCTGCTGCCTGTCAACCCCTCATGCTTTCAACCTTTGCAAGGAGAGTGCAAGGGGTTGATGGGTAGCAGCAGAAATGAGTCAGGCAAAGGCGGGGATGCGCAGACTGGCATCAAGGGTGCCAAGCTGATGATTTCTCACTGGGCATTCAGCCCCAAATAGATGCCCTCGCCATCCCTACTTCATATTTCCCATCACTGATTCACACTCCAGATGCTTCCTGTTACTGTCCTGCACTCTAGACGTTGACCCACAAGTCAATAAACTGTCTTATTACTGATAACGCAATGTCCCTGGACAGACTGACCACAAGCCTGCTATTTTGACTTGTTATTCCACAGGACATTGTAACTGCTGGTGACAAGAGCTTTAAGCTAAAATATATTGCCATCTGTTACATTTTGGTCCCACACTTTTTACCTTTGGCCCCACTGGTATGCAATCCCTGAGAGGTGAAAGAGGTTCAATGCCCTTTCTCTAGAATCACCTAGGATCCCCATTCCTCAATGCTGTGAAGTGTTCATGTGAACAAACAAATGGAGAACTTTGCTGCAGCAATTTTTTAACAGCTCTAATTCTAAAAATGGAATGACGTTATTAGAATTCTTATGTGAAACCATGAAGATGACACCAAATTGGTCTGCGGATGCCAGAAAATGCTCCAGAGGAATAGTGATGATTTATTCGTTTGCTTTGACAAATTCCTAAGTTGTTTCATTCACTTGGGAACAGGAATATTTAGAAGCCTGGAAAGTTGCCTACCAAAGAAACATACTAAAATGAAGATTTTATTCTATGGTTTAGCTGTGATAGGTTTCAAACCCTTCATTTTAATCTCGCGGCAAATGCTACTACAAAATTTTTATATTGTCCTAAAAGGACAGAATTGATTGAAACTGGATATTATATCTATAGAGAGAGAGATGGACATATAGGGTAGAATCCAACTAAAGTCCTACTTAGAGTAGACCCATTTAAATGAATGAGACTTCAGTTAGCCCCACACACACATAGAGCTACACATGTAAATTGTCAGATATCATGAAAATTAAGGCTCTTCTGCCATTGATGTTTGCACTCAAGAAAGATTTTTGGCAGATGCAGTTTCTTCTGCTCCATAACATGCCAAGTTTCTTCCTTCTTTTATCTCATAATGGAATACATGTAATAAACATTACAAGTAATAAATATATGTAAATATCCAGGTCCATACATATTCTGTCAACTTCATGTTGTTCTAGGTTAGAAAAAAATTGTGATTTATGTTCATTTCTGAAGAAATGTGGCTTTTTAAAAAGGTGCATATAATTCACCTGAGCTGCTTAAAATAATGGAGTTATAATTTTGAAGGGTAGATATTATTACTGCACAAGTACCTTTTGACCTGGATCACCTGCTCCTTTAAGGCCTCTTGGTCCCTGAGGGCCAGGTATTCCTGAAGGTCCCTAGAACAGCACCAGAAAAATACGGATAGATTAGGCTCACAGAATCTAAGGACATGAACATAATAGGATTTTAAAATAATGGGATTTTTGTCTCAGCTTAGAGCTCAGGGATGGGGAGCATAGCTCAATGGTAAAGCAGCTGCTTTGCATGCAGAAGGTCCCAGGTACAATCCCCCGCATTTCCAGGTAGGGCTGAGAATAAGCTCTGTCTGAAACCTTGGAGAGGCATTGCCATCAGTGGGCCCATTCACACATAGCAGCAAATCATGGGTTAATCAACCCACAAATTGCTGCAGCACATGCTGGGCATGTTCCACAGCCTTTTTGAATATTTAAACTCTTACCGGGCCAATCTAACTCCTAATCGTAGGTTAACTGTGGTCCAGGTTTGGACATCAGTAGCAACCCCAATCAGAGGTTGAATATTCAAAATGGCTGCAGAATGCCCCCAGCACACGCTACAGCAAACTGTTGAATAATTAACCCATGATTTGCTGCCCTTATGTGCGAATCAGGTCGTTATAGACAATACTGAGCTGCATGGACCAATGGTCTGACTAGCAGGTTTAAAGTCATACATACATATTTTTCTTAAAAAGAAGAATCATACATTGAAGATACTGAAGATGGTTTACTGTCCTTACTTATAAGAGGAATTATCGGAGAAATCAACTTACCGTTGGACCTGGAAAGCCATCCCCTTTTGCCCCAGGAGGCCCAGGTGGCCCAGTTAAACCATGAGCACCCTGTATACAAATCATAAGCATTCATATAAATCATCAAAACATGACACCATAAACATCAGCATAGTTCAATTTTGGTATGCGAGAATGCAAATCAGCATCGTGCCAGGCACATGGCGTAGGAAATGGAGAAGCTCCATTTTCCTGTTGTGTTCCTGTTCAGAACTAAACAGGGAGATTGGTGGAAGCCATTGCTTGTTTTTAGATGGACAGCTCCTAGGACTACTATAACAGATTTTTAATCCAAAGGTTTCAGAGCAGTGTACGGCACATGACCCTGGCTTGGAGATGGCTGCATTAGAGTAATCCAATCAGGAAGTTACCAGAACATGAAGCACCATGGCCAGACTATCTTATCCAGAAAAGATTGGTGCTGGTGAACCTCTTAAAGCTGGTAAAAGTCATTCCTGACCACTGGCCAATCAAAAGCCACTGTGCAGATAATCCAACTTTCCCTTCTTACCAGAACTTTTGTAGTAAGGAAAAAGATGGAAGAAACAGAGAGAAAACACAAGAGGGTTACAAATGGACAACAACACCTGGACACATGCATTCCATGTTTGAGACATGGTCATTATACAATGAAAGCTTTATCTGGAAGCACCCTTGGGGGCCCTCTAGATGTGTTGGAATGACCTTTTCTGGCTGAGGATGATGGGAGTTTTATTCCAACACACTGGAGGAGTGACCAGATGGAGAAGGCTCGCATATGGTATAGCACTGAAGAGGCTACTGTTCAAAGAATGGGGGGTGGACTGGGGAACAGAAGTCATATTGGACATGCCTTAAGTCCATGAGTGTACCAAAAGGAGGAACTCTCTGGATTGCTGGCAATGTTTGAAAATATCAAGTAGTTCCCCTATTAATTCTTTCAATAAAGAAGGAAATCTGGGGGCAAAGGGTCTCTTCTGTATTTTGACTTCCAAATTCCTGTGCTGGAAAGAGTTGCCAAACATATGTTTTCACTTTGCGAAGATCCAAAATAGGATAACAATACCCTTCTCTTAAGAAGAGAGGATTTCATCTAATCTTTTCCTCCTGTTATTAGAATACATAGTATTTGAGTGCTTCATTTCACACTATCCTATATCTGAAACACTCAATCAGAACGCCTTGTGTTGGATGCTTAACTGCGCCATTTCAGACTGATGGTGGGCAATTAAATGTTTGAATGTTCCCACACATAAAAATTTAAAAACCCTATACATGCAAAACTAGTGTGACAGAATTATTACCATTGCTGTTTCATTCATTAGGATCAAAACAGAAACAACTCTATAGTAGGAACTAAAAATACAGTATATGGCTCACAGGGATTCTTTAGATTAAAGGAAAATCATGTTTGCTTACCAACTCTTTACTTCCTGCTTCTCTCGAGCAATTGTAATGAGCTGAATTACACAGGAGGAGAGGGGAGACCACATGGTCTGTAATTTAAAACTTCCCCTCCTCTTGGTGCTTGTAGTATTGAATGGGACACCACCCTCTAGTGAGAGTTTTGTAGTGCAACTTCAGCTGCACATGGTAGGAAATCCTGAGATATATCAGAAGAATCAGATATCCACTTAAAAAACAACAACACGGAATAACCGGGGGGAAGAAGCGGGAGATGTGCAGGAGGTTCACAATGTCATCAAAATAACCCACAAACTTCTGTGAGTGGCCAGTCATGAGTGTGCTATAAATCACTAGTTTAGAGAAGCCCACAAACAGCATACTAATCATGAATGCTTTTCTCCTGACCAAAAACAGTAGCCTACATCTTTGGGCAAATTCAGATAACAAAGAACCATGTAGTGGCAGCTTCAAATCTTCCTGCCCAATGCCTGTAACTGTACAATGAGACAACTATCACTAACCTCTCTGCATGTGGTTAACCAAGTGTTACCACTAGGAATGGACAAATCAGTCTATTTCCAGTCCATGTCAATTTCACAAGTGTTCATTTATCAATATGTTTAAACTCATTTCCACATCAATCTTCAACTTACAAAACAAATGCACAAAAAATTGCATTATTTGTTAATGGATTCTTTCCTCAAAATATACATTTTCATGCATTTTACCTTAAGAAGTTAACTTTCCCATACCTGCATCCATCCAGTTAATTATCAGCCCTATCGCTGATACAATTTACATTAAACAAAAAACAAAAAAACACCTGCACATTGTGCATAGACCCATACAAATCATGTCATGGTAGCTTGACTGCAAGCTAGTGGGATTTTTGGAAAGGGTGTAAGAGCAAAAAGAGGTCTCCATGATAATCCTATGGAAGAATCCAATTTATGAAATTGTGTGTGTGAATGAACCAGAGGACATGAAAGCTCTAGAGCAAGGGTGAACAACGTCCAGGGCTTCGGCGGAAACATCCCCCCCCCCCCACGCAGCCAGAGCCTATGGCGGGCACACCAATACCTCCACCAATGCCAAGCCATCAAAATTGGATGGCACAGTGGGGACAGCAGGGAAAACATATTTGAAAAGGAAAATTGGTGGTTTGCCACCAATGTTAAGTGGAGGGGAAGGAGGCAATTTTGCTTCTGCTGCCGAATTTCATAAAATGGGGCTTTCTTCTTGCTACCAAATTTCAGAAATGCAGCAATGAGGCAGCAGCCGGCCACAAAAGTGACTTGGGGGGGGGGGCACATGCCACCTGCAGGGCACAACTTGCCCAGAAGACTGAATTAGAAGGAGATTGAGTGAGGAGGAGAAAATGAGGCTGAAAGCTTGAACTGCTATTTCATATCCTGGGTATGATAGCCATGCCACCATTCTCTTCATTGGCTACTAGTCCTGATGGCTATGTAGTGCCTCTAGTATCAGAGGCAGTAAGCCTATATACACCAGTTGCTGGGGAACATGGATGGGAGGTTGCTGTTGCTCTGTGTCCTGCTTGTGGGTCCCTGGTTGACTGCTGGTTGACCACTGTGGGAACAGAGTGCTGGACTCTTGGTCTGATCCAGCATGGCTCTTCTTATGTTCTTACTGTGGGCAGTAGTCAAACTGCAGTAGCAAGGTTTCAGAATGAATAACATAAATAGTGGATGCTTTTGCAGCAACTTGTTAAGTACAATTTATGTCCCAATAGTGGAAGTACTTCTACATGTGCTTAACCTCAAGAGTCATCAAGAGTTGGAGTCAGATTCCAGTGTTTGAAAGCAGGAGACTGGCCCTTGGATTGTAAAGTTTGGAGCAAGGGGCCTGTGTGTATCTATGTGATGTTATGTGTACAAATAACAGTAAAGAATAGAATAGAAGGTATCAAAGCAAACTAGCAAAACATAACCAGAAATCGAAAACAAAAAAGGAGTTGCCCTAAACAATAGAGCAACTAGGTGGTCCTCAGAATCAAGTATTCCCCTCTGCTGGAAATGTACACTTAAATTAGGGTAGGAAGAATATATTTAGAATGGGGAGATCCTGGCTTATTTTTCTGGATTGCTAATTGACATTAAGCCAGAGTTCCCTGATTTGGACATAAGATGGTACTCTGGCTTAATGCAAGCCTGGATCTTTATTCTTGAACTGGTACATGATGAGGGGAGGGGAGGAACACTCAGCCGTGACACTCATTCCCAGCTAGGGATGTGCAAGTCAGCAGAATTCAAGCTTGCCAAAGTGCAAATTCCCTCCGGAAGCTTGTTCTGATTCAAGTCCAGATCAGATTGCAAGCTATGTGGGGGGGGGGGTGCTTTTTGCATGAAAATCTGTGCATATTTCCCCAAATGTATGCATCACTTGTGTGCATCTTTGAAATGTACATATTCTTCTCCCATTGATTAAAGCACATTTGTGTGCATTTTTCCAAAGTACGCATTTTTTCTGTGCATTTTTCAAATGTACACATGCTGTCAAACTATTATTATTATTATTATTATTATTACCCACAAGTCACATTAGAAACTCGGAAAAGTACAGACTTTGACTGCAGTTTGCATTTGAGTCTGTGTTCAGACCTGAAAGTGTGAATAAGGCAAATCCTGACCCAAAACAAACTGAAATGAATTTCTCATGCATCCCTATTCTAGCTCAGCCTCGATGGTCATTCATAAACCAGATTTTATGAAGCTTCAATCAGTTCTCCAAAGTAAGCCATTATGAATGTGAGGATCAGAAGAACCTACCCTGCCAGTTATCATTCAATCATTTTTTTAAAAAAAACCAACGCTCTCTTATTTCTTTCTGCTTCATAAAGCCATATTCAATTCAATTGCTAATATTTTGTATTTTATTTTATTAAAGCTACATACCTTCAGCCCCGTGACTGAATGTCCAGGATTTCCATCATTTCCAGGAGGTCCTGGATATCCTTGATCCCCCTAAATATGCACATAAAGACACATATCTTTATTTATGTGTTGGTTCAGGTTTGGAAGAAAGAACCAAGGGTACTGACCAGTGGTCTGAGGGAAGGCCCTTCTGCAAGTCACACCTTTGGCTTCCTCTACACGATCGATTTAAGGCTCTTTCATGGATCATTAATGATTTTACCTCTGCAAGGGCAGAGCGCATAACAGGCATACAGGTAACTTTTATCTCCTTTTATGCGCATTTTTGCATTCGTGTTAAATAACGACTTTTATTTTTACTCCGCACTTAAGGCACCTTATCATAGTGTAATCAACATCTGAGAAGTCGCATTAACAATAATAGTGGGCGGACTGTGCTGGTGATGTCATGCATGAAGAGAACTGTCCCTTTGCCCTTTCAGCGGGAACACCTCCCACTTTTCCCCAAATCCCAAATCCTACTTGGGGGGGGGGGGGGAAGGAGGCAGCCGTGACAGAAATTATTTTTCAAAAGGGGGCTGGAGGGGAAGCTAGCAAGGCACATTCCCAGTTCTGGGAGGGGGGACACCTTCAAATGGCAATCAGGCAAAAGGGGGGGGGGGTGAGGCAGCCAAAAATATTTTTTAAAAGGGGGCTGGAGGGAACAGGTTAACCAGGTGATTACCGGCAGGTAACCCAGGTAACCAAAGGCGGGGGATTCTGGTGAGCGGGGTTAGCAAACGGTGGGAACACAAGGGGGCAGTTCCTCCCGGAAACAGCGCAGTACTTTCGGCAACATTTCTTTATCTGAGCCTTGATCTATGCTTCATTGATAAAGCGATTCTCCGCATGTAAACAACTTTAAAGTGCCTTGCAGAGATCCCATCATGCGCTTCCATGTCTCTCGTGTATAGGTATTAGGCGTAAAATGCGCTTATCAGGAAATGCGCACAATCGGAGAATCAGGCGTAAAAGTGACCTCTTGTAGAGGGGGCCTTTGACAAACTGGCAAAGTAGGAAGGATGCATTATTTTATATGAAGCTGACAGGAAAGGAATTGAAAGCATAACTGTCCGTCATGCAACTTACCACACACCATCTGTTAGGAAGGGTCACACCTTAATGACACAGCACCTGCTTTGCATGGGGAAAGTCCCAGGTTCAAGCCCTGGCATCTCTAGGGAAAGATTCCTGTCTGAAACCCTGGCCAGCCATTGCAGGTCAATGTAGTCCAGGGGGTGGGAAAACCCAGACATGGGGTCCCAATCAGGCCCTCTCGGGATCCCAATCCAGCACTTTTGGGGCCTTCAGATGACCATGCCCCCTTCCCCTAGCCTTACTTCCCCCCCCCCAAAATGTTTGAGGGTTTTCCAGCATTTGTGCCATTTTTTTCCCATTCTCAAAAGTTGAAATGTCTCTCTGAAGGCTTGAGTACCAGCAGTAAGTGCTTGAAGATAAAGTATGCTGAAAGGAGGAGGGTTGCATTTTATTTTGTATTTTTGTCCCTGCCCCTTTTGCCTATGACTGGAAAGTCGCCCCTGAGAGCTACTCCAAAATTAAAGGAAGAAGGTGTTCCTTGCTGGCAGGGGCTTCTGGGAACTGAACTTAAAAATATCCAGAGAGCTGCATTCTGCTCGCCCCCATGGTGTAGGCCAGGGGAGCCGAATCTCTTGCCCATGGACTTAATCCATCTCTCAGAGCACTCCAATCCAGACCATGCAGCCTCTTGGCGTTTCTTCAGGGGGCAGGGATTAGGCTCCAACCCTGCCCCCTAAAGAAATCCCCTTAGAGGGCAACCCCCCCCTGCTGCAAAAGCAGAGTTAGCAGTGGAGATGAGGAGTGGTGGGCACTAGGACTTAGTGGGTGGTAGGCGCTAGGACAAAGATCAGAGTTAGCCGTGGGGATGACGGGCGGAAGCAGCTGAGTCTCACTTGTGCTTCCATCGGAGAAGCAAAAGCTATTTCTCCTTGATGCGCCCCACCTCCTTCCTCCTTTGCAGGAACATGGGGTAGAGATGAGTTTGTCTCCATCACTCACCTTCGGAGGAGTGATGGGAGCTAATCCAGCTAGTAAAAACCTGTCTGCATCAAAGTCTGGACCCAGGGCCAAGCACCAGGTGAAAGACCCACCCGGCCAGGGAGCAAAGAATGTCAGGTGGCAGTGGCCACATCCACACAAAAATAGTTCTGCACCACTGGTATAGACAAGATTGAGCTGGATGGATCAATGGTATAATGACATAAGGCAGAACTGTGTGGTCCTATCAGTGTGCAAGCCCAATAGGTCACTTACCTTATTGCCAGGTGGCCCGCGAACTGAAGGTCCAGGGCTACCAGTTGCACCTTTGATTCCAGGTTCACCCTAAAAGGAAAGAGATTTTTTGTTTAGTGGAAAAGAAAAGTAGAAGCAATGGTGGGAAAGATGGGAGGGTTACAAGTGGAAGACATTGGGTCTGTTCAGACAACACACTAAGCCATTGTTAGGCCGCTAACCCCTTTTCAATAAATGGTAAGTGAGCATGTTTAAACCATTGCTATGTAACCACCATGGTTAGGAATGGTTCACACAACACACTAAGTTATGGTTCACATGGCATGCTAAGCCAAAATGTTTAGCTCAAAATGCTTAATCACCATGGCTAAGCATGTTGTCTGAACAAGGTCGCCATCATCAGAACCCCCAGTAAAATTCCATGAATGAGGCAGGACAATTTCACAATAACAGCCTAATCTGGGAGGAACCCTTGTCTAAGCACAAAATTAAACCAGCTGATAAACGGATATCCTATGGGTTGGATCTCATACTGAGACTAGACCCATTGGAATCAATGGGGTTTACATTAGACAGGATTAACATAAGTCCCATTGCTTTCAATAAGTCTGCTATAAGAACAAGATCCAACCCATAGCATATCAGTTTATCAACTGGTTTAATTTTGTGCTATCGAGCAGTATAAAAATGTAATATATAAATAAATAAAATAATAAAATAAAACAAAATAAAATAAAATAAAAAATGGCTGAGGCACAACATTAGAACGGACTTCAAGGATCATCTCATTTTTCTGAACTAACACATATGGATAACAATTGACCTTAATGCATCTCTAATGCATTTCTCTCTCTCTCCAAACACACACACACATACACACACTTAATGAAATAAAACTTATTTATAAATAAATGCAAAACAGATTTCAACCATCAGTTGGTCTTCTTCTGGCAATGCCACAATCACAATTTCTCATATAGAAAAGCAAATGTATTACTATTCTGCAATTAAAACAGTAGTCCTGGAGTCCCAATCTGTATCAGGGTCCCTGTACCTACTCTAGAGTAAAAATGAAAGCAAGACATAGCTAACAGCTGCATCTTTAAAGAAATATCTGTTTTAGCCCCAAGACTGCAATAGAACACAAGAGGTCAAATACCAATAGGAACAGGCAGACCACCCTCAGTATACAGACCCCATATAGAATGAAGCAATACAAAAATGAACCAAACATACCTTTGGTCCTGGGGGTCCTGCAACACCTTTTGAACCATCCAATCCTTGAGCCCCTTTTTGTCCATCTTCACCCTGACCAAAACAAAAATTCCAAAGCCCATTGTCAGTACAAAGTTGTTTTTACCTCAGATAGATAGATAAACATGGATAGATAGATTGATGGATCGATGGATAAATGTGTGTGTGGGGGGGGGGAGAAATATATAATGAAAGCAGCACATATATTTGATGATAGCCTGAACTGGTTAACTGACACTTCGGTTTGTGAATACTTTTCAGATCAGGCCTACACCATGGAAATAATAAACAGCTGTCTTGGAATGGGGTCTCAAAGGCTCCCAAAACTTAAATGCCAGACATTTGTCATCTCCAAACAGTAAAAGGTCCCAAATGCTTCCCTGGCAAGCTGTTTTTCTAGTTTCTGGAAAGAGTCACACAAATTAATTGCAAGACCTGCTGGGTAGAAACTAGATGTTATACTTTCAAAAATGGGGAAATTTGTTTCTTTGTCCCAGCAGTCACAGGTTCAGCCTGAAACCTGCAAAACAGCTACTAACGCCTAATCCGATTGACAACACAATTCTATGTATGTCTATTTGGAAATAAGTCCCATTAAGTTCAGATATGGGCACAATCCTATGCATATTTAGACAGAAAGAAATCCTACACCTCCCAGCATTCCACAGCCAGCACTGATAGGACTTTTTTTCTGTTGAAACATGCATAGGATTGCACCCTAGGCTATGCTATCTCCTACACTCCATCTTTAAAATTGTGACTAGATGCAGACCTTGGCTTCAACATTTAAGATGCAATCCTATGCATATTTCGACAGAAAAATGTGCTATAAGTTCCAGCCTTCCCCATCCAGCATGGGATTGCGTCCTTGGTCAGCATTTTTTCTCTCCTCCACCCCCACCCTGCTGCTTTCCTTAAGATCCAACCTGAGTTAGAGTTCTGGAGAACATGAAAAGGTCGCTCAGTATTTTGTGACATTTTGATCGACGCTAATGAAGGAACAGCCTAACTGTGATCTGGGAGTTGAAGCCCTGTGGGCCGCATCTATCCTGAAGCTGAGATGTCTTTTTCTCTTCATGTAGAACCACTATCAGTCATATCTAATTACTTTGACTAACAGCATGACTACATAAAGCTACTACCAGATCTCCTTTAGTGATTTGTATAAATAGCATTTCACCATTTATTTATTGTTACATTCATAACCCAGCATTTCTCCTCTTGTAAGAAGCCCAAGATGATGTACACAATCCTCCTCCATTTTATCCTCACAGCAACCCTGTGAGGTAGGTGAGGCTGAGAGTCAGTCACTGACCCAAAGTCACCCAGTGAACTTTATGGCTGACTGGGGACTAGAACCCAGGTCTCCAAAGTCCTAGTCCAACATTCTAAACACTACACCACGTCGGCCATCTAGTGTTGAAAATATTTAAACTAGGGAATATTAGTGAAGACACATCACTATGAAAAATTTGTTCATCAAGGATTTTTTTAACCTCTCTTCACACTTCCAAAATACATATGAAATCATACCTTTGGACCCATGTCCCCTTTTCCTGGCATTCCCTCTGGGCCTCTTGGACCAGACAGTCCTTGTTCCCCCTGAGGTAAATAAAATAAGGCTATTCATTTCATCCAGTATTTATACATTTATATTACGCTCTTCAATAAAATTGTATAAACCATATGTCAAAACAGGTATAAGGTATCAAGAAGATTAACATGTCAGCAGCATAACACATAGTAAGGATTTAAAAAGCTGGGAACAAAGAGTCTTCACAGCAGGGCCGGCCTTAGTATTATAGAGAGCAGATACTGTGGGGAGGGGGCAGCAGCCTTTCCATTTCCCCTGAACCCAATGGAGGCTGGTGACTCCAATGTCAATGGGGCTGTAAATCCACTCTGGGTTTCAGTCAGAACCTGCCAGAGTCCTAAAGGAGCTATCCAAGGTGCCGAACCCACTTTGGGGATAGGGCTCAGCACCTTGGATAGGTCCTTTATAATTGCAACTGGTTCTGACTGAAACCCAGAGTGGATTCACAGCCCCACTGACATCAGAGCCACCAACCTCCGGTGCCTGAACCCCTTAGCTATCCTGCTGCCCTCAGGTTACCGAAGTAAATTGCAACTGCCAGTCTGGTTGGATTCTATATGCCTGGCACTGAAAAGACATTGGGGTAAGTATCATTGGAGCTTCCTGGGCAGAGCATTCCAAAAGCAGGGACTACCACCAAAAAGGTCATCTCCCCAGTTGATGAGGAAGAAGATCTTCCTTCAGATAACAGGATATTTTAGACAGAGAAGAGTTGGAGTGCCTACTTCAGGTTGAAGAAAAGGCTCTTTAGTTAAGAAAAAAAAGATGACAACTACAATGAGGACATGATAGAGATTTATAAAATTATGCACAGTGTGGAGAAGTAGATAGAGGAAACATTTTATTTCTCTCACAAAACACTAGAATCCAATGAAGCTGAATGGTGAGAGACTCAGGACAGTTTTAAAAGGAATTTGGTTTATATATATATAACATGGCAGGATTTTATTCTATATACTAATCAGGGACATACACAGAGCTATATATGACAAAGCCTTTCCTCAGAGGAGAATTATAAAGAAAACTTCTAAACAGCCCACAGACTCCACATATATTTTGGTCTGTAAAGTAAAGCGAAAAATATGAATAGAGCTTAAATGTACCACCCCCCTCTGTCAATAATTGGTAGATTTTGTTCTGGAAAATTATTATTATTATTATTATTATTATTAAAGGGAAGTACTTCTTCACACAATGCATAAGTAAACTATGAAATTTGCTTTTGCAGGATGGCCAACTCGGATGGCTTTAAAGGGGGATTAGCCAAATTCACAGAGAATAATGTGAATGTCCAACAAGATTTGGACACTGATATGTATACTGTATACTGATTAATCAGCATGCTGATTGTTTGTTTTTCTTTTACCTTGGAAAATGGTCTGTTGACTGTTAATAAAGATTGATTGATTGATGGCTGTTAGCAATGGCTATATATTGCCTCCAGTATATGGGAGGTACTTAGATACCTCCTATAAACTGGAGGCAATACCAGGTGTCAGGAAAGTACCAGTTGTTCTCTAAGTACCAGTTGTTAGGGATACAAGCAGTAGGCTGCTATTGCACTCATGTCTTCCATCCGCATCTAGTTGATCACTGCAGGAAACAGGATGCTGAACTAGATAAATCTAGCATTCATGTTGCATTCTTACCTTGGGCTTCATTTGTTATCCTATTGCCAGAGTAGTGGCCATGGAAGTACCAACATGATTATCCTATTATAAAAATGGATATGCAAATGGATGTGCAAGTGCCTATTTCACTAGTGAGACTCTTGTTGAAGCTGCCACATGTAATTTCTTCCTGGTGTGAACTTGAAGCAACACAGACACTAGTAAATATACTCTAGGATACTCTAGTATCCTAGAGTATATTTCAAGTCTAAACTACATGTAACAGCAGCAGACCAGTGTCTTTAAATGTGGACCTACCCCATTCAAGTGTTAACTCTGAAAGCACGCTTTGTGCCAAAGGGGGAGGCAGGTGGGCTGCTGAATCCTCACACTGCTTGCGGATTTCCCCCCTGCAGTCCCTCTTCCCAGGTGCCGTTCTCCCAGCCAGACTCACTTCTGTTGTTGTTGTTGTTGTTGTTGTTTACATTTATATACCATCCCAGAGCCGAAGCTCTCTGGGCGGTTTACAGAAATTAAAAACATTGAGCATTTAAAAACCAATATACAAAATTTAAAACCATAAAAACCTAAAAACAAACTACCGTACATATCATTTAAACTGTCCAGGGGTCAGTTTAAAAAGTTCAACACATGCAGTTAAATGCCTGGGAGAAGAGAAAAGTTTTAACCTGGCGCTGAAAAGATGACAGTGTGGGCGCCAGGCAAGCCTTGTCAGGGAGATTGTTCCATAGTTGGGGGGACCACCGCTGAAAAGGCCCTCAGAGTCTAGCTGGGAGGAAGGAACCTATAGGGATAGACTGTGGGGCTAATAGCAGCAGGGATGGGAAGGATTCATCACCCCTACTTGTACACACCTTCGGATCTTTCCATAGCACACACCCCAGCTGTACGTTGGAATGGGCTGACTCTTGTTCTGAAATTTGGCCTTGAGATGATTTCCCTGATTCTATTTTTCAGCTTTTTGAGTGAAGGAGACCTCAGAGGAGGATGCTATGGTTAGTGCATTGAATTACTATCCATATTCTAAAAGCCAGTGCAACACGGCAGCGGGAATGAAAAATGGCAAGTGGCACAAATAAATTTGGCTTGTCTGAAACTGAACAAACCAGTCCTTGTACCAAATTAGCGAGGAGGAGGAATGCACATGATTGAAACTGGACTTTACATTTTAGGCTAATATCTATATGTACCATAAACAAAATTGTGTTACCTTTTTCCCTGCTATTCCCATTAATCCTGATTTCCCACTTTCTCCTGGAAATCCTGGTCTTCCTGGCTCGCCCTTTGAAAGAAGAACCAGTTTCAACACACAGTCAGATTAATTTGGGAAAGTCACATAATGATGATGATGATGATGATGATGATGATGCCTAAAATGAGGCCTCATAGGCAGGCCTGCAGGATAGGGAAGGGTTGTTTCTTTTATTTCAAAAATATATACAGTACCTTAATGTGATTTGATATTGTCAGCAGACAGTGAGATGATGAAGTGTTATGGACCACACTTTTGTGCATTTTGCCAAGCATAGCTGGTGCAGAGGTTGGCATTGTTGGGAACCTGTTGAGGCCCACGTCCCTGCAATGGAGGACGCTGTCTACCCTTGAAACCAGCTCACCCTATTTCTCATCTTCCTCCTCCTTGCTGTTACTGCTTGTTCATTCGTCCTCTCCAAGCATAAAAACAGTGACCAGGCAAAGAGAAAGAGCAGCATCTTTCATTTGCCTCTGGGCATTTGTACAAGTTGGATCCAGAGGAAAAACAAAAGTGAACAGGCAGAAGCAAGGAGGAGGTAGACCCATTCAGTTAGGGGACTCACTGAGGGCATCTTGTCCAAGGGCTCCCCAAATCCTGGAGCCGGCACTGTTGCCAAGAAATGTTGCTAGTAATTAATATTCACATGCCATTAACAATGGCTGCAACAGGCATATATTTCGTACTCTGATGTCTGGACAGCATCTCAAGAAAGCACCCCTGAGTGTTATGTGGTTGCCAAACCCACACCCTGAAAGGGCGTTTGGAGGCTTCATTTCCTTGGGCAAGGATTAACATATTCTAGTTATGAGTGTGCCAAACAGGCTCACCTTAGGTCCAGGTAGTCCAGTTCCTGGTGCTCCTACATCTCCTTTTAGTCCAGCTGCACCTTCTTGTCCCTTGAAACAACAACAATATTTATCTTAAGTACAAATATGCTCTCCTAATTTGGTATTAATTCAATAAGTCTTACTTTTATTTATTTGTTTATAATTTTAACAGTCAAAGGTTTAGTAATCTCTTGACAACCAAGTGTTTAAGGGCATTTCCAGATGCTTATGAACATAAGAAGAGCCATGCTGGATCAGGCCAAAGTTGTATCTAATCTAGAATTCTGTTTGCAGAATGGCCATGCCAGATCAGCCCAAAAGCAGGACATGAGTGCCAAAGCATCTTCCTCTCCATGTTCCCTAGCATACGGCTTCTGACACTGGAGGGAATATATAGCGTTAGCCATCGTGACTAGTAGCCATTGACAGCCTTATCCTCCATGATCCTTGCTGTGTAATAGAGTGCTGCTAGTGTTAATTTGTAGCAAGGAATCTAGACATCTTCAGCTAAGGTAACATTTCTGTTACTGCACTGTACTAGCTTCCTGGCTCTCAAAAGTGAAATATTTAGTTGAATGGGGAAAATGCAGCTCTCCACCAGAGAGGGCTCAACTAAATTTGGCTACTATGTGGACCGGAGCTGCATGAACATCACTGGCACCTACTAGACTGTTTGGAAAGCACAAATGTCCATCACTCGCTCTGAATGACAGAGATGTAACAAAGACATTATCCTGGAACATTAGCTATAAGGGTTCACATGCTGCGAATAAATACTGGTAACAGGAATGCCCAAATGTTTGTAAAATTCATCTTTGAAACATGCTGGTTGGGTTTGAAAAAATCTGCTGAATCCAGGAGATTCATCAGATGAGCATTTTATCACATGCTCACTATTGCCCATTTACGGATGTGTACACGTCCTTTAGATGACAACGTCCGCCTCCTGCATGCCTCCTGCTCCTTCCGCTTGTTTTTCCATCGCAAAATAGACCCCTTTTAATCTGACTTTTTTTAAAAATGGAATGTGCCGCGATCTCCTGCTGTGTGCAGAAAAAGCGGTGCAATAAAAACGGCCCCTGAATGGGCCACGTGTTCTTTGTTTACTTCCTCTTTCCCGTCCGGTAAGAAAGAGAAAGTAATGAGGGACAAAAGCAGGGGCAGAGAAGCGACAGTAAGGAAACATGATTTCCCCCTATCTGATGACGCTACAGAAGAGAGAAAGCGATGAGGGATCTCCTTTTCCTACTAATATCCTTTGCCAGACTCAGACAAGAAGCAGAGGGAAACAAATTCCACTTTGGCCACATTATTTCTGGTCCCAGCAGAGTCTGCAGAGACTAAGAAGGCAAGTGGTGGGAATGGAAGGAGCCCAGACCGTATTTCGCAGTGATAGAAAGAGACTAAAGGGAAAACAAGAGCCCAGATTATGGCCAATGTCCTCAGCATAGACAACAATTATTGTACTTTTAATGTATAGCATTATGTGTTGTTGTTGTTTTAACAACCAAGAGAAAGCCGTAAGCGTTGGTCAGAACATGGTCATGTACAACTCCTAAGAGATCACCCACTGATACTGTGGATGTTTCCCACAAAGATCAAGGATGGAATGTGGTTCAAAAAAAAAGAGAGGAAAAGAACCCAGTGTTTTCATTCTGTTGCTCCCATCGAGTAACATCCTTTAAGAAATTATTTATCTTTGACCAGAAAATTTGTCTGAGAAAGAGCACTTGGAGTGATGAGAGCCTCTTGTATTTATCCACCTCCATTTTCAGTTAGTCATGTAGGTACAGATCAAGCAGATGTTTGGTAGGAGAGATCCTTGGGAAGAGATCTTTGGTAGAAGACTTTGAATTTTTAGAGACTGTTTTCAGATGGGGGGAAATCGCATTTCCCTACCATCCCTTTGCTTTCTGGTTCTCTCCCACAACAGAGACGAGCAGTTTCCTCTTCCTTCATACAGGGAAGAAAGAGGAAGCAAGTAGCGCCCACGTGGCTAAGTGGGTGTTTTTATAGCACAGCTTCTCCTGCACACAGCAAGAAATGACGCCAATTATCATTAGAGCCAAGAAGAAACAATTTTCCAGGTCTTATTCTGTAGCGTGAAAAAAACAGAAGAGGGAGACACACAGGAGGACCTGTGAAGATCCATGAGTGGCCAGTCACAAGCATGCGATAAAATGCTCGTCTAAAGATGCTCAGAGATCTGAGCTAATAGACTAGCACAATATCAGCATTGCTTTACTTAGAAGCTATCTTTCCCAGCCTGATGCTCTCCAGAATTTTGGACTACAACTCCCAGGCTTAATGTCAAGACTTAAGGATCAAGTAGATACTATAGGGCAGCCACCTGTGTGTTATACTCATGTCTACTTGTTCACATATAAAACTGGAGGGGGTTGTCTTTTCGTTACATGAAAAGGAGCGTGGAGGAAAGAGGAGCAAAACAAGCTGTCCTCCCTTGCCATAACCTGCTGTACTCTGTTGCTTTCAGCATTTTTTCCCCAGCCTGGCTTACTTCTCGCATTAGATCCAGAATCAAAGCAGCTGAACACTGTGAGGAGTAGTTTTCACTTGTCTCCCCTGCATGCTCCTTTTTACATAAAGGGTAGACAGTTTCACTCCCAGTTTATATTTAAACAGATAATGCACGCCTATAGCTGTTGTGTCATATCTAGCTTGACTTAAGTGTCAAAGACCAGTAGAGCCTTTCTGCTACCTGGGCAAAGAAAATGTAAATTCTTGCAGTATCTTCCTGTACATACAAGAACCACTCGGGTCCCTGACCTTCATCTCTATGTTATCACAATGTGTCCTCTGCAGATAGTTGCAGTTTCCTACCACACGTCCGTCCACATCTCACACAAATATCTACAGGTATCAATAGATATATCACTGTTGAAAGCCTACAATAAACACAACCAACTAATAAAACATAACTCTCTTTAACTGCAAATTGCATGTCCCAAAGGCCCTTTGACCTCAAGTCTGAAATTGTTTCATTGTACAATGTAATACATTTAAATACTACCTTTGGCCCAGGTAGGCCGACACCTCGCGACCCTTTCACCCCAGGTGCGCCTTTCAGACCTGGAATGCCCTAAAGAGATACAGTTTCAGTTCATACATATTGCTCTTTGTCAGATACTAATTTTTATTTTAATTTAATTTATTAAACCATTTGTATCCCTGAGATCTCAGAGCAGCCTACAGATAAAAGCAGAACAATATAAAACAATAAATATACAAGGCTAAAATGTATTACATCATTAGCAAACTAAAGCCAGTAGAAAAGTTTAAAAGCAAGAAGAACAATTAAAACAATTAAAACTAATCTACTAATTATGCTGAAAAGAAAATCAAAGAGATTCACCATACAAGCACAAGGGAAATTAGGTATCTGATGTGTATTGTAAATCCCAGAGACCTGGTTTGCATGATCACAGGAGCCCACTGTGGTTTATTTAAGCCACAGGCTTAAATGGGTTCTGCGTGGTTTGTTAATTGCCCGAACAAGTCACCCTTGCCAGGTTTGGATGACACAAGAAGTGGCACCCAACATGGGTTTATATAAAGCAGACCGGTACACGCACAGTGGTTAACAAGCCACTGCAGTTTCTGCTGATCCTTTTACCTGGAGATGCCAGGGATTGAACTTGGGATCTTCTGCATGCAATAACCTGGTTCCCACGATCACCATAGCCCACCATGGCTTATTAGCCGTGATAGGTTGCAGTGCCTGCAGGTGCCAGTTTGACAATCCAAGACCCTGCTGCTGTGGCTTCTCACTACATGTGAACCCAGTAAGAGTGGAGTGTTGGGTTGGTTGACAAGCCACGCAGAACTCATGGGCTGTTTTAGGGTTGTGGGTGGCTTGTCAACAAACAAACCATCCTTGCCAGGTTACGCATAATGAAAAGGTACGGCACCCCCCTGCTGCACCCGGAATATTCAAAATGTTGGCAGCTGCTGCAACAAGAAGCTCCACAGGGAAATTCATCTACGGTGGCTTCTGGTTACAAGTGAACCAGGCCAGTGTGTGTGCTCTGTACTGAGCTATGGTCTCTATGTACAAATGGTCATCATATCTAAAACAAATATACTTTAAAACATTAACGTAATCAAAATTAAGAAGTTCCAACAAATGAAAGCCAAGGATTTTTGTTTTTAATAGCAAAGACCTGTCATTGATGGATACATTTTTGTTGTGTTCAGCTTCATTCTACAGCTCAATAAAATTAACTGATTAAAAAAAAAGGAAATAAATAGACTTCATTTTTCTGCTCTAGGGCCAAACTTTGAGCTCTATGATCAGGTTTACATCTGCGGGTCTCAGAGAAATAGTTCCAAGTTGCAAAGAATACTGTTATTATTGGTGGGGCAAAAAAGAATAAAAGCAAAAGCCCAAATAAGATGTGTATGATTTCACCTCAAATCCCTGCATTCATTATATTCATTCTATTGAACCTTCAGAATGTATCTGCTCATTTTTTGACACTGGTTATTTTGAACACCCATTGTGAGACACTGTGTAAAAATGATGCTTTGTTGCATGGAAAGTCACACCCCACTGTGTGTTACTTACTGATGACAATGCTTTAAATCCAACACTACCAGGTCACTTGGAGCCTATCTACACTACTGCTTTAAAACGGTTTATAACAGCTTTAAACCGGTTAATAACCATTATTGACCGGTTTAAAACTGTTATAAACCATTTTAAAGCAGTAGTGTAGATAGGCTCTTGGTCTTCCTGTCCTTCGATAAACTCAGTTCCGATTTCTGAGAAGAAAGCCATCTTGATTGTCAACTCTAAAACACTGGTGGGTTTAATGAAGCTGTGCTGTCTTAAATCCAAGTGCTAGATTATGAATCAGTCTGCAAATATGTATGCAGTCAAGATGCCCCTGAGTTAAATTAGCCAAACATGGAAGTGTATCAGGACTGGACAGTTCCAAAGGACCCAACACATTTCACTTGGCTATGGTTTTACAGTGTTGTTGCCGTCAACAGGAATAACATTCATGCCCATATATGTTCATAAACCAGCAAAAATGCCTAGCCCAAATGGGTTATTACCCTCATGCATTTACCTGATCTCCTTGGATGCCAGCTCCAGGTGGTCCCATTAAACCTTGCGGTCCACCCATCCCTCGCTCGCCCTGTATGAAAAACGTGCTCTCATAAATTATATTTTTAATCAAAGCATCATCATCATCAAACTATTTTTAAGCTTGCAATGCCTTCCCTGCGTTCTCGATCGCATATAAACTCACAAACTATTCAAAAGGCGCATTTTCTGGGAGAAAAGACCATGGGATAGAGAACATTTGGGAAAGTCATCAGACCAAGTCAGGATGCAGTCAGGATCAATGTGTTTGTTGGTGACTTCATATCTAGGCCTACTTCACAATCTAAGCAACTGCTCTGTACATTTCCCCTGCATTCCTGATTCCAAATTTATTCCCTGCCCTTCTGAAACATGCTAGTGGTTCAACACTGCAGTGTACAATTTATATCATTGGTACTATACATTGTACCTTAACTCCTTTGATGGATAGGCCTGGTGCTCCAACTGGTCCTGCTGGCCCTTCGGAACCCTTTTCACCCTGGAAATATTTGACACTAATATTAATTGAAGGTCTTTCAGTGTTTGAGAAGTGTTTGGAAGATTCAGCTAGTCCAGAATGCTGTTGCTAGTTATAGGGAGCATGTGACTCCCCTGTAATGACAGTTTCATGGGATCCCAGTACATTTCTGTTGGTTATATGACATATAAAGCCCCACACAACTCCAGAACCAGGCTATTGGAAAGACTGCATTCTCCCTTTTGAGCTTGCCTGGGATTTAATATCCTTGGGGGAGGCCGTTCTCTCTGCCCCACCACTATCAAAGGGCTGTTTGTCAGGAACACAAGAGTGGGCCTTCTTGGTAGCTAATCCCAAGCTTTGGAACTTCTTGCTAAGGGAGTCCAAGCAAGCTCCATCTCTGTTGTCCTTCAGACAGCAGGCAAAGACATTTTTATTCTGACAGAGTTTGGGCTTTTAAGCTGATTTACTGCTTGGGTAAATTTTAACCTGGTGGGTACTGGGGGTTTTTCCTCCCTCCCCGTTCTTATCCACACACCACAAGATTTTTTAAATTGGTATTTTTATTTATGTATTTTTATTGGGATGAAGTTTTATTTGAGTGTCAATGTTTAATTATAATTTTGTTATTTCATTTGTATTTTATTGTTAGCTGCCTAGCACACTAATTTTAGTGGAAAGGATGTGTGTGTAAATTTAATAAATAAGTATAAATATTGCCTGAATTTAGGAAAAACATGCTCACGTAAACAGCCTACCAGCTTCCATGTTGTTGTGTTCTCAAGTGGCTACCACACTGCTGACTGCATGGGTGAACTGGGCCTTAGACCTTGAGCATGAAGTAAAAAAGAGTTCACCATGATTTTCTAGAAGAAAACCTTCTTGGTCCTCTAGCACAAAGTCTATCCCACTTAATACTGGGATATTGTATCTTTTGTCACAACAATCAGAAATGGAATGGAAAAGAGAAGCCAAGTTTATGATGGATTATCTCATTGGACAGGCTTGTGAATAGCCACTTGGATGTTCACCCACGGTGAATAAAAATTGCTTCCAGGTGACTAACCCACGAAGGTTTTTATTTTGTCAGTTGTTGTTGTTGTTGTTGTTGTTTTCATTTAGGTTGCAAATTACTAACACAGACATGTGATAGCAGACAGCCTATTTAACATTTTTGAGGGTTACTAAATTGTGCATGTATCAATAAGGTTGCCTTTTGGTTATCAGATTTTTAAAAAACTGCCCTTGCTTCTTTCCCTGTACCAGCAACCAGCCCTGAAAAAGTTAAGCAGATGAAGTTTTTTCCATCTCTTTTCCCCCACCCCCATGTCTGGAAAAATATCATCTACTTAATTTCTGTAATCATTGGTCATTACACTTGCCTCTCCTATTCTTAGTCACCTGCAAGTAATTTTTATTCACCATGGGTGAAAAGACAAGTGGCTAATCACAAGCTTGTATCATTTCATTGACCCTTTTCTTCACAACCTACTAAGGGTAGATGGGAATTAAGTTTCAGTCTAAAGATCATAAAAACTTGCAGGCAAATTTTGAGTCAGGGAGCAGTGAATTAAAGATGTGCATATCCTATACTGAATGAGGAAACACTGTAAAAAAACAAGAGCGTCATCTCAAGCCACAGGGGGCTGTGAATCTTCCGGTGCATATCTGCTAGAACAGGATATATGTGGGAACAGGACATAAACACTGTTTTAATTTCCACAATTAATCACTGTTGATATATTTTTAAACTGGTTAGTTCCTCAGAAAGTTTACATATTTCATTTCCAGAAGCTGATGGTGATCGTCCATGAAGATGCAAGTGTCCACAGAGATTCATTACAACATTCCTTGGTGTTAGAACTTCCCAACATGGAATTGTAAATGGAATCATCTTTAAGAGTTAGGTCGGAGTGGAATGGAGACTCTGAGAAAGCAGGTCCACTTTGACAGTATGAGAACAGCTGGAGTAACTAAGGACTTTGCTCGTCTCATCACAGCTACTGAAGGAAGCTACCTCAGACACAAGAAACCATGTCCTATAAATCAGGGGGTGGGGGTAAAAATAGATCAGGATCTACTGGTAAAACTCTGGGTGGCTTGCTACCCTTTCATGACACTCAAATTCTGATGCCTGAGATCCACTGAGATGGCCACTTCACTCTGCCTAATGGTAGGGCCAATCTTGGAAGAGGACCTTTTCCCCTCATCGCCACTTAAAAGCCACCATCACAAAATATTCCATAAGCAGGGAACTGCTGATACCATTTGCCTGATAAGGCCTACAAGACTCAAGAAATGTCCTGTTCTAGGAATGGTGAAGAAAGGGAAAACTTCAGGAATCAGATGTTATGATGCCCTAATTGTTCAACAATTTTCACTGTGGAAAGCACTTTGTTGAAACCAGCAAGTTTGGCCAGAGATATGGGTGGTTAGTGAGGGATCATCACAACATATGTGCCCTGGAACAGAAACTCTTCTACACTCCTAAATGGTAACCCTGGGGCAAAGTGGAGAATTACGCTTGTGGTGAGACAATGTTGAGGAATCAATGCAATCCTAGAAATTCATCCAAAGAGGTGACCAAGGGGGAGATAATACATTTAGTGAAATGGAAAATATTTACCTTCTGTCCAGGGAGTCCTTCTCCTGGTGGGCCTCTTTCACCTTGTACACCCTCAGGACCACGTGGCCCCTGAGTTTGAAAGTTTAAAAATTGAAATGTAAAGGTATTTAATTTGCAGGGTAATTAAATCTGAAACTGAACAGAGATAAAAACAGGGTTTCCCTGATAAGTGCTGAAGAAAGCCTCATCCCCCTGCGCCCACCCCCCTACTCCCAGTGACTCTTGTCCCAGCCACTGTGGAGAAAAGCAGTTGGGAGCTGCAAAACCATTGTGCATCCCTGGTTTAGTGATACAAAGCCCTGAGGGGCTCCAATTCATACATGGAGCTCTCTACAGAGGCAGGAGGTGCCCACCATTTACTTCAGTGTTGTGGAATGCTACTGAAGAGAATGGTGGGCAACGAAGCCCCTGCATGCATGTCAGGGCTGTGTGTTGGAAGCAAGAATACATACACCAGCCTTTTGGACTACAACCTCCAGACCTTTTGGACTACAGTTCCCATCATTCCCAACTGTTAGCCCTGCTGGCTGGGGCTGATGGGAGGTGAAGTTAAGGGTTAAAACTGATGAAGCTATACTAAATATGTAAGAACATAAGGGGAACCATGCTGGATCAGACCGAGGGTCCATCTAGTCCAGCATTCTGTTCACACAGTGCCCAAACAGCGGCCTATGGGAAAAGCAGGAATAAATGGGACAGCACCTTCCCCCCACACACACACACCCATGGTCCCCAGCAACTGGTGTACATAGGTTTACTGCTTCTGATACTGGAGGTAGCATATAGCCATCAGGACAAGTAGCCATTGACAGCCTTCTCTTCCAGGAACTTATCCAACTCCCTTTTAAAGCCATTTAAATTGGTGCCCATCACTACATCCTATGACAGCGAATTCCATATTTTAACTATGCACTGTGTAAAGTGTACTCTCATCAAAATACAAGAAAATAAGAACATTTAACAAAATAAACACCCTTCAAAAGCAGACTACTAGTGCTACTTCTGATGTTACACTTTCCAACTGATATAGGACAAGCATATTATCCCAAAACCCGATACCTATAGCTAACCTCATAATGGCATGCATGCGGACACAGGTGTGAATTACAGAGTACTGCATTTGTCAAATCATTCAAAAATGTCAAATGAATTTGAAATAATTCAAAGAATCCATATATCTTGCCATTTTCTGCTGTTAACAAATAGCAGTAGATACAGCAAGAAGTCTATGAAATAGGAGGGAAAACAATATCATTCAATAATGAGCTAAGGGATGCTCTGGCCAAATCATATGATGTACCGGAATGCACATGTGGATGTACTGCTTCTATAAAAATAATAATGGGTACAGCTCTAGCAGATAGTTTACTTTCTCATAGGAGCTCTAGTGCCATATAAAATAGCTGGGTTGGAGCAATAATATATTTCAGTACAATCAACCTGGAGGGTCTCCTGCACACGTTCCATCAAAATGATCCTATTTATGTGAATAGGATTTACAAACCGATGTGACACAGGGGGTAGAGGGATTAGGACTGGGGAGACCAGGATTCAAATATCCACATAATCGTGAAGTTCTCACTGGGTGACTTTGGGCTAGTAATTGAGTCTCAGCCTAACCTACTTCACAGGGTTGTTGTGAGGATAACATGGGGAAGGTGGAGAGCCATGTACACTGCCTTGCATGCATCAGATGAAAGATAGAAAATAAATAGATTAAATTCCCCAGTGCATTATTCCATTTGTTTTCAGGTAACCTGCAACTACTCTACCAATAGCATTATTATTATTTCAATTGCTCATCTCCAGTTGGTCCCGTACATATTTTGTTATATCTTTTACTTGCAGGAGACAGAACCTTTGCAGTTTACATTTATTCTTCTTCTTACTATTAACCATATTAGATGATCTTCCTAAGTGAAAAGAAGAACTTTCCCCGTTAAAGGTTTACAATCTAGTAGACAAACTGAAAATGTTCAGATGATGCAGAAAGATTCAACAAACACTGCTACTGTTTTTCAACCAAACGTCCATTCTTAAATCTTTTAAACTCCTTTCCAGAACTTGACAAATTTACTTACCGTTAAGCCTGGCTCACCAATTCCAATCGGTCCTGGAAGCCCAATTCTTCCTTCTTGACCTCTATCACCCTTGTAAAATAAAATTCAAAAAGTAAGGAAAATATAGGGCTGCATTTATTTTACTTTTAGATTGATCTCATCCTGTAACTTAGCTATTTAAACTAGACTGATCTCTCCAATGTGCCTTTTTAAAGGAATAAGAGACACTCACAAGTTCACCCTTTCACATATATATTTATGTACTCCAAAGACCTTTACTGTCTCTAGCATTTAAACAATGCGGAGAATAAAAGAGTATAATCATACATGTTGTCACTCTGTTCGGTACACTTTGTATCAAAAGACTAAACATTCTAAATAATGGAGGTTATCTACACTGGTTTATCATTGGCTTTAGGGTGACCATATGAAAAGGATACAAAAATCAAAAGATATACAGACCAGATACAAAAGAGGACAGGGCTCCTGCAGCTTTAACTGTTGCGATGAAGAGGGGACTTCACCAGGTGCTGCATGCATACAAGCGACAACTGCTGAAATTCCATTTTCTATACAACTGTTAAAGATACAGGATCCAAGTCCTCCTTTCCATATGGTCACCCTAACCATAGGAAGCAATGAATTGAAGCAAGTTCAAAGTCTCATTGAAAACCTGTGGAAACCAATGGAACTGCAGATAGAACTGCTTTAATTTGCAGCAATACAGATATTTAGAGACAAAAAAACCCTACATCAGTTCCTTATCTGGGCCCTCGTAGCTGTCGTGTATGGGCCAAGGTAGTTGTGAGTTGCCCTTCCTACTATTGCCTTTTATGCCAATACACAAAATGTGTCTTTGTGCTATTGTGCAACATGTGATCTGCACATTCTGGTTCATGTCTTGGGCCAAGGGACAGAGTTTGTCATTCCATGAATAATAGTTCTTGTAGTCTAGCTATTTTAGCATTTCTCCCAAAGTATTTGAAGAAACAACAGGAATGGGTCATTATTTTAGATAAGACATGCAAACTACAGACATCAACATGAATCATGGTAGATCCTATACATTACCTTAGGTCCTGGATATCCAATTCCAGGAACTCCAGTGGGGCCATAAGGACCTGATGGGCCTGCCTCACCCTTAAAAAAACCAGAAATGAACAAATGAGGAGCTTGTATAATGGGAAAAGATAGTTTGTTCCTAATGAATAAGAAATCTTAAGAGATGAATTCAGGAACCATGGTATCAGGGTTACAGCAATGCCAACTCAAGCCTTGATGGTCTTATTGACTTTGGAGTATGAAGCAGCAAGCAAACTGGCTCATAAAAATCACACAATTTGCACAAATTCATACCTGTGTAATTATGTACTTTAGACTATAGTGGTTTTAGGATTTTTTAGGATGTTTTAATGCAGTTTTAATAATGTGTGTCATGTTTTAATCAGGTTAATGTATTTTATCATATTGTTGTTCCCGCCTTGATTCAAATGTAGAGGCGGGTAAGAAATAAATTATTGTTGTTGTTGTTGTTGTTATTATTATTATTATTATTATTATTATTAAATGTGGATTTTTTGTTTATTTGTGCCACCCTCTATTTGGTGCACTTAGGATTTTCTCTCCCCTGCATGAAATTGCACAGGATTTTGAAGGTGGATTGGGTACCCACTGACTAGAGAAGGCTGTCTGTGAAGTGTGGTCCTGATCCTGCACACCTTCAACGGTCTATAGAATAGTAGGAACTATATGATCCCTCTTGCCGTGCAACACTATAGGTGAGCAAATTAACCCAGGGTGCCTGACAGATGACACGGGAACCCATGGTCGGTTAAATACTGCAGACTATGGGTTATCAGAGTCGGTTATTTTGGGAAAGTTACTCATCTTGGGCTAAAAAAATCCCAACAGACAATATGATAGCCCACGATGTGTTAAATAATCCACAATGGGTTATTTAAGCCATTGTGGGTTATTGTGTCATCCAAACCCATTCTTTGTCTTCCTAAGCAAGAAGCTTGAACAGGTGGATATAGGCATATCAAATATGGGCTCCCATCCAAACTATTGACTGTACTTCCTCTAATAAAATGCCTATACTCATTAGTCTACAGACTATTGGTTCAAGTAAACTTCTTAATATTATGAGACAATCCAATGCACACAGGATTTTAAAATGATCCATTCATACTGTAGATCTGTTATCTTCCCAAGGATTACAAATTTCATTTTCCTAAACAATATGTTTATGAGAAAAAAAACATGTAGAACCACTATTTGTGGAAGTCTTGAAAATAAAGTCAGTTCCAAGCTTAAAACCAGCACCAATTTAAAAGTAATATAATGATATTTGACAGGATCGGATTTTCAGAGGAGATGAGTGCTCAAGCTTCCACAGATAAAGATAAGCAACTGCAGCTTTTGGCATCAGAACTTAAAATTGAAACAATGAGTAAGGGCTACATAAGATATTACAGAAAGTGCATAGTTTTCAATTGATGAGAGAACATCGCAGGGTACCTCTGATAAAAAATTGTGTCCTATTATTTCCCTAAACCATGAAGTAGCTCTTCAAAGAATCCTCATTGGTTGTTTTTAGTGTGTTGCCTTGAACTGTATAGAATTGCACATAAAAAGAACTATGTTAAATCAGCAGGGCTGAACCATGGCAGTTTGTTTCCTGAGGTAGAGCGCAAAATGGGGCCCACTCCATTCCATGTACAAAAGCTTGACTGGACTGGCAGTGGAATCCTTCTTCAACACTGGCAATGGGACAGCATCCTCCACCACACCTGAAGGTAGCAGGCTAGCTTAGGGGACACAGGGCATGCTGCATGGCACAGAGTTCTCTCCTTCAACATCCTGCCACTGCCGCCATCCAAAAACTGCTGCCTGAGGCAACTGTTTCACTCTGCCTAATGGCAGCACCAAACCTACAGATCAGGCCAAAGGCCACCAAGTACAGCACAGTTTTCTATGGTGGCTAGCAAGAGGATTCTGAGAAGCCTATGTACAGAGCATGAGGGAAATAGCCCTATTCTGCAGTGGCTCCCCAGCAAATGCCTCTGTTCCAGGACATTTAAGATTCATCTCAGCCCATGGCCATCACCATGTCTTATGGTGGTGAATTCCATAAAGCAATTACATATGTCACATGAAGTACTTTCAAGGATAGTCTATTCAAGGATAGGCAACCTGGTGCCCTCCAGATATTCTGGACTATAGTTCCCATAATCTATAAACATTGGCCATAATGGCTGGGAATTATGGGTCTGTACTCCAAAACAGGGGGAGGATTCCATGTTGCCTAACCCTGCATAATTGTTCAAATAGAATTATAGATTGTTTGCTAGATTTATGTTGCCCTTGTTCCTTTCAGCATGATCCTTTATCATTATTATTACTGCTACTGTGTACTCTTCTTAGCAAGTGTTATTATTATTAGGGATGTGCACTGGATCGGACCCGATCCACGATCCGAGTCCGGTCCAGTGGGAAATCGGATAAATTATCCGATTTCCGATCCGACAGCTGGATCGGCCGATCCAATCTGAACCGGTCCGAAAAGGCTCCGAACTGGTTCGGCGGATCGGCAGATCGGCGGGCGCCCACTGGCGCCCACCGCCGCTTCCATTGGCGGGCGCCAGCGGGCGCCCACCGATGAAAGTGGACAGTGGGGGGGGAGGAGGGGGCGGGAGGAGGTGGGCTCTTACCTTTCCGGCCCGTCCGCTCCCGTCCGGCGCCGGCGGCTACTACCAGCGGGCTCCGCGGCCTGCTCCAGGGTGGCGCGCTACTCAAGAGCAAGCCGCAAAGCCAGCTGGTGGTAGCCGCCGGCGCCGGATGGGAGCGAACGGCCCTAAAAGGTAAGCAGTGGCGGGGAAGGGGGCTTACCCCCCCCGGAGCCGTCCGCTTCTATCCGCTGGCGCCCGCTGGTGCCAGCGGATGGAAGCGGACGGCCCCAGGGGGGGTAGGGAGCACGGGGGAGGGGGCTTACCTGCCGGGGCCGTCCACAGCGGACGGCCCTGGGGGGGAGGGAGTTAGGCCCCCCCTCACCCACCCGCCGCCATTTTTTCCTCATAGACTTGCATTGCAATGCAAGTCTATGGGGAAAAAAATGGCGGCCGATCCAAAAATTTCCGATTTTTGGATCAGGATCGTACTCGATCCGGTCCGGGGAGCCTCCGATTTTGTCCGAACCAATCCGTGACAAAATTGGAGGTCCCGATCCGGGTCCCGATCCGATCCGGGGGGTCCGTGCACACCCCTAATTATTATTTACTTTTTTTCTTCTTTTCCTTCTTCTTAATTTTTTTTTAGTTGCAACACAGCAGGAAGAACAACAGACAACCAAAATAGGCAAATATATATAATCTAATTCTAAAGCCATTTTGTTGTATGCCTCCCACCCACCCCCGCCAAAAAAGTATAATCCCATCCTGTAGAATGCAAAGTATGCCATGCATCGATCATCAAACCTAACTCAGACAGACAGGCTTTCAATGCTGAAGGGATTGCAGACTGGAATTTGCATGGGGGAGTACTCCTATCCAAAACTGGATCTAGAATCTCATGAAAATTCCCACCAATTATCAAATGATCATAAGTAATAGTAGGCAAGTAATTAAGGGACTCAAGAAATATAGTAGGTGAATTATTATTTACTTTTCTTAGCAGGCACAGTTATGAGGAAGGCATTACTCTTGATTTCTCAATGCCTCGTTTGCTGCCCCGCCTATGGTTCTGATTCATGAGTTAGCCTTGTGTGACTCCACTGAATGTAATAACTAGCAGGTGTTCTGACACAATATTGTTTTCCCATTCCAGGAAAGATTTCCTTCCTCACCAGGACAGTTCTAAACATATATTTCCAGTTGTATGTTTTATTCTCCATGTGGCAATTAATGAGCACAGGGACTCTTTATCAGTGTTTTAGTTTAAGAGAAGTTTCAATAACAACAAAAAAGGAGGTTACATTGTATATGGTTCAACAGGCATGAACAGATAAGACATTTTGAAACAATTTGGTCTTTCCATCTTTCAAATGTCAAAATTGAATTTATAAGGGGGGGGTTGTCAAATTTCAGGACATCTCCATTTCTCCACAATTCTCAAAACATATAGCAAGATCCAGTGCGGATGAACCACTTCTATCGATGTAAGTACATGCTAAATTCATCAATTCAAATCAAAGGAATTTCAGGCACAATCCTATGCATGTTTAGATAGGCTGACCATATGAAAAGGAGGACAGGGCTCATGTAACTTTAACAGTTGTAGAGAAAAGGGAATTTCAGCCAGTGTCATTTGTATGCAATTAGTTCCTGGTGAAATTCCCTCTTCATCACAGCAGTTAAAGTTGCAGGGACCCTGCCTTCTTTTGTATATGGTCACTTAGTATAGTGCCTACAACTTTAACTGCTGTGATGAAGAGGGAATTTCACCAGGAACTAATTGCATACAAATGACACTGGCTGAAATTCCCTTTTCTCTACAACTGTTAAAGTTACATGAGCCCTGTCCTCCTTTTCATATGGTCAGCCTAAAAGTTTAGACAGGAGAAAAAGTCCAACAACTCCCAGCATTCCCCAGCTGGCTGGGGAACAATGGGAATTGTCAACCATTTTTTGGTCTAAACATGCATAGGACTGTGCTCTTCGGCATTCAAATCAATTCATGTTGGCTTGGAAGTAAGTCCTACTGTATTCAGCAGGGTTTACTCACCAGTAAGTGTGTTTAGGGTTGCAGCATAAGGCTACAATTCTATAGATACTTACCTAGAAGTAAGTTCCATTGAACTCTTACTCCACCGGTGTATCTACTATGGCGTCTGCATGAATAGCAGGGCCCCATAGCTGGTGGAATTCTTTCAAATTAGAATATGCCTCTTATTTTCTATCAAATTTCTTTTTGTTATGTTTACTTAAGGCTGCAATCCTATACACAGTTACTTGTGAGTAAGTGTCATTGAATACAGTGAGACTTATTTCTGAGTAAACATGCATTGGTAAAACCTATTGTGAAGAAATGTGAGCTTTTCAATAATCCATTACATATAGTTGTTTTGGTAGTGAAAAGGTTAATGCTTTGATGTTAATCATCAAGAAGAAATCTTTTTTTCCCATCAGCAGGAAAAGAAGAAAAGCCAAGAATAATATGAGAGTTAATACTTCTCTGCTGTCTAATTATCTTGGCAGAGTTTCTGCAATGGCAGGATTCATGAAGTCCTATAAAGACAACACAAATAACAAATATTCTAATAAAGATGACATTGTATCTAGAGTTTCTCATCCGGTAAACGATGTCTAATTCTGGAGGGAAACAAACAGTGACAGTTACACGAAGAGACAACTGTAGGCAAGAGTTGGAATGGCAGAGGCCATTCCAAGCTTCCTTTTACCTGGGTGGGTGTCTATATGTCTTAACCCAGCAGTGGTTGCACAGCGATGCTGCATTGTTTATATGACATAGTCACCAAGTCGCAGACACATTGGGCTTCCCCCAAAACCGCGCATTTTCAGAGTGCCCATTTACAACACCAAGTTGTTTTTGTGTCTGATGGCTTCGGTTCAGGTTATCCACAAGTGGGCATAATTCTGGGTAAGCATGAGAATGCACAGCAGGGATCAGGCTTGACAAGCAGAATGGCTGCCGGTGCCGTGGTTTTTCTTGGCAGGATAGCCTGTGCTTCCTCCTGCCATCTTTTTCATTTTTGCCTTGCAGCAGCGATATTGCAGGGTTTTGAGGGAACCACCTATGAATGCCTCATCTTAAAAACACCCCCTGGAAATGACAGGGGCTGCACCTGGGATGGTCAGTATGCAACACAGTGGCTCTGCCGTTGAGCTATGACCCCACCCCAGTTTTATGAATTAAAATCAGAGGAACACTATACAGTTCCCCCCAAAAGAGTCACACTGAAAGTGTAAAAGGGTAAGAACAATTTGCTCTCAGTGAGGTCTACCATAAGCCTGGGCAGAGATGCAGGGGAATTATCCAGCAATAGTGCAGACTAAGGCCAGATCTACACCTTGTGTCATTTTGATATGATTCCATGATGATGATGCTATATCCATGTCTGCATGTATATCTTATAGCACACACAAGATATACACACTAACCCAATGGTTGAGTGTGGGCTGTTGTTGAACCAAGGGTTGTTTGTTGAACCATGGGGTTAGCATGTTGTCTGAACCCATGATATTTTCCAAAGGGTATCTTGTTAATCATGCAGTGTGGCTTGTTAACCACCCTGAATACCCAACAATAAACCATGGGTCCTCAAGGTGGCTTTTTCAAGAAAAATAAGCCACACTGCATGGTTAACAAACCACCTGTGGAAAATTTCCTGATTCTGACACCACGCTAACCCAGAGTTCAACAACAACCCATGGTTGTGCGTACCCAGTCACTGAGATCTGTTCTGATATTTTGGGAAATACAGAATAGAAAGCAGGAAATAATGCTAGAAAAGTGGTATATAGAATGAGACATGTGCCCCAACAGTTATCAGTACACTTCAATACTGATAAAATGCATTAGTGTAGAACTAGTCTACGTGAAAGAGGGGCAAGGTATTTCTCTCTTATGTGTGGATGGTATCACACCTGGGGAATGCATTCATTATTAGTGTACAGGATAAGAAGATGGATCCCCCTGCGTTCATATGTAACATTCTGAGCCTCATTGACTTTTCAAGCCCCAACAAGTATCTGCTAAATGACAGAATCAGAACTTTTAACCGGGGGGGGGGGGGGGGGTGTCCAGGAAAGTTGCTAGGCACTTAAAAGATTCAGGGGCCAGGCCTGTAGGACAGAAATCTGCATAAAATCAGAACATGCTGAATTTATATCTATATATGTATAATTAGAAATAACGACTGGGATTTATTTACATCTCACAGGAAGCAAAGCAAGCCAATTAATTTCTCATCCAAATCATCTCAAAAAAATACTAATCTCAATAAATTTGCACCTCAACCCAAACCGTCTCAAACTGATGGAAACATTTTTTTTCTAAACTACATTTCTAAGCAGGGGATGATTTTGGGAACGGGAGAAAATTAACCTTTCTTTTATATTTTATATTGCATGTATTGATGTTGTTCCTCGCCTCAATCCAGAGGGAGAGGAGGGTAAGAAATTATTATTATTATTATTATTATTATTATTATTATTATTATTATTATTATTTCCCCAGGTACAATTTCCTTTGAAAACTGCCCTCTGTGTGGCAAATAAGCTGGGGGATGTGGAACTTCCATTGACACTAATGGACACTCAAGGCTCTGTGAAATATATCCACGTCCCTGGGAAATAAGCCCTGGACAACACTCCTGAACAGAACTATAAAGCCAAACAAAACACACATTTGTTTTGGTACTATTTTACGGGAATTCTCTCCCATATCCACCTCGCATGAGGATGTATAACATTAACAGTAAGCCTCTTTTTGTGGAAATGTTCTGAATGCCAACATCTGAAATCTTTCAACCGACACAGGAATTTCACTGTGCATTGGAGTTGGCAGCTTTCCTACAAAGCTGGGTTTCTGCTTTCCAAATATCCCCTTCCAATAGCATGTTCAACAAATCATCTGGAATATTTAACACAATGGAACATCTCCTAACTTAAAACACTAGTTTGTCCTTGCTTTATCCAGAGGTGCATGTCCATGCATATGTGCCTGAACGGAATGCAAAATAGCCAACCCAAGAAGATCAAATAATTGTTTGGATTTTTTTTCTTGGCTGTGTAAAATGCACTTAATTAGTCCCTTTCAAGTAACTCCTGGGTTTTTACCAGATTTTCAGCTGCTGCTAATGTAGTTAACATATATGCAGCTATGGAAATTTTCCTGCATTGAGCTTGAAAGACTAAGGCTCTGATGCCATTTCCCTCTTGTGATGTGTCTTATGTGGTCCTTACTTACGTAATCCACTTCAAAAGAAATATCTCCCATATTATCTGTGACAGAGGAGGGGGCTACATTTTGCAATTTTCAACCTTGTCTCCTTCACAAAAATAGAAATCTAAGATGTACAGCATCTGTCAGGCTTAATCAAAGGTTGTCAGGTGTCAACCCAAGCAAACAGGCACGGTCAATTCCAGAGCAAATAGATTAGAGTCTAAAGTCCCAGAGGCACGGTCACGGAATTAGGGCTGGGGTGAGAGTTGTATTCCAGTGAAAATGGTGAAAAGACATAAGGCACTGAGAGAATGCTGCTGCTACTTGTACCAACAGGTTGCTAATAGGCCAACCCTCAGACCAGAGGTTTATTGGCCTAGTTGCACTGGGATTGGCTTGTGGGAGTCAGCTGAAAATTACTGTAGCCTAGGTAATTTCCTTGGACTTCAATGCCTAGTGAACCAGGTTTTCAGGGGGCTCAGGAGGTAAGGAGCCAGGTCCTGTTCAAAACATCTCCACCCTGAGGCTTTACAGCCTTTCATATTTTACATTATACTTCTAGTCCTCATGGTAACTGAGGAAAAACTGAAAATATTAAGGCAAAATTATTAAGTAACAGAAATGATGACACAAACACAATGAAGCCCAGTCACTCCTTAACATTGGGATGCCATTGTTCCAGATGGCCAAGACTTCTGTTTATAAAAGCAGTAGGCCAGATTCCTCAGGAAGGCTCACAAACAAGATGTGAAAGTGTTCGCCTGTTCTATTTTTTCAGCATCTGGTAATCAAAGGTGGACGACCTCTTAATATTATTTATTTATTTATGGAATAAATAGCATGGAAGTTCAATTTCACGGTTGACTGATAGCCATTGATAGGTCTCTGAAACAGCTCTTGGGTGTTGTCTTATTCCAGGTCAGATTATTTCTCCATCTAGTTTAAAGTAGACTAACAGTTGTTTTCCAGGGTTCCTGATGGAGTTTCCCCACCCCCATCTGCCACCATATTATTTTAACCAGAGGATGCCAGGGATCGAACCTGGCTTTTCTGCATGCAAACATATGCTCTACCACTGAGCTATGGTCCTTCCCAGAACCTTTACGAATTCTGCTCTCTCTAGTTAATTGTGTCCCAATTGATTACCCACCTGTCAATTTAAACACAAATAGCCAGTCATCAGCTCTCAACCCCAGGGATGTCAAAGAAATCCACAGTGGATTCAAACGAGTTCAGATTTCTATGAATCTGACCTGCGGGTCCTGTAGGAGACCGGCTTTTTCCAAGTAACATGGGGTCCCACAGACTTGCAGGCTGTTTTTAACGGGGGGAAAGGAGGGGATTTGCACATATGTGCCTGTTAGCTAATACAATTTTTTGTGCATGTCAAAAGCCTTATACATCCCTAAAAAAAAAATCTAATTCCATCAATAAACAGATGATGGAATGAAAGATGCCTGGCAATCCACGAAACAGAGATGGAACACATTTAACAAAGACCTCCATCACAGCTAATTTCCCCCCCTGGTTTGCATCCGCATTTTTTTACCTCTGACGCAGAAGCGCGTCAAGCTTATTATGATCCCTTTCACCTGAATAACTGCTCTTTTGCTTCTTCACTCTTCCACTCCACTCCACTCCACCCCTCCACTTCTCTTTCTCCCTCCAGTCAGGTCCTGTCAGATGAGTACTTCAACCAGACCGCCTTTCGGCCGGGCAAAAATGGAATGACCCTTTAGTCTGGCTCTTTGGGGGCATCGAGGGAGTACAATCTTGTCTCTACAGGCATTGTATGATTTTTAAAAATGCTTTCGAGCCTGGGATGCAAGTTTTGGGTTTTATATTGAGGCTTGGAGCCGGCTGCTGGGAGAGATCGCTTTTCCCTGCCAGGACCAGATGCAATCCATTCAAGCCCCCACTTCCTTTAAAACTACACAGAGGCTTAGGATGCATTAAATGCACTTAGGGAAAATAATCCAGACTTTTAGCGTTCTAGGAAAGGCTGGTGAAGAGGCGGGGTGTCAGCAGGACAGGCACGGCGTCATGTGAGTACCATGAGGCAAATCCGCACACCAAGTATGGCGAGAGTGTACTAAATCGCTGGCTGGACCCTGATTCATGGTGTCTTATTAGCGTATGGCGATGCGCACACTGCACAGAGCTTCCAGTATGACAGTACCTGTGTCGCTTGTTTTCTAAGCTACTTATTTGGCTTTTCTAAATTCTATCCACTCTTTTCACAAAAGGTCTCTACCAAACAGGATATAACACTATGAAAACGGTTTGACATGGTATAAGGAATGTGTCATGGGCCCCAACCGTTGTCAGTGCAATTCAATACCATTATAAAGCAGTAGTGTAGATCCTGCCTAATAAGACTATTACCATCTTCTAGTGATATCGTCTCCTGATCATTATCAATCTTTTCATATATAAATTCAAAATTTTGTGTGTGTTTACCTAATGCAAAGTTATCCTGCAATAGAGAGGTAGATAGGGAGGGGCATACATAAAAGGTGACAAAAGGCATTTTATTTTACTGTTTTGACAAGAAAACTTCTATATAAATGTACAAATAATGAAGAATTTTCATTCCCTTTGAAAGCCAGCTTCTAGTCTTCATAATGAACTTCACTGTAGGGCTGAAGGGGAGGCTTAATCACTGTCCCAACACACACACTCTTCCCAGCTGCTATTTGCTATGGGATGGAAGCTGCTATTGGTGCTATGGGAGAGTAGGATTTTCATCAGTGCTGCAGCACTGAGGGAAGAGTTGACCCCTCCTCTCCCCCCACCACACCATGTCCTGATCCTGATAATCCCCCATATAAGGCTTCTACAACAAAAGCCCAGATATGTTAAATATGTGACCAGACCTTTCATGTCATGTGCATTTCAGCCCTACATTTCAGCATATTCTCTAATGGATAACAGAGCCGTCCCTGACAGTGACCAGGTTCACACGATCATGGAGGGAAAATAAAGCGACAGTGCCTTATTTTCCTTCCCTGAGTGTGCTGGTGATGAGCATAATTATCATAATTACCCACTCTGGCCATGAGTTGTCATGATGGCCGAACCCAGCGAGGGTGGCTGGGCGGCTGGGATGGTTTTATTTTCCCTCCGTGATTGTGTGAACCTGGTCACGGTAGTGAACAAAGAAGCTTCAGCTTGTATGGGACTCCCATGAGCAAAATTAAGGAGCACAGTACATATAGCAGCTTTGGACCAGGTCAAATGTCTGCAAAAGTTTCTGATGCTCTGATGTTCCTACATCCTGAACCTCCTTTCCTGAGACTTTTAAGCTTTTGGTCCTGTTACTCCAATCACATCTTTTTTTTCTTTCCCTTTTTACCCGTTCATGTCCTACTGGCCTCTGTACTACAGCGAATAAATACATAAATAAATAAAAATTATCAAGTTCAACAACCATTCAAATATGGCATTTCAACATTAGAGATGCAAATTGTGCAAGGTGGCATAGAGCTGTGATGGGATTATGGGGTCGGCTTTGTGTCTTCACTAGAAGCCTGGGGTCCACCAAATGGAGTCAAATGCAAAATGGTGGCTTGGGAAGGTAAACATAAAGTTAAGGAACAAGGGACTGTTTTCAGTAGCAGAACTGGAGTTCCTACACAGACCCTTCTATATACAAATCTCCTCCTGGTTTTCCCCCAAGTTTTCTCGATTTCAGCAGCCTAATGTAGGAGCAAGTAAGGGCTTTTTGTGTTTGTGGGGAGGTCATTTTTGTTAAACCGCTGGGAATCAGAAACTCTTGTTGATCTACTGTAAATCACCAGGAGATCTAGCAGTAGTTCCCAATCTACCTTCTGCCCGCCCAGGTAAGAAAATCTAAATTAATTAAATTGCTTCGTTGAATTTATTTTTAGCACAGAATATCAATTTCCCAGACCATGATTCCCACAGAACATCCATGGTTCTCAATACGCCCTTGTTTCATCAGAACTGAATTCTTCCCCCAACCTATAAAACTAAATGGCTGCCTTCACCCAGTACTTAAAAATACCCACCCCCAAAAAGAATCATGGCAGTAGCAGTTTTAAGTGGATGCCATATTTGTTGATGGAACACCAGCTGTAGCTTCTGCAAGTCCCCATTAATCCAGTCATTCTCTCACCGATACAACAACAGAAATCTCTTCCACAGCAACTGAATTGCTCCACTGGCATTATCTTGAGAACAGATGTATTATTTATACACTTGGAAAGAGATGTCCCCATATAAATAACTGCTAGACTTTGAATTCATTCATAAGTGTCTGGAAACTTAATTTTAAAAAGAGTAGCTGAACGATCTTTCTATAAAGATAACAAAATTTGGGAGCGATTGCTAAGTATCTGTCTGCCGTATAGTACCCACATGAAAAAGGCACTGACCTTTACTAGCTGAATGGGCATTTATTGAGCTGTAAACAACCATTCATTTTACTGGGTAACGCTCCTTCCAGAGCAAGTTCATTTGCCTGAAATTTAAAGGGTGTGGAGATGCAAACTTCACTTTGGAACTCGCTAATTAAAACAGATGGCTTCTGTATCTTTGTATAGTTTTGAATCTAGAGAGTAAACAATGGGATTGTATGGACATAAATAAAGGCTGGCCAAGTCTTTACTAAGGATTAGGCACAAAGAAGAGTCTGGCTTGTCCTTCAGATCCAAACTTACATGGCAAAGCTAGAAAGCACAAGTTCTGCTTCACTTGTTAGCTGAACGAATTCATTCATTAAAGCATTTTATAAATACATTTTATAAAGGGTCCCAAGGTGGTTTACAACAATGTAACCTGGAGATATGATGAGTCGTAATATTCTTTTTAATCAAAATATTCTTTTTAATCAAATTTGTTGCTTTTATATACTGCCCCATAGTCAAAGTTCTCTGGGCAGTTTACAAATATATGTTGTTCAAAGGTTATACTTCTACAACACTGGAACTTTTTTCTAATATATTATTGTGCCCAGTGGGAAATTTTGAGGAGCAGGCATTCATCGTGATACTCCCTAAAGTCACCACACAAGGAGAATCCAAAAATGCAAGCAGCTATGTTGATCCATCCATCTCTCTCTCTTTGTATTACAGGTGTATTTTGTAGGCATTTTGTAAAGGTAATGACTCTTAATTCATTACCAGCCCACCCCCAAATGCTCTGCAGGGAAAGCTCATAATAACGTGCTCATAATAATGCGCTCCATCCATTTTATTGCACACTCGTTACAGGGCACTCACAGATTTTTGCAGATCCCTCTCACAACGTCGTCTACCTCCCGCACACCTCCCAACCCTTCTAGCCTTCTTCGCACAACAAAAAAACACCCCATTAGATCCGACATAGTTTTTCCAAAGTGAAACATGCCACCATTTCCTGCTATGTGCAGAAGCAGTGTGATAAAAATGCCCTCCTGGTCTTTGTTTACTTCCTCTTCAGCATGTGAAAGAAAGGGGAAGCTGCCATCCCAGAAGCACAATTCACTTTGCAGCTGGACATGGGGCTGAACCAAGAGGCTGCACTGCTCCCTGGGGAAGGACCTTGTTGATTGAAGTTAGCCAAGCAGAGGAGGAGGAACTCTATGTGAGAGAAGGTGGAAAAGAAATGCCTTTCCCTTTTTCCAGTTCTTTTCCCTACCCCATGCTGTCCTTTTCCACTGATGACCTGGTAATAAATGTAAAATTCACCTCATCTCTTGCCCACTGACGCTGCCCCTGCCTCTTTTTTTCCCTTTTGCCATGAGTGGGGCCAGTATTGTGGAACAGCAGCGGGGAGAAAGTGACAGCAGGGAAGCATGATCCCGCCCCCTGTCTGATGATCCCAAATATATTGTCGCTGGGAAAATCCATTTCTCTCCAGCTACTATGAAGATTACAGCTAAGACAGAACAAAAAAGCTGACTGGAGTGATTGTCCCTGCTGATCAAAAAGTCCCAGGTGCTTTAAGCCAGTTAGACTGGGCTACTCTATGCCACTCATGATGCTTCTTGCTGCATATAAATGTCACAAGTGGAGAATGGAGAGGTAAAATAAGATGTGGGTACTGGGGGCTGTCTATACATGAGGAAAACCCTGCGGTGGCTGTGGATCTGTGCCACATTGGTTAGATGACACAAGCGTCGGTTCACAACCACCATGGGGCTTCTCCGCGATGCTGCATTTTGAAAAAATCAAGGATTTACCCAAATTTATTCAAAGTGAGCGATGTCAACACAGCACTTCTGCCATGTAACGTCACTCCGGGGCAAATCCAGGGTCAACCCAGGGGTGGAGCCTGTTGGAAGGTGACCAGCGATTGGTCACCTTCCACCAGGAAAAGTGGGGACTGGCCACCCAGAAATTCTGCGCTTCCTCCTCAGCATTGGGATTACCCAATGCCACCCTGGGAGAGGGAAAGTGTGGGATTGAAGAGGGAGGCAGTGCCAACCCAGCGTCATGAAGACAGCCCTCCGGTCAAGGTTCCATGTTCTCAAACTGAAGTGAATCAGAGCGAAGTGACCTTTTTACATGGTGAGGTTAATCTAAGTTAATGTTTTGGACATGGGGAGTTGATCCTGAATTGTCCACCAAGTGTATAGATCTCAATGAACCAATTTGTAAAAAAAAAAAAGCAGTTGTGTTCTGAACATGTTGGAGAATTTCCAAAGCTACTTAACTGTAACAAAATCAACTAAAAAAATGAAAATGAAAATCAATACAGAGGAATCAGCCCTGAATTGTGGAACAATCTCCCTGACGAGGCCCACCTGGTGCCAACACTGTTATTTTTTCGGCGCCAGGTCAAGACTTTCCTTTTCTCTCAGGTATTTGGCATTGTTTTTGTTTTTGTAGCTATTTGGGTTGTTGTAGTGGTTTTAAATGTAGGTGTGTATTGTGGGTATGTTGTATGTGTTTGCTGTTTTAATTTTTGTATATTGTTTTTAATTGTTTTAATCCTATGTAAACCGCCCAGAGAGCTTCGGCTATGGGGCGGTATACAAATGTAATAAATAAATAAATAAATGTGAACCCGGTTGCTGTGTAGCTTTTCCAAGCGGCTGGAGAGATTGCAATGGGGAGGAGAAGTCAACAACTGCCAGCCGCATTGCATTCGCCTAAATTTCAATTCAAACCATGATATTTATAAGAAGCTGAGGATTTTCCTAATGTACAGCATTTATTCCCCCCCACAGCCATGCACTTTTTTTGGGCCTGCTGGGATCGCACAAAAGTGATCTGTACAAAAGATGGCAAACAAAGAATGAGAAAAATCAAGGCAAGGAAAAAGCACCAGTGAGGCCAAGATTCCAACAACTTTTACTGTCACAAATATTTTCCACATATAAAGCAGTTCCTGTGTGTCTTCAAATGTTCTGGTTGCCTCAGAAACAAGGCCAGGATGTTTCACATAATGCACGCCCACATACAATGCAATAGAAGCTGCATTCATTAGAGGCCTCCTGTGGACTTGACAATCAAATGCAAAATAGTATCATTAACACCAGCCCTTGCATTTATAAATATTTAGCTCTTCAGTGCTCAAATAGGAATGAGTAGCATAATAAATATATTGATATAAATTAAAACTAGAGGGCCAATGACTGATGATAGGAAAAACATTCACAATCCCTTTGGCCCAATTATTTTGATATACGGTAGCGAACCCCAGTAATGCATGGGCTGCAGGAAACCACATGTCCAACGGTGTTGTTCTCTCTGGCAGCAACACACCCACCTTTTCTTGCATCGCAAGCTGCATTTTAATCTCCAGAGAGCCTCAAAGGCTGTTTGTAACACTACATGAGAAAACTGCAAGTGCAGGGAAATGGGAAAGCCTTACAAAGCACATGAAATTCCCTCTGAGGTGTCTTACAGAGCATACACACCCCATGGTAATTTTTTTGCCCTCACCAATGCCAAACGTGTCATCACAGTGGCAGACATAGAAGCAGCTATTTTGCAAGAAATTGTGTGTTTGCAGGCACAATTGTGCTCCCAGAAGCGTATGATTAATGTAAATAAACAAACAAAACAAATAAATATATCACATGTATGGACACACACAAATAACAAACTTATTCTCCAAACGCCGATCTTTATGTAGCCAAAAACTCTATCCATGCAGAAGAGGAAGGTATTAAAAGGGTTGGAGGGACCCAGGTTTTGCAGATGTCACACACACACACACACACACCAACGTGGAAAACCCCCAAACAGCCCAATGAGCACTGAGCATGCTTAGTGGCTACAGAAAGATGAGTGATTGCTATGGGGGGGGGGGGGGGGGGCGGGAGGATGTAAACCTGGATGGATGGAGAATGGAATAGAGTATTCTGGTAAAGAGCACATCTGGTTACCTGAAACCTTGAACAAGAGTTCTCCACACTGCAACATTTTGTTGCAGGTCCCACTTGTAAAATGAAATACCACATGCGTATCTTACCTTATTTCCTTGAATGCCTTTTGGACCAGGCTCCCCTGGAGGGCCATTGATTCCCTTTTTGCAAAATAAAAAAGAAGAATTTTGGATTCTCCCAATGGACATGTTAAGTATCGTAGCAAAAAACAACCTCCGAAACATGTATATGTGAATCCTTGCAATAAAAATGGATCCAGGATCATTTTATTCTCAAACATTTTTCCTGCCTTGTCCTTAATTCAGTGCTACTTCTCTGCTATCTCTGGAGGCACTTGCCTTTCAGTATAATCCTCCTATACCAATGTTACTTTTGAGATGAAATTAGGGCAATATAAACAAGAGGAAATGTACTTAGATATATATCTCCTCTCCTTCTTTGTAAAGTGCCATGTACTAGTAGTATTCGCACAGAACAGGCCCCGAATAGCAATATGTGGTCTATTCTGGGGAATCCCTGTTCCATTTCCCCTTGTCATATCACTAGAGCTGTTCAGCAGCAATAAACTTGGGGCACCTTAAAGCCTAACAGATTGATCCTGTAAAATTAGTAAGGCTTTAAGGTGCCACAAGACCCTTTGTTGTTTTTGCTGCAGTAGACTAACACAGCTACCTTCTGGAGATTGTTACAGTAGCAATATGGTATTCTACCATGGGAACCCCTCTTAATCACAGGAAAATATTTATGGAGAAATACTACACATTTTTCTGCTGGCACATAAGCTAATGAATTGGCAGGGGACAGGGGGCAGGGAGGTCAACAGTTCCACCGAGAAGGCAAAAATGTTCTCACAGTTCTGCTTCAAGCATAGCTCTGTAGTTGCAGAAGAGAACACTGAAGCATAAGTGACAACCCAGAAATTGATAGCAGGCTCCCCTTGAGAGTAAGAGCCCTGCTGGATTGGACTAAGGGTGGTCAGCATCTGGTATCCAGCAGTAGCAAACAACACATGAAGCCAACAGCCCTCTCTTGCTGTTTGTCCCCATTATCTGGAAGACAGAAGTACACTCCCTCTGAACAGAGAAGTTTCATTTCATTATCATAGCGAGAGATTTATATAATAACATTATGACACTCAGTGGTCTATTTTCACATTTTTTCCTACTGCTCTCTAATTTTCAGTTTGTAGAAGCCATGCTGATTTGTGTTCAGCAAGGCTCGTTCTTCTTCAGGTTTACCAATTTGAGTTTTTATTATCCTTTAATAATGCTTTCAACCAACTTGCCTGGGACAGATGTTAGGCTGATGGGTCTTTAATTTCCTAGTTTCCCTCCGGATCCTTTTTTTTAAAAAAATGGGTGCTACTTTGGCTTTCTGAGCCTATGGTAAGGGTTCATTTTAGTGCTAAGATCCTTACTGTTATTAGATCAATAATTTCACATTTGAGTTTTTAAAGATCTCTTGGATGCATGGCATTTGGCCCTGGTGGTGTATTAATTTCTAATTTCTCATTTACCCTTAGGACTTCATTCCCTTGTCAACTGTCTTTGACTTCTGTCTAAGTGTGGGAAGTTTCTTAACCTGATTTTAGTGTATAGGAAAGGAGGGAAGGCCCATTGGTGGTTGGGGTTGGGGTGGGGATTTCTGTCCTGATCATGGCTGGGGAGAGAAGGGATAAACCTCCCCTGCCAAGGTGCAGCAATCAGGAAAACAACCACCCAAACAACTCAAATTAATTATAGAAACACAAAAGATGAAGCTGCATGCATTGCATTAAGTGTAATATGTAACCTGGCCCAAAGAAGTAGGCCAAAGTAAGCAATGCATAGGGTGGCCATATGAAAAGGAGGATAGGGCTCCAGTATCTTTAACAGTTGTATAGAAAAGGGAATTTCAGCAGGTGTCATCTGTATGCATGCAGCAGCTGATGAAATTCCCTCTTCATCACAACAGTTAAAGCTGCAGGAGCTATGCTAGAGTGACCAGATACAAAAGAGGGCAGGGCTCCTGCAGCTTTAACTGTTGCGGTGAAGAGGGAATTTCACCAGGTGTTGCATGCATACAAATGACACCTCCTGAAGTTCCCTTTTCTGTACAACTGTTGAAGATACAGGAGCCCTGTCCTTCTCTTCATATGGTCACCCTAGGAATGCATCACAAGCCAAATGGCACTGAAATCATAACTAATGTTGACCAAACTTACCTGTGGGCCTCTCGGTCCCTTTGGGCCAAAAGGGCCTTCTAGACCCTGTTCAAATAAAACAACAAGAATATAAAAATTAATAGCAAGTCCTGATGCAAGTGACACATCCTAAAACATTTCTCAGCTCTCTCATTGCTACTGTGGGTGCAAGGTGATATAGGTAGAAGGAGAAAAATTCCAATTTTCCCACTTCTACCTGATATAAACTGACAGTTCCTCATATCTGACCTGAAACTATGTTTTATAGATGGTCTTTAGTATATTGACACTAGGAAATATTCAATAATATCAAGCACAGGTTGGTAGACGTTAATGATGGATGTACCGGGAGATCTCTCAGTGATCTGGAGGAGGTCAGTAAGGATTTTGGACTCACAGTAGTTTAATAGCAGCAACAAAATTATGCCCCTCATTCTAAATGATAGTGGGGGTACAGGAACCAGAGCCAGAACTACACCAAGCCGGATATAACACTTAGAAAGCAGTTTGGAAACGGTATATGGAATGTGTCAGGGAACAGTTGTCAATGCGCTTCAATATCGTTATAAAGCAGTAACGAAGATTATGTCCAGGAGTGAATTTTCACATGGAAGGACTATGAAATGCATTCAGATCTGTTACTCAGAACAAAATCCTGGGCTCAGAATTTATTAATTTGAAGTATATGTCTTTTGTACCAGACTCTGGTTGGTGGATATCGGGGTTCTAGTAAAAAATAAAAATTGCTCCTGCACACTTGATGTCTGCCCATCTCTGACATAGAGCACACCACACTCTAAATCTAAACATGGGACCCCCTATTCAGACAATGAACGATGCCCACTGAATTAGGATGGCCATGTGTCCTACATTAAAGAGGTCAGTTCTCTATTTGGGAAGGTGTCAGTCCTTTCTTTGAAGGTGTCCTCTATTTGTAGTCTGGTTCAAAGATCAAGAAGCATCAGAAATCAGAGGAGAACATGAAGGTACACACGAAGAGTGAGTACCTGGACAGCAGACTAAGCAGGCACGCAGCTCACATGGTCACAATCCTCCTCACTATAGTGAGATGCATTTATATTTAAATGATAGCAAATATTTCTAAATATACATCTATACATGTAAATCAGCATACACAATTTTTATGCAAATTCACATTCTCTTTTGTCTCTTTCTTTCTGAAGCATTTCCTCTTTTTTGGCAATGTGTAAAATGGCCACCCTATTGAACCTGGGGAGTGGTTTGGTGCTGGGCAGGGATAGGGAGAGGAGCATCATGGTTGCTGGTCCTGACCTGACATTGACACATATAGATGAGTCTCTTTACAGCTGTATGCAAGTAGCTCTTTCCAGTGCTTTTTGCAGGATTCCTGATCACATGCAGAAAGCCTACTCTGTGTAGTGCATGTATAGGTTGAGTATGTCAGTACAAAGAATAGGACCTGCCACAGCAAGCCCTCTCCACGTGTTCACTTGTACCCTGCCATCTGTACAGGAAAGTTTATTTCAATTTTATTTATGTATTTGTATTGATTTATTACATTTATAATCAACCCAATAACTAATATTCTTCTTGGGAACTGTTGTCCTGCAAGTGGGGATGGAAAGGAGAAAGAATCTTTATCAAAGAATTCTCAGCATCCTTAAGAAATTAAAATTCTCAGGCTGTTAAAATCAGTTTTAAAATAGACTGATCACCAAAGAGAACACCAAGAATTACGTTTAGATTTCAATGCCCAAGTCAATATACGCCTTTCTCCCCAGTTTGCTATCTAGAATATACAGGACCATTTGCATTTCCATCTTGATAATTTCTTGCATTCAGAATATTGGGCCTTTGGAAATCAGAAAATGTATTGTGATGACTGGAATACTTATTTTCTTCATTCCTAAAACTAACCATTTTATAGGCTAAAAGAAGGTAGAAATGGACAGATGAAACTCAATAGCTATGATGAACGTCCTTCTCACAGAACCAGTGAGTGGGTGCAACTCCTTTCTCTTCTCCTGATCTTTAACCACAAGTGCTTACTATTATGAGTGGTATCTTTGAATTTAAGCATGCTTGTGAGGGTGGGCAGAGTCAGTTCTGTCACCAAGAAAACAAAACTAATCATGGAAATAAACACATTTCGGCCTCTTCTCTGTAGACTTGTGTAGATGATTCACATCTTTGTATTTTGAGCTATTCTGAAAGCTGAACCCAGTGCTGATTGCCCTTTAGGGAAACCCAGACCTCTGGGCAATGGGAAACACCAGTAAACATTGCTGAATGCTATGCAATAAATCTCCTTTAAAAAAAAATTGTGTCAGGGCACATAACAGTACAGCCAATTACACTGCAACGCTGACCTCTCCAGATTATAAATATGTTTCTGAATATTGGTGTTGTGCTCCTGATGTCTAGTCATTTTCCACTGGCATGAGCTCTGCTTTTTAATAATACAATTCAAAACAGCTGAGGCTGGTGGCTTTGATTCCAGTGGGATGTGAATCTATCCTGGGTTTCAGTCAGAACCAGCTAGAACTCTAAAGGAGCTAGCCAAGGTGCTGAGCCCTATCCCCCAAATAGGGTCGACATCTTGGATAATTCTTTTAGAGTTCTGGCTGGTTCTGACTGAAGCCCACAAGAGATTCATAACCCCACCATAATCAGAACCACCAGCCTCCAGTACATTTATGACTTTTTATAAGTGGGAATCCTGTGGGTGAGGAGAACTTTGGCCTGTACAGAAGTTTCCTCAAATGCTAAATCCATTATGGCTTTTAATCCTTTACAGATGTTCAATGCCTTTTCTTTCCTTGCCCTCAATAAAAACCCAAATGCCTGGCAAAGCTCTTTCCTTACAGTTCTACAATCTTGACATATGGTTTCTTATTTCCTTCCCATTTTAACTGCAGCTGCTAACTAATTTGCTTTTATCTTCTCACACACACATTTCACACCATCTCCTACTACTTATTCACCTTCTGTTAGTGTAAACTGACGCTACTAGAAGAATAGGCTAAGAATCTTATAGCTCACATGGATTCCCCTTTAGCAAATTAAACCATTTTAGCACCAGATCTCTCTCTGGACAATCACTATAATTGGCCACAAAACCTGGGCAGATAATAATTTTAAAAGTAGATTGGTCAAACAAAAGATGCTACTGGCTTATTAAAATGTGACTCTGGAGTATCACCGAGGAGTGGTGTTTCTTATCATTGACAAGGGATAGAGGCAGACAATGCTGGCTGAAGGATTCTGGAACCTGTAGTCCAAGGCTTCTGGAGGACAGCAAGTTGAGGAAGGCTAGCACAGAAGGCTGCTCTCGTTACCCATTGGAGTTGCCCCATATTTCAACTTGAACGAACTGGGCCTTAATCTATTATACAATAAATACACAAATATTGTGCTTTTGTGTACTTATTGATTCATTCTACCTGTTCCATCCCTTTTTCAGACAGAAACCATTTCTGGATGAAATGCATCTAGAACCTCTCATCCATGCTTTTGTCACCTTCACTGTATTGATTTCTGCATTAAAAATAGTTTTGAAGCTTCAAGACAAAAGAGGCAAGGGTTGGTGGGCAAAGATATGGACCTGGCAGCCATTCAAATAGATTAAGAGTGTGGAATCTTTGATTCTCCAAAAAGTTTCGGACCACTCCCATCATCCCTGATTACTGACCAAGCTGTTTGGGGCTGATGAGAGTTGTGACAGCAGCTCCCCACCCCTAAAATAGAGGATGCCTTCAACTAGAGGTTGGCCCCCTGTAAAGTAGGACACATGGCCACCCTGGTCCTACTATATTCAGCAGTATATAAATGCCACAAATAAAATGAATAATAAATATTTACCAATGAATCCCTAATACATCTAGGGCTCTACATACCTAAAAGAGCACTCCTCCCTTAATTTATTTATTTATTTATTTATTATATTTACATACTGCTAAGTATAATAAAATCTCTAAGCGGTTATATGAGCCCACCCAGGTAGTTCATTTCATTACATTTCTATATCACCCACTAGTCAAAGTCCTCTGAGAAGTTCACAGCATGATAAAACACTATATGGAACCTTTAACATTTTATATTACTTCATGCACATTGTAATATTAATTGAATAATAGTGCAATCTAAGTATTTTGGAATTAAATATTCAGAGAAGTCAATCCAAACTTATATATTTTACCAGACTTGCACGAGATATGCATGTGTGTATGTGCATGCATAAGTATATTTATTTCATGTATTTTAGCAAACTAGTTTGATTATTATTGCCCTGAATATTTAGGTTTTATTGTGACAACTGTTATTAACCAATATTTATATTGTAATGTATTGATTTTTAGTTTGGTGAATTCTGCCTCTAGCTTTTATTCCTGGCTATAACACCTTTATACTAAGGGCCATTTCACATAGAACTTCAGCTATTGGGCAGTATAGATATGTAATAAATAAATAAATAGAAAGAGGGAAATTCTCACTGAGGCAGAGGAAAGCCTGCTCAGGCTTTAAATAGCAGCCAATATTGACTAAAACAGTGTGATATTGATTCATGTCGACATTGATCCACATTGACTGTTGAATCAATTTTTCTTGGTGGAGCAGAACGCAGGCTTTCAAGGTAAGAACAAACTAACCATCCAATCTGCACAGCCAATAGTTATGTATAACTGTAAAGTTCTTACTAACAGAGGTTGGTTCAATAAGAACGCACACACACACACACACACACACACACACACGACCCTCCCCCACCCCACAAAAAATGAAAAAGTTGGAACAAACATTGACACCTGGTATGCATATGACATAGAATTTACAGTATGTTCAACTTACTCTGTCTCCCTTTAGTCCTGGTGTCCCGCATTCCCCTCTGTCACCCTACAAATATATATACATATCATTGCCATTATTATAGAGTGATATTCATACAAATTATTTATTTTCCTGTAAAAGTGTGGAATGTAAATCCTGTTAATTTTATCATCTAGATATAAGATGCTGAAAGCTCCTGGGCACAAGGGCTACATATCAGAATCTCCATTTGCCTGAAAACCATAAGCATATCACTTTAATGTCCATCTTTGTGCATCCCAAAGCCTCCAGCTGCCTACCATGGCCCAATCTACACGGAGATGCTTTCCAACACAATTCTGTGCTCATGCAACCAGTTGAAGCGGTATATATATATATATATATAGGCGCTTTTGCATATCAGAATGTGGTGGAGTCTCACAGCATCAACAAACTTCCTTGAAAAAAACAAAATCATAAGCTCCCCACTTCAGCCCCACTCTTAAGTGCAGTGAATGTCAATGCCTGGATTGAGGGAGAGGTATGTGTGTGTGCAGGAGCAGCTGGGCCATAAGTGGGCGATGCAATGGGGAATCCATGGCAGCCCCTTCAGTGGCGGCAGTAGTACCCCAAGCTCCACAGAGGCCCTTACCTGGAAGGAGGAGGAAGATTCAGCAGCCCCCCGCCCCAAGCACAGCCCTTTTCTTTTTATTTCCCCAACACACCTCTGCACCTCTGGAGCTGAGTAGGGGTGGAACCTCCGTAGAAGTCAATGGGAAATATTTCTCAGTATACATGTTTAGCGGGTTGTTCTCCAAGCAGAAGTGGGGATTTCAAAAGAAAAGACGTAATCCCAAAGTACAGGCTCATTTGGGGGAAAACAAAGCACCTTTTAAACTCATTAACCCTTTTGTGAAGCTCTGCACCTCCAGATAGGTGTGGATTCAGAACAACAGCCTTCCCAACTCCTCTCAGTTCCGTGTTAAGTAAGTGCAGTGGAAGTCAGTGGGAATTACTTCTGAGTTTGGTGGGCTGTTTCCAGGGCAGAAGTGGTGATTTCAAAGGAACAACAGTCATCTCAAAGTACAGGCTCATTTGGGGGAAAACAAAGCATAAACGTTATGTGAAGGTGCTGCACTTGTTGAGGTCACACAGACTCCCAAATCACACTGAAGCCGGCACGACAGGAAAATCCATCAGAAAATGACTGCAAAAATGCGGATTTTACAGCATAATTAAAATATAGGCCTCCTCCACACGAGACATTTAATGAGCCTTAGAGGCTCATTATAAATTTTACCTCCACACCAGCGGAGCGCAAAACGGGCGTACAGGCGCGTTATCTCCCCGATAATGCGCATTTTCGAATGCGCGTTAAATAGCGACTTTTATTTTTCTCCGGCCGTTAAAGCGCATTATCGCAGTGTGAACAAGCGATTATGTGCGTTAACGTCTTCTAAAGCGCTTTTTGGACATGAATTAATGCGCTTCGCCGCCTCTCGCCGCCTCCCGTGCAGAGGGATTAGGCGTAAATGCGCCTCCGCGATAATGCGCATAATCCCGGAACCGGGCGCAAAAGCGCATCCTTGTGGAGGGGGCCATACACTTGCTGTGGGGAGGGGTGAACGTCATGTGCCATAATCATTTGTGAGATGCAGTAGAACTGGAGCAAATTTTCCGTGTAGATGGGTCCCATTTATGGATAGTGTTACAATATAATCTAGTCACAAGATAGCACTGAATTTAGCAATACCTGGGCGGAGTTAGGAGTTTCCTGTTGGTGATTTGTCCTTGTTAGAAAGAGAGAATAAAGTACTTGTCTAGCTTCCTGACCAGTGTGTTCTCTATGCCTTTCTACCTATTACTCCTCACCAGGAGTTATTGGTCTGATCTTTGCTACACTGTCCATCACCCTTGTAATGGCCAGAAAGGGTACTGTAGATCATCAGCTCAGCCAAATCAGATGACCTGAGGAGCCAATGGGGGCCTGACAGGCTCTATATATCTGCTGTTCTAGGTTTGGATGCTCATTCTGGGCAATTCACTACTCAAGGGGCTCCACAGACTTTTTTGCCTGTTTTCTCCTGATCATCAGTCCAACCTTAGACCACATCACCTACTTTCAGCTGCTGGTTTTGGACCTGACTTCTGCCTGCCCTAGACAGTGCCAATTGCCTCTGACTCCTTAAGGTCCTGATACTATACAACTACAGAAACGTTATGGTACAAAAGTTCACAAATGTGTTAGGCAACATGGACAGTAGTCATAACTTTCTTCTTTCATCCTGTTCTAGTTCTATTGTGTCATTACAACCGATACCTGGTATTGTTTTTAATGCATCATCTTGCTAAACTTCTAATTATGTCATGTAATAATCTGCTTAATATGGCATTAAGAAATTATTTGTCTTACCTTATCTCCCTTATAGCCAGGGCTTCCCTGTTTCCAAAAATAAAAATATATCGTTATTTTACCATGGCTAATTAAAGTTTCAAGAATAGGCTAAAGTACTATACTGTTTAATCAGCAGAGGGTGCATTTGGGGCAGGGGGTGGGGGATTGAAAGAACAAATTATATTAAAAACAATAGATTGGATCCAGAATTTAATCATTCTTAGAGTAGAGCCACTGAATTCCAAGTGGCTTCAGCGGGTCATTACTTACAAGTCCAATTGGATCTTAGGCTATGTCTTATTCAGCAAAAAATCCTGTTAAGGGTCTACTAGACCCCACAACGCCTTTTCATCAAGGGTCAATCTAACTTACATAATTGTTGACGTAATGCACCTAATGCTTCTTTAATTCATATGTTTTGGCAATGCTCAGTAGTCTCCTCCTTTTGGGAGAGGTTAAAATAAGGATAAATCTTGTCCTGAATCAATTTTTAACATGGAATGATGTGCATGTCCTTCTAAACTACCTGCCAGTTTCTTGGAAACTAACACAGGGTCAGCACAAATGGATTTTCAGAGCCCTTATGACAGATAAAAGAGTTATACCCTCATATTGGAAGGATAAATGCTCACCTCCCATAATTGAGGACTTAATAAGCTTATCAACATTTGAACAGGTGATATACAGGTGCAACTTGCGAATGGATAAATATATGGCTATATGATCTGATTTCTTTGAAAATTCTCTCCTTTTTAAAAAAATTAGATGAAAAATGATGTCATTGCTGTATACGTAATGTGGGTTTTCCCTTTTTTCCCACGATTTGTTTTTTATTGTTCTGTTTCTTTTATATTCACAATAAAGGAAAAAGAAAAAAATGGGTCTAATCTAAGTATGACTAAATCTAGATCCAACTCAGTGCATCTGTAATCTGTGATCTGTGTATGTAAGGGTTCCTGTTCATTTCAATATAGGATCCAGTATCCATATGCAAAGCAATGAATGCACAAATTGGCTCTCTTCATTCAACAACATGGAGTGGGGAAGTGTTAGCATGAGAATGCCCACATGCAAGATAGACTGCTAGATCCATGGGATTATAATTTCATACATGTTACATGACACATTTGCTGAAATCAACTATGTTGCACCTTGCACCAATGGTATCAAGAGAAACAGGATTGTCAGGGAAGACAGACGTTAAAGAGCAGCCTTTGGGAGAAACCCAAAATTCAGTTCTTTTTACTGATGGGCTTTTAAGAAGTTGACAATAATAGTTATCCATGTACCTCTGCACCTTTTTCTCCAGACTCTCCTTTCTCAGCCTCACCCTAGAAACAAAGATAGAAACCAATGAAAATTTGCATTTCCTCATTCGGAAACATTATTGCCAGTTATGCTACATTTACCCAAGCAGAGAGCACAACTTTGATAACGGTCTTATAGTAAAAATATTGTCCAGGATCCAAAGAACTGTGCAACCGGTCCCACAAAGTTATCGTTAGGATTGTGCAGGTAGTGTTTTCTGAAATGTTTGTAAGCCACCTTGGTTGGCTTCAAAAAGGTGATAGAGACCAGGGCCTGATCTACACCAAGCAGGATTCAACACTTTGAGAGTGGCTTGAAAACTGTATATGGAATGTGTCCTGGGCCCTAACAGTTGTCAATACTGTTATAAACCGTCATAAAGTAGTAGTGTAGATCCTGCCCATGCCAACATCAAGGGTAGGCCTGGTTGGGTGCCTAATGAGGGCCCACATCCAAGCAGTGGTCCACTGACAAGAGCTGCCCTGGACTTGCTCCTCCTGTTCACCATGGCAACCTGCTTGTTTATCTTCCTCTCTCTCTGTCCCAGACAACAGTGGTGGTGAGAAGGGGAGCAATAGAGGACACTGCCTCCTTGCACACTGGTTTTCTGCCTATCAAGCAAGCAAGTGGTAACGCTGAGGAGCAATTACAGTTGGCGACCATGATGGAGAAGAAGTAGACTCATTAAAGCAGGGAAAGGCAACCACTTTTGGGCCAGGGCCTGGTTTATAGCCCCAGATCAACCTGGTGGACCGGACAATGTCAAGAGGGTGGGGGCCCACCCCCAAACCCTGACTCTTCCCATGATGTCGTCTGACCCAATCACTTTATTTTTAAAGGAAAATATTATCCTGCAAGCACCAGCTGAGTGGTGCATGGAAAGGCCCAGCTTATCTTTGATATGTGATCAGAATTAAGACAAGGGTTCCCCTTTGTACCACTCAGCCTCTGATGGGGATTCCTCTCACTCCAAAGGGTGGAGCCTGCAGAGGATGTTTAACTCTCCATGGGCCAGACAGGCCCCCAGCATGGGGTGGATTAGGCCTGCAAACTGGAAGTTGCCCTCCCCTGCAATAAAGATGGGCAACACGAGCAGGACGGTGCTATTATGCTCATGTCCTGCTTGTAGACTTCCCAAAGGTGTATTGCCCAAGGTGTGTTGCCCAAGGGCCCACAAAACCTGGAGCCAAAACTGGATATAGAAATTCAATCAATCAATCAATCAATCAATAAGATGAGATGCTAGTAATTTCACTGCTAGGATTCTTCAAACCACTCAAAGCATGCCTACATCACACAAAGAGTCTTGGAACAATATGGGAATTCTCAATGGAATGTCTGTCTGTCTGTCTGTCTGTCTGTCTGTCTGTCTGTCTGTCTTTTATTTCTTTCTTTCTTTCTTTCTTTCCTTTGTGCCCTGCCTTTCTATCAAGAAAAACTGATGCTCAAGGAACCAAATTTAGGAGTGGCATTGTGTTTGCAAGGAAGGATGATGTATTCCCACAAAGCCTGAAAAAGTTTCTAAGATTCTAGAGAAGTTTAACAGGAATTAGTAGCCTGTTGAATTATCTGACTATCTATCCCCACCCCCATGTATATCCTGGTTTATATTTCAAAAGAAATCTCTTTCTAATATACCTTTTCTCCCTTAGATCCTCGTTCACCTTTATCTCCTCTGCCACCATGATCACCCTTGAAAGAGAGAAAAAGAGAAAAAACATATTATTAACAGTCTATGTTTATTTGGTCTATGTTTATTCAGTGACTGAGGAATACAATATCAAAAATGTGTGAGGAGAGATCGTATTAGATGCATTAGTAGTCTAAAATGCCCTTATTCAGCTCATGAAGGGTGTATATCACACATAGAACTTGATCAATGGCTACTAGTCATAATGGCTATATAGATTACTTCCAGTATCAGTGACAGTACACCTCTGAATACTAGTTTCTGGACAACATGAGCAGACCTTTTTGGTCTGATCAAGCAAGGTTCTTCTTATGGGCCCACCATACCCTGCCAGTAGGGATGGATAGAGTCACCCACACCCGTTGGGCTCTTGTGGAGTCCTTGCTGCTGGTCACACCCACTCTCCAGGCTGTACAAGCCCCTGGAAGGCTTGATGAGCGGTCCGGGGTCCCCTGCAGCCACCCACTCTTCGATGAGAGCTACCATTTTTACACAAGATGGCGACTCTGTAATTTCTGCAATGTTAGAAGTGTAGAGGGCCCCTTTACATCTATAATATTGCAGAAACAGTCCTTGACAGACGCCATTTTGTGCAACATTAAAAATACAAAAAATATGGAGCTAGCATTCTGCATAAAAATGGCAGCTCGCAACAAGGAGCAGACAGCTACAGAGCACTCCCAGACCACGCAGCACTCAGCAAGCATGTCCACAAGTGCCCTGCGGCTCAGTGAGCAGCGTCCGGGGAGGCGAGTAGAGCGGAGCCCATCAGACTTCACCCCTGTGTTCGGCGTTCACTTCATCCCTACTTGCCAAACCAGCCATGGAGAATGCTGGGGGTTGTTGGTCTTTTTTCTGACTAACATGCATGGGATTGCATCCTAACAGTCCACGCCTGTACATTACTTACTCAGAAGTAAGTTCCATGGAGTTCAGTGAGGCTTTCTTCAAGATAAATAAGTGCAGGATTGTAGCCCTAGCCTCAATGAAAACAATGGCTGGTAAGTTCATTTTGACCCACTCGTACCATTGTTTTTTATGGGGCTTACTTTACTTGGATTGCCATCTACACATTCATCAGAAGCCTATCAGTGGCACCATGCACTTCCAAAGTACTCCAGTGGGGGCCATCAGCTCCTGTGACGTGACCTTTGGGGGAAGTTTTCTTTATATTTATTTACATCTACCTGGCATGGCATAAACCAAGTACTTTTGTTCTTTCCTGACTGAACAATTCCTCCCTCTTCTTTCTGGCAAATGTAAGAATATTGACATATTACCCTTTAAGCTTCAAGGTGTGTGACTTGGCTGCTATGAACTGTAAGCAGAAGGCATGAAAGTTTTTCTCCTGCCTTAAATACTCACACGTTGCCCTGGAGGTCCTTGGTCACCCTTTTGACATTCACAGCTTTTTCCACACTAGAGGTTGAACAGAAATATCATCAACAGAGGATGTCACATTTCAAATTCGGGAGACAGTCTGAAATTAGCATATTTAAAATCAGCAGGGAAACAGGTCTTCCTGAATAAATGAGGACCATTTACCATATATTCTTAACATTGATGACTGCAATTAGGTACTCAAAGCAGGTTATAGAGAATATATTAAAAACAAATTAAAATGATGAATACATTAAACCCCCCGCCCCCTTTTTTTTTTTAAGGTACATGCTGGAATATTGCTGGCTTTATATTCCTGATGGATATGGAATTTGTCTAGGCTGGGAAGATTTGCTTCATATGACTATCAACTGCAGTACCATAATAGCTGTAGCCAGAGCCGGCTCAACTGTTGGCAGAATGAGGCAGCTGATTTTGAGTGCCATGAAAAGGCAGGAGACTAAAGAAAGAAAAAAGCCTCCATTGGAGCCAATGGGTTTTTCTGTTTCTTTCTTTAGCCCCTTTGTGGGACTGGGCGGGGGGGGGGGGGGGAGTGTGACTTTAGGGAGGAAAGTAGTTGGGTGGAAAAACCTAACCCCCACTATCCATGCACAGTGGCCCCAACCTGGATTGGGGTCCCATGTGCTAACACTAAAGGATCAGCTACATACCATGCATTTAACATAGCAGCCCAGTTTGCACGATCATAGGCTGGCTAATAAACCATGATGACTTGTTAACCATCTTGCGCATGTTTAGCACATGCTGGCTGGATTTACATAATTACCCTCTGGAGTTGTCCAAACCTAGTGAAGGTGGGTAGTTAGGATGGTTAACAACCCAGAAACCACTGCTGGGTGGTTTGTTAACCATCCCATCAACCACACTTGATTTTACCAGATAAATCCAGGTCAGAGCTCATGTAGCTTTAACAGTTGTAGAGAAAAGGGAATTTCAGCCAGTTTCATTTGTATGCAATTAGTTCCTGATGATATTCCCTCTTCATCACAACAGTTAAAGGTGCATGCACTATACTAGAGTGATCATATACAAAAGAAGGCAGGGCCTTTAACTGTTGTGATGAAGAGGGAATTTCACCAGGAACTAATTGCATACAAATGACACTGGCTGAAATTCCCTTTTCTCTACAACTGTTAAAGTTACATGAGCCCTGACCTGGATTTTATCTGGTCACCCTATCCAACATCCAACATGGAAGATAAGGATGTCTATTGCTGCTAGTCATGATGGCTCTCTATTACCTTCAGTATTAGAGACAACAGGCAGGTTTGCACGTAATGAGAAGCCACCATCAGGGAATTTCCCTGCGGGGCTTCTGGTCCCCATGTTGGCCGCCATTTTGAATATTCGAGCTGCAGCAGAGGAATGCCATAGCTTGTCGTTACATGTGAATCTGTGGAAGGTGGGTTGTTGCGGTGCTTGACATGCCACCCAGAAGCCATGTGCTGTTTTAGGGTGGTGGGTCTGATCCAGCATGACTTTTCTGTTCTTATCCCCTGTCTTCCCCTCTTGACCCCTTGCTTCTGAGAACAGTTTCCTTCCCTCACCCATGCACCTACTCTTGTGGTCTCAGTCTCAGACAGACTCCTCGAAAGAAAACACTCTAGCCCCTTAGACTAGGCTGACCAGATAAAATCCAGGTCAGGGCTCATGAAACTTTAACAGTTGTAGAGAAAAGGGAATTTCAGCCAGAGTCATTTGTATGCAATTAGTTCCTGGTGAAATTCCCTCTTCATCACAACAGTTAAAGTTGCAGGCACTATACTAGAGTGACCATATACAAAAGAAGGCAGGGCCCCTGCAACTTTAACTGTAGTGATGAAGAGGGAATTTCCCCAGGAACTAATTGCATACAAATGACACTGGCTGAAATTCCCTTTTCTCTACAACTGTTAAAGTTACATGAGCCCTGACCTGGATTTTATCTGGTCACCCTACCTTAGACCTTGAATCTGCTTGCGATTTTCAGGAAAAGTTTTCAGTGCTGGTTCTGGTTAATCTACTCTTCTTAAAGAAATCAAGATTACTTTTGCCAGCGAAGGAGAGAATATTATGTTTGCACTGATGTGTGGGAAATCATGTGATTTGGTATGTAAGAGTGCATGCTCCCTGCCTTTTTGTGTAGGTCAGTGGTACATTAGAAACAGCACAACATTATACCATAATGGAATTCCACTGTGTCTACTCAAAACCTGTTCAACTCACCCGCTCATCAAATAAGGTTGCCTGGAAAATAAGAAGAAATAAAAACACATTAAATTAACACGCAACTTCACTTATGGATTGATTAGATCAGAGATAAGCTACTTTTTTGAGCCTGTGGACACATTTGGTAATTTGACAAACTGCCCTGGGCACTGCCACAAAATGGCTGCCAGGGGAGGCATGGCAAAGGACAAGTAACTTGCTCAAAAGACAGTGCAAGGCAGAGGTGGGGTCTGAGCCCCGTGACACTGAACTACTCCTTTGAACCCACACTTTTCAGTTGGCTTGCCACTGCTCTTCCTAGCCCACTACCACTACTCTCCTTTGTCCCCTCTGCTTTCTTTAGTCCTCCCCACCAGCTTATCAGGCAGAAGTAACAGGAGTTCCTTTTTCTCTCCCTCCCCTTCTCTTTCTTGGTGGCAGAATATACTGTGAGGAAAGCATCGGCCTGCAGTCACAGGCCCTCTTCATTTCCTAAGAATGTCTCTGAGCCCACAGGCATTTATGGGAAATGAAGACGGCAGTGGCGGCAGGTTCCCGCTTTGCTTTGGACAGATCCCAGCTACCAGTAAGAAAAATTGTACCAAATGGCGAGGAGTTTACCACTTTTGCAAGTGCCAGGAAAGGTGTCTGGAGGGCACACTGATGCTCATGAGATTAACCACATTTTGCTTTTTCAAAGCAAGTGTATTGAAGTTATTTATTTACCAGTATTCAGGCATTTATTTATCACCTCATAAAGTATTTATTTACCACCTCACAAAATGATTTATATAAAGCTATTGAAGCAATAAGCATTCATAAAACAATGTAGTATAATGGTAAATAAACGCTAAAGAGCATGGTGGAGGGGACATTTTGAAAGCCAAATCTCTTCTCCCCTCAGGTTCTTGTGTAGCCCTTGTGGTAACAGTGAAACCGCCTTATCTAGAACAACAGGAGCCAGATCAGACTTCTCCAACCTGGTTAATGTTTTGAACTACAACTCCCACAAGCCCGAGCAAGCATGGGCAAACGTCAGAAATTCTTAGGGTGACCATTTGAAAAGGAGGACAGGGCTCCTGTATCTTTAGCAGTTGTATTGAAAGGAGAATTTCAGCAGGTGTCATTTGTATGCATGCAGCCCCTGGTGAAATTCCCTCTTCATCACAACAGTTAAAGCTGCAGGAGCCTTGTCCTCTTGACCAGATACAAAAGGTTGTCATTGTTGGACTAGGACTGGGAAAACTCAGATTCAGCCGAGCCTCTGGGTGACCTTGGTTCAATCATTCTGTCTCAGCATAACCTTCCTCATAGGGTTGATGTTGAAGGAACCATGTATGTCACCTTGAGCATCTTTGAGCAAAAGTGGGGTATAAGTGTAATTATAAATAAATAAATGTTAAGAATGTTATACTGCAAAGCTCAGCAGAGGATGTTTGCCAATTTAAAGTGTGGCTGTTGACCTTTTGAGCTCTAAACTGTTGGGACCAGGACATTTGAAGGACCACCTGCATGCACTGAAACCTGCCTAAGCCTTAAGAACAGCCTCAGAAAACACTTTCCTTAGGCCAGGGGTCAAAGTCTAATAGATTGGTGTACAATAGCGATAGACTATTTTTGGTGATGGGTCCATATTTGTGGACCACCCTCCCAAGGGACATACTTACATCCTCACCTTTATCAGTTATTAAAAGGACCTTAAGGACCTGCATATTTCAATTTGCATTTAATTAAATATCCAAGAACACTGACCTGTGCAAATTTTCCATATACCTGTCGTGACTCTGGCTAACTCTCTAAAGTTCTTGCTCACGACTTCAGGTACACTGATACACAACAATAACAGTGAGATTTCTTTTATTGTAATCACACGGAGATTCAAAGCATAACGGTTTCATTTCTGCAAACACACACTTGAAGCTGAAGACGGACCACACAGCTTTCAGGTAGAACGGCTTAATGAGAACAGCACTCACTCAGGGACTGACATTTAGAGATTAACTCTAGTCCTTAGAGGGCAGGAGCGGCCACGCTGCACTGGAATCCTCTGGAACATAGAGAGACTCTAGGATTAGGCCTCCTAACAGTAGTATAACGGTCAACTGGCAACTAAATCTTCACTCAGCCTGTCAGGGAACGCTGAGCTGACCACGGAAGCCAGAAGCCAGAAAATGAACCTCTTCGACCTAGGGAGCCTTCCCAATTCACGTAGCTTTAGCTCTGAGGAAGGTCCTCTCACAGGTCTCACACACACACGAGTTTCAGAACAGCAACGATCAGCTTCTGCCTCCCTCTGCCCGTAACTTTGGCTCCATGGAGAGAGACAGCAAGCTATAGAACACGAATCTAGAACAGTAATCTCAAGTCCAAATCTACGAAAAGCCACAGTGCACTTCTCATGGCAAAGTTCTTTAGAAGTAACAAGTCTAAACATTAACAGAACATGTATAGAGTGCATCTCACAATTCCAAATCAGAATAGTAACTCACAGCAGTAGCAGAGCAGCAAGAGGATAGACGAGATAATTCCTAGCAACGGAATTACTCTCAGGACAAAGGCAATATAGTGTGGAGGCTGGGCAATTCTAAGCTACTTTGATAGACAGGGCTTCAGGCCTGTAATCTAAACTCACGTGCCAACAGGGCGGCACGGTTCAACCTCTTCTGATGACGCCACAGTGTGAGGAAGATAGCCCCCACCTTTGCAAAGCATAGTTTAATTCCCAGAGAACGTTCAAGGCCTTCGGCCTACCATTTGAGATAAGCACATACCAGAGAAGCAGAGATACATTTTCTCATGACAAATTGCCAAGTCTTCAGTCTACAATTCACAGGGCCAGCCCTGTGAATTGTCTACGAAGCACCTGACACCCAACAATACCCCTGTTCACATTTAAATGCTCTAAAGAACATGTGCCAATGGGCCATTTACAGATTAATGTCAGCATGCTGGTGATGGCCTGGGTGGGTGCGGTGTTGGCTTACTAATGTTACATGAGAATGGGCAAGCCCATATGATAAATGTGTTTAAATGTCCTGAGTGTGAATAGAAAAGGCTATATCTTTCCCTGTGGCCCATGTCTTGTTTAAGGCTCTTTCTACACCAGACGCCCTAATACACACCTAATTGTGTGATGACCCAGGCTTCTCCCAGGTCGTCACATGTTGCAGGCGCCATTTTTTCCCATTAACCCGGGAGGAGCACAGGAGCGCTCCTCTGCAAAATGTAAGTTTTTTAAAAAACAAAACTCTCACGCACGCGGGCCCCGACTCCCCTCCCTGCCCTCCCCAGGGGTGGCGATACTGGTGCCACCACCTCCCCTGATGGGCACAGAGTCACACGGTGTGGCTGCGTGCCCATTGGTGCTGCCGCACTTACTAGCGCATAAGTGCATCAGCACCTAGGACAGGCGGCCACATCTTCTGCAGTCCCGGGAACTTCCTAGGACTGTGGAAAAATCGGGATTTTTCAGGGTTGCCGTATCCCCAGAAAATTCTGTGGCCAACCCACCCACCCCCGCCGCCTCTGGGACTCCCTGTGCATCATTTGGACTCACAAAGAGCACCCAGGGGCAATCCCAGGCAAAATGCCTGGTGTGGAAAGGGCCTAACTCAAGATCTTTTCAGCCACATAAGGACTCAGCAACTCCCTGGAAATGCTCTAGTGGGAAGAGGCCTAATGTTATACCTCTATAAACATTATGGAATGCTGTGAAGGTTTGATGCCTACAAAGACAAGCTAATAAAGCCAGACCTTTGAAACCCGGATTTTTTTTCTTTTGGGAGGGGTATCCCTGAAAGGAATATAGTTTCATTTCTCCAGTTAAGGTCATTTCCAAAAAGTGGGAACTTTACTTTCTGTTTTGGGGGAATTGGGTTTAAGAGTGGGAGAGCCAACCAAGACCAGATTTTATGGAAGGAGCAGAAAGAAGCAACTTAGAGTAAAAGAACTTGCATTTTTGTAACTTTGATTTTCCTTTAATGCCTTTGTATCACACATCATACAATCATAGAATAGTAGAGTTGGAAGGGACCTATAAGGGCGTCGAGTCCAACCCCCTGCCCAATGCAAGAATCTACCTTAAAGCATCCCTGACAGATGGTTGTCCAGCTGCCTCTTGAATGCCTCTAGTGTGGGAGAGCCCACCACCTCCCTAGGTAATTGGTTCCATTGTCATATTGCTCTAACAGTCAGGAAGTTTTTCCTGATGTCCAGCCAGAATCTGGTTTCCTGTAGCTTTAGCCCATTATTCCATGTCCTGCATTCTGGGTTGATCGAGAAGAGATCCTGGCCCTCCTCTATCTATGTGACAACCTTTCAAGTATTTGAAGAATGCTATCATGTCTCCCCTCAATCTCCTCCAGGCTAACATGCCTAGTTCTTTCAGTCTCTCTTCATAGAGCTTTGTTTCCAGACCTCTAATCATCCTCGTTGCCCTCCTCTGAACATGTTCCAGATTGTCTGCACCCTTCTTGAAGTGTGGTGCCCAGAACTGGACGCAATACTCAAGATGGGGCCTAACCAGTGCTGAATAGAGGGGAACCAGTGCCTTGTGCAATTTGGAAGCTATACTTCTATTAATGCAGCCCAAAATAGCATTTGCTTTTTTTGCAGCCACATCACACTGTTGGCTCGTATTCAGCTTGTGATTTACAACAATTCCAAGATCCTTCTCGCTTGTCGTATTGATTAGCCAAGTATCCCCCATCTTGTAACTGTGCATTTGATTTCTTTTTCCTAGGTGTAGAACTTGGCATTTATCCCTATTACATTTTATTCTGTTGTTTTCAGCCCAGCGCTCCAGTCTATCAAGATCATTATGGAGTTTGTTTCTGTTTTCCAGGGTATTAGCAATCCCACCCAATTTTGTGTCGTCTGCAAATTTGATAAGCATTCTCTGTACCTCCAAATCATTAATAAAAATGTTGAGGAGCACTCGGCCCAGGACTGAGCCCTGCGATACCCCGCTCGTTACCTCCCCCCCAGTGTGAAAAGGTACCATTGATAAGCACTCTTTGAGTCCAATTCTGAAGCCAACTGTGGATCCACCTAATAGTTGTTCCATCTAGCCCACTTTTCATTAGTTTGTTAATCAGAATGTCATGGGGCACTTTGTCAAAAGCTTTGCTAAAGTCAAGATATACTATATCCACAGCATTCCCACAGTCCACAAGGGAGGTTACCTGATCAAAAAATGAGATTAGATTAGTCTGACAGGATTTGTTCTTGACAAATCCATGCTGGCTTCTAGTAATCACTGCATTGTTTTAAGGTGTTTACAGATTGACTTCTTTATAACCTGTTCCATAATTTTCCCAGGGATGGACATCAGACAAACTGGTCTGTAATTCCCAGGTTCCTCCTTTTTGCCCTTTTTTAAGATAGGGACAACATTAGCCCCCCTCTAGTCATCCGGCACTTCACCCGTCTTCCATGATTTCACAAAGATAATAGACAGTGGTTCTGAGAATTCTTCTGCCAGCTTCTTTATTACTCTAGGATGCAGTTCATCGAGCCCTGGAGATTTGAACTCGTTCAAAGAAATTAGGTGTTCCTTGACCATTTGTTTATCAATCTCAAACTGCAATCCTGCCCCTTCAGCTTGTACTTCACTTTTTCCAGGGTGGTCATAGACCCGCTTTTGAGAGAAGACTGAGCCAAAGTAGGAATTGAGCACTTCAGCCTTTTCTTTGTCATGTTTCCAATTTGCCATCCTTAAGAAGCAGTTGAACCACCATTTCTTTCCTCTGTCTTTTACTATTCAAGTATCCGAAGAAAGCCTTTTTATTGCTTTTGGCATCTCTCGATAGCCTCAGCTCCTTCTCAGCTTTAGCCTTCCTGATACCATTCCCGCACTTCTGTGCTACTTGTTTGTACTCTTCTTTTGTAGCCTGGCCTTCCTTCCACTTCCTATATGTATCCTTTTTTATTTTCATGTCATCTCTAAGCTTTTTGTGGAGCCATATTGGTTTCTTCTGTTGTCTTCTATCTTTTTTCCTTGTTGGAATTGTTTGTAATTGGGCCTTTAAAATTTCCTTTTTAAAAAACTCCCACCCATCTTTGACTCCTTTTCTTATTAGGGTCATTTGCCATGGGACCTTACTTATCATAGTTCTGAGTTTATTAAAATCGGCTTTCCTGAAATCCAGAGTACGTGTTTGGCTACACTCAGCTTTTGCTTCCTTTGAAATCAAGGACTCAAGTTTGACATGGTCACTTTCCCCCAGAGTTCCCTAACTGCCACTTTATTCACTAAGTCATCCCTATTGGTCAGTATCAAGTCAAAGATAGCTGTTCCTCTAGTTCCTTCCTTTACTTTCTATAGGAGAAAGTTATCAGCCACACGTCAGGAATTTCTTGAAAGGGCAACTTTTGGCAGAATTTATCTCCCAACAGATATTGGGATAATTGAAGTCCCCCATTACTGCTACATTGGATTTCCTTGAAACACTGGCAGTTTGCTTTTCAAAAGTTTCGTCGTCATCTTCTCCTTGATTGGGTGGTTGGTAGTAGATTCCTACTATCATGCTCCTTTTATTCCTTTCCCCATTTATTTAATCCAGATGCTCTCGATGGGGCTCCCAGGCTCATCCTCTTGTATTTCTGTGCAGGGATAAGTATTTTTAACATGTAGTGCGACTCCGCCTCCCTTTCTATTTCTTCTGTTCTTTTTGAACATTGACTAAATGCCTTTAATTGTAATTTGTTTGTTTTACTTTACTTGTAAACTGTTGTGTTAAGTCATGAGTGTCTGGAATGTCACTCACCCCATGTCTACAGCCTAAACCCCACGTTACTGGGAAGGGGAAGATAAAAAGAAAAAATGAGGGATTCTTAAGGAGGCAGAGTTCCTTAAAGAGTTGCTCAGGGAGTCCAGGTCATAGAAGGAACCCTGAATGTTTTTTAATCCAACAACATACATAAAAGTAAGACAACCCTTCCCCCCAGCTTTTTGCACGTACACTAAAATATATGAGCTTAGGCTTTATAAATGTAACTTTTAAAAAAATGCTTACCAACTGGTTCCGAATTTTCTCTGAAAGGTTGGGATCATTCAGAATGAGAACAGGCTTCCCAGGTGAATCACCAGATATCGAAAGTAGCTTGGCTTTATTAGCAATGTTAGAAAGGCCAATAGTAATGAAGGATATTCCGAGAGCTCTGGCAGCTCTAGATATGTCCTGTACATCAGGGCTCTTTGGGTGGTCAATGCCATCTGTCATCAACAAAGCCACTTTGACGCCTGCTTTACGGCCTTCGCTTTTCAACAGCTGAGTGGCATTGGAGACAGCGTAGTAGGAATAGGTGCCATGCCCAATGTAGCCCATTTCATTGACTATCTGCTTAAAGTTCTGCAGGCTTTTCCAGTTCGAGAAAGGATGGTCAATTCTGACTGAACTGCTGAACTGCATGATGGCCAGTTTAAAGTCATACCGCTGGGCCCTGGTGGGCTTCATGAGGAACACTTTGTCACTCAAGAGGGTGACAAACTCTTTCTGCTTATCAAACAGTACATCTTTGGCACTTTCCGAACTGTCCAGGATGAAGATGATATCGATGAAGCAGACTGAACCTGTAAAGGGCAGGATGGTGTAGAGATGATTCAAAAGCAGTTGTGAATTGGGGAGAGAGAGAGAGAGAAATACAGAGTGACATCCAATATAAATAGATAAAGAAAGGGAATAGATAAGGGGAAATATACAGTCCCAATCCCTATTAAGTAAATATGCATCAATCACTTTATTACGGATTAGCGATAATAGTCCAGATCCCATTAATTTCAATGATCTACTCTGACTGGGTCTAGATCCAACCTAATGTGAATTGGATCAGATTTCACATGGTGTTGCAAGGCTCTGATAAGATACACACTTCAACATTTCACAGAAATGAATAGGGACACACTTGTGCCTATTCATGTCTGTGAATAGGCACCAGTGTAACACACTGCTGAAGGCCATCTTCTGCATGTTGTTTTCATTCACATTGCAGGAGCTGAAGCTCCTCCAAGCTGATGCCTTTCAGATGTTTTTGACTACAACTCCCACAACAAAAGAGAGTGCCTCCCCATTTATAAAGCGTCATCAGACAAGGAGAAAATTGCAGTTCCCTACCGACACTTTTCCACCCTTGCTCCTGTCCCACATTACTTCCTCTTTCTTCCTGGAGAAGAAAGGGGAAGTAAACAAAAACCACATGGCCCATTCAGGGGCCATTTTTAGTGCACTGCTTTTCGTGCACACAGGAGGAAATGGCAGCACATTCCATTTTTTAAAAAAGTCAGATTAAAAAGGGTCCATTTTGTGACAGAAAAAAGGCAAGATGGAGTGGGAGGCACGTGGGGAGGCGGACATCGTCGTCTAAAGGATGTGCAAAAAACCATGAGTGGACAGTTGTGAACATACAATAAAATGCTCGTCTGATGAACCCCATAGAATCCCCGCGACCGGAGGTTCACATGGTGCCTATATTGTTATCTTATTGGCACTTGGAGAAAATCTTTCTTTTCTCTCAGGTATTTTGAGGTCTTATGGGTATTTTTATATATTTTATATTTATTCCTGTACTGTTGTTGTGTTGTATCATATTGCATTGTATTGTATGTGTTTTTTGGCTTCTGTAACCCACCCAGAGAATATCAGTTATTGGGTAGATTAAAAATATAATAATCAAACAAACAAAAGTCTGATTATCCAATAGTCTGGATATCTTCCAAGTCTTTTTGAAATGTGGTTCTGCCATATGCATTTTCCAGTAGCACTTTCCCCATAAAATGTCTGTTGAGTCTCTTTAGGCGCAAATAGATGCACATTTAGAAGAGAATAATAATGTCCCTTGTAGTTCAGTATTGATGGAAAACATGCTACCCCATAGAATCCAGGACATATTGTTACCAAAGATACAAAAGATACTTATATATCAATGTGTCACTTCCCCTTGGAGATCATTTCAGGAGGCTGGGAAGTATTTTAATCACCCTATAGCAAATTCTAGGAAAATAGCTTTACCCTGCAAATTGTCTTTTCTTGCTAGAGGACTTGGCCTTTGTCCTTTTCTTCTGTTTTGTCCATACACTACACAGATCGTAGCAACAGCCAAAACCAAAAGGCAAAAGACAGAATGTTTGTTCCACATAGTGACTGCTTTCCAAAATCAAATGGCTGCTTACTGCTCCTGCTAACAGAAAAAACAGAAATAGCTGTTAATCAATCCATGACTACATAACACATTTTTGCAAGGGGCATCTTTGATAATAGAGTCACACAATTTGACAGGCTTCAAATTTAAAATGAATTATGTAGTATTTGCTTATTAAAATAAAATAATGTCTAAGTTCTGGCTATCATTATGAGCTTCTCTAAATAAGCAATTTATTGCATGCTCGTGATTGGCCACTCACAGAAATTTGTGGGACCATTACACAACCTCGTCAATATCCAGGACGTCTCCCACGCTGTCTCCAAGGAATGATTTGTAAACTGCCCAGACAGCTTCGGCTATGGGGCAGTATAGAAATGTAATAAATAACAACAATAAAAACAACAACTTGATTTATTTATTAATATGCCACCCTACAACAAAATGTCATCAGGGTAGCTGGCACAATAAAGACAGATTAAAAACAACAAATACAGTAACAATATAAAAGGCTTTGGAAAATAAAATCAGAATAATATACATCTAAAAGTATTAAACATTAAGCAGCTGTATGCACATGCAGTGGAAAGGTGAAATGAAATCATTTCAGATAAATAAAAATAATGAATCTTGTTTGCTATTCCAGTTTATACATCAGATATGTATGCACTTCCATACACTTTTTGAAATATTTGAGAATATATAGTATTTCACCTTCTTAAAGCTGTTTAAGGCTGCACAATTACCTGGGAGTAAGGTCCATTGAATTCATTGGGACTTAATTCTGAGTGAACATACATAATCATGTAAGATGATTAATGCTATACCATGATCAATCATGTTTAAAACCAGTCATTAGGCTTCATTATGGCAGATATACAAAGTATGACTGAAAAGCTAAAGCTCTTCATTCAATTTCTGTAAGCATGCTTCAAAACTGCATTCAATACATATGCAGGTCTGTAAGAATTCACATGCACTGCATTCAATTTATGTAACTCCATGTTTTAGAAAGAAAACTATTTAGCTATGAAAGGCTACTACTATGTTTTCCATTAGAATCTCTATAACCCAGTCTATATTTTTTTAAAAAACACAACCTTACTTTTCTTTGGTACACACATAATTTGTTAGATTGTAAAATGAGTTACTTCCTTCAATATGCTAATTACTGTGACTGACAGTGAAATCCTATACATATCCTAAGAACATAGGAAATGCCATGCCGGATCAGATTGAGGGTCCATCTAGTCCAGCACTCTGTTCACACAGTGGCCAACCAGTTGTCAACCAGGGACCAACAAATCAGGACATGGTGCAACAGCACCCTCCTACCCATGTTCTCCAGCAACTGGTGCATACTGGCTTACTGCATTGGATATGGGAGGTAGCACATAGCCATCAGGGCTAGTAGTTATGGATATCCTTCTTCTCCAGGAATTAATCCAATCCCCTTTTAAAACCACCCATGTTGGTGGCCATCACTACATCATGTGGTAGTGAATTCCATAGTTTAACTATGCACTGTGTGAAGAAGTACTTCCTTTGATTTATCCTGAATCTCCCATCAATGAGCTTCATGGGATGACCCTGGATTCTAGTATTATGTTTTATTGGTGTTTTATTGGTATTTTAATTATGTATTGTTTTAAGCATTTTAATGAGTTTTGTATTTTATGTTTGATGCTGTTCCCCGCCTCAATCTGTTGGGAAAGGCGGGTAATAAATAAATATATCATTATTATTATTATTATTATTATTATTATTATTATTGGAGGGGGAGGAAAATGTCTCCCTATCTACATTCTCCACACCATGCATAATTTTGTACACCTCTATTAGGTCTCCCCTGAACATCCTTTTTCCAAGCTAAACAATCCCAGCTATTGTAACTTTCCCTCATAGGGGAGATGCTCCAGTCCCTTGATCATTTTAGTTGCCCTTTTCTGTACTTTTTCCAGCTCTATAATAACTTTTGTTAGGTGTGGTGACCTGAACTGTACTCAGTATTCTAGATTTTTATAAAGGCAATATGATACTGGCAGTATTTTTCACAATTCCTTTTCTAATAATGCCTAATATGGAGTTTGCCTTCTGTACAGCAGCTGCACACTGGGTTGACATTTTAATCAAGCTGTCCACCACAACCCCAAGATCTCTTTCTTGTTTGGTCACTGCCAGCTCTGATCCCATCAAGTTATACTTGGTTGCTCTTTTTAAATTATTTTTGCCCCAATGTGCATCACCTTACACTTGCTTACATTGAACTGCATCTGCCATTTGGATGCCCCCTCTCACATTTTGGAGAGATCCCTTTGGAGCTCCTTACAATCCCTTTTTGTTTTAACAGCTTTAAATAATTTGGTGTCATCGACAAACTTGGCCACTTCACTGCTAATTCCAGATCATTTATGAACAAATTAAAAAGAATTGGTCCCAATACTGATCCCTGTAGGACCCCACTATTTACTTCTCTCCATTGGGAGAATTTACCATTTATTCCTGCTATTTGCTTTCTGTTCTTTAACCAGTTACTGATCCATAAGAGAACCTCTCCTCTTATTCCATGACAGTTAAGTTTGTTCAGGAGTCTTTGGTGAGGGACTTTATCAAAAGACTTTTGATAGTCCAAGTAAACAATTTTCACCAAATAACCTGTCTGAATGTTTGTTGACACTCTTGAAGAATTCTAGAAGATTAGTGAGACTTCTCAAAAGTTATTCTCATTGAGTCCAGTAGGTCTTACACCCACAAAACTGGGTATAGGGTACAACCTGCAGATCATCTTTTGCAGATTGGAATAAATCCATTTAAGATATTATTCATATGAAAGATGTCAACAACATACTTCATTTGTTAGCTTCAAACATTTCTTATAGAATATTGCTGAACTCCACCCAATAACTTGAAACAATTAATGCATTCTTTTAAAGTACAAGTTCTGAACAACATATTTTTTATAACCTGACAATTATTAGGATGATTTTTGGTGGGTTAAAGTCTCATTTGCATGTATTTTGCTAAGATAAACTATTTCTATAATATTGATAACTTACCTTACAGAGCACTGAAGCAGCAAATTGGAGAATAAAGAATCTGTAAACAAACATGAACTGGAAAATTCATTCCTAAGGGGTTTTGTTTTTCTTTTCTTTTTTTAAAGGATAAGAATTCTTAAATAAATAATTAGCCCTGATGCAAATCAGGGTACCTTGCATCTGGATCTTAACATGATTCTTTATTTCAGCTTCCCCTGAATTTCCTCCCAGGAAAAAAAACCCCATGGTTCTTTATTCATGCTTTATTATCCCAAGTTGAATGCAGAGTGGTTAGGCATTCAGCCAGGTCTAGCTATCTGGGTGGGAGGATCAGCTGGTCTTAGAGTTTGTTTTACAATCAACTAGTTCATTGCTGTTCGTTATTTGCCTTATCAACAAACCTGCATCTGCTCCCATCCATGCTAAATATTTAAGGACACTTCCTGTAGCAGAGAATTAAGCAACAATCTTATTTTGATGTTTTAAATTATATTTTAGATGTTACACTGAATGTCCAAAATTTAGTGAATGACATTTACACATTGATGCTGACAATAGACCTTTTCACATGTTTTATTGAATCTGTTGTGCCTGCTCATACCTTCCATATGTCTGTCTGTATATAGAACATAGACACACAGAGCTATGTCCCTACAGCCAAGAACTCTAGAAAAGCAGGGCTCATGATTGTGTTCAGGTGGATGGGTGGGAAGGGCTAACATATAAAAGTGGTATGCAGACAGTCAACTGAATATGTGGAGGTTGGAAGCAAGGACAGTCCCCACTCTCCATGTATTCAATCTAAGATGTGAAAAGGATTGTCCTGCAAAAGGTAGGGGCAACACCTGTGCACCAAGCATTTCTAGCCATCTACACTTACTGCTGTTGTTGTATTCATTGTCTCTGTGTGCTTATCTCCCTGTGCAAGCATAAAAAGTAGTCTGATTACTAGAGTAGTGGAACAACACTTAAGTGTGTAAGCCTAGACATTATTACTCAGAAGTTAGGGGACCCAGCGTTCAATAGGCTTAACTCCCTAGTCAATCAGTTCAGGATTGTAGCCTAAATCTGTCTCCCACGCCAGCCTGCGTTCTGCAAGGATGCTCTGGCTAGGTGTGGCAAGGTGCAAGTCAAAGTAGCAAATGGTCAGGACCACAGACAGCTCACTGTGAAGCTGCATGGAAGAGCAAGCCAGATGCCAACCTGTCAAGCAAGAGAGTCACCCTTAAGTCAAAGGTGGGGAATCTGTAACTCCTTCAGATGTTTTCCTGATGGGGCAAGCGAAATAGCATTTCTGTAAATGGTCTTAGTTTGTTTTCAGCATCTGGATGCACAAGGTTGCTCCCAGAGGAGGAGCCCAAAAAGCTTAGGACTACATGACGTTTTCATCGTTCACACCTTTGAGAACTTATTTCTCTTTTTGCATTCTTTTTGGCTTGGCTGCAAAAGAACTGGGATTGAGCTACCTCCTTGAAAACAGGGGATAAAGATCAATTTCCTGTTTTTCCATGGCAATCTCGAATGTGCTACTGGAGTTGATAAATGGTTCAAGAACTCAGTCTTCTCCCTTCTCTGAATCTTCACAGCATTCTTTCTAACAGTGGCTGGTGGTGGTCAGGGTCCAACTCCAGGACCGTAATGCTTTGTGATTCTAAATGGGACTAAGCTCCAAGTGGCTTTGCCTTGGGTCAAGGTTTAAGAATAATGAAGAATGACAAAAACAGTTTCCAAAGGAAGGCTTTGACAAAAGAGCAGTGAACATGGGAAGGGAAGATTAATTGGCAGTAGCCAGAGATGATGAGATGATGGTGGTGAGAATAAGAAAGCAGGTATGAAACATAAATGTTCTGGGTAGAACCTGGTACAGATGTGCAATAAGTGGCTAATGCAATGAAGACTGAGGTTATGCACGAGGACCACAGTTCTGTATCAGGTTCTATCTAGAACTTTTGTGCTTCATACCTGAGATTACTCCATGTTTATTAGATAACTCCAGGTTTATTAACCTAAGATAACTACTCCCCTACAACCACAACCAGAGTTTAGAATACCAGTTTACTCTTAAACTTAAAAAAGAGAATGCTGTAACTGTTGTACTGCAACAACTTTTTGGTTTCAACTAGTTGAATAGATACAAAGTGCCTGTCTGGTATCAGTTTCAGATTAGGATCAATTTGTTCTCTATACAGAAAACCAAACACATAAATCTTACCTGGGCTCAGTTCTGGAAGCTGTTTTCTGTGCCAGGATCAGCTGTATCTATGCAAAGGGCCTTTCCTTTACTACCATGTAACCACTACTAGTCCCCATAGATCTGAGACTAGGCAACAGACAATTCTTCCATATGTAGTTTGAGGCGGACTTGAAAACCCGCAGTTCTTTTTAGGTATCAAGTACTGGATGCTTTAAGAAAATTGTGATAAGCTGTCATTAAGTGTGTCAGTAGGTTTGTATTTTATTAATATTTCATGATTGTTGGAACACACTGAATATAAGCGGGGTATATTAACTCTTGTTTCTTATTTTTGTGGAAGGATATGATTTGAGCTCCACCTTGTGGGTTTCAATGGCACATCATTTGATTCAAGGTCAATTAAATAGTTATAATTTTAACCTTAAGTTTGGAGTTGGACCGAGATTTAGTCATACTTAGAACAGTTCCATTAAAATCAATGTGACTTAAGTGGGTCATAACTAACTTAAATCACATTGCTTTCAATGGGCCTATATCATGTATACTAAATCTGGTTTGAGCATGTAATTAATATCATCTTTTCCTCCTCTACTCCAGTGAAACCATTTTTATTTTGGTTCATGTGTCTAAACTGCTCATAACAACAATTGCAGTACATTCCTATCTAAATTTACTCAAAAGTAATTACCATTCAGTTCAACAAGGTTTATTCTTAGCTAAGAGGATATAGGATTGTAGCCTCAAAGAACTTCCCCTGATTTACAGAGAAATCCTATACATGTCTTTTCTGAAATAAACCCTGAGTTCAATGGGTCTTACTGCCAGTTATATATACAGACTTGTAGCCCTTTTAGTCTTAAAAGTAGAACCAGTAAGGACAAAATGTTGCCCACTACTTTGTCCACTAGAGTTTCCTAACTATCTCACAGATTGTACATATATAGTAAAGTTCTAGCCTAAATTAATAATAAAACCCCCACAACTTTCTGCTGTTATAATCTGTAAATTTTTGTATTTCCACTGGAAATTGCACCATGGTCTTGTTTTCAGCCCACATATAGGACTGTGGGATCAAAGCAGTGATTAATAAAATAATCTACCATTTGTGAGAGTGGAGGTTGTAACTACTATTTGTATGTTTGATGAGATACTGCCATATAAGCAGGGGGCATTGCTAGGAAGCTAAAAGATTCAGGCTCAATCTTTCCATTGGTATCAATGGGGAATTATTTTTTTTAGTTTAATGGCCGTGTGGAGGGAGGATTTGGTGGCGGACTCAGGGAAGTGAGGTAAATCTTCCATTTCCCATTGTGATGCCCCTGGAAATCCTCACTCCCACCTGCAAAGCAGCTAAGCTTAAGAAAAAAACCCCCAACAACCTCCCATTACCACCAATGGAAAGTTATTTTTGAAGCTTAATTACCATGGGAAGACATGGGGGGTGCTGTACGATGTGCAAAGGGGAGGGTAAAAAAACCCTCCCCAGCTTCAATCCCTCTTGAAGATTGCCCCCTGCAAGGTAATTTAGCTGAGAAGAAAACCTTACATCGGTATCAATGGATACCTGTGTCATTGGAAAATAGATCTGGGGCCCAGGTTTAGTAATGTCTTCACATATAAGGCCATTGCTTGTCTTTGCTTCTTCAGATGCATACTCAAGACTCGTCCAGCCATTGCAGTCAACATTGAGAGATGATGAGAGGCCAAACCAACTGGAATGCCACAAGATGCCCAACGCTCAGCCTACAAGCCCTATGCAGCCCCCGCCCCCACGGCCATTTTCTGCCCCACCAACTCCCTGTAGAATTTGCAACCACAGTGGTAAAACAAGTGATTTTCTTTGAAAACAAGGTGCATGGGGAGCGTGTGCCTTGCTTGGAAGCAGAATTGTTGTCCCAGAGGCCTCAACAGAACCCGGTTCTGTTTGTAAACAAGCTGTATCCCCCCCCCCCCCCAACATTTCTAGCAAAATCGCTTTTATGTGCTGCCATCGCTGTGACAATTTCAGCAGCAAATTCAGCGGTAGTGGCAATTTCGGTGGCAGTGGGGGAGGGGGCAATGCACACACACACACGCACAACACACTCACTCCCGACTCTAGAAGTTGCTCACTCCTGCCTCAACTGATGGAAGGTACGGGAGGGAACGAAAGTATTGATTTAACAATAGCAAACCACAACGACGGGGCTAATAGCCACCCAGAGAGCTTCAGCTGTTGGGCGGTTCAGAAATGTAATAAATAAACAAAATTCGTGACATTGACCGGATGCATTTGGCATGTGCAAATTGAGACGCGTGCAATATAAAGGGGCATTGAGAAAAAAAAAGGCACATCTTGTGAACGCTTCTCTTCCTCAGGCGGAGGTCGGCAGGCTGGCTGCCCAGAGAAGAGCAGTCTCCCACGGGAGAAGGGGAAGCTTCAAGGGCAGACAACCAGACCGCTCTGCGCTTTCGAGGACTCCCGGGCGTCCCTCCTCACTCGCGGCGGAAGCTGCCTAGAGACACGCAGCTTCTCCACTGCCAGGCGTTTAGGAGCAGAAGCCGAGCAAGGACCCCTGCCCACTGCAAGACTTCCACCCGCATTTCTGCCGGAAGCACTCTCAACTCACACCGGAAGTGAACGTCTCCCTGAAGACGGAAGTAGAAGCTGTCGTGAGATTACTTTCAAATCTTGTTTCCCCCCCTTCCCCTTCTCGCCTCTGACAGAGCAGTACCGAGATCCTCGTGGCAGGAGGGGTCGCGGGGGTGAGTCTCTTCCGCAGAAGCGCCACTGCCTGGGGGGGTGGGGGTGCAGCCTCTCCTTTCTCTGGAGACTCAGGTACTGAGGCTACTCAGTAGAAACGTCGGGCATCCTGGGGTGGGGTGAGGTCTGGAAGAGTTCTGGGGGACGAAATGGCATTTTTGCGAGTACAGCCAGCTGGTCTGCGGATCTTGTGCGCGTGTGCCTGGCTTCTGACAAAAAGAGCAGGCAAACGCATCTATGCATTTGTGTGTTCATACACGTGTATGAACCTGACGCGCTTTCTAACGCTAGCCCTGTTTAGACTTTGAGTACTACGTGGAGAAGAGTGGAGATCCCGTCCGCCCCCCCCCCCCCCCTAGCTTGGAGCACTACCTATGTGCAACTGTAGGTGTGATTGAGAAACATGTTTTGTTTTTAGTATAGAGACTCTACGCCAGCCTTTCCCAAATTTGGGTCAAGGAAAAGACGGCTCGCTGTGTTGCATCCTCCTCCAGGGGGTATGGTGATGGGGATTGGGCCCAACGAGTCCAGTTTTCCCTACACTCAACCAGTGAGACAGGGCGAGTCAGTAGGCTGAAACCACCTTGAAACCATGTCCCTTTGCACGCTCGTTCCCTCCGCGTGGCCCTGCTGGGCCCATGGTAGTCCTGCAAAGAGCAGCCGCTCTCTCTCCCTCTCCCTGGGTGGCATAGCAGGGAGGATTTGATTCCCTGGGCTAATTTCCGCACCACTGTATTGGCCAGAGGGAGAACTTGAACAAATAAGAGAATGGCTGCATCATCCATGGCCAGCCCTTTATGGCAGGGGTAGACAACCTGGGGTCCTTCAGATGTTTTGGAGTACAACTCCCATTAGCACCTGCCTGCATGGGCAAGCATAAGGGATTATGGGTGCTGAATTTCAAAACATCTGGAGGGCCCAAGTTGCCTACCCCTGCTCTATAGCATACCTGTTTCACTGGGGCTTACTTCTGAGTAGGCATTCATGGAATTGAACTATGCTTTGCATGTCTGGCGGGACAGTGTACAAATGTGTATGAATTACATATGACTCCACCTGCTTTGCTTAGATCCCACTTTGGCACTGCTCCCTGCTGGAATGCTGTCCCTGGGCCAAAAATTGTTTCCCACCCCTGCTCTGTGCTGTACTACCCAGAAAGAGAGAGTGTGAATAAGTGGACAGAGACAGCTGCTTCCACTTTCTGGACAGCAGCACAGGCCCAATCTTCCCTGCCACGTTGCCTGAAGAGGGTGAGAAAGAGAAAGAAGGTACCAGCAGTTGCTGTCTTCTCTTGATTGCATTCTTCCACCGCCCTTTTGAAGTGGCAGAACTCAGTGGGGGTTCTAGGGAACTTCCTGACTGGCATAGGCCCCCTACTCTTTTCTGACCTCAGCATACTGTTTGATTGCCTTGCCACCAGCAGCTGCTGATCAGCTGCTCTTCCTCCAAAATAAAAGTGGAGGAAGCACACTTTTAAAATGTCTGTTTAACGCAACATGTAGTTTGACCCTCAGTGGGCTCCTTTAATCTTGAAGAGGTAAGGTATGCAAATAGAGAATTTTCTTGCACTGCCTTTCTTGAGTGCTCTATGGAAAGGCACAGCATATGCCTCATACATCCATCTAATTCAATGCCACAAGATGTGGTGATGGCTTTGAAAGATTAGGCAAATCCATGGACAGGTCTTTTCATGGAATTTTCTGTTCCCCTCGGTTGCTGAGGGGGATACAGCAGGGGATGGCTTTTGCCTTCAGGCGGTGATGTGGGATTCCTGGAAGCACCTCCTTGGCCATTGTGAGATGGTACCATAGTTGGGGTTCAAGAGAATTTGCCAGTCTTGGGGCATTGGCAAATGCCTGAATGTGCCACGCTGTGGAGCTGGCCTTGCTGCTTGGGTTTGTTAGATTGGTATTTTCAAAAGGTGTTTATGGTAATTATTGAAAGAAGATTATGGTTCTATGATTTTTTTTCCAATAAGATGTTCTGAGGAGCTGTAATGTATAACAGGACATTTGACAACTCAAGGAACCTCTTATGTTTTATCTAACTTCACTCAAATGAGAGACTTACAATCTGCCTATTTTTAGCCGACTACCGTAGACATCTAGAAAATGCAGTCTCCCAACCTTGCATTGGACAACCCCAATATGAATAAAAATGCTGAAAGACAGATAGATAGGCAGCACTGACATTAGATGATTGATTCCAGATCAGGTTTCCAATCTACACATTTGTACCAATATATCTGCCTGTGGCAGCAGTGTAAGGTGATGTTGTGTGGCTCTAGCTATAGGTGCATCCTATGTGCTTTGCCATTGCCATTATAAAACAATTAAAGTGTGCACATAGTTTCATTTAGTTAAAGCTGCCAGGCATCAGATGAACCACTGTCATTTTGCTACATGTAGAGATAATATCCTTTACCTAGTGCTAGAGAGAAACTATAGAAAGTTGTATTCACAAAAGGAAATTATGGGGAAAAAATACTGGGTTAGTCTTCTGTTGCAGAATTGTCCCTGAAGGAGCTGGAGAAAGATCAATGTGAATGATATTGAGACATCTTAATTTGGAGCTGGAAGCTTATTTAAGGTCTTGTCATGGTATAACCGTCTGTATTTCTTTATTTTTTAAAACAGTGTCCACATGAATGAACACAGCTCTAGTCTTCCAACAGCAGTTTGAACTACTTGTTCCAAGTTGCGGTGGCAGACATGAGTGGCTCCAAACCTGATATTCTCTGGGCTCCACACCATGTTGATAGATTTGTTGTATGTGACTCAGAACTCAGTCTGTACCACACTGAATCAGCTGTAAGTTCTGAACTTAAAGCAGGATCGCTGCGTTTATCTGAAGAAACTACAGCTACTCTTCTGTCCATTAATTCAGACACTCCATATCTGAAATGCGTGGCTTGGTATCCTAAATATGATCCTGAATGTCTTCTGGCAGTTGGGCAGGCCAATGGTCGAGTTGTCCTTACTAGCCTTGGCCAAGATCACAACTCAAAATGTAAAGATTTGATAGGAAAAGAGTTTGTTCCAAAACATGCTCGGCAGTGTAATACCCTGGCATGGAATCCCCTGGACAGTAATTGGCTTGCTGCTGGCCTTGATAAACATCGGGCTGATTTTTCAGTACTGATCTGGGATATCAGTAGTAAATACACTCCAGAAACTCCAGTTGCTACTGAGAAAGTGAGACTTTCAGCTGGAGATACTGAGGCAGGACTAGTTGTGACAAAACCACTTTATGAATTAGGGCAGAACGATGCTTGCCTTTCTCTTTCTTGGCTTCCACGGGATCAGAAACTTCTTTTAGCTGGAATGCACCGCAACCTGGCTATCTTTGACCTTCGAAATACAAGCCAAAAAATGTTTGTGAATACCAAGGCTGTTCAGGGTGTAATGGTTGATCCATACTTCCATGATCGTGTGGCTTCCTTTTATGAAGGTCAGGTTGCCATATGGGACCTTAGAAAGTTTGAAAAGCCTGTGTTAACTTTAACAGAACAACCAAAGCCTTTAACAAAAGTAGCATGGTGCCCGACCAGAACTGGATTACTAGCCACTTTAACCAGGGATAGTAATATAATCAAGCTGTATGATATGCAGCACACTCCTACACCTATAGGGGATGAAACTGAACCTACAATCATTGAAAGAAGCGTGCAGCCCTGTGAACACTACATTGCTTCCTTTGCGTGGCATCCCACCAACCAAAATCGCATGGTAGTTGTGACACCCAACAGGACTATGTCTGACTTCACTGTGTTTGAAAGGATCTCTCTGGCTTGGAGCCCAGTTACCTCTTTGATGTGGGCATGTGGGCGACACTTGTATGAGTGCACAGAAGAAGGGAAGGCCAATTCCTTAGAAAAAGACATAGCCACCAAAATGCGCCTCAGGGCTTTATCCAGGTATGGCCTTGACACAGAACAGATCTGGAGAAACCATGTTCTAGCAGGAAATGAAGACCCACAGCTGAAATCACTTTGGTACACTCTGCACTATATCCTTTAAAACAATGTTTGGGATGCAGGATGAGTATCACAACTGCACTCCTAGGTAGCATTTTTGCTGTGATGGCAGATGAAAGGGATATTACCTCCTAGCCTTGTTTGGATGCATTTATTTCTGATGCTTAAGAATACTGTTGCTCAAGGTGTGAAGGAAAGACTTTGAGTGGCCCAAAGCTACAAGTCGGCAAAAAGGAGCCAGGTAATTGCCTGGACAAGAGGTGAGGGATATAAGCAGCAGCAGAAACTTAGGACTCAGGTACATTGACACTAGCAGAATAGGAAGCGATGATCCAGTGATGGCAACAGGGATGATTGTGGTATTAGTGCAGGGGAGGTGGGCTGTCAGGGTTCAAAAGCCACAGGAGTCGATGAAATGGGAGAGAAGGTAGATGAAAAATGCGAGAGTTTGGGCTATGGATTTGACTCACGATGGGATTAGGAAGGTGCAGCCTTTTCAGGTTCTTTTAAGGGGTGAAGATGACTCTGACATTACACAGATAAACTGCTTTATTTAAACCAATAGTATTGTCTATGTGATACTTACAACATGTGATTGTTCCAATAGTTTGAAAGCTAATATTCCTTAGTGAAATGTGTGTTTTATTCTGTTCAGTTTATTGTCTGAGCCGTAGGTGTGATGATCAGTACAGATAACCTGAAATTAAAGTTAAGATTAAAATGTAAGAAATTCATTTTGCCCCAGAGCAATCCTGCATAATGTTTTAAACCATTAGGAAAAATACAGATATTAACAAAATTTTAATACCGAACCAGCCTATTAACAAACGTATGGGGTTTCCAAAAACATTGTCAACCAAAGAAATTGAGGAGTTTAAATTACCTTATGCCTGAAAAGCAAGTACATTCCTGGCTTTCCCTTCATCCCAATCCTAATTAAGGCCATAGTCAGACTTTGCAACCAGCTTGTGATATGTTATAGGTGACAGCTGTTCAGAGTGAAAAGTACTTCATATAAATTCCACTGGGTTAGAATTTATGTGCGGCTAAACAGCTCTTTGGATTCCAGCTATGGTTAATTTCTTTCAAGAGCTCAGGCAAGCCAAATCCAGTGGCAAAATAGACACCTCTAAGCCACAGAACACAGCAGTACAGTTTTTGCCCCATCCCATGTTACTAATATATTTCCTATACTTGAAAATACTTATGAAACAGTATACTGAAGATATGGATCAGAAATTCACAGGAAACAAAGGATCCTTAGTTTATGCAGGCATCAAATCTATTGTGAAAACCTCTATGGGTGAGTACATTTTGAATGAGTTGTTATTTAATAAAATGCCAAGTGTTTTTTTTAAATGCATGAATTTCAGTTTAGGCCTAATCTGCCCCATGATAAAAAATGAATGGTCCCATGTCCACCACTTTGAGATTCTTTGAGGAAGGGTGGAATGCAAATGCCTGTGATAACAAAAATAAAACCTTCCCTTTGAACTCTAATTCAGAGTGCATTTTCTGAAGCACATTTTGGCTCTCATGACATTCTGATTAGCCACTTAGTACCCCAAGCCAGATTCCTAAAAAATATTATTTTTCTTTGGTTTTCAAGAAAATAGTATTTTTTTTGCTAGGCTTGTGGCCCAAAGAAGAGCCACACGAATGTTTCGTAGCTGAAAAAGCCACCTCATTAGCAATACATCTATTTTCATCTTAGTAACAGACGTGTCATTAGATTGTGTTTTTCCATGTGTGCAATAAGTGCATTCCTCTTTAGGAACGACAGAGAACATCAGGCATAGCAGGAGCGGGTCTGACCGACAGTCAGATATTATTCAGTATCTGAGCGAGGAGAGATCATTGGCTTTGCAGCTTTGTGGTTGGATAAAGAAAGGCACAGATCTGGATGTGGAACCTTTTCTCCACTCTTTGGAACAAGAAGGAGAGTGGGAGCGAGCTGCTGCTGTTGCGCTTTTCAACTTGGACATCCGGCGAGCAATACAGATACTGAACAAAGGAGCTTCTTCTGGAAAAGGTACCTGTTCTGTTTTGGTGTCACTTTTGTAAGGTTTTTTTTAAAATTGTATTTTGTTTAGATATATGCATCTGTTAACTAGATGTTATGTTTTCTTTGGCTTTACAAAGAATTGGATCCAGAGGGGGCCCTCCTACATGCAAACAATGCTTTACAACACATATTAAAATACTGCATGAGAAAAATTGCACCAGATAGGAAGACATATTTCTGCTTATAGAAGCAGAACAACTGCTTGGAACCCAGGTATTATAGCCCCGTTCAACCACTTTGGCTTGTGCAAGTGTTTAAAGGACAGTGCTAGTGGCCATGTTCCTTCTGCTCATGGATCTTTGGATCCAACTCAGTGTGCTGAAAATATTGGCTGGATCTCAAATCCAATTCCATCAGTAATTGGAACGGAAACGTGAGCATTTCAGTCCTATTACACCACATTAATGTCACGGTTGCAGAGCATGTGTGAACGGTGGGACCAAAAAACCTCAACCTAAGCATTTACCGAATACTAGATCAAGTCTTGGAATTGGTCACTCTGAGCCACAGCTCAAAATTAAAAGTTGCACGTGAGGAAAGTGCAATGCATGAAATCACTCCTGTGGATAATTGTTACTTCATCCTGTATTAGAGGGCTTGTCTTGGCAAGACAGTTCATCGTGATCAAGAAGTTGCACCACTTCATAGAGCAAGTTATGTATTAGGCTCTGTGACAGCTGCTTTTTGGTAACACCCCTTCAGTAGTGGATTGCAGCACTTGAAAAGTACAGATTCGTATGTCATACAATCATAGAATAGTAGAGATGGAAGGGGCTTATAAGGCCATCGAGTCCAACCCCCTGCTCAATGCAGGAATCCACCTTAAAGCATACCTGACAGATGGCTGTCCAGCTGCCTCTTGAAAGCCTCTAGTGTGGGAGAGCCCACCACCTCCCTAGATAATTGGTTCCATTGTCATACTGCTCTAACAGTCAGGAAGTTTTTCCTGATGTCCAGCAAGAATCTGGCTTCCTGTAACTTGAGAGGGAAGTAGCACTAATGCTGGCAGGAAGAAAGAAGACAAAGTCTGGTGCTAGCAAGCGTGTATCTTTAATATGCTGTGTTAAAAGCCCGACGTTTGACAACCTTTCAAGTACTTGAAGAATGCTATCATGTCTCCCCTCAATCTTCTCTTCTCCAGGCTAAACATGCCCAGTTCTTTCAGTCTCTCCTCATGCCTTTTGAAACAAAAGGTTTTGACTTATTTTCAAAACATCCTATAATTTTGAAAGTGGAACCAGATGGCTTGAAATGTTGGTTACATTGTTTTTCCTCTGCAGGTGATCTAAATCTCAATGTTGTGGCCATGGCATTATCCGGGTATACAGATGAAAAGAACTCATTGTGGAGGGAAATGTGCAGCACTCTAAGGTTACAGCTGAACAACCCTTACCTGTGTGCCATGTTTGCTTTTCTGACAAGTGAATCAGGTTCTTATGATGGGGTTTTGGTAAGCTACTTTTGTTAACTTTAATGCCCTTCAATGAAATACATATAGGAGTAAATCTGGTCTTTGAGAATCTTTGGATACTGAAATAGGAACTTGATCTGGTAGTTCACATGTTAAAAAAATGGTCCTGGGTAGTGACTTGATGTCTTAAAAAGAATTTAGTAAACAATATGTAGTGGAGATGTTAATTCAAAAGGAAACAATGGACACTGGTTTAAAAGAAGATCTACTTCAACAAGTAGATCTTCAACAACATCTACTTCAGATATACTTAAGAGATTGGGTAATAGCCAGTGTTAGTCCTATGTAGAGTAGACCCATTGTAATGAATAGGATTGAAGTTAGTCATGATGAACTTAAGTCTCATTCATTGCAAGGCGTCTACTCTAAGTAGGATCAACATTGGATACTATCCATTGTATTCGTTTAGCATGTTTCTGTATGGTTGTTTTTCTTTGATCAATAGTCCTCACCCACTTCCCAGTTCCCCCAAATTTATGAGGAGGTGCTTGGAAATCAAACCAAATTGGTGCGACATATATAGCTATCAGCAACCAACTAGGAAAGAATATAGTTTCAGCATAATGATTTGGGATTAGTTTGAATAATTTGACATTATGGATTTCTTTTTTTCGAGTTGCAAGCAGTACATACTTTAAAACAATGTAAATATAGAATTGTTCTAAAATTTAATCAACCTTTTTTTAGGAACAATGACTTTTGTTTTAGCCTAATGCTGATATATTTTGTATTATTTCAGTATGAAAGCAATGTGGCTGTACGAGACAGAGTGGCATTTGCTTGTAAATTCCTGACTGATGCACAGGTGAGAGTATCAGATTTTCCTGCTTTCCCAATCTAGTGCCTTCCAAATGTTTTGGATTGCAACTCCCCATCTACCCCAGCCAACATAGCCAACGGTCAGGAATCCTGCGAGTTGTAGTCCAAAACATCCAGCAGGCACCAACTTGGGGGAGACTGCTCCAGGTCCTTTTTAGAAATCACAGTGGGTTGAGTAAGATCAGTAATAATATATTTGTGATGTCTGGCTATGTAACGTGAGTTATAGTACAGGTTAGTATGTATATTTATGGTAATGTTGTTTATGTCCTTTGTGTAGAGTTAATATGGTAAATTAATTAAGGCGGGAGGGGGGGAGAGAGAGTGAATGGAATGTTGGCGTGCTGGCGTATGATTGGTGGAGAGCATGGAGTGAGTGGAGTTTAAAGAGGGGTGAGTCAGATATTTAGAGAGCCAGTTGGGGTTTAGAGCTAGAGAGTGCAGGGACAATCTGTTTATTGTTTTGGGATATAGTTAGGTTATGCTAGGAATAAATGAAATGTTAATTTCAGAGCTTTTATGGAACACACAAATAAAACTTCTTTACCATCTTATGTGTAATTAATAAATTATAAGTTCTTTTGTTCACAGCATACAGAGTGGCATCTTTCATCCTAGGTGGTCTCTCAGTGAGAACAAAGGCATTAAATAAAGGTTATATGGTGGAAGCAGTATTAAGGGAGCAGTCAAGCTTAGTGGGGGAAAACAGCATTCCTCAAACTGCGTGTGAGGGTATTTAAAGGGAAGGGTTGAAGTGTAAGGAGAGACCCCTCTTTTACACAGAACAAATGTACCCATAGCCTCAGGGACAGGATCCCAAGGAGAGGGATAAGACAATACTCTTTGATGTTTGTCATTCTTTTGGGTGGGGGTGGGGGAGGATTTAACAAAGAATTTTATGGCCATACCTATAATATCCAATTGGAACAAGGGTAACTTTTTACTATTTGAATGACCTTTGTACAGTCTTTTAAATAGTTCAAATTGCTTCTTGTTAGCTAGTATACAGACAGGGAAGTGTTTCTTAAGCTGAAAGGTTGGAGATTCTTTCTTTTAGGCCATTGATGCATCACAAATGAGGCGTTACATGTGAGCTGGTGGGCTAGTAACGTTTGTGGACTTACTGCCTTTACAGAACGTTGGCATTGAATCTAATTTTGTTATGTATCCTGTTAGAAACATTTTGAAATTGAGTACACTTGATGGATAGTTTTTATTACTCTTATTGCTGAACAGTGATAATTCAATAAAACAATCAGGCTCTTGATGCTGTAATGCTGAGACATTCCACATTTAGTTTTAGGAATGGGGAATTCTGGGACAAGAGCCATAGATCTTCTTTTTTTAAAAAAATAGCTAAACAGATTCATTGAAAAACTAACAAATGAAATGAAAGAAGCTGGGAACCTCGAAGGAATCCTACTGACAGGACTCACAAAGGATGGAGTGGACTTAATGGAAAGTTACGTTGATAGAACCGGAGATGTTCAGACAGCAAGCTACTGTATGCTGCAGGTTTGTAGCTCTCTGAAATAATCACAGATTTCAACGCCTATGTTTTATGAACCTTTGTGACGCATAATTTATTATCCTACTTCAATTTTGCATAATATGAAGCATCTCTAAGAAGATGCTTTTTCATGGGTGTTTTTTTTTTTTGTCCAGTTCTCTAAAACATTCCTTTCCATCCTGTGGTTTGGGGGAAATCACAGATTAATCAAGAGTCCATAAAACAGGAGCAGAACCCTTCTTGAAAATTCTAGCCAGCTTCCTATTCTATTCTTGCCTCACCAAAAATCACAGGATTTCTACTCAATTTCAACACAACAATTCATTCTTCCTATTTGTGTATGTTTTCTTAGTTAATTAATGTCTACATTTTTAGTTGATTAATGTCTACATTTTTAGGGTTCTCCCTCTGATGTACTTAAAGATGAGCGGGTTCAATATTGGATTGAAAACTACCGGAATCTATTAGACGCATGGAGGTTTTGGCATAAACGAGCGGAATTTGACATCCATCGTAGTAAGCTGGATCCCAGTTCAAAGCCTTTAGCACAGGTTAGTGTTCTAATTTTTCTGAATGAATAAATCTAGCTGATGCCCATAAACTGGCAGGGCTGAGGGTGATTGTCACAACTCTAAATGGTTCACTTGGTTTTCATTATAAACTTAAGGCAACAGGTAGTGTTCCTGCTTCCTTACATGCGAATTATTGTTGTAAGTTTCAGTAATTGTTGTAACTTTCAAAGCTCTTTTTGGACTCTTACGTTACTGGATTCTACTATATTACGAAAGCAAAAATGTTCCAGTGAATAAACCGTTGCGTTACAATTGCATTACTTAAAAGATGTAAGAGAGATTCTGTTTTTCTCCCTTTTTATCTGCAAGGTATTTGTAAGTTGCAACTTCTGTGGAAAATCAATCTCCTACAGCTGCTCAAGCATACCACATCAGGGCCGAGGTTTTAGTCAGTATGGTGTAAGTGGATCCCCAACCAAGTCAAAAGTCACAAGTTGTCCTGGTTGCCGCAAACCTCTTCCTCGCTGTGCGCTTTGCCTAATAAATATGGGCACTCCAGTGTCCAGCTGCCCAGGTAATGCCTCCCATTTTGTTGAATGCACCCAATTAATTCACAGTCTTGTAACTTTAATGTAAATGTTTGTTTTGCTTAACTGCTTTCCATTGCCTATCATATATGAATGGGTTTCAATTAGAGGCTTTGACTTTCATTTTATCAACTTCTGCCTCATTTTTGTTGTTGGGATATGGCTTTCCTTTAATTCATCCTTAAGTGAAGCCTTCTTCTAATCCTAGCATGGGCAGAATTCAAGATTATGAAATTTACTTTGTTTTTTCTTTGAACACTAGGATCTACCAACCGGAGCCACGTGTATAATAATGGGTCAGAAAGAGAGGCAGACACACACTTAGAATTAAGGAACAGGGAACCTCCAAGTGCATATCAGTCCAGGAATGCATTATCATAGTCCTTTTACACAAAAATTAATTGTTTCTTCTCCACCCCCAAGCATTTTTCATTTCAGAACCCTAATTTTGGGTGGCAGGGGGAGTTATTGCTATTGTTATAAACAGTCAGAAATCCTTGGTATCTATTGCAAATGACCAAGTAGATCCTTTTTTTTTTTTTTGAAATAATTTTATTAATTTCAACATAATAACATAAACAACACATAAAATACATACATAATCCTCCACATTCCCCCCCGTGCACCCCCAATCCAGGAGACCTTCTCTTAATCTTTTATTCTATCCAGAAATTTATCGACTCTTTTGAAGGTGTTTGTCCCTTCCCCGATCTTAATACATATTCCAACAGGGGACTCCATATTTCCCCAAAATCATTTTTACCGGACATTCCCCTCTTTAATTTCATTTTACAAGTCAGCATATCATTCAGTGCCATATCCCATATTTCTTTATACCATTCTTCTATTGTATAGCTTCCTTGTCCTTTCCAATTTTTTGCGATCATTAATCTAACTGGTGTCAGGAGGTTGTTTATCAATTCTCTCTTATTTTTATCCTCTTCCCCTTTATCCCATATTGCTAGTAGAGCAAGCTTCGGGTTTAATTCCACTTTACTTCCCAATATTTCACTTATTTCCTTAAATACCAAGTAGATCCTGATCTACCATCTACCCATTCCTATTCTAATCCACATGCTTCCCTACACCGTGTGCTTTTTCAATATAGTCCTGTTTTTCAATATAGTCTTTGTTTTAAATGTCAGCACTCTGGCACACAGAGAGACGGTACCTGGGGTAAGTTTGAACACCTGACTGAGAAGTAAGAATTCTGGAATTCTAAGGGCCATTTTAAATTTTATGTGTTCAAAAACATTTAAATATGTAAATCATGGCTGGAATCCAAAGAGCTCCTTTAGGTGTACGCTAGGGTTTTGATGCAACTAGGAAATCTTTGATGTTTTTGCTTTAAATATGCACATGCGCACGCATACACACACACCATATAAAATCACAATCCACTTTGAAAGTCTGTTTCAAAAGTGGTTTGCCATGTGGCCCAAAGGTGGCTTGTATGTGCAGGACTACTTCTGCAGTTCTTTGCATCTTAACTTCTTTCTGGCAATTTCACACATCACTTACAGTGGAAATATAAATGCTGAGAAGGACTGTCGACTTTAGCCACATTATATGCACATACTGACCCGGTTTGCATGATTAAATAACCCAAGATTTGTTAATCATGGGTTGTTTGGAAGCATACAGGAGTAAGCGTGCTGGCTCCCAACTGCTTTCCCACTCCCAACGTGTTAAACGACCCAGGTACACTCCATTGCTGGATTGTTCTCTGTGATGTGCAAACACAGAACTCTGGGTTGTTGAGGGAGACACAACCCAGGGTTTGCCCTTAGGGTAGTAGCCAACAGTGCCATCCTGCAAACTCAAATAGCATTAGCATAGCTCTGCTGAACCTTTCTGTTGTGCAAGCAGTTGTGCATTACACTTGCAAAATGGGGTGCACAACTGTGCTTGTGCAAGCATAACTTTAGATGGATTCTCCGCTTGCTCATAGTTTGGAACCTAGTTTTCGCTAGCATAGTGCGACTTGTGCTAGTGGAATGGCACAGTGGGATACTGCCCTTGGGTTTTAATTCTGGATTGCATCTCCTTCAACAACCAAGAGTTTTAGGTTTGCATATCATGGAGAACAACCCAGGGATTTAGCATATCGGAAGTGGGCAAGTGGTTGGGAGCCAGCATGCTTGCTTGCTTCTGTATGCTCCCAAGCAACCCACAGTTAAGAAATACAAATAATTGTGCGAATCAGGTTACTGTGTGGTGGCTACACTTGACTAAATGTCTTTTTTTTTTTACCCCTTTCCCTACAAGAAGTGCTTCCTGTATAGGAAATTTTAATGCTTGAAGGGGCCCTTGCTAATTTCCCTCAAAACCTGGAGCCAAGCATGAGATCTTAGTTTGTTAAAATAGCTACAATTGTCAGGTAATCTAATCATTAATTTGTATGATATTTGCATATTTTTTTCTTTTAAAATCTTCATAAAGGAATGTGGAAATTAGCTAATTACATTTAACCCGAGGAGTGTAACTGTCTGAGATGCTGACTACTAGATTGCATTTTTCCCTCCTGAATTATTTAATGTTAGAACTCTTGTTTTCCCTGCCACTTCAATCTCTTCTAATTTTAAGCAACGCTTATTACAATGGAAGCAAAGGCACTGTAAATATTTTCTTATGCATAGGAGGATCCAAGTCTGATGAAAAGGTGGATCTCAGCAAGGACAAAAAATTAGCTCAGTTCAACAACTGGTTTACCTGGTGTCACAACTGTAGGCATGGCGGTCATGCTGGACACATGCTTAGCTGGTTCAGGTAAGGAAACAAAAGTTAATGTGTTGCGTAAGTCATACAGCTGTGCTGCCCATATCCCTCCTATCTAAAACCTGGATTTGTAGGCCAGTATGTAGTACTAAAATTCTAATTCTATAAAATGTAAAGCTACAAAAGCACTGAGAAGTGAGACCAGAGCCCTAGAAACACCCAGACTAACAGCAAATGAAAGGGCTGCTTATAAACCTACGGACAAATTTGATATATTTAATGTTTGGTTACACTATTTCAAAATATGCAAAAAATTAAAATCTCCATCTATTTTGTCATTGCAAAAAACAGATGTGACATCCATAATGTGGAATGGGCCATAGAAAATAGATAATATTTAAGAAGGAAACACAGTTCAGGATTCATTCTCTGCAATGCTTGAATTCATCTCTCAGAAGTAATGTTTAATGGTACTTATTGAATGAATGCAGTCAGTATATTTGCCTGGATTCTATAAACACGAAGTATGATTCTCGAAGTCCAAAAGGCAGGATCCAAAGAGCTATTTCAGGCATGTTCAAGAGCTTGTGTGTGGCCTTTGGGGATTTTTGTATCTTCTTCCCTTGACCAACAGTCCTCAGTGCTCTATCACATACTGATTTTGAAGTTCCCATTAAAAAAATGCTTGCAATGAGGCATGGGGGACTCTGAGAAACAAGTCTTTGTGGAACTAGCTGTGCATGGTCCTTTGGATCTTGGCCTTAGCTCTTAGTCTTTCTTTGTAAAAAAATGTTTCTCTAGAGAGACTCGGGCAGTTGAATGGCTTTTTTGCACTTTACACTTTGGTGTTAGGGCATGTTTTTCTCTGGGTCTTCTTATATGGTTATTAAAAGCATTTGATCCCTGTTATCCTGCATGACCTAAGATTGTAGGATCAAGCTTCCCATTATTATCACAATAAATGGCAGCTGACATGTTGTTGTTGACACTTGAGGCATGTGGTTTGCTCAATATTTATCTCAAAGCAGCTGTATTACCCTTTAAAATCTATGTCCTTCTTTCTAGAAGCTCTTAACACATTAGTTTTAGCTCAGAGCTCTATACAGATGCATTTACAAATAGTTCTAAGGGGAACGGACATAATGTTCCACTACAATCAATTGACATTTCCATGTAACATATTTAGGATCAAAGGGGTGGGACATTTATATACAAGAACATTTTGTACCTTGTTGTAATACATTACATGTCGCTTGTTGTTTTACATCACATTCTTACATTCATCCTTCCATTTCTATTAGTCATAATCACCAAATAAATTTCAGTCGTGTAGTCTGAATAATATGCTCCATTCCTAAAATAAGGATTGGACCGGACTTCAGAGGCACCTGTAAAATGCAGTTTGTGATATACTAAGCTTGGAGAAATCTTATAGCTAAAATGAAAGGGGTTGTGGAGTAGATTATAGGAATGAGCAGCTCTGGAAAAAGGAGATTTTTATCCAACTTAATTGTAAAATTTCATATTGCTCATACTTCTCTGCACTCAGTTACACTTTATATTTGTGTCTTGTTTTGTAAGCTCCTTCTACTAAATACCAAAGTGCTTTATTCTTCTTTTGTATGGGAGAAAAATCTAAATTTCTTTTTGCTACAATATGCTGCCAAATAGACAAAGGGGGGGGGGGGGGAGGAAGCGCGTGAACTTTTTTTTTTAAAAAAAATGCTTTCATACAATCTTAATGCTACTTTTCCTTTCTTGTCCAGGGACCATACTGAATGCCCTGTTTCTGCTTGCTCATGTAAATGTATGCAGCTGGATACAACAGGGAATCTCATCCCAGCAGAGATGGTCCAGCCATAAAACAGTAGAGCTTGAATAAGGACCTTCAGATCATGGGCCCTCTCTAATAGGTGTCCTTCACAGCCGAAACACTTACCTCAGAACAAATCACTCATGACTTGCCTGTAATAGAAAAATAAATCATTCTATCACATCAGCAATTTGTTTGGATGGTTTTGATGTGCTTTGCATAGCTATGTACTGTTGGACTGAGTCTTCAAGTGTGTCATGTAGACTCTGCTTAGTGGGCTGTGAAGCAATTAATTTCAGAGGCATTTATAGAGGCTTCATTGAAATGTGAAGAACCCATCAGAAAGACTTTCAGCATTACATTGCCCAGACCTTAAGGTTTCCATCTGAGATGAACCAGTGTGTTGTGTACTGTGTTCCATAATCTTTCAAAAGACTCTATTGAAAACTGTTCTTGGAAAGACGGTGTCCTGAGTCATGCTGTTGTATATTTATTATGTCCAAATAAATGTTTCTATCTGCATTTTTCCAGCTTAGATATCAAAGCACATTAATGTTCCCATCTATGATTTGCTCACGCAGCAGTACCATTCTGTGACATTCCAAAGGCAATCTTTGGGGTAGTTAAGCTCTTGTTTAACTTGTATGAGTAAATAATAAGGTCCCAAATTTCATTATGACATGCTCTGTGGGCTCCCAAAATTATTATAAATGGGGTTTAAAAGTTCCAAATCAATGGTTAAGTACTGGACTAGACAAACATGCCAGCTCAAAGACTTGAAATACTTACTACTGAAAAATTAAGCCATACCTATATTCCTAAAATATCAGTGTGAATTACATAATCCAAATTCTGCTTTGGGTCAAAAGGACATTCATTTGAAAACCTCACAGTATAATTTGCAATGATCAGCCTGATACAGTACAGTTAAAGTTCATTTACAACATTTGGGTAACATTGGATGTCACTTGCCATTGTTGTAGTGGCTGCTCATGCCAAGCCTTCATGTGCAACAAGATTTCTCCTGAATACGGTAACACAAAATCTGTTTTAAAGTATGTGACAAACAGGATTGGGGGGGGGGAGTGGATAATATGTCAATTTATTGGTAAAATAGAAGAATAACGCATCTTCAAGAAAAGAACACAGAAGATACACTAACTGATACGGTAAATATGGTGTAACTGTTCTGTTTAGTTTTCTAATTAGCAACAAAACAAAAGCATACCATTCAATTTTTCAATAGATAATTAGAAATTTGAACTTCTTTTGCACATTTTCAATGCAATTTAGTACTTTTTTGTAATGTATTATAGTTGCCTGACAATCTTATATTTTTGGTTTTAAATATAGGGGCTTGAAACCAAAGAGCCATGTGCAATATTCTGTGCATGCACCTTGGCTTTCCTGCCTCTTTTCCCACTGTAGTCCCTTGTGCTTCCTGAAAAGCCAATTGTGAGGGTTTGTGGTGCAGGGCCTGCAGCTGGGGCTGATGGAAATCAGAAGTTGTACGTGTGTCCATGCATGCATGGAAGCTACTTGCACACAGGGCATTCCAGATCCAAGGTACATTATTTGTAGACAGACAAGATTTTTAAAGGGACAAATGACTTTAATAAAAAATATTTATTTTTATGTATGCTGTTACGTTGACTTTTATTGTAATTGCCTTGGTCAAAGGCTACTTCCAGTCAGAATTGCATTTTTACTATTGATCTATATTGAGATGCACATCACAATATCAAAGCTATTGTATTTTTTGTAACATTGACAAAATATTAGCAGCTGCTTTTAATAATTAGATTTCTATAATATCTGGAATTAATTTTAAGCCAGTAAGAGCAATGTATAGACTTTATTTTTGTGCCCTTGTATTTGAAGTATTAAAAGAGCATGGATAACTTGGGTGTCTTCTTCCCTTCTGTAAAAAGGGTAAGCGGTAACTAGGTATTGTTAATGTAAAATCTGGGTGTTTAAAAGCAGTATGCATATATGCTTTTTGAGAATGTAGAACTGCCCTACCGTTTAAATGAATAAAATCTGTGTGCAGTGAAGTTCACTATGAACATCGTAGCACTCTGGATCAGCATCTTAAGGGTTTAATAGCTGCACCTACAGTGTCAGTTCTCAAGCATTTGGGCAGTTGTGTATTGCTATAGACCTCTTTGCTATGTTAATACAGCTGCTTCTCCCCTTGAAATGGTAGAATAAAAGTTTGACCTGCAGTTTTTATTAAGATTACTGTTTCGTGTCCTTCATATAACTGATTGGTGCTGCAACAGCTCAGGAAGGGACTCCTTGTACCATACTGATAGTGTTGTGCTCTAATTTTAACACAGGGCAGCCTTGGATGTTACAATTTAAATTAAAAAGGGGAAATACAACTTTTGACAAGTAGGTTTTTGCCTAAAGTTTTATCTTTATTGGGAATCTGCTATGTTTTACTGTCTTTTTCATTATAATTTAAGAATGTACTCTATGAAACTTTGAACTAAAGAATATCCCTCTAGCTTGTTTTTTCTTGTAAAGAGCTCAAATGAATTAATGATTCCACCCACTTCTACAGATGTAAAATTTCTGGATATTTTGAGGCTATGGAAAAAACTCTTTTCTGGGGGGGGGATTCAGAAAAACAGAAATTTTGGGGGAAATGAGTAAATAAGCAATATTTATTTTTTTATTACTCTTTACAGATCTAAAGTCATTTTATTGCTTTAAGACAGCCTTCCCCAACCTGGTGCCTTCCAGATATTTTGGACTTCAACTCATATCAGCCTCATATGGTCAATTGTCAGGAATGCTGGGTACTGTAGTTCAAAACATCCAGAGGACACCAGGTTGGGGAGGGCAGCTTAATGTTCAGCCTTTCTGTTCCTAATTTTATTTTATATATACCTCAGTTTGCTCATAAAAATACTAGATTATAAAACTTTAAAAGTAAACTCAGTAAACTTATAATTATTGTCTGAATAGCTTAGAACTACATTAAATGACTACTACAGCATCAGAACCACAGGACTCTATAGAACATAACCCAAGAATCCACATTTACGGTAATGAATGCACAATGGTGACTACTCACATTTAGGAAACTGGGCATAAATGTCTGATCAGTAAAATATAGTTTAGATCAATACTTTTAATATGGAATGAAAGAAATAGCTGCTGGGAATCTTACAGAAAGGATTAAAAAACATTTCCCTTTTGGCTTCTTTATTTCCAATCATTTTACATCTCTAGTCTTTGTATAAAAGTGTTCTTATGATACAAGATTTTAGGGGGGGGAATTGGGGGGGGGGAGTAACGGCTGGATAACAATTTATGTATTTTCTGGCAAAATGTGTTTATATGAATCACTCAAATAGTTTCAGACATACAGTCAAAGCTTTGTCTGATAATTACCAGTGCCACATTCAAAACCATTTCAGTAGTGTTGGAGAATGTTGCCTTTATGATTCCTAACCTCAAACTATTTCCCGTGTTCTCCTGGCAAGTCTTCACAGTCACAAACATAATACAATGAAAGATGCTGCTTGTGTCTTTTTAATCCTTACTTCACCATCATTGTGTCTACTCACAATGGTGGTGAGGGTAATTCTTGAAATAGGCCCTGGAAAGCAGCAACTTGAGCCCTCAAAAGCCTTCTGTGACCAATTTGCAGATAAAGTCATATCTACGCCTTGTTTTAAGAATCAGATGGGTATGACCAGAATGCCATCTAGGTTTATTATTACATATCTTACAACTTGAAGATAATGGACAAACTGCAGTCAAGCACATGTTCTCTGGATCCTTGTTCAGCCTGGCTTGTGAAATCAGGCTGGGCTGTGTATCTGGACCTCCAAGGTGATTAATGGCTCCTTGACAGAAAGTGTGGTCCCCACTTGCTTAAAGAAACCTAGGTTCAGTGGTTTATAATTACCCCCACCCCTGTCAAATCTTCCATTATTGGGCAAGGTTTGGCAGAGCCTTTGCAGATCTGAGAATGAAGCAAATGGGACACCAGCTAGAGCACAGGTGGAAGAAAATGTGGGCTAAATCCAATCTAACACAGTCCATTTTGTGTGTTTATTCTGTGGTGATGAGGGTGATGAAGGAGATGAAGGATTTATTTTCTACTTCCATTGCATCTTCAAGGGAGATGTTGTCCTGTGGAGCTTTTCTGGCTGGGAGAGCTGGTTGCACCCTCAGTGGCACATTATGAAAAATTTGCAAGGTATTTTAAAGATGAAGTTGCTTGTGACTTAAAGGTTCCACAGTTAGTCTAGTCCAGTTGTATTGGATTAGTTTCAGTTGTTGAAGCCTTAGGACGCAGATGAGGTGCTTGGTTATGTTTGGTCAACAATTTGTATGCCTGCCCCTTGCCCCTCCTGGCTTATTACATGTAATAAAGGATATTTGGCTAAGTCAAGGAGTTTATAAGTTCCTCTTTGACAGAAGGGAAGTACTAGCCCTTTTAAAAGAGATAATGAGCAGGACGTTCCTGAAGAAACCTAACTTGGATGATGAAAAGAACTATAGGTTAGTGGCCAATATTCCCTTCCTGAGCAAGGTGCTCAAGAAAATGGTCACCAATCAATTTCAGACACTCTTGGATGAAAGAAATTGTAGATCCATTTCAATTTGGTTTCAGGCCTGGATTTGAAACAGGTCAACCTAAATACTAGCTAAGTTAAATGCAAATTGCAAACACCGTCTGAGACTCCCAACACACAGTAGGTTTCACTTTCTTGTCTGTTTTTACTGCACAGATATTACTACTTAAATATACAATAATAAATTTCTTTCATGAAGTATCATAACAACAGCTTGAAAACAGCAGTTCTTTCATTACATGTGCTAACAGCAGTTCAAAAAACATAAATTTGTTTATAACAACCACAGTTTGATAACCACAATTTGTTTAGTTTCAAACAATAATTTGTTTACAGTAATCATTTTTTGATATCACCAGTCTGATCACAGAAGTTTTTCTATTACAAGTTTGTTAATCGCACTTGGTATACAGCAATTAGTTTAACGAGTATCCGGTATTTATCTCGTTTCGACTCTTCTTCAGAAACATTTAATTATTGAGCATTCTGTAAACATAATGAACATGCTTTAATGAAACCTCGAGTCCTCCCCACTCATAACGTATGTCTGATATTATATTAAAGCATGTTCATTATGTTTACAGAATGCTCAATAATTAAAGAAATGTTTCTGAAGAAGAGTCGAAACGAGATAAATACCGGATACTCGTTAAACCAATTGCTGTATACCAAGTGCGATAAACCAATTGCTGTATACCAAGTGCGATTAACAAACTTGTAATAGAAAAACTTCTGTGATCAGACTGGTGATATCAAAAAATGATTACTGTAAACAAATTACTGTTTGAAACTAAACAAATTGTGGTTATCAAACTGTGGTTGTTATAAACAAATTTATGTTTTTTGAACTGCTGTTAGCACATGTAATGAAAGAACTGCTGTTTTCAAGCTGTTGTTATGATACTTCATGAAAGAAATTTATTATTGTATATTTAAGTAGTAATATTATCTGTGCAGTAAAAACAGACAAGAAAGTGAAACCTACTGTGTGTTGGGAGTCTCAGACGGTGTTTGCAATTTGCATTTAACTTAGCTAGTATTTAGGTTGACCATTTTGAATAAGGGGTGCGTGCATTAGCATTATTTCATAACAGTTGCAACCTTTAGCCTTTTTTGAGTATTCTGGATTTGAAACAAACAGCATTAGTTGCCCTGTAAGAACCTGTGGCAGGAGAAGGTCAAGGGGAATATTAGGTTTTTAGATTTTCACACTGTTTAATTTTTTTGCTGCTGCTGTTTATATTTTGGATTTATGTACTCTCCCCTCCCTTGCTACTGGTTTTATGATGTGGTTCTGTTACCATTTTTGTTTTGTATTTTATGTTTTTATTTTACCTGTACAGTGCCTAGACAACTCAGACTATTGGGTAGTATAACAGTGTAAGAAATAAATTCAGAGCATTCCCCTCTCCCTTGAACATGCTTAAAGGCTGTTCTAACAACGCTTACAGGCACACCAAAAACAATCAAAAGGGAAGGTTTGAAGTCACTTTTCTTCTCTCAACCTCTACTAGTGCACTATTCTTAATTTATCTTAATCTGTCCACTTCTCTTATTACGATACCTCTAGTCTAATATTTTGTTACCGAAGATGAATAGAGAACACCAATCACATCCAAAAAGTTTAATATTGGAAGATACAAAAAGACTCACAATATATCATTGCTGTAACACACAGATTGGATGGTAACCTAGACATGTGATGCATCAAATCATTTGGCAGATGTTCCACACTGAAATTAGTATAACTTAACGTATCAAAAATAGTGTGGCTAGTCAACCTGTGATATTGCAACTTAATACACAGTCTTCTAAAGTTCTGTCACCATTCTGTTAAGGGCAGACAGTGACTCATATAATCTGTTTAAACATTTCACCAGAGATAGATTTGTCTTCATCAAGAATGCACCATTACTTAAGTCCATTGGGAAGGATATAATACAAAATCCAAAAGTTTCTGTACTATACCATAGGCTTACGAGACTGTCTCAAATGCATTTTAAGCCAACTTATTTCCTGGTAAGATCCTTGAATAATTCTGTTCAGTAAGCATCACAGAATTGTCCACTCTGAAGTTGTCATGAAAATTGTCAGTCATGCATCAGTACCAAAAGGGTAGTACTCAGGAAAGTCATGAATAGCTTTTAAAGCTTCATTATACAGTGAGAGATCTGAAAGAAACAGGCAGAAAATGAAAAAGGAATTTACTAGTGCAGCTGGAACTACACTACACCCAACAAGTAGAGTACTAGCATTTCATTTTTAAAGAAATCCCCAATTCCAAAGTATCATGTCTAAGTCTGAATAGGAATTAAATTGCAATAAGTATGTTTGACCACCACTTTCTCAGGTTTGCAAGAGTATTCACAACAGTCCTCTTTCAGTAAGCTAAAATCAAACAAACCAGTAAGTACAAAAAAGAAGGGGGAAAAATCATTTCCGGCAGGAGTCTAAGCTTGAGGCATATAATTGATTTTGTACATTAACAGAAAAAAAAATCTGCTTGTCTAGACATCAGCAGATGTCTAGATCAGGAGAATTCAAGAGAGAAGCTTACTCAAAATTATGAAAGTCACTGAAAAGGTGAATTTGCAATGCAGAAGTAAATAATTTACTTACCAAACAGGTTTTTATCTTCTCTGAATTGGGTATATGACATACAGATGATGTTTAGTTGATTTGTAACTCTTCCTACTACTTCAATGACTCCAGAGATCTCTTCTTCAAGCTAACAAAGCAGATGAGTCAGTTAACGCCTTCAAATATTAGGAATTCTACAGACATCCACCTACAACTTCACCTTGTACTTATCTTTGTTACACTTAACACTGACCAATGTGCTTAAGAACATTACAAAAGTTGATGTTCATTTTAAGGAGAAGTGTAGATTTTTTTTATAGGACACAGTAGCATAGAAACGACTCCACCCATAGGTAGAGCTAGTATTTCACACATCACATAGTGAAACTATGGCATTTACTACCACAACATGGCAACAAATCTGGATGGCTTTAAAAGGGTATTAGACAAATTCATGGAGGATAAGGCTATCAATGGTTACTAGTCCTGATGGCTATATGCTTCCTCCAGTATTGGAGGCAGTAAGTCTGTATATACCAGTTGCTGGAGAACACAAGTGGGAAAGTACTATTACACACAGGTCCTACTTGTGGTTTTCCCACAGGCAGCTGTTTGGCCATTGTGTGAACAGAATGCTGGACTAGACTGACCTATGGTCTGATCCAGCATGGCTCTCATGTTCATTCTTTCTGGAACGCCTGTGTGGATCACCTACATTATGTCATCTCTTCCTTCAAATTCCTGCTCAAAACCCTTCTCTTGACAAAGAGTTTGGCTTAACTGCTATACTTATCTGGGCTTTTCTTTTCTCCTCACCCAACTCTCAATTTGACACTCTGCTTGGGGAAGGAATCTATCTTTTGCTTCAGTTAATCTGTAACACAGTTACACAGATAGTGTAATACCAATTAATACAGGTAATAGTAAAATAATGTATATGACTTAGGGTGGATAACGAGCAAGCCACAGAAAACTCCACAGGAGGAAAAATAATATTGATAGTGAAAATGTGTGTTTTTAAATCTTTTGCAACTCATCAAAACATTGTTCTGCAGCAAAATGCCTTTGCTGCAGTTTGAAGGTGCATGCAGGTGACTTTTGGCACTAGAATGAGTTACTAGTGTCATTCCTTTATATTGCGCCAATATTAGGATTACAGTAGTTTGTTTGGGCTGGGGCTTAAATCCTGAATCCCTCACTCATAAACTAAGCTCCTAAACCAGTACTACAAAGATTGATAAGTTAGATTCTACCTCTAGAATTAAAGCCAACAGATGCCTGATACTCCAAAAGATGTTAAGTGCAAGAAATAGAAAGCTTTCCAAAGGATAGTCATACTTACAGGTGTGTTCAGCTCAACAGTTGCAGTTTTTCCTTCTCCGTCCACTAGGAAGAAGAATTTCCCTGATGGATGGATCTACAAACATGTTAAAGCACCTTATTTCTAGAGAACTTTTAATCCTACATAGAAAAATCTTACATCAAATCTTGCCCAATTTAACAACATGAAATAGAACCAAAGTTAATGGTGTGCTGTTAATGAAGTGGTTATAGGAACTGTGGCACACATTTAGGTGAGGCCTGCCTATCCTAATACTATGGGCATCAAGCACATGATTATTGATAACTTGAAATGTTTCTACCAATAAATATACAAACATTTCTACCAATACACAAATACACACAATTCTAGCAATGCTCAGCTTTAAAAAGAACAGTCAAGAGTGGAGAAATAAACAGTGCAGAGTCTGGCAATTGACTATGTCATAAGAACATAAGAAGAGCCATGCTGGATCAGACCAAGGGTCCAGCACTTTGTTCACACTGTGGCCAACCAGCTGTCAACCAGGGGCACATAAGCAGGACATGGTGCAACAGCATCTTCCCACCCATGTTTCCCAGCAACTTGTGTATACAGGCTTACTGCCTGATACTGGGAAGTCTTTGGCTAAAAACTCAGCAAGTGCTCCTGTAATACCCCTGGTATACAGATATTTCTGTGACAGCATGTAAACGTGAAATACACATGCATCTTTTAATAAGGGCAATGCAAGCCATCCATAGGTATTTCTCAACAGCTCATAAAATCTACAAAATTAATTGCATGATCATCACAGAGCACTTGAGGAGCATAACTATGTCTGAAGTAGTAGAAAAACTATGAAAGGGCTCCAAGAAACAGACCTAAAAATCAAGCAGGGCAAAGAAACACATACAAAACCTTGGATATGCTTATCTTTCCCCTCTCACTATGTTGCTTTGACCCAATTACATTTTACTTTTTTTTTTTGCTAGCTGCCTGCCCCCTTTCTGCTGAAAAGAGGCAGAATATAAATATAACAAGGGCACAATCTTACACATGTTTAAATAGAAATACGGCCAACAACTGTAAGGACGGGCTTGACTGCATTCCCCAACAAGCATAGATAATTTGTAGGTCACAGAAATACCTAAATATACATAGGATTGTGCCCTAAATCTATTGCTAGGTTGCTGCACTTTTGTTCTATGGCTCTTCTTGTGTTTATGCAAATTAATCTCAAGGAAGCTTAATTAACAGCAGAAGCAGTGGAGGCCAGTGGCTCCGATTTCATTGGGGCTGTGAATCCATTCTGGCTGGGTTCAGCATCTTGAATAGCTCATTTAACGTTCTGGCTGGCTCTGATTGAAACTCAGAATGTATCACAGCCCCAATGAAATCGGAGCCACCACCCTCCACTGACTGGACGTACATATCTCACAGTGGCTGCCACATCGCAAGTGTCAGCATTGCATAAGCAGAGACAACATTGGCGGGAATAAGAAAATAAATTTTGTTTGGGGAGGAAATACAACTGCCAGCATGCTGGCAGTTTTTTTTTCTATGAATGCATAGGATTGCGCCCTAAGTTAATAAGGGACCAGGATTTACGTGAAAAAGCTCGATTCCCCAGCCGCTTGAGGTACACGTGTCATTTCCCGGGCCAAGTGAGGCCTAGCCCGGCAGCATCGAATGTCAAGAAGGGGGAACCGCCCCGTGTTTTCCTCATACCTTTTCCAGGCGTCCCACGAAACAGACGGACTTTGTAACATATTGCGCTAGCTGACTGGCGGATACGCGAACCCGGGGCCCTTCTAATACGTCCGCCATTTCGGAGCCAAAGACAGAACCAGCCAAACCTCCTCCCGCGCGTTCTCTATCTTTATTCTAACCACGTTGGCGGGAAAATTCTACTTCCGCCCCCTTCGCGGAGCCCGGGGTCGGTTACCACGGCAACTAGGGACGCCTGGAAGATTGAACGTGCCCTCCAATACCGCCCCAGAACGTTCGTTACGCAGCTAGGTTTTCGCCATGTACGTCATTTCCGAGTCGAGAGAGTGCTCGCGCGTGCGCGGGTTCTTGCGCATGGGCGTTGTAGCAGGCTCGGCTGTGTTTTCTGCGCTGTCAAGGTTACTTGCCTTCAGTCGGAGGATGTTCCGCGTGTGAACCCGGAAGCCGAGGTTGTTGTGGAAAATAAGCGATAAGAAGTGAGTTTTTAGTGAAGTTGTGTAAGGTGAATATAAGGGGGACTAGGAAGTGGGGACCGTTAGAGCCTTGGGTGTGCCGCGCGAGCAGTCGTGAAATAGAAAGAGGCGTCGGTGGTTTGACGGTTGAGACCGTTATATCTATTGAGTGCGGGTTTGGGATCCGCGCATGCGCGTCGCGTTTGAAAGAATCTGTATTAGTCCAGTCAGCTTGTACGGGCCTGATGTGCGGGGCTATCTGTTATCCTTCGAATTTGCTTACCTACCTGAGACATCCCTTCTTTTCCACTTCATTCTTCCCAACGGGCAGAGCTCTTTTGGATCAAGGAGGCCGTAATGAGGGAGGCGAGAGGGGAAGAGAGGGCTGGTTGCTATAGACTTAGAGCCCGATATGATATTTTGAAAGGTGCTCTTAGTATAAATTAACGTTTGAATTGGGGACCCATGGAAAACTGCATTAGTGATGAGAAAATAGTAGATTGAGTTTTAGTTGATTGATAAACTTAACATATGTAAAAAAAAAAAAGTACTGGTGCTATTGAAAACGTATTATCTGCGCATTTAGATTATGTGTGCAAGAGGAAGCATTTATTTTAATTTTATTTCAAGCATTTTTGGTCTGCTCTTCCAGCCAAAAAAAACCCTCCTATTGTGGTTTACAAAGAAGAGAAACAAAACTGCCTGCAGACTTACAATCTAAAAGATGTTACACAAAAGGAAAAGGAATTGGAAGGAGAAGGGAAAAACCAAACTCAGGCAGTAGATTCTTTGTTACAAAGTTCATCAGATTTTGGAGCTGGATTTAAGCAGCCTTAGCACTTGGTAGCTGGAGAGAAGGGAGCTGTCCCTTGTAGCTGTCTAGGCATGATTGGGATGGGGGCTCACTGCTGGGCCTCATTCTCCTGATGGCAGTTGGTAGCATTCATTTTCCTCTTCTCTCTTGCAAGGGAAAGGAAAGTCTCTTCTAAGATGGTGGGTTTTTTTGTATTAAAAGTTTTAATTTTTTTAAAAGTCTATTGGCCGATTAATCAGACATCTTTTTAAATTAGTTGTAATATTTTTAGTCAATTAATATAAAAACTAGTTGACTAAGGGTGCAGTCCTATGCAGAATAAAGGGAATACAATTTTCAGCAGTCCGTAGTTGGGCATGCTGGGAGTTGCTAGACATTTTTCTGTCCAAATGTGACTACAATTTTGTCCTAAATGTTGCATCCCTAGTAAATAGGTATCTTGGAATTTAGAAAAAAATCATAACTGCTGGAATTATCCATATGTTTCCACCTTAGATATCACACCGTTTATTTGATTAGACCTTAGATATCCCACTGCTTATGTGATTAAAAGTGCTATGAGTTAGGGATTTGCTGGATGTAGTAATGACTAAGCCATTGTAAACATCATTATTGTTATTATTTATTAAATTTATGTGTTGCTTCCCATTGCAAAAAGCAATCTTGAAGTGACTTACACACTCAATTCAGAAATCAATGATTAATATAACATGGGGGAGGCAGTCTAAACCATAATCAGCACAATAATACAAATAACAATAAATACCACAAAAACATAATCTAAAAATACAATATGTAAAATGTTCATGCAGAAATACACTAAATATACCCCCATTCATAGCCTACAATAAACATCACAAAAGCAGCCCACAACAGTTGGACCATAACTAATGTCCAAATGCCTGGGAAAATAATTATTGCAGCCGGCTAACTCCTGTAATGCACTATTCAAATGTGTTAACTACTTGCGTGAACTGTGTAACATCTGAAGTGAATGCAGTTGAGTACAGCAACTATTTCTTTGACTAAAAAAAGTTTATTTGTGTAAGCTCTGTTTGTCTTGCCAATTCTGACAATGTATATCTTGGAAACCAAATGGAAAATCATCAGCTCTTTGAGTTTCTTAGCTGCTCTGGGCTCAGCTGGTTCAGTTCTCTTGAGGCAATTTTAACTATTTACTTGAAAGCAAATTATATTGAAAACAATGGGGGTTATTGCCAAATAAAGACACAGTGTTAAGAATTTGGTTGGAGTTATTTCCCCTGGTTGCAATGGTTTTTGGCCTGGTTGCAGTGGTTTGTGTTCAGGTATTTTTGATGCCTGGTCATGATCTATAACAGTGTTTAAAGTTCACTAATATTATTATTCCCCAAAGTGTTTTACTATTCTTCACCCCCATTTCATATGTACATTAACCATTTATAACCTTAAAAAGAACCAGTTTCTGTAAATATCTATTGCCTGGTTTGCGACAAGTAATTTTTATCTGCCACAGGCAAAGAAGCCTGTGGTTTTTACAAGGATGTAATCAAGTACCTTCTCTCTCTCTCTCTCTCTCTCTCACACACACACACACACAACAGTGAAGGAAGCTTTGTTAGCTTAGACCTAAGGAAAACTCACATATTAATTTGGGAAGAATGGCTGGCTTCTAAACAACCTGCATATTGCATCATGAATCAGGACCACATAGGCATCTTCTGCGTATGCATGTAATATGCTATAGTTGGGCTTGGATTTTCAGCATGTGTATCCCATGAGGAAGATGTACTGGCCATGACTATTAATAATGTTATTTTGAGTTTATAGCTTGTTAAAGAGTGTTCAAAGTCCTTCACATGTATTATCTCACTGGATGTATAATGTGTATAGGCACTTATGCTATAAGATTAGAGGCCACCCTGGCTGAGGCAAGATTTGAACCCTGTCTGGGGCTGGAGCTTGATTGCAAACTGAGGTGTGGGGGCTTGGCTTGGCTTGGTTGATGGGAGCAAAGCAACATAATCCCAGGATATTACCTGTGGACTACCTCCAGTAAGTGGAAATTGTTCACCACTTGAGGGAAGTGCACATCTGGCACCCTCTTTATGGATACTTTTTGGGGAGAAGTGGGAGGGTTGGAATTATCCTGCCTTGCTCTTTCTACAAGAGTAGAACATCACTATCATCATAAAGTAGAAATCCTCTTTATTGCTCCCCTCCACACACATGTGCGCACACACTTCGGCCTCTGCGGTGTTCACACATGGACATTTTATTTCACTAATACAGGGAGTAGTATACATGTAATGTTATAGCTGCTTTACTGAAAATGAAGTTGTTTTCTGAGAGAGAAAAAAAAACAATCTTGGCAGGTGTGTGCTCGTAGTAGAGATTTTTATCTTATGTACTGTGGCTTATTTCAGTATTTTTTCAGTAGAAATGAAACAGATTCCATCTAGAGAAGACCACATATAACTAGCTGTAGGATTTTACTACAACTTTTGGGGGGCATATTGTGGTGTGTTAAGATATGTGAGTTCTTAATTGTATTCAATATTCTTAAAGAGGAAGAGAAGCTAGAGCATTGCCTTATGACATCATAATACATCTAAGCTCATAACAACAAGCTTTGTGATTTAAATACTGAAGTTTATGAGTTTTGGTTAACACTGGCAAGTGAAAATGTAAACTATTATTTTTGTAAAAACAAACACCATTATCGGGGCTTTGGTAATAACAGGATGTAACTCAGTAAAAAAAAATATTTTGGCCTGGGACAAATAAGTTCCATTCATTTTAATGGGTCTACTCTACATAGAAGTAACATTGGATACTACCCTTGGAGTCCAAGAAGAGTGCCTCATAGTCAAGGTTTTAGGAGGAAGTAAAGTTGAGCTAATGAAAGTGATAGGATAAATAACACAGGATTTACAAAGAGAGAAAATGCACAAAGGATTAGGAACTGATAGGAAACAAAGGGTTATGAGGCTAAGGGGCACCATTGTTATAGGTGAAATACATAATAAATTGACAACTGGTGTGAATGGTATGGGGAGGAAGCAATTATTAGCTGCCTTTGAGAGCCTTGGACCTGATAAAACAGGATACATTTAAAATAAATTAATAGGTGGAACAAGTAATTAGGTTATGACATTTTTAAAATGTAGGTTATAGTCTTACGAAACAATATATTTACCAGATTGCTTAAATATGTTATTTTTTCCAGTTTACATGCATGTAATGTAAAGTTCTGAAAGAGAACTGAAAATAATTATTTATAATTAGTTTAATTTATATTTTAGATGTCAGTGTGAGGTTTTTTTGTGATATATTAAAGCTGCCTGTTCATAGGTTGTTAAGTGTGATGTACAAACTTGGAGCGCTGGGCTGTTTAGGAGTGAAACAATCCAGCAGTTAACTCAAACAAACCATGGGTTAACTGCTGGGTTGTTTAGCACTTAAGCAACCCACGGCTCTGGGTTTACATGTCACACTCAGCAACCTACAAATGGGCTAATCATAGCTTGTTTAGTAAAAGTAGAAATGGCTGACACAATACAGGCGGTGTACATTCTCTCATGGACTTGTGCACTTGTTTAACCCATGGGCTGTCATTATGTGCAAAATAACCCTGTATTTTGTGTACCTTTTTCTAGTGCTTCAGTTACTTTTTGCAGATGTTAAAATAAACTGATCTTCTGCTTGGGTGTATGGAATATTGTATAGTTTCTTCAAATGCCAGTAATGAAAAGGTTGTTCTTGTTTTCACTGTTTGTTTGCCTTTCCAAGATTCTCTTGCTCAACCCCTTGAGGTTTAGGGTCTTTCCTGATGTACATTTTGATAATGTCTGAATTGTGTAGTTTTTTTGTTTTTGTTTTTACTTTAATATAACATGATCTGTTTTCCTCCTTTTTGTTCCTAGGCTTATATTTCAAAGAGATGTTCAACTTCTTCCGGAAAAACCAGGAAAGCAAGAAGGTAGTGGTGACAGAAAAAGAAGCAGATGGATTTGTTCTCCTGTGTAAGTGATTCTAATGCCATATAGAAATCACATTGTTTTCTGGATATTTCACAAGGTGGCACATCTAAAAAAAACAAAGTGCATGGAACTCTGTGAAAAGCTTGAAAGAAGTTCAGGTTGAGCAAGCACATATATTTATTGGTCCAGTCAGAGAATTGTTCTGAATTGTCATTTTTTGGAATGAAAATATAAATGGTAGCTTTATCATAGCTATTAGCACTATCTTGTCACCACTCAGGATCTTACTTGAGACTCTTTGTATCACTTGCAGCAGCTGCCTCACAAGTAAGAAAGTGCTTGGTCATATGCCTTAATTCCTATCATTGTTTCCGTTTAAACAGAAATGTTCAGTAGGGCATAATACTATAGCTGTGTTTAAAAGTTTCATTTTGTTTAAAGGTGTCTCAATTTTGAAGCGACATTCAATTATATAGTTATACTAGACTAATCCCAGTAAATTTTATTCTTTAAGACAAATGTAGTGTGATCTGAGGTACTTAATCACTCCAGCAGTGTTCTCATTTGCATAAGGAGATTACTATTATGTTTTTCTGTTGAGGGCTTTTTTTTTTGCAAGGGGGGGGGGCTTATTTTGTCCAGTTTTGATTTAGCCCTTAAGATAGTGGGGGGAAAACTTCTCTGAATTCTGTATTGTGACATAGCAATGACTAATCAATAGCCCTGACTCACAACTGAATCAAGAAATGAGAAAAATCAAGAGCAGTGGGATAAAGATAGGGAATGTACAGAGAATTTTGCAATTCTGTATGGATAATAGCCTCTGTGTTGTAATGGGAAAATTAGAAATAGAAGCATTATCTCCCTGGAGGAATGACAGTCTTCTTCATAAGTAGTCATGGATGTGAGGCTTTGTCAACTAGCAAGTTAAGAAGTTTGCAGAATTTTTTCCCATGAGGGTTTGTGTGCTGCATCATGCCCCAAATACTCTAGGGGGCAGGGGAAGTTTCTTGAGAGAGTGAGAGTGGAATCTATTCCAATCATTTGCCTGGGGGAATTAAGTAGTAGTATTTCTTGCTACATGTTGTTCTTCAGTAACAGTTACCTAATGCCAAGGCATGTGTGCTCAAGGGCACACTGTAGTTCATAGTCCTGGAAAAATCTTTTCAGAACTATTAATTTGGCAGGAAAGAAGAAAAACAATGTTGTTCACCATACAATTAAATGAAGTACAGAATATGAATTTTAGCCTTTTTCATTTGTTGCCTATGTTCAACCTCACCAACTTCTGATCTGATAGTTATGCTTGGCAATTGCACATCTGTGATGCATATACAGTGGTTTTATATTTCATTGAGGCTTTAATAAAATTGGCTCTAACCACCTTTTCTCCTTTTATTTTACTGAGGAGTGTTCTGAATGCAGCATTTAATTCTATAGTAAACACAATTAGGGTGGATCTACATGACATCTTACTCCTGTTTTAGGCCATGTCTGTGTGGCATTTCTCCACACCTTAACTGCTGTATGTTGTGTAACTTGCTACAAAAGTTCCTTTGAGCACCTACTATTATTAGGATTATGTTTCCCCTGTAGTTGCTTCCATGGACATCTGGTATGATGTGGGAGTTTTCAATTTTATTGGGGGTCTGTATGATAAGCCATGCTAGATATTACACTTGGAGTTTGTAATGTCACTGATCAGTAGCAACCTCCCAAGGCATAATTAGAGAATTAGATATTATGTAGAGCATTTTATGTAAATATTGTATAGCACATTATGTAACAGAACACAAGATGGTAAACTTATTGCTACTCCTCCCTTGCAGCAAACAAAGAATGATCAAGATTTCCTTGTATTTTAGTTATGCTAACACTAAGGAATTGTGTGTGGAAATTGTTTCAGTAGGTGACTGATGCAAGAAGGAATTAATGTTATCCAACATAAGGGTATCATCACTGTTGTCCAACTTTTTAGAATAGACCCAGAATTGTTTTACTATACTGAATTGCTGAATTCTATGTAAATTTAGAGAAGTGTGCCTTTCCTCCAAGGAGCTCAGTAGCATACATAAATTTGCTCCTTACCTCCATTTTATCTGCACAATAATCTGTGAGGTAGGGTAGGTTGAAAAATGGCGATAGGCCCAGGTCACCCAGTGAACTTCATGGCTGAGTAGGAGTTTGGATCTGGATCTTCTTGGTTCTAGTCAGGAGTACACCATAGGATTGTGCACTCCTTGGTCCTCAGCCTCTTTTGCTCTTGTGTAAGAATTATTCCCACAAGCCTTAGCCTAAACATAATATTAGGATTCCCTCTTAACCGGGATTTGAAGCTAGTTAGCAACCCCTAGTTGAGAAGGATCCTAGTCATTTATTTATATCTTGTCAGTCTTCCATTATGGTATTTGGACTTTGATTTAGGAAGATTGCTATATCATGTGTCTTCAGATCATGCCCTGGTATTATCATTAGCATTAACCTGGATTAAAATTAGCTATGCAAAGATGTAAATAAACTCAGGTCATGCCCTCAAAATCTTCATAAACAATATAAAACCCATTGGGATAGAGTGTCATTTAGAGATGGTTTGACTTTCCAAAAATGAAGCAGTAGAAATTGCATACGTCATTTAATGTGTTTGCCATTCTTATTGATTGCCTTTCATGGCCCAAATTGCCATATCTCCTGTTTGCAGTCCACATGCAGCACAGCTGCCTCTGCTTTGTAAGCATTTCCTGCAAAATGTATTATTATTCTGGTGCATTTAATAAAACATTCCAACTAATTAAGTGTTCTGTGCAAAGCCAATTTTGAATTATTTTTGTCTACAGATTTTCATTTTGTATAATAGTTACTTTTTGAAATGAGGGATTGTTTGGCTTTCTTGTTGTTACCTATTCTGTGAATAACAGGGTTAAATGTTCCACGTGTCTGATTACTGTAGTTTGAGTTCATTGAACAAGACGGATGAGGGAGACCAGAAAAACAACCCTCTCTAGTGTCACTGATTTCTAGTCGCATAAGGAGATAATTGCTACCCCTTCATTCAATGTGGAGTCAAAGTAATCCTCCTGGGTACTGGTTTTACACAAAAACAAAGTGTAGTATGCTTTTGTATCATTAGGTGGCATCTTTCATCATGCTCATGTATTCTTCATTTAAATTAAATGCACCATTAGTTACCAGGCTATTTTTGCTATTGTAGGTTTCAGGTTTTTAGAATCTGTATTTCTGAAGTTAATATAAAATGTAAGTGGAATGAATTTTTCATTCAGTTAGCAAATTTGAAATATACTGGAACCAAAAACCCTAAGAACCAATCAGTATTTCTTTACAAAGCAAGCTAGCTAAAGGGTCACGTGAGAGCCGCATAACATGAAGGAATGAATTTGCATATTTTAAAAGAGAAAATAACAGAATGCAACAACAATAATAACTGCTAGCTTCATGTTGTATTCATACTATTAAAAAGTATGAGTATTGCCTTATTCCAAGAGTATAGTCATGTTTTGACTGAATGAGCTTGGTTAGCATCTCCTATGCAGATTAACAGAATTAGGTTACAGAACAATGGAACGTAATAATACTGTTTTGTGGTATAAGCAGGTGTGTTCCTTAAGAGTAGAATATGATACAGTTTTCTCTGGACTTTGTATAGTGTTTGAATGTTGGCTTTGCCAGTTGCAGGCCAAATTGTCTATCTGAGGAATGCTAGGAGTAGTAAGACTCTTTCTAAACATACATAGGATTGCACCCTTAATGTATCACAGTAACGATTGTGCAAAAAATAATGATTCAGCTTAGTGTTTGGTTCAGTTTTAGTTTGGCTCTGTAATTCTGTATAAATCTTTCTGTGCCAGTGAACTTTAAAAGTGTAAGTTAGGATTTGACAGTATGAAATATAACTAAGAATTTGGGAACACAGTTGAGTCATAAATAGTTGTAAATGTGATGCAGATGTTCTTTAAGAGCTAAAGAACACTCACACAAAATACATTTTTAAAAAGAGGGCTCTGTATGACTTTGTGATCTTAAAGTTAAGGTGAAGCTTTAGGGGGCTTGACATACTGGCTCAGTTCAGATAACACATCTCTCAACAGTGGTTTTCGAATTCCACAGTGGAGTTTTTACACCACCGTTGAGAAATGTGTTGTTTGGCGGGAAAACTCCATGCAACAGTGGAGTTTTTTTGGAAAACACTCCACGCAGAATATCCATGCTATGTAGAGGAGAGTTGCTGCACATCCGTTGTGTGGTGGGCTCCGTGGAGTTTTCCGTTGGGTTGACTTTTCCCACTGGCTACAGCGTTCCCTGGCAAGAGCAGCGAAAGGCAGGAGTGCCGCTCTAGGAGAGCTGCCGGGATTGTTTTTTTGTAGCAATGGTTGATGAGATATTATTGGGAGGACCGAGAGGGAGAGAGCGCAGAGGAACTGTCAATCAAACATCACGATGGATTTTACTCAACTCCACGGTAGCCCACAGTCGCACAACGGTGGAGTTAGAACATGTTGTGTGGGGAGTACCTCCTACAAACTCAGCTGTTGAGTGGAATTTTCACACTGCAACTACTAACATGTTGTCTGAACTGAGCCACTGTATAAGTGGAAATATTTACACTAGAAGGGTAGCTGGGAAAACTGGTTATTCTGCTTCCTTTTCTGAAAATGCCACTACTACAGTGCAATAAAATTATATAGCGTTCACTTTAGTATTGCAATAGAATCTTCAATTTTACAAATTCAGTCTGACATTACAAAGGTCACCATCCAAATGACCTCATGGAAGTGGCAGTAGGAAGAGGAGATGAACTATTTGTTATTTTAAAAGGGCCAGCTTCTACTTCAAAATTGTCATAACTAAAGCTATGCTGACAGTTAATCTTTTCTTTCACTGCTGAGAAGTGGCTCATCTTTGGCATCATACAGGTTGCAGTTAATATCAACACTGATGCCCGTTCATGCTTGCTGTTGTAACTTCAAGCCAATCTTTGTGTTTATATGCTATAATATATGCCATCTTCAAGAGTTACTTGAAGACCCACATCATTGGATCTATTGTCAGATACAGAATATAATTCTACCAGCCTGTGCTCCCAAGTCACCATTAGTTCTTATTAGTACTTGCCCAATGCTGGAGTTTGACCTGTAAAGTTCAGATTTCTTCCAGTCTGTAAGTCTGCTGGCCAGAGACTGCTGTCTGGATTTGGATTTGCTAATACCTGACAAGTCTGTTTGTGAAGGATGTGGGAGTATGATTTTTTACCCTGAAGTCAGTGGCAATAAGCACTTTATAGTGAAACTCATACAGAAGAAAAATCCTTTGTCATTTCACTGTGTTCTGTCTGTCAATATATATTTTAAAACACCAAACAACTGCTGGCCTGTCCTATTACTCTTTAAGATAACAAAACACAAATAGTATATTAGGAATACTTCCTACGCTCTGGGTTTTATTTAAAGTTCCTTCAAATTACATTAATGAATACAGTCAGAAAGCTGGAAAAAATGTGTCTAAATGTATATTCACAAGACCCTAAATCAGCAGACAATCCACTATAACTTATAGCTGAGCAGTACTCCCATTTTGCATCAAGGTTGTTTTTCAGCTAGCCTCATGCTGATCTAAGGATTTGGCATATGATGGCAGTGCTCAGCTCTATCAGTTGCAAGGTTCACCAAGAGAGGAGAGTGGGGTTGTGGAATTTTAGGAGACTTTGTGAATTTCTGGACCTGAGAATTTATAAATGGCTCTCCACACTCATGTCTAGTTCTTGAGAAGATAAGCATATAAATCTTGCCCATATTCTTATTTTATTCCTGGGCAAACGTTCTGATAAACACTTGACAATTTAAGCTGATTTAAAGGTGGGGAGGGGGGATTTGAAGAAAGAAAACAGAATACTGAATTAAATAAATCCAAATGTGTTCCACTCCTCTTTAAGACCTGAGGAAGTTAACCTCAGTAACTTTGTTTAATTTAAGCTTCTGCTTAATTTTTATTGAATTGTAATGTGCTTTAAAATACCAATTTATAAGTCACACATTCCAAAAATGAGTATCTTTAAACGTGGGGCTAGTTGTACAGGCTTCCACTGCCCACTTTTCATCTACCGCTCTCTCAAACCCTTATTATTCAAATGTTTATGTCCTGCTATTCCAACTCCTGAATGAGATGCTGAAGGTAAATAACACAGAGATTAAAATTCATCATACAATAAATGAAGAAGAGCAAAACAACCAAATATCAGAACAAATAAGAGCAGAACAATTTAAGAGCCTGCCAGGCCATATGCTTGCTGAATGGGGATAGGTAAGAAGTTCGCTTTATCAAGTTTTTTTATGGAGGAAAAAGGCCAAGCATTTTCGTGAGGTGTGAGAGAGTTCCATTCTGAAATACACATTTTTGTGAGCTTTCCAATGCAGCTCGTCTTATATACACATATTTGGGGAAATTGCACAAAATGCATATAATTGAGAAAAGTGTGCACAAAACAGCATTTCAGCAATGTAAACTACTTAAACGTATGTTTAAAAATGCACACAAAAACATGTATGTTAATACATTAATTAAGAATGCGCATGAGAAAATATAAATTTCTATATGGTTTAGAAACAAAACGAAGCTTATGTGGAAAGGGGGCAGAACACACCTAACCTCAAACATTGGACAATCTCAATGAGACAGAGATTAACAGAGTTGTCCATCCTTACTGTTGTCACAGAAATGCTTATATCTGATATCTAAAGGCCATGAAGGAACGAGATGAACTGCTCTTCCAGGACATGGAATTCAAAGATTTAAAGCCACAATGGAGAAAGCCTTCTCCCACATTCCTGCCAAATGAACCTCTGATGATGACGAGGAGCAGATCTGAAGATACAACTGAAGATTGGAGTGCACAGGCCAGTTGTATAGAAGATTATTACCAAATCTACTCCTATCTGGACACATGTACAAACTTGCACAGGTTCTTATACAAACCACATCTGCTAAAAGGGCCTTTTTGACAGTGGCAATAGAGTGTCTGTGGCTAAGACAAAATTCCCACCCAAAATATCTGAACTCAGACAAGCTTAAATGGAATAATGCAACTTGGCACATTTATTGTCTTTAACCTGGATTTCAAATGCACAAGGTGATTTTGGGGGAATTAGCTGAGCAAAGCATTTGCAATGAAAATATAGAAGGAAACATTACACCAACCATGAACCACTCCAGCTTTCACCGAGAATTGTGCTTCGATGGGGAAATTAGCTATGTTCCCAGCTAAGCTGGGCTTCAGACTTAAAACCAAGACTGTTGACATGTGTGGACAGTTTGGTTGTGAGGGACAGACTGTGTTGGGGTGATAGATCAAGGGGGGAATTGAGCAAACAGGAGTCCCTAAAACTCATGAGAGCAAAAAGAAAAGGGGAACAAAGGGTTGGGGCGAGTGCTTGAAGCAGGGTGGAAGAAGTGAGTAGGGAGATTGATCTTTGGCCATTCCAGAATTCACTCAATGTATCTTGCAAGAAATCTAGCTCTAGTCAAACCTCTGATTGCTTCATATTGGGCAAGCTGGAGTTCCCAAATACTTTTCAGAGACTTTTCTCCATATTTAATCTTGCATGTGTGCTAAGTATGCAAAGAATTGGCTGGGAAATAGGGCAATTGGATCTGTTCTTTAGGACAAATAATAAATATGGGGAATTTTATGTAAAACACAAGCACAGCAAAATTAGGAAAGGGCAGTAAAAATGCAATTCTGAATTGTAACCATCTATAAATGTTTGACAATGGGGAAACAACACAGAATATAACCATTTTCAGAGGGAAGCCATGTTAGTCTAATGCAGCAAAAGCAAACATTCTTCTTCGTGGTCTCTGTGCATCACACAACATATGGGCTCTGCGCCTGTGTGGAGCCTTCGCCGGGAAAACTTTTCTAAAGCTGAGGCATTTTGGGCGGAAACCCCTCCCCCTGCTATGCAGGGCACAAATCTGAAAGGTTCTCGCCCAGTAACTCAGTTCTGTTTCGTCCGCCATTGTGGCAGCTTCTTTAGAGAACTTCTTATCAGTTTAGACAATTTTGAGGCGTTTTTTATTCTCTTTCTTTCTACTTTTTTTCTATTGTTCTTCTTCGTGGTCTCTGTGCATCACACATATGGACTCGCGCCGACGCCGAGCCTGCTTCCGGGAAACTTAGCTAGCTTAGACTTTTTTGGTGGGAACCCCTCCCCCCTGCCATCCTACCGCGCATGCTCAGGGTTCCCGCTCTTCCTTTACCTCAGTTCTTCTTCGACCGCTTCGCCAGTAGCCTCGCGGGAGACTTCTCCGGTACGTTGTACCTGTTTTGAGAGAGAGGAAGATAGTTTATAGTTAGTTTAGGCTCGTTTTTTTCGGTCCGTATAGTTGTTAGTTAGTATAGTTCTAAGTTTTAAAATTAAAAAAAAAAAAATTTTTTTTAGTAGTATTAGTTTTACTAGATTACAATTTCTGATATTGAATTTGTTTAAGGCGGCTCGCCATCTTATGGCGCAGACCGCATTATTTCGACGTTGCTCGCGGTGTAGGGCCAAAATAGCCCTCACCGACGGCCACTCGCTCTGCCTCATTTGTCTGGGAGAGGCCCACGTCGTCGACTCTTGCAGCCATTGCATGCAGTTTTCGCGGCAGACCAGACGAAATAGAGCTGATCGCCTCCGTAGTCTTTTGTGGACGAAGGCCTTATCAGCAGTCGATCAACCACGTCCCTCGATGATGCAGGGTGTGGTTTCTGGGGAGAGTTGTGGCCTCTCGAGCCCAGCGTCTCCGGTTTCCCCCCGTTTAGGGGCGGCGGCACCGGCATCGATACCGGGCATTTCACCGGCCTCCTCATCGGTTCCGGTCAAGAAGCCCAAGAAGTCAAAACCAAAGAAGACTTCAAAAATTACCGTTCCAGCTGCGGCATCGATACCGGCTACGGCATCGAAAAAGGCACGACCGTCTTCCATGCCTTCTTCGGCATCGATTAAAGTGGTCGCCATGGTCCACAAGTCGTTGTCGGTACCGACCAGACCATCGGCACCGACGCACCGTTCGACGTCGATGGCGTCAACGTCGCAGACATCACAGCGCACAGAGATTTCTCCAGCCCCTTCGGCATCGAGGCGACGTACACCTTCCGTATCTTCGCTTCTACGTACGCCGTCGACGCCGAGAGCGCAGCCGCAAACGGCTACGCTGTCGCCCTCCCGGTCGTTACCCTCGCCTGGTCCGATGCCCGTACTCCTCCCATCGGATACTGAGCGCACGGTACCAGCGCAACTCTCGTCGCCGAGACGACCGCAGACGCATCGACGTCGAAGGCATAGCTCTCGCAGCCGATCATCGCACTCGCGGTCGCATTCTCGTTCGCAATCTCGAGACTGGGATGTCTACTCGGAGCATTCCCGCCAGTCGGAGCGTAGTCGCTACCGCTTCGATCCCTACACAGGACATCGAATCCGGGGGATACAATCCCCACCGCCTGTCCCTCCACGGAGAACCACCTCATTAAGCCAGCCCTCAACTCGATGTCGAGGTCGCTCAACAGCGACAGCAACAAGGCCCCGTGAGCGAACACCACCAACGTCGGCACGACGTCGACAGCCATCTCAGTCCTTTGAGGACTATCCATCGGACACATCTTCAGCCCCATCTCCACGTCCATCTGAACCATCTCCTTTGGACACGGTCGGTACCGAAGATCGTGCCTCGCCCACGATGGAGATGGGCAGTTTCTCAGACCAAATGCTCAGACTGGCGCAATCCCTGAACATCGAGTGCCAACAGCCAACTGAGGATTCGGACGATGGCATATATGATGTTATGTATACAGAGCCATCACCTCAACTGACCCTGCCAATGGTTAAGGCATTGTTAAAAACAATTAAGCAGTCTTGGGAACACCCAGCCACTGTTGGTGCGACTTCCAAACGCCTTGATGCCATCTATAAGGTGAAGGAGGCGCAGGCACCTTTTCTCTTCCAACATCCGAAGCCTAATTCGGTTGTTGTAGAGGCAGCGCAGGGCAGGTCGGGTAAGGTGCATTCCGCCCCAACTGATAAGGAGGGACGAAAGCTCGACTCCTACGGACGTAGGATTTATGCTTCTACATCGTTGGGCATAAAAGTGACTAACTATATGGCTCTCATGGCGCGTTATCAACTGTTCCTATGGGAAAAAATATCATCGTTGACCGATTACCTTCTGGACGACCAGCGAGAACTCGCTCGGGTTTTCCAGTCAGAGGCGGTCAGATTGTCAAAGCAGGAACTGACAACAGCGCGACATCTGACAGACTGTGTCTCTAAGACCATGGTTGGTGCAGTTGCCTTACGTCGACATGCATGGTTGCCCTCAGCATCTCTGCCACAGGAGACCAAGAACCGAATTGAAGACCTTCCTTTTGACGGGGAGGGCCTGTTTAATACAGACACTGATACCACGATGGATACGTTGCACAAGGCCAGAATGACAGCTAGAAAGATGGGGTTCCAGCAACCACAGCAGTCTTACCGACCTCGAAAATGGTACAGGCCAGTCCCGTACCAGCCCAGGCCGCAACAGGACAGGACGCAGCGGTATCAACCTGCTTCGTCCCAATCTTATCAGCCGCGGAAGGCGACGCCGCGTTTTCAACAACGCAGCAAGCAACCGCAACAGAACAAGCGTCGTCTTTGACTTGACGCCTCATCTAATCACCAGCAGCCCCAACAAACTACAGCCCTTTCTGCAAACATGGACGGCAATAACATCAGACGCTTGGGTTTTGAACATCATCGCAGAGGGCTACAAAATAGAGTTTGAAGTTCCTCCTCCACTTGGCATCATAAAAGTTACGCCGCCCTCGGAGACTCTGACACAGGAGACTACCGCCCTCTTAAACAAGGCGGCAATCACGAGGGTGCCACGACATCAACTCCGTACAGGGTTTTACTCCCGTTATTTTACGGTGCCAAAAAGGGACGGGGGACTTCGTCCCATTATGGATCTCAGAATTCTGAACAAATTCATACTACCCAAGAAATTTCGCATGGTTACCTTGGCATCCGTCCTGCCTATGCTAAGGAAGGGCAACTGGTTCACGCTAATAGACCTAAAGGACGCTTATTTTCACATTGCGATTCATCCGACCCACCGGCACTATCTGCGTTTCGTCATTGGGCATCAGGCGTACCAGTTCTCCGTCCTTCCCTTCGGCCTAAAGTCTGCACCAAGAGTATTCACCAAATGCATGTCGGCAGTATGCGCACACCTACGATCACGCAACATCGACTTCTATCCTTACCTGGACGATTGGCTGATCGTTTCCACTTCCAGAAGCCAGGCGCTTGCCGACGTCCACGAGGTCATCTCTCTTCTGTCGCCGCTTGGGCTGCAGATAAATTACAAAAAATCCATCACTCAACCTTCGCAGCAGCTGCAGTTTATAGGGGTTACCCTCGACTCCACAATAGGAAGGGCTTTCCTCCCTACAGACAGAATAACGATCCTGCAGCAACTATCATCAAGTTTGCAGGACCATCCTCGCGTCTCAGCATTCGCAGTTCTGAGGTTACTAGGGTTGATGGCAGCAGCCGTGTTCGTCGTCCGCTGGGCGCGACTTCGTATGCGCCTACTCCAGCAGTTTCTACTCCAACACTACTCGCCTCTACAAAACCCACACCGGCTAATACTTACCATTCCGCACTTGGTAAGAGAGTCGCTCCGATGGTGGTCGAGTTGGCACAACCTTTCACAGGGCATGCCCTTTGTATCGCGGGGTCCGTCTCGCGTAGTAACAACAGATGCATCTCTAGAAGGATGGGGCGCTCACCACGGCGACCTGCTGACACAAGGAAGATGGTCACCTTCAGAGACTCGCCTTCAGATCAATATGTTGGAACTACTAGCAGTCAAAAAAGCCTTACGCGCATTTTTACCCCGCCTACAGGGGCGTCATGTCCGTATTCTCACCGACAATACCACAGTAGTGTGGTATCTGAACAAGGAGGGCGGAACCCGGTCTCGCCGCCTCCTTTGTCTTGTGATGGACATTCTACAGTGGGCCATCTCCCACAATATACTACTGTCAGCGTTACACATTGCGGGAAAGGAGAATACCACAGCGGATGTTCTCAGCCGATCTTTCGCAGACACGCACGAGTGGCAACTCGACACTCGCATTCTGAATCGTGTCTTCGCTCGTTGGGGGACGCCCGATATCGATCTCTTCGCGACGGCTGCCAATGCAGTGTGTCCGGCGTATTGCTCCAGAGCGGGCGTAGGAGAGGTGTCACTAGGGGACGCTTTTCAATGGGACTGGTCGAAAGGCCTTCTCTACATTTTCCCACCGTTCCCAATGATTGCCAAAGCAGTGACCGCGGTCAGACGCAACAATTCGGACGCGATAATGATAGCCCCATGGTGGCCAAGACAAGCTTGGTTCACGTCGCTACTCAGACTAGCGAGAGCGGAAGTTTGGAACCTACCTTGCATTCCCGACCTTCTGTCTCGAGAGAGGGGAAAGATTCTTCATCCCGAGGTCCACTCTCTGCACCTGACGGCCTGGAGAATCCGTCGTCTTGGAGAATCCTCGACCTCCCAGAACGAGTAAAATCTATTTTAGAGGCCTCACGTAAGCCCTCCACTAGGTTGTCGTATGATAGAAAATGGAAGCTTTTTCAAGAGTATGCGGTCCTTAATAACTTTGATTCTAACACATCGGGCATGCCTAGCATCATCTCTTTTCTTTATTCCTTGCATGCCCAGGGCCTAAAACCAGCTTCCATTAAAGTTTACCTGTCTGCTATTGCAGCCAACCATGGATTAGTGAACGGTTTCTCTGTTTTTAACCACCCAATGGCAAGGGCTTTCTTAAAGGGTTTGCACAACTTGTTTCCTTCTATTCGCCCGGTAGTTCCACACTGGAGTCTATCTCTCGTTCTCACGGTCCTCACTTCTAAGCCCTTCGAACCGTTGGCTACAGTTGATATTCGTTTATTGACACTTAAAACTATGTTCCTAGTTGCCATCACGTCTGCTAGACGTGTTTCGGAGTTAGCTGCACTGCTAGTAGACCCTCCTTACTTGCAGTTTTTTAGGGATAAAGTAGTATTACGTACGGACCCCAAGTTCATTCCCAAAGTTTCATCCTTGTTCCACGTGAGTCAAGATATTGTCTTACCCACATTTTTCAACCCTTCGTCGGAACCCTTGTCGTCAACGTTGCACACACTAGACGTTAGAAGAGCATTGGCTTTCTATAAGTCAAGGACGGAATCTTTTAGAAAGTCTCGTAAATTGTTCATTTGTTATGGGGGCGTCACTAAGGGATTGGCGGTCTCCCGACAGCGCATCTCCAAGTGGGTTGTGGAGACCATTACCCTGGCCTACAAGATTGCCAAGAAAGATCCACCTTTTCGTGTGACAGCGCATTCTGCCAGGGCGCAAGCGACCTCGTCGGCCTTGCTCCATGGAGCCTCGCTCACTGACCTCTGCAAAGCAGCCACTTGGTCTAATGCTTCTACCTTTGTTAAGCATTATCGACTGGATGTCAGGGCCAGACAGGACTCCTCGTTTGGAAGAGCGGTCCTTTCTTCGATTTGCCAGTGACCAACCAGCATGCCTACCCACCTCCGGTAAGTCTCTGCTTGTTATTCGCCCATATGTGTGATGCACAGAGACCACGAAGAAGAAATGCAGGTTGCTTACCTGTAACTGTAGTTCTTCGAGTGGTCATCTGTGCAGTCACACAACCCTCCCTCCGTCCCCTCTGGGCATCGCTGTTTGTGATGGTCAGAAGGTTCGCCCATGCTCATTGTTTGATAACATAGTTGTACCTTGATTAGAGGCCCAGCGGTCTCAGAGAACTGAGGTAAAGGAAGAGCGGGAACCCTGAGCATGCGCGGTAGGACGGCGGGGGGGAGGGGTTCCCGCCAAAAAAGTCTAAGCTAGCTAAGTTTCCCGGAAGCAGGCTCGGCGTCGGCGCGAGCCCATATGTGTGACTGCACAGATGACCACTCGAAGAACTACAGTTACAGGTAAGCAACCTGCATTTATTCTACCTTTGCTTTGTATTTGATTTGTTTTTGTTTCGCGATCATTAGATCGCCGGTAGGAAAGTATGGCCTTCAGGGCTCCCTTCCGCAAATATTCCAGTTGCGGGGGTAAGCTTCCCCTGTCCGATAGACACCCCCTTTGCTTATTGTGCTTAGGAGAGGGACATATCGTTGAAGCCTGTCAGTTCTGTTTAGCCTTTTCAAAACAAACAAGAAGGCACCGTTCAGATCGCCTGAAGGCATTACTGTGGAATAGAGCATTGCAGTCAGTTGATTGCCCATCAGTACATAATCGCCCGATAATGGAGGAAAGTCACACAGCTCAAGGGGAGCCTGCTGTGGGCACGGAGCTACTCGCAGCTCAGACTAGCACACTCTCACTGACAGCAGCCAAGAAACTTACAAAAAAGGCGAAATCATCAAAAAAGAAGTCATCTAAGCCTTTGTCTGTGGAACGTAAAAGATAGGACATAAATCACGTACACAGATTACAGCAGGGGAAAAGAGCCCTCTTCGGAGGTCTGCCTCATCCACAAATTGTACTATTACAAGGGCTGAGACAAGTGGCTTGCAACACCATTCGCCACCTCAATTGTTACCAGGCATTTCCCCGTTGGGAATAGCGGCTGAACAATCTGTCTCTATACTGACAGTGCCTCCATTGCTTACGTCACCCATACCAACTACTCGACCTGTACTCGGGACCGAGTCTGTATCGGATGCTTCGGCATCGAGGGCTGAGATGCATTATTCAGCTCCTGTTGCCCATACATGTCATGATTATGCCCGTGATTTGTAGCGCAGACCTCACTCTCGCAGATCCCCCATGCCCATAAGATCTAGGTGGGATAGGGAATATTCGGAGGACCGCTGGCGCTACCGCTCCAGATCCCCACGGGACTGGGACAGGTTTAGTGAAACTAGTTATAATTATCACAGATACCACTATATAGATGTTGATCAGTATAACCGTGGATGTGATGACAGGGTGTCTTGCGACTCTCGATGTCGACATGATCAAGATTTCCATCGTCCATGGACTCCTAGATCTGGTCCGCTTATACCACAGGTCTCTTATCAAGAGCCTTGTCATCTCGACAGGGACAGATCCATACAACAAACCTCTTTCAGTGTACAACCCCCAGCTTCGGACATCTGTCCTCAGTTGCTTCATCAACCAATTTCTTCACAGAGAATTACTCAAGATGAGGCAAGACTGCTGCAGCCTCACTCTAGGGAAAGCCGGCAGTTACCGCTTTCTTCTTCTCTCTCCGATGTCGACGATTGCCACTCTGGTTCCACTTCTCCAGCATCGCTACAACCATCCCTTTCATCACCAGATGAAGAGGTGACAGCCACAGATGCAATCTTGCCATCAGAGGACCTTGGCAATTTCTCAGATCAAGTCATGAGAATGGCACAAGCTTTAAACATCACGGCACAACATGTGACTCGTACTGTTCAGGATCCTGTGTTCGATTCTATTGCCGCAGAGTCCTCTAAGCCAGTTTCAATCCCAGTATTGCCAGTTCTTTTGGACACAATAAAACAGTAATGGAAGTCCCCTGCCTCTATGACTCCAACATCTAAGAGATTGGAGGGAATGTATAGGATCCAAAAAGAGGAGGTGGAATTTTTATTCCAGCACCCTACTCCAAATTCGATTTTGGTGGAAGCAGGTCAAGGGAAATCAAGCAGGCAGCAAACCTCCCCAGTTGATAAGGAAGGTTGGAGATTGGACTTATTGGGGAGACGGTTATATTCCTCTGCTGCACTTAACATCAAAGTAACCAGTTATCAGGCGGCTATGGCTGGGTATCAATTACTTCTTTGGGAAAAGATGGGGAGTTTAATGGAACACCTCCCAGATGACAAGAAACAGCTCGCCCATAAATTTCAAAGTGAGGCTTTGCAATTATCAAAGCAGCAAATTCATACTTCTAGGCACCGGATGGACTGCTCCTCTAAGGAGCTTGTAGGTGCAGTGGCTTTACGCCGTCTCGCCTGGCTGCGCTCTGCAGAACTATCCCAGGAGACACGAATGAGGATTGAAGACCTTCCATTCGATGGCTTAGTTTTGTTTAACGCACAAACAGATGAATCTTTAGATACAGTTCAAAATGCCAGAACAACAGCCAGAAAAATAGGTTTTAGCCAACTCCAACGACCAAAACAACAAAGATGGAATCGACCACCTCCTTGTTTTCATTCAGGCCAACAGTATTACCAACAGCAACCGTTCTTCAAACAGCAACAACTACCTCAACAACGTAAGCCTATACAGTATAATAAAAATAAGCCAACCTTTAAGAGGAACGACTTTGGGAAGAAACAGCATCTTTGACTTCCAAACATTGATTTCTCCACTAATAGGGCAGCCACATCTTTTCAAGGATCGTCTCACATATTTTCTCCCAGTATGGGAGGCGATAACCTCAGACAGATAGGTTTTGTGAATCGTAGCCCATGGGTACAGGATCGAATTCTCAGTCTTCCCTCCTCTCGGTATCGTAAGGACGACCAAACTTTCTGCTCCTCTGCGCCAGGAAGTCTTGAACCTCTTACACAAGGGAGCTATAGAGGAGGTACCTTGGCGGTTTCGCACCCAGGGGTTCTACTCAAAGTACTTTACGGTACCGAAGAGAGACGGAGGACTGAGACCGATCTTGGATCTTCGCATCCTAAATACTTACCTCCTTGTAATTAGATTTTGAATGGTTTCCCTTTTCACTATCCTTCCGCTGTTGGCTCGAGGAAGCTGGTTTGCATCGATCGATCTTCACGATGCCTACTTCCATGTGTCTATCAACAAACGATGCCGCAAATACCTCAGGTTCGTCATGGGGTCCAGGATTTTTCAATTTTGCACTCTCCCATTCGGCCTTGCCACGGCCCCAAGGGTCTTTACGAAATGCATGGCTGTAGTGTGTGTGCATTTAAGACTTCAAGGTGTCGAGGTATATCCTTACCTTGACGACTGGCTACTGGTGGCGCCCACAAAACAGCATCTAGAAAGATCGATAAATCTCACTTTAACTCTCCTCCATTCCTTAGGACTGTTCATCAAGTATGAAAAGTCTCACTTCACGCCCTCCAGAACTATTCAGTTTATTGGAGCAATCTTGGATGCGTCGATAGCAACAGCATTCCTACCTCGAGATCGAATGAATTATCGAGCTTGCACAATCCCTATGCCAACCCAAACACCAGAGAGCCCTATTAATACAGCGTCTTTTGGGCCTTTTGGCTTACATCATGGCTGTGGTGAAATATGCAAAATTCAGTATGAGACAGCTGCAAACCTGGTTTCTTGCGGTCTTCAAAACAGATCAAGACACTCGCCAAACTTATCTAGAAATTCCTCCCAATATCAGGAAATCCCTCAACTGGTGGACCCACAAGAAAAATGTATCCCAGGGACTACCCTTTTGTCAGCCTCAGCCCACAAAGATAATAACAACAGATGCTTCTCTTACGGGCTGGGGAGCACATTGCGATGGACTGACAGTTCACAGCAGGTGGTCACTGAGGGAGTCTACCAATCACATATGCATCCTGGAACTCCGTGCTGTACAAGAAGCCATCAGAGCTTTCATGGGTTATGTACAGGGACAACATATACAAATTACGTCCAACAATACAACAGTAACAGCTTACTTGAACAATCAGGGCGGAACACGCTCACTTCCCCTTCTACATCTAACCATAGACATTTTACACTGGTGCATGATGCACCACATCGACATAACAGCGCTTCATCTAGCTGGTGTCGAAAATACAGTAGCTGATGAGTTCAGCAGGAGAAGGGGTTTGTCGCACGAGTGGGAGATCGACAGGAAGGTCCTACACGATCTTTTCAAGAGATGGGGGAATCCACAAATAGATCTCTTCGCTACGGAGTCCAACGCGGTGGTTCCCCACTTCTGCAGTCGTGCCAGACGAGGAAAACATTCCATGGGGGATGCTTTCATGACTCGATGGAGGGATTTTCAATGCTATGCTTTTCCCCCAGTTCCTCTCCTCATGAAGATTGTGTCATGGCTAGGGTTGGAACCCACAAACTGCATTCTTCTGACACCGTGGTGGCCACGGCAACCGTGGCTTGCCCCACTAATGAGATTGGCACGCAAACAGTATTATGTCCTGCCCCTTACTCCAACCCTGCTTATGCAACAAGGGGATCTAGTGAGGCACCCAGACTTACAGGGACTACGCCTGATGGCATAGAAGCTATGAACTTTTCCTTAGCATCATGGCCAATAGGCATTAAAAACATTTTAGAAGCATCGCGAAGGCCATCGACGATGCGATCCTATAAGCGTAAGTGGCAACAGTTTGTTAACTTCGCTAACCAGAATAATTTTCAACATACTTCCCCTTCTTTACAGCAAATCCTACAGTTCTTGTTAAGTTTATTTGAAAGAGGGCTAAAGTTGGCCTCTATTAGAATTTACCTGTCAGCTCTTTTGGCAGTCCTACCGTCTGTTGACGGTTTCACAGTTTTTTCTCACCCTATGTTGAAAAGATTTTTGAAAGGTATAAGAAATCTAGCCCCTCCAGTACGTCCATCGATACTGGCATGGAGTGTTTCAGTTGTGTTAAAGGTCCTTTCCTCAAAAACGTTTGAACCTCTCGCTTCTATTGATTTGCGATTGCTTTCCTGGAAGGTCGCCTTTCTAGTAGCCATTACTTCGGCTAGAAGGGCAAGTGAATTGGCAGCACTGCGTATAGACTCACCATATCTGATATTTCATAAAGATAAAGCCATCCTGCGACCTGATATATCCTTTCTCCCAAAGGTCGTATCAGTCTTTCACTTGAATCAGCATATCATTCTACCTACCTTTTTTCCTGATCCTACAACAGACATAGAAAGAACTCTACATACCTTGGATGTTCGGAGAGCTCTTGCATTTTATAAGGCCAGAACGGAGTATTTTCGAAGATCTCCATGCCTTTTCATATCTTATTCAGGAATCCACAAGGGTTCACCCGTTTCATCACAGAGACTGGTGTCCTGGATTGTACTGACAATCAAGCTTGCTTATGAGACAGTGGAATTACCTCTTACTGCCCCAGTTTGAGCTCATTCCACCAGGGCAATGGCAACCTCTATTGCCTTTGATAAGGGATTGCCAATTCCAGACCTTTGCAGGGCTGCAACTTGGTCCAACCCATCCACATTTGTTAAACATTACAGGATGGATGTTAGAGCAAGAGCGGACTGCACGTTTGGAAGGACAGTACTTTCGTCACTTCTCATGTAGACACTTGTCCCTCCTCCGGTAAGCGAGTGTGATGCACAGAGACCACGAAGAAGAAAGACAGGTTGCTTACCTGTAACTGTAGTTCTTCGAGTGGTCATCTGTGCATTCACACAACCCACCCGCCATCCCTGCTCGATGTCTACATCTTTGCATTATACCGAGAATATGTTTATTTTCTCCTTGGTTCGAAGGCCACAATGTCGGTCTCTAGGAACTGAGGTACTGGGCGGGAACCTTTCAGACTTGCGCCCTGCATAGCAGGGGGAGGGGTTCCCGCCCCAAACGCCTCAGCTTTAGAAAAGTTTTCCCGGTGAAGGCTCCGCGCAGGCGCAGAGCCCATATGTTGTGTGAATGCACAGATGACCACTTGAAGAACTACAGTTACAGGTAAGCAACCTGTCTGTCTTCTGGTACTTTACAGACTATTCTGGTATAAATCGTTGTGCCTTGTTTAAATCCCTTGTGTTTGCCAGGTCCCTTGGTTTGTTGTGTCGTCCATATGCGGGTAGCATGGCTTGTTTGAGGGGGAAGCAGTCCTCAAATAACCCATGTGTAGGATTATTTGAGGGTTGTTTCCACCTCAAACAAGCCATGCTGCTCAAGTTCAGATGTCACAACAAGCTGTGCCCTGGTGGGTAGTTAAGGAAATGGTGCCTGGCAGACACCATAGATTAAAACAAGCTTGTTTTGATTGTGTGAACTGGGTCACTATGTCAACAAAATGCAGACAATGTGTTTAAATCTTATAAGTGAAGCAATATGGAGGAGAATGTGTTGTCATGCTACCTTTAAACTTATTGACCTAATAACTGTCAAATCATCTTCCTAAAAAAACCTATCATAAAAGATAGGAAGTACAAGGACCACTGAGGGGAAAAACATGAAGCAATGAGTTGAAGGATAAACAGGAAAATATCCTGGGGCTGAAGTTTGCAAACAGTTTATTTCTTTAGATTTATTTATTTATTTATTTATTTATTACATTTATATCCTGCCTTTTTTCCTCCAAGGAACCCAAGGTGGCATACATAATCCTCCTCCTCCTCCCCACTTTATCCTCACTACAACAACCCTGTGGCTGGCCCAAAGTCAGCCACTGAGCATCCATGGCCAAGTGGGGACTAGAACCCTGGTCTCCCAACTCCCAGTTCAAGACTCTGGCCACTATATCAGACTACAAACACAAACAGTATTTAATGTGTTTATGAATTTTAAAAAAATCCACGGGTAAGGGCAAGCTTTTCTGCTTTATGCATTCCAGCCATATGTGTGTCTAAATTGGTATTTACTATTTCAAATGTAACATTGCAAAACTGAGGGCTGGTACAGACGTGGGCCTTGTTTGTAGGAAGTATATGCTGTGGAGTCCAGGAATAAGCTTTAGGCTTACTTGTCTTCGCTCACCACATGTAAAAACTTGAATATAAACTGCAGCTCCAATGCATGCTCTCCCTGTGCATGAGGCAACTCCCCAACCTCCTTCATTCCATGGTGCCCCCCACTTTTTCCTACTTCCACGTCACACCCCTCTTCTTTACTGTACCATGCCCTTCCCACCCCTTTCCTGTGTTGCATTCCCCCTTCCCCTTCTTTTTACTGCATCACAGCCCTTCCTGTGTCACGTCCCCACTTCTCCTTCCCACACTGTGCCCTGCACCCCTTCCTGCATCAGGTTTCCTTCCCACATCACATCCTGCACCCTTTCATTTTACTACATTGCACCCGTCCACCCCCTTTCCCTTTATTGGCGAGCTCCGTATCTGGAGGGAACAGCCAGTGTGGCTCTTCAGAAAGGCTCTTCAGAAATGACGGGCCCTGAAGGGGTCCTTGCTCAGAGCTCGGCATGACAGGGGTGTCCCAGGAGTTTACACTTACCGAAAGTTAATCCATGATTTATTATTAGGTTGACTTTGGGAATGTTTAAACCCATGAATAACCCAAAGTGTCCAGGTTCAGACATCACACTAACCTATGAATGGGACATTCATAGGTTGTTCCTGCAAACCAAAACTGCCCTGTAGGGTCCTGAAAAGCAAGGCTAGTAATGGATACTTGGCAATAGGTAATGGCTGATATACAATGAATAGCGCATCTAGTTCTTTAACCGCCCCAAGGGGTCTTTGGATTTATTTCTTCAAACAGTATCCCTGACCTCTCATTGCCACATTACAAACCACTTTTGAAACTAAGAGGACTTTTAAAACCCATTTCTGACATGGCATATTTAAAATTGGTTTGTTAATGTTCCCAACCCCACTCCGGTGCCTTGGTGATACTATGCATGGTACTCTCCACCCCACCCTCCACTTGCTTGGTATTTCTGGAATGTACAAAATTGAGATTAAGATCTGTTACAGTGGCAGAAGATTCTCTCCTTCATAATGTAAAGTTATATGACCTTGAAATGGAATAGGAGTGTTTGCATACATTCCACTGCACCAGATTGAGAACACTTAAATGTACTGCTGAATAAGAGTTTAGTAGTGAAAAGCAAGCCAGTTAGAACACTGATCTCATTTGTTATATTTGGGGTGGAGGGGGTGGAGAACTTATTCCTAATATAATAGTTATTAATATGATGAGGTCCTATTTTGCTCTCAACTTAATAATTTGTAATACTGTGAAAGATTTTATTTCCCCCCCTCTCCATCCTCAAGAGTAATGTAACACTGCTAAACTTGTATTTTCCTGACCTGTGCTTCTTCTGCCTTCCAAAATCTAGCTTGAACAAAGTCTGCAAATATTGTTTGAATCTCGTGATGTGATTAGGCATTGCCAGAATGCCATGGAAATGTTATAAATTGGATCAATAATCTCCATAACTATCTACATAAATTCTTGCAAAATTTCAAGGCTTGTTTTGATAGCTCAAGGAAAATAGAAACTCTCAGAATCATAGTTGGAAGGGTACTCCAAGCCCATCTACTCTAACCTCCTTCAGATACAGTAAATGTACTTGGATGTCAACCAGTTGCCAGATTCAACCCTCAGAAACCTCTGAATTGTGGCAGTGGCAAAACAAATGGCAATTTGCTACTGAATTTTGATAGAAGGTTCACTGCAGTGGCTGATTTGTGGGTGGCAAGGAACAGCAGTGACTTCACTTAAGATCGCAGGCCCGCAGTTTGCACACCGCTGTAGTGCTGCTGCTACTAGTACAGCATCCTGGATAGCTGTTCATTCAGCCTTTGCTTTAAAAATTCTAATGAAGAAGAGTTTAGCACCTTCTGAGGCAGACTGTTCATAAACAGCTCACATGATCAGGATTTTTTCCTAGTATTAAGTCGATTTTTTAAAAAAAATTAAATCCATTGGCTTGTTTCCTGTCCTTGAACGCAAACAAATTTTGCTCCATCATCCACTTTTCTCATAAATTTCTGTCTTTGAAATAATTTATCTTGTGTCGTTGGAGTTGTGGCATTTGTGGGCATGAGCATCTATAGAAGTGTCCAGAATAGGCATTTCTAATTTTTCAAATGTTTACAGTGTACATCTTGCATCTTACAGATCATTCAGTAATGAATTATAGTGGAGTTGTACTACTGAAATCATTGGAATTGCAGTTGAGATTTTTGGCCTGTTGCATTATTGGGGGTGTAGGGGCGGGGTAGAGTGAGGAAATAGCCAAATGTTGACTTTGAGGTGTGTGTGAGACTTAGATGGGTGAATGAAAATGGAATTACATTGCCTGGCTATGTACTGCATTTGGCAAATGAATGCACATTATTGCTGTCTGTATGGCTGTGGTTTTGCATGCATAGAGGGAAGTTTAAGGCCAAAACTAAAGGTTGCAAACCAACAAAACATGACATTTTTTATATATGTATATACTTTTGGCCTGTGTGGTTGTATCTTTGAAAAACTGAAAGTAGTCTGTCTTGTGTTTATTGTGAAATCTATCAGCAAAGAACAATTTACAGTCGCTGCCATTCTTCACAGCTGAATGGAGAAGAGGTGCCTGTTCAGTGAAATGGAGCAGCTGCACCCTGTTTAGTCTGTCTCATATTAACATTTTGCTTTTTAATCAAGAACGTCACAATCCTCTGGTACAGTTTTTCATGACAGAAGTGGTCAGTAGTGAGGCAGCTGTAGTATAATTCAAAGTGTACATGAAAGCAAAATTAATTTCTTTTAACAGCTTCTGAAAAGTGAAGTAGACCTTAATGTTGCACAATTGAACTCTAAAACAAATGCAAATACAGAATGAAATGCTGGGGAAGGGGATGTAGTTTATTTTTTAAAGAATGTTGGCAAGTATTTTCTACTGCAATTTTTTTATATTTTGTCTTAGTTAACTAGAACTTGAAAGGATACATACTTAGATTAAAACATGTATATCAGTTTGATATATCATAGCAAAATAATTAATTCTAATATAACTGCAACATATTTGGGTCTAAGAAAATATATGATTTTATCATTTTTAATTGTTTAATTGTTTTATATTATTTATTTATTTTATTTTGTTTATCAGTCATACTGCTTGCTGATGCCCAGAATAGAATTGTGATGGCTGATACCCATGTGAATTAAGCAAATAATATTCCTATTTTACAGGTGGTCTGAAGCAGTGAAATAGTGCCTCTCCAGTAATGTTTTAGCAAATCCACAAGCCTGAATTTGAATCCAAGTAATCTCAGTGATTCCTATGCAGAGGCCTTGAAGGACTGGCTGTCTGCATTCTTCTAGGGGTCTCAGCCACTAGCTTCAAGGCTCTTTCTCTTGTGCCATACTTTTGTACATCTCACCACTACCATGCTGTCCTTGCTTTTTAGTCTGGCTCTTTCAAAGACAACAGTACTTACCCAACTACAGTTCTATTTCACACAACAGGAAGTATGCAGCATTAAAGATCTATTGCAACTACATATACATGTACCCTTCTGATCTTAAAAGGCCAAGAAAAAGTCCTAACATAGTATGATCTTTCCTTTAATACCATGAGAGAGCACCACCCTGCAGGTGTTTCCCCTGCAAGTAAGAGCTTGCAGCTGACTTGTCACAGCTCAGTATGTGAGTTCGAGCATAAGAAAAGGGCATATGATTGTCAGTGTCTCTCAAGCTACTGGGTCGATGCAGCTATACACAAATATGTTTAAACTTGGGGCACCTATTCTTTCTAGAACTCAATAATGAAATTAAGGAAACATAGCACTGTTGATTCATAAATTGAAAGCCAAGACTCTCTTTTGGAGGTGGGGGGCGAGGACTGGTATCTTTCTAAGTTTAGTGTTTCTTAGGCTAAGAATATGAACATTTGTTTTTAAAAGACGTACTACCCTTCAAAATTGTTCTATGTAAATTAACACTTACGTGAGAAATAGTCTGGCTTGATTTACGAATTTGAAAAACACTTTATTGAATTGAGTGTTATCTCTTAAACCCAGTGCTGAACTCTACGTTCTTAATGTATGCACAACTGTTAGGCTACCATCATACTCTAGCCCAGGATTGGGCAATTTAGTGCCGTCCAATGTTTTGGACTACAACTTCCACCAATCCCAGCTAGCATGGCTAGCGATCAGGGAGTTGTAGAGTTGTAGCCCGAAACATTGAAGGCACCACGTGGGCTACTCTTAGGGCTTTTTATTACAATCACATGTTTCACATTTTATTTTAGTCTCAGGTGCCAGGTCCAAACTGAATTTTAAAAACAAATTTAGATTTGATGTCACTGCTATAAGCAATAATTCTAAAGGGATTTATAATTTGTAAATTTGAACTTTCATTTCAATGTGTTCTTTACCATATTGCTGTCTCAGTGGATAGGACTTTTGAGGACACTAATGGAACTGAAGATCAGTTTGATTTTATTTCAATATGTTTTTCTTGATCTGTTTTGGGATGTTGTTTTATTAGAAAAAATGCCATTCTGCTATTTAACAGAACACTTTGGACTGTTGTGTCTGTGTCCCTTCCTCTACAGAATTCAAATAAAAATGTGCCCTAGTTAATTCAGGCAGGTTCCAGACTTTTGGTTTCAGTTTAGCAGAAATTATTGGCTACATCACTAGGCTGGATATTCCTTTGGGGGTTCTAATGCCAAAGTAATATTTTGTGTGGGTTGTGCAAAGTAAATGGCTAACATTTGATTTTTTTTTAAAAAAAACACAAATGTAGTTTTTCACTGTTGTTTTTTATAAATCCTACCTATGGTCCATATTAAACCAGAAATATACTCCCAGGCATACGTTGCAGCTGTATAAATAAAGCAACATGACAGCTGGTGTGGGAGGCTGAACATGTTAATATTAGTATTCTGAATCTGCTAAGCTTTGTGCAAATCTTGAATTTTAATATATTGTCATCTCTGTCATTTAAACATAACAATACAGCTGCAAGACTGGAGAAGACTTCTAGAAATCACTTAGTTAAGAACGTCCTGCTTGCTTGCTTGCTTGCTGGGGTAGAAGGCAGAGGACAAGACAATAGCTTTCCCCGTTCAAGCAGTGTAATATAAGTGTGTGGCCCTGCCTACTTGTGAGATGTCATTTTGGGGCAGGGGGTGGTCATGCAACCTTTTTGAGTTTTTGCTTCCCTGTGGTCCCCTTTGGTGGACTGATATGTCAATGCTCCTACTTTCTTTTTACTGGTTTGCTCCACTTCTAATTAAAGGAGTGGCCTATAGAATAATTTGTATATGCTGCACTTGTCAGGAAAACAAATGATTTTGCTTTCCTTCAGGAGGCTCGCTGTGACAGTTTTTAAGAACGCCTTGTTTAATTCAGTCCACTATAGATGTTCATCTGGTTTGCTTTTATCATGCCCAAAAGCAAACTTTGTCAAAATCAAAGATAGAATGTGTACTGGCCCTCAGTTCCAGTTGAGGTTGCAAGGACAGTGTCATCTTAACCATATTGTGTGTACCTAAGTATGTGTACTCCAGATAAGACCATCATAATGATGAGCTTCGGCTTCATGTCCATGACCCAACAGAAATGGCTTATATATTAGCATGAGCAAGCATTCAGCCTTCCGTATTTTCAGGATGTATGAGAAGGCTGAAATGTCACTCATCATTCAAAAACAGTTGTTGGTCATCATGTGATAGCTCTTTCTTTGTGTGCATCCTGATTTGAGAATTATGAAGGATGACATCTATTTTGACAGTACATTAAGATATCAGACTAAATAGTAGAAAAGAGATTTCACAGCAGAAAGGAAATATGGTCACGTGAATCAGTATTGCATTTTCAGAGATGGTTGCCCCAACCCTTGCATCCTGAACTGATAATTCTACTCAGAAATTCAGTTCAGCATAATGAATCAACTTTTTTGACTTATCCTGTCATGAATTTCTCATTACTTGAGAAGTGCTTTCATTATAAAGAAAAATATCATTTGTGTTAAATTTTGCAAGTATAAGATCTTCTTGACGAAATATTGTGTGACACAACCACATCCTTTTTTAAAAATCATACCTGTGCTTTGATAAACAAGTATGGGTTTTATAACAGAGGTTGATTTTTAGTGGAGGGAAACACTTTGTAATGTGGATAATAATGGAGGGGATAAACAAATTGCTTAAAGCACACGGAAATAGTGTGGCTCTTTTTGTTAAGAAGAAGAAGCATCTGGATCAGACCAAAGGCCTATCTAATCTAGCTTTCTGCTTCCATAGTGGCCATGCAGATACCTTTGGGAACCCCACAAGCAGGATATGACCATAATAGTACCTTCTTGCTTGTGTTCCTCAGCAACTGGTATTTAGAGGCATACTGCTTCTGTTGCATGAGATAATACATAGCCATCAGGACTAGCCTTTTCCTCCATGCATTTGTCTAATCCCCTTTCCAAGCCATTCAAGTTGGTGGCCATCACTATGTATTGTGAAGTGTATACATCTCTATTGTGCCCTTTACGCACCTTTTTTCTAAGCTAAAGAGCACCGAATGTTGTAACCTTTCCTTTTAAGGAGTTGCTCCAGCCCCTCAATTGTTTTGCTTGCAATTTCTGCACCTTTTCCAGCTTGACAATATATTTTTGAGTTGCAGTGACCAGAACTATATACAATATTCAAAGTGTGATTACACCATAGATTTATATAAAGGCATTATGATATTGGCAGTTTTATTTTTGATTCCTTTCCTAAAGCTTTCAAATTTACCTTTTTCATAGCACTGAGTAGCCATTTTCATCTAACTGTCCATCACAACTCCACGATCTTTTTTCTGATCAGTTGTTGCCAGTTCAGATACTATCAGTGTATATGTGAAGCTGGCAGTGCATCACTTGTGCATCACTTTCTTGAGCTATGCTTCTTAAAAACATACCAGTGCCTATGAATATCAGTATTACATTTCTTAATGGAGGAAAAAAGGTGGGGGGAAGTTTACAAACTTGTACATTGTAAGGGAAATTGTAATCATGAATGAGGCTACTAACATGTTTCTTGTATTGTATCTTCTAGATAAAATGATCAATGAGGAAATAGACTCTACAGATAAAATTTCAATGGTTAGACCTGAGTGTGATCAGGCTTCATGGGTAAGAAAGTCCTCTTTTAATCCTGTTTTAATATTACGGTTGTTAGCAGAGGTTATTAAATGTGAGATGTTGCTTTTTGTATTTAGACAAGCTCTCAAACTTAATTCTTCTTTAAATTGTCTTAAGCCATCCTGAGGGAAAGGAGGATTTTAGAATGAGCAATGAGACAACTGGCACAAGTTACAACTCTACACTGTGTCAGCCCAGTGCTCCTGGGTGGTAATGCAATTAGCAGGAAGTACTTCATTATGAAAGGGCGGAGGACATGGAGGCACATAATTTGCTTTAGCCCAGCCTATAATGTCGAATGACACCTTTACTTCATATTAAGTGGATATACAGTTGAATATTCTCAACTGTAGTTTGCCAGCACTTTTTTACAGTGGTCTAAAAATACATCACCATTACTATTGAAGAGAAGGATAAATTGGAATCACAGCCTTGTTGGGCCAAAACAAAAATGCCTTCTGGGAGATGTCAAATGTGTAAAGCCGTTCTAAGCATTGAAAATTAATCTGCAATGAAATAAGTGCTAAAACTGTCCTGTGCGAACCATTACATAGTTGCTGGATTAAAGAAGATGACTGCTTTAAACGCTTTAAAAGTAACCTTTATATGAGGTGGTGGGGAAAGACTTATAAATATGTTAATATCTGAATGGTATTGTGATTGGTATGATTTTCTGATGTCAAGATAGTTCCATTAGCCAAAGTCATAAGTCATTTTGCTGGATATTAGAGCATGCCATCGTATTATTTAGGGTTTTATTGCTTCCTAACAGTTGGTAATAGATCTTTATAGTATAATATATCTACAGACATTTGACTGTAATAAATATGGCTCAATATAATGGATCTGGTTCAGTATAAAGGAGATATGCTTTTCAGATCCTTAGCTAATTTATATAGATAATGAGTTCAGAAAAAGGAATTGTATTCATAGTGAGCCACTTTTTTAGTTTGTTGCAGTAGCTCTTTTCGCCAAAGAGTCAAGCTCTGCTATTCATTCTAAAAATGGCTTGCCTCTTTGATACTTTCAATGAAGCAGATACCGACAAAGAAAGTTGTGGCTGCACACTTTGTTCCCATTCATGTGTGTAAGTATAATCTACTCTTGATTGTGTCCTCTGTTTTATGTCTTTGAGCTAATGCTGATGACAGACATGAATGTATAATTAATACAAAACAGTTGAATATAGAAATTTAGACACAAGTTGCATACATTTATAAAGTACAGCACATGTGAAACACAGCTATAGCTCTGGCTTATACTATGATATAACCCTTCCATGGGTTTCCCTACCTGCAGAGGTGAGGTGAATCATGACTCTACAGAGAGCCTTCTTGGTTATGGTTCCTTGCTTATGGAACACTCTTTTCAAAGAACACTTGTCTGTATCTACTTTGAAATATTTTTCAGTGGCAGGTGAAGATCTTTTTGTTTAACAAGCCTTTAAAATTACTTTGATTTGCTTTTCATCTCAACTAAAATGCGGTATTTTTATGCTTTGTGTTTTTAAATGTTCTAAATTGTTTAAACTGTTTCAAATTTCTTATTTTCTTTAAATGTAAGATGTCCCCCAGAATGGAAATACTAAGGGATGAGATATAAATGATTTAAATAAATAAACAAACAAACAAATACCTAAATTTAAAAGTTCAGCAGACCATTGACCTACTTACAATAAAAAATGGTATCTCATTGTCAAGTAGGGCATGCCAAAGGTATCTGAGTTGTTGGGAAGAGTCATAGCTCAATGGTGGATCACCTGCTTTGCATGCAGTAGGTCCCAGGTTCGATCCCCAGCATCTCCAGGTAGGGCTAGGAAAGAATCTTGCCGAAACCCTGGAGAGCCACTGTCCGTCAGTGTCGACAATACTGGGCTTGATGGATCAATAGTCTGATTCAGTATAAGGCAGCTTCATGTGTTCCTATGTTTCCCTGTATCCTTGGCAATCACAGTCAATTAAAATGTTGGTCCTTGGCATGCAAAAACAGCTAAAAATGTTCGAGATTTTCAATCTCAAAAATGAAGTAAGAAGAATGACACTAGGCAGCCCTCTCAACCTGGTGCCCTCCAGATGTGTTGGACTTCAACTTCTATCAGTCCCAGTTTTGAACTAATGCCTATAGTTCAAAACACCTGGAGGGCACCAGGTTGGGGAAGGCTGTCTCAGTGTTATTCTTACTTTATTTTTGAGATTGGCTGCCCTAAAGTAGAACTCAGGGTGCCCTCCAGATGTTTTGGACTACAACACCCTTCCATTCGAGCCAGCATGGCTAGAAGGGTTTCTGGGAGTTTTAGCTCAAAATATGTGGAGGGCATGAGGTTGTCTACCCCTAGTATAACTAGTTGTGTGTAGTATGACGCTAAAGAAGTGTTCCAGAAATATCACAAAGTATGTTGAGCAGTACACTCCAAAGGTTTTTACAAAAGACCAATCACTCACATAAAGTTTGACAAACAACAAAGTGCCATTATTTTAGACGTAGTTCTCATTGTAAGGAGGAATTTGAGAACACTGATGTAGCTAGGAAGAAAGTGATAAAGAAATGTATGACATGTTTCTAAGAAAAGAGCGGCATTGAAAATAGTAACCCAAAGATTATGGTATTAATTTAGTAAGTACCACTAGTTAGTAAGTACCTGTGCAGTTTTAAAATTAAAAGGGAACCAGAAAAGCTGGTAATTTTTGATAGGCATCTAAGATGCCTGGGAAAATGCCAACGCTTCTGCAATGTTATATATTTGATCAAATTAAAACAAACCAGGAAAATTACAAAGCACAGATAGTTCATTGCTGATTGGAAAAATTCAGAGGCCATTGGCGTTAGAAGCAAGGAAGAATAACTCTGCATACAGAAGAGTATTTCCAGGAGAAATAAAGAAAGCAAAATCCTCAAGTGAATTTCAGGTAATTAGGGATAGCAGGAATTATGCTTGTGCACGTAGCTGCAGCAAGTCCTTAATCTGTCTGAAAAACTGCTGCTTGCCCATACTTCTGCTGTTGCCCATATTTCTACTCCTGGGGTGGGGTGGGTGGGGGGGTTACCACTGTACCTCTTTAAACAGCAAGGGGAGAGATAGCTGCTACCACTGCATTGCCTGACACCAATTAATTTTTTATTTGATATGCTTATGCCAAAATTTCAGGTGATAGGCCACAGTGAGTGATAGAGGACTAATAGATCATTGAAGTCCCCATCTCTGAAAACCAGTTTCAACATAGCATTTGCCTCTGTGCTGGTGCTTTTGGATTTATTGATATAGAGGTATATGCATGAAAAATAATATGCCTGTAGCTTTTTCTGAGAAGATTCCTTGATAAATATGCTAGACTTCTGAACTCTTCTTCAAGGGATCCCAAGGGGGAAAGTCTACATTTATGACCAAAGACAATATGTACTGTCCTATTTCATTTCCACATTGCATACAAACAGAAAATACTTGTGGGGACATCATTCTGGATCCTGAGACTGTTTGCTCTCTGTTTTAGTTGCTTTAAAAGTGTTTCAAGCCTTATGGTAGAGGCAGAATAGTGAGATTCGATGGTCTATTAATTGGAACAAAAGTCATTGATACTCCCCAAATTTATGGAAAATTTGCAAGGCGAAAAATGCAAAGTGGTGCCACCAAACAATCATTTTAACACATTTTACTTTACAGAGGTCATGGGAAGGTGTGTGTGGCATTTAAAAAAGGGTATTTGGGGTCTTATAATTCATTTTGTCAGCGTAAAACATTGAGATTTCTAAAATAAAGATCTCATTTGGATCTTCCTTGGGTTTTTGTACATACACAAGCTGCAAAATAGACACGTATAATTTATAAATATTACATAATTCAGCTTTGCCAGCACAGGTGTCTCTGCACAGGTGTCTGTTAATTTTTAGTACAGGATATACACATTTTACTCAGCCAACATTTTTTCTGTGTATGTAACCATGAAAAACAGTGCATAACAGTTGCGGCTATTAAAGGCATAGTAATGAAAGATGCAACGTTTACTTTATTTTTGATGTAGTCAACAATAAATAATAATGTATCAACATGGTACAGTGAATGGACACAATAAAAGAACAAGATCACTTTTTCTAGAATGTTTACAGACATTGATTGATGTTAAATCTTTACTTCCATGCCTGTGGATTACAAAAAACAAACTGTAAAGCTGATAAATGTCTTGAGTTATAAACTATGCATTAAAATGGAAGCAAAAATGCATGTGTGGTTATGAATAAACAAGAAAGCATAACTACTACTGAGTCATATTTCATGTATTTGCATGTCAAGAAGTTATTTGCAAAACATTATACAAGGATATGCACCCGAACACTTCCAACTTTGTCCTTTAGCAAATATATTAATGTTTGCTTAATGTGCAGAAACCTGCTCTACATAATGACATTATTTTAAATATATGAAGTATCCCTGGGAAATGTTTTCTTCATGTATTCCTTTCCTTCACAAAGTGTCTGAGAATAGCTTTTGAATTCTACCTTGGATTTCATCTCTGTTTCACTGCTTATAGGCAGGGCTAACATTTATGAGCTCTGAAGCCTTGGTTTTAATTTTCTTGGGCTTAAAGTTATCCATCGTGATAGTATTGCTCATCTAAAAGGAGTGACAGTGGGCGAGGTCTTCCAACTTGTAATTTACAATAACGATGGAGCAAAGTTGACTTTTCAGTAATGTGCAACCCAAAGCAGTTTGCTGAACCAGAACTAAGATGTGCTAGAGGAGAGTAGCAAGGAAGTTAAAGAAGAAACTACACATTTCTTCAATTATCTAACTGAAAGAATTGTGTGGCTTATTAGAGATTGTTATGACCTTTGTCTTTCAGATCCATTCTCCAAGTTTAACAAAAATGGAATTTTAAAGAATTATACCATGTTGCAAAGATTATTGCGACAAGAAAATAAAGTATTCATTCCTATTTGCAGAGAGTAATATGCAGAATTTATTTCCTTTATATTGGTCTCTCTAAATTAATCTTCAGAAAAGAGAGTTGAGTGCTAGGAAATTCATGTGTTCTACTAATGCTGGTATTTGCTCTTAAATCATAAGAATGTAGGCTTTTAATAATTTGTTATTGTAAGTTGTCAAATCTATTATTAGGGTAGATTAAGCCATGGCTGCATAGAGTTAGAAATGGGAAGCCCAGGTTCAAAGTTCCACTTAGCCATCAGGCTTGCTTCAGGCAATTTCCTGGATTATAGCCAAACTTTGTTTAACATTATTGTTATAAGAATAAACAAGAAAGTTTTTTCCAAAACATTTCTTTCTTTCTTTCTTAATTTCCATTAGGCTTTTCTGCAAATAAATAAATATATAAATGTCACTCATGGTGGCTATCAATAAAATCCAGATAATCAAATCTTAACTTTGCACACAGAAAAGTACTATAGAAATCTTTTCCAAACACTTCTTTTCTAAATTGTTAGGCATGGGACTCTGGCTGATATTCTTGACTGCAACTATTTGTCCTACCTCATCTACTGTCCTCCTGTGCCAAATCTCCACGACTTTGCAATTTTTCTCCTTTTGTTCTTGGCTATCCTAGCCCTTGTCTAAATCTCTCAAATATTTTGAGCAGCAAAATCTTATTACAGAATATATCTTTCAAACCTAATTAGTGTAGAACATGAACAGCACTGTCTCTTAATAAGGAATGCTGAGTTGTAGTGCCAGAGGATCAGCCCCTAGCTATAATTTATCTCTTTGACTGATTAAAAGAGCAATCCTATGCTCCCTGGTAGAGTGTTCCAGGGAGCATAGGATGGCTTGTAAAACCCCTCCAAGGTTGGAGACAAGACTCTGACTCCAGAAGGAGGAGTTGGAATCCAAACCCAGGCTCCTCCCCCTTGTAGCTGGTGCAGAGAGAACTGCACTTGCTGCCTTTTTGAGGGTGAAAAAGCAACCTCAGAGATTGAGGAAAGGGGGCAGTCTGGTGGATGGGGAGGGGAGGAGACCAGAAAGGCCAGGATATGAGTTATCCGGAACCTCCTCCAGCCTCCTTCCCTCCCCAAAGCTCCTCCGCTAGACAGGTTGAAAAGCCCACCTAGAGAAAATACAGGAAATCAGAGGATGGGAGGCAAAGATTGCTTCTGCTGTTCCTCCCGCCCTGCTGGTATCAGCCTGGCAGGATATAGGATGCTTGGGGACTTCCAAGCAACAAGAGTGCAATCGATAGGATTGCACACTAAGAGTACAATCCTAAGGACTTGCCGCTTGTTAGACAGGAACCGTACAGGGCTGGAAGAGGACAGAAGTGAAAACCTTTTCTTTACAGTTCCAGCTAGATGAGCCTCTCAGCTCATCTAGCTGACCTACTCTGTTTTGAGTGGGGTGGGTGAAGGAGAGGTTTTGGAATCCTGTGGATTCCCACCCACCATTCCGCTCTCTTAGCTCTTCTGGCATTGATATTGTGACTTTGGAAAAGCTGCCGCTGCACTGTGTTTTGTGGCAGCTGCAAGGGGTAGGGCAATGGATTCATCTCGGTTTCTCTCTCCCAAGCTCATGGCACTGTCTATGGCCTCCAGAGGAGGGTTCCACTATATCTTATCGTCCCTGGGATGCTCCCCTAGGGACCAAAGGATTGCTCTGTAAGAAACATAGGAGAGTGTAGGGGGGTTGGTCTGGAAGCAACAAATTGTATAATGTGTAATACCTGTGAAGATAAATAAAATATTATCTGACAGATGGCATGGTTATGAATGAGGATTTATAAAGCTCACTAAACGTCTGTGCTTGGGAGCCCCTGGGGATACTGATGCAAGAAACAAAGAAGGTAGTTGTAGAAATAACTCCTGTAGTTTGTATTTTTTTACTGGCACCTTGTAAAAGTAGCTCATGGGTGCTTATTTGACATCACATTGTGTACTGATGGCCAGATGTGTTTTTCTTTAACAGATGTCAAATGTATTGGTGCTTCCTGCCAGTTATAAAAAGAATCCATCCAAATAGAGTTTCTATGAAGCTGATCACAAATTTACATATTTGTTCAGCATCAGAAATTCTTCAGTGCCCTGATTCACTCTTTTCCTGCATCGTGTGCCTTAGACTTCTAAAGGACACAATAAAAATTCTTCAGCAACAATTTAATCTCTAGCTTCTAAAATTGAACATTACTCCTCTTTTCTTCTGCATTCAGATGGGCTTCTTTAAAGTTTCTATCAAAAGTATTTTCAATGTACAAAGGATTAATAAATGATAGGCTGAATCAGTGTCAAATTGATCAATAAATATTTATTACCATTTATTAATATTTTACTAATTTATAAATTGTACCATATTTGCAGTTGGGAAACTATCCTGCCATTGATCTGGCTTGTTTTTAATGTTCCCCTTCGTCTGTCCTGTCAGGGTATAGTAATTCTTGGAGTTATTCCAGGCTGGGGTCTGTTCTTATTCACATCATGGATAAACATTTGGTTGCTTGTGTTAGGAGAAGCCATTTCATAGCCTCTCCACTTACTGCCTCAGCAGAAATGTCCCAAGACATTTTGGTACCTGAAGGAGAAAATTCAAATAATACTCCTATGCCCATTGGTAAATTAGAATTTGCTACTCTTTAACGGAACCCCAAGATTTGTTGTTTGGTGCAAGCTGACTCATCCTTCCTAATGATAAATCCAACCTTACCAAACGTTTCAGGATGCAGCCTATTGATGGTAAACTCTTAAGGGACTTGCAGCAGGGTGGATTTGGCTTAAATCAATTTGATTTAAATCATGATTTAAATTGCTACCAGGGTGGATTTGATTTAAATCATGATTTTAATCATTACTCAGAAAGACTCGATTTAATCATGTGACTCCCCCCCAAAGTGCACTCTTCCTCGCTATAAGCTTAATACATATTTTACACAACTTAGAGTTACCAAAGACTCATTCTTGCTGGTATAATCTTAATATTTACAAGCAGATGCAGGTTTCATTTTTAGCTTCTTGTGCAGATCTGTTTCACTCCCAACAATCTATTCATTTAATTTTTTAAAACTTAGCACTTAAAAGGTAAGGGGTTGATTCTGTGTACATAGATTTGCAAAGGAACAATGGGATTGTGATCTCTGAAGACACAAATTCACAGTTTTGAGAATTGTAAAACCAAGCATCTGTGATAATAACTTCTAGATAGAAAAATTGCCCAATAATCTTACAGAAACCTCTGGAAGAGCATGACATTGTGAATGAATTAATGGAATTTATTTACCAAAACATTTAAACATTGCATGAATATACAGCCTCATGCTACATAATTAAAAATTAATCCTTATGCATGATGAATAACCTTTGGACTATACTGTATCTTAAATAGAAAACTATTTTTAGATAGATTTTCCTCAAAAAGTATTTTACTTAAAAAAAAATCCAATTTAAATAAAAAAAATGATTTAAAAAAAAAAATTGATTTTTATCCACCCTGACTTGCAGCAGACTACCCTTGGCAAGAACTACACCTTGCCAATGGAGTTTCCCTTCTGAGGGGACTGCTGGTTGGACCGTCTGCGCTGTCAGAGAGGAAGAACCCTGTGTACAAGGGCTTGCTTAGGTTGGGATGACCAGTTGGCAAATGTGGGGATTTCCTATTGCCATACCATGACCTGTTGTTCAAGAAGATGTCCAGCATGATCATGGTGTAGCAGAGGGGTTGCACTATATTAAAGTGTCAGTAGCACTATGTACTTTTTTGCCAAGACTTACACATTCAGAGTCTTGCCACAAAGCTGGTCGCTGGATCTTGGCCAGACTGATTAAAAATCTTCTACAAAATATGCAGCCTTTTTCCTAAGTATTTGCTGCTGCTCCATGTTTTCAAACGTGTCTGCTTGGATACACATAAGAATAGCTTCCGCTCCGTTTCTTCATTTTCCCTCAGGTATCCCAGCTTCTTAAAGAGAGCTGTGTAGTCTACTTTTGTATTTTGTTGGCCCTGAACAAGTGCATATTCCAGCTTTTATTTCTACAGATACTGCAGATGAGCCTGCACCATCATAATAGTTTGGCCATTAAATGGGACCAGATATTTTCTTTGAGCCTGTTCTGCTGTTTATTTATTTTAGAATATTTATATACTGCTTCCCATTTTAAAAATAGCAAAGCTGTTTACAACAAATTGTGAAATAATGCATAATTATAAAAGCACAACAACATTTAGCCAAGGTAATGGCTGGAAAAAGCCAGGGTAAATAAGTACGTTTCTAATTGTTGAAAGCGCATGATTGTCAGTGCTTCACATATAACAGAGGAGAAATCATTCCAGTGGGAGGGAGCCAACACAGAGAAGGACCATTGCCATGCTGCTTCCCAGTGGAACTCTGCAGAATGTTGCACAAACAGCAAAGCCTCCCCTGAAGATCGTAGTGCTCTAACGGGTTTATATAGGGGGAAACAATCTTTCAGGTCACCTGGTCCTAAGTTGTTTAGGACTTTATCTGTTAATAATAATACCTTGAACCAGTGGCCAGTGCACCTGTTTCAGCACAGGTGTTATGTGCACCTGGCAGGGCACTCCAGTCAACAGCCTCACTGCAGCATCTGCACTAGCTGCATCTTCTGAACCACCCTCAAGGGCAGCCCCAAATAGAAAGTAGTCCAGCATTCTTAAACTGTATATGTCTGTATATTGTGCCATTTAGATAGGGATATTTTGTGGTGTTGTCCTTGATTATATTGCAAGTTGGTGGTATAGGAGTCTGTCTTCTGATTATTTCATACATGGTCATGTAGTGTGAGTTGGAAACCAGTGATTCTATGATTATGTCAAATACAGAATAGTTTCCAGAAGATTACACCTATCTTGTTAGTTTGTTTTTTAAACATCTATGCCCCACCTTTCCCACAAAATAGCAGGGACAGCTCCAGCTGGGGGATGCAGGGAGGTTCTGGCACACTGCATCTGATCAGCCCATCTGATGTTAGTAATTCCCCCCTGCCTTGATCTGTTATAGATAGCTGCAAGTTACCCACAATTGTAATTGCATACAATGCCCCAATATAGCATTACTCCTAGGCATTATGGGGGATTTAAAGTACCATCCACCACTGTTGCTCCATAAGCCTGGGCCCTGGGGTGGAGGCAGGCAGAAGGGCCCAATGTAAGTGTCAATATCAGTGGGCCCTGCCATGGTGTTGAGCTCCTACACATCTGCTTGAGGATGCTGGATGCTGACATGAGGCCTGTTGATTGAGCTAAATGTAGATCATTTTTTAGAACTCGGCTTCAGAAAGTTGGCTCAAATGAATTTTTGTTCTGTTTTTGTACTGTTTCTGCTTCTTATTCTGAAATTGTTTCAAATAATAGACTAATACTATTCTGGAACAACGCTTGAAATGATTTTGCTTATTTTCATATGGGTCCTGGTTTTGTTTTTCATTTTCAACTGATTGTCACCGGCGTAGATCTACATTGTTCAACTGGATTTCTTTTTACCAGTTTCCACTTGCTTTTCAGGATGTAGACCAAATATAAACTACTGTATTAAAGCCTCTTAGAGAGTTGTTGAAAAACTTTGAAAAACCAATCGTTTTTCTCTAGTGATGAAATCATTGCTAAATTGACTGGTTCATCAAACATCTTATCCAATACTATATCAGTGAAGAAATAAAGAATTAACCAAGCAACCAGTTTATTGTCTTCTTTTTGACCTCCAAAACAGACTCATGAAGTTAGTCTTTTAGTAATATTTAGGTTGACCCTTTGAAAGGAACCAGTGATCATTACCTGAACTTATCAGTGCTATATTTTATTGCTTTTTGTTTCCCAGCATATGGGAAAGACACAACTCGACATCTCTGGATGCCTAAGGAGAGCTGTGGAGCTAACCATAGAACTATCTAGAAAACCAGAGGGTATAGCTTGGCTTGGAGTGTATGTATCCCAGACCAGCTTTATATATTCAGTTTGATGCGAGGAGCCAAAGCTTAAGATCAGATTATACTGGATATTTGCAGGATTTTGTTAAAACTTGAAAAATTGCACTAATGTAGTTGCAGGAAGAGCCCTACCCCTGCCCAATAGCAATCCTGTCTGAATTCCCTCTGGCTTCAGGAATTACTCATATACTTTCAAGACTAACTTTGCAGCTGTAAGATTTATAAATTTGCTTTAAAATAATGAAAGATAAGATTCTTAAGACATTGGATTCTGTGCTCAGTATCAAGCCTCTCTCCTATTTTGTGATGTAACACAATTGCAATATATGTTGTATGTTGAGCTGTTTAGAAAGACACATTTCAAACTGGTCAAGAGGGCAGAGTAGAATGGTGAGGGAGTGAACTCTCTTCTGCCTCCTAAAATGTCAGGATGAATGGCTCATGGGATTGGGTGGAACTTCAAGGAATCTTAGCACCAGAGTAGGGCAAGGTTAAAGATCCAGACCGTGCAGAAAAAGTTGCTGTTATTTAATCAGTGTCTGATGCCTGCTCTCTGCCCTTTCTCATAATAATTAAGCTGATGCAGAAGAATTACTGAGCATGCAGTCTTCATCAAGCTCTTTGCCTTTCTGTCATCGGAATGTCTTTCCATTTTAGCAACAGCCCTTACAAATATTTGGTAACATAGTGATGACTTCAGCCTTGATTTGATTTTTCCAGTTCCTAAATAGGCCTGAACTGTGTTAGCACAGTTTGAGAGCAAAAGTCATGGCATAGTGAATTTGCTGGTTTTGCTGCAGTTCTTAGGCTCATGTTCAAAAACCACTCCTGAAGAGGATTCTGCATCTTTAGTTATGATATGAACCGTGAGCAGCTCCAGAGCATTGATACTCACAAAGTCATTAAGAGCATCATGTGGTCAGTTGGGGGCATGACTCAAGTATTGGGTGTGTTGCTCAATATGCCAGTAGGACCAGTGAATATTTATACTTTAATAGGTAGTTTGGTCTTTTCATCAGTTTCCATCTTTCTGATTTTAGAACCAAGCATTAACTTTAATCTATCCTTCCACTCAATCACCATTGCCTTCCCAATAATGTACCAAATACCCTTTGAATAAAAATCCAGGAAATCTCCCTGTGAACCCATGGAGTGAGATAAGTTAGGCAATTCAAAATTGTATTAGCAAGAGCCTTCTGGTTGCAATTTCTTTTGAGTTGACATATTCATGGACCCCTAAAATATGCTGTCTAACTTCACGTTCCTAAAAGCTTCATTCTGCTAACCCTGTTGAAACATTTGAGCTATAGAAGAATAGCCAAAGCCAGCAACCTTTCAGAGTAGCTGCTTCTACCCTCATCTGTTTGATGGGTTGTTTTGAAGAATACTAATGCGTTTAGACTCCAGCTTCTAGGACAATTTAGGACTCCCAACCTTTGTGTCTGATATAAGAAAATCAAGAAAAGCTACTACAGATGGCTAGCCTATGTGTCCTTTCTGAATGGAATACACAACAACACTGGGAACTCATAAATAGTGCTACTTTTGAAAGCCTCAGAAATAATTTAGTCTCAGCTGATGTCTCCTTCATGGTTAATATTCCTTCATGGTTAATTTTTGCCACTGTAGTTCTGTCTGCACCCACAAGCTTCTCATTGTAGATTCTGTACTGTTGCTTGTTCCTTTGAATTTTAAAAATATAGTATTTGTACATGGGAGGCTGAGATCATTGCTGAGGAAGAGAAGAGCCTGTTTATGTGGATAAATGTTTTCACTACCGGTAAATGAAGTTTATTTATGGTTCCAGAATTTTGTACTGTAAAAGTTTTAGGCACTATTCTAAACTATTTAAATTATTATCCCAGTTGTTAGAAATTATGGTGTAGCACTTGGCATCATTTTGTATAGGAAACATCAAAAGAATATGTTTTGAATGCTCGACATTTCAGCGGTGGTGCAAGTTGGATAAATAAAAGAGAAAATCAGCATGCCTAGTGTAGGATATCAAATTCTCCAGGCACACTGCTGTAAATAAAGGGATTGAGATATAAATATGGAAGCATTTACTTCTTTTATAACCTTGACTTTATGCAACACATTTTTGTTGTGATACGCATGTTGGAATCAGCTTGGCAAGTTAACAAAATTGATAAGGTGCTGTTAGGCTCTCTGGTGCTTCCATACTTAGTGCTGCTAGATTTGGCATAACACCTTGGGGTTGACAGATACTTTCCTTGCTCTTGTCACTGATGCTGTTTGTCCAAAGAAAGGTATGGGAAATCTTAGTTAATTGCTACAGTTAAGAAGAAAAGGTAACCTAACTTGATATGTTCTTCTGGACAGGAACCTTACCTTTTTTAGAGAGCATTGTATTGATGTTTAGGTGGTGTCTCCTAGAGCTTCTTAATTTTTCTTGGCTTTAAACTCCTAGTTTATAACTAATTTTGTGTAAGCTTGTTTTGTTCAGATGTCTACTCACAGGGATTCAGCAACCCAATGGCAAACACTTGGCCAGAATCCAAAGGCCTTTTTCAGTTGGACTTTCAGCAGTATAAAAAATAGCAAACTGAAGTTCACATGCATATTTATTCTGGACTATGTAGGGTTTGCAGAAATCCAATTGAAATTATCAGACATTGGCAATGGAAATGTCTCAAAGGGCCCAGGCTTCCTGGAGACCTCTAAGTCTTAGTGGTAATTCAGTTATCAGGTGATCTAGTCTCTTTTCGGGGTTATCAACGATATTCCTCCTGTTGCAGAGTAAGCCTTTCATGTACCTAGATAAGTGTGGGAGTGGTCAGGAGCGAGACAGATCGTATGAAGCTGACTTAATAGACCATTGGTTCATCTTTCCCAATACTGTCTATTTTGACTGGCAGATTTTCTCTAAGGACTCCAGCACAGGTCTTTCCCAGCACTTGTTATCTTGAGTTCTTATTTGGATCATTGGTGATGCCAGTGATTGAACCTGAGAATGACCTTCTTTCTACATGCTTAACAAGTGGTTAACAAATGAGCTATAGCCTAGGGTGACCAGATAAAATCCAGGTCAGGGCTCATGTAACTTTAACAGCTGTAGAGAAAAGGGAATTTCAGCCAGTGTCATTTGTATGCAATTAGTTCCTGGGGAAATTCCCTCTTCATCACAACAGTTAAAGGTGCATGCAGTATACCAGAGTGACCATATACAAAAGAAGGCAGGGCCCCTGCAACTTTAACTGTTGTGATGAAGAGGGAATTTCACCAGGAACTAATTGCATACAAATGACACTGGCTGAAATTCCCTTTTCTCTACAACTGTTAAAGTTACATGAGCCCTGACCTGGATTTTATCTGGTCACCCTACTATAGCACCCCTATCAAGAATGTGGCAGGGCCTAAAAGTCCTCAAAGCCCTGAGCCCAATCCAGATTCTAATACTTAGCAGATACCTGAGTATTGCTTCAGTTTTCCCAGATTAATTCTGGCTCACACTGGGTGAGTTTGCACAACTCTACCCTAATTACACTATCAGGTGATCTAGCCCTTCATTTTATGCAGCACTTAGGGTGGAGGGCTCTTGTTCAAGATACATATCTAAACATCTTTGGACATGCAACTAGTTAAGTAATTCTTTAGAACCTGGCCACTTATTTAGAAGTCCATTTATTTCAGTGGAACATGTTTCCAACTATGGCCTGGTTTGCACATAACACTAACCCATAGTTTATTTAACCTATGGTTTGTTGCTTAGTCATCTGCTGGAGTTTGTCTGGCAGATATTGAGCAAACCATGGTTTATTTCCTTCTTCCTTCTTCCTCTCCCTCCTACCCATATGTCATGTGGGCACATTGAGTGTCTGGAGATGTTTTACCAGTCTTGCCCGCCACCTCTGAAGCCTGGGGAAAAAAACCCTATGAACAATCCATGGTTCTGGGTTCTTACATAACAATAACCCAATGTTCACAACCCAACAACAAATTATGGGTTCTCTTTCTGGGTTGTTCATGGTTAATAAACCTTGGGTAGTTAGTGCAGCTGCATTCACACATCACCCCAGCCCAGAATACCCCAATCCATACCATGGGTTAGCATTATGTGCGAATCAGGCCAATGACCCGTTTACACATCATGGCTTATTCCTGGGGTTTTTTTAACCCAAGAATTGGTGGAGCACACAACAAATCATGGGTTTATTCTGAGTTGGTTAACCCCTAAACAACCTGTTCTTTCTGGGTTCAGACATTGTGCTATATTGTCATCTAAATAGCACATCATGTTCTGACACAGCTTTTCTGGTATATGTAAGAATGTAGACATATTTAACATATAATCTACAGAAAGTCTGTTTAAAAATGGAATTGTATGTCTGGATTCCTTTATTTAATTACTTAACAGGAGCTTGCTATAAAATGCATTTTAGAACATCTTTAGTTGAGGTTTTGTACATGTTTGAAATAATTTAAATATCATAATATAAACTGAACCAGGGGAAACTAAATAAACCTTGATACAAAATAAAGACATTAACTTTATGCACTTTCTATATCTGCTATGTTAAATTTTCACCTATATGGCATTTCCTCTAAAATTTGTTTTACCTATCTGCAGGAGTCATTTTCTTGCTTTATATTTTTTTAATGTCATGGGGGGGGGAAGTTTAATATGGGGAGAATGTATATTTCACAATTACTGGTGATGCATACTACAGCTCATGTTGTACTTATTAAGGATGCAGAAAACAATACTCTTCTTCCTAGAGTATTCACGGCCTGAACTGGAAAGAGTTAATGAGAGCCATCTGATGATTTGAGAACCATGGGACTGAGCCCGTGGTTATAGTGGTCCTCTTTTTCCTCTGTTACTTTCTGTTAAGCTTTGTTTTCTGCTGGTTTCACAAACTGACATTTCACTAGGGAAGAAGGAAGTACCACACAACTGTGTTGCTGTAGCCCTACCATTTCCTTGTATTGCAATAAAGTCATAGCAAAATTTGACAGAGAAGAAAAGGAGTACTGTATTTCATCGATTCTAAGACACACTTTTTTCCCATGTTTACATCTGTAAAAATGGGATGTGTCTTAGAATCTATGGCGCCTTGCAATCGTGGGATTTCTCCCGCTTTTTAAAGAAGGCACTAGGGCTCTGCATGCCCCCCCCCCCCCCGGCAACTCACCCTAGCGGGTCCCGAGGGACCCCACAAGGCTGGTCAGAAGTCCGGGAGATCTCGGCCTCCTTCCCAGTACTGAAGCCTTCCCAGGCCGAGGCAACAGCGATCAAGGTAAGTGGGGAGGGGGTGCTTGCGAGGGGGGACTTGCGGGGTCCTAACCCCCCCTCCCCACTTACCTTGATCGCTGCTGCCTCGGCCTGGGAAGGCTTCAGTACTGGGAAGGAGGCTGCGATCTCAGGAAATCTTGCGAGATCTTAGCCTCCTTCCCAGTACTGAAGCCTTCCCAGGCCGAGGCAGCAGCGATCAAGGTAAGTGGGGAGGGGGACTTGCGAGGGGGAAGGGGGGACTTGCGGGGCCCTAACCCCCCCTCCCCTCCATTACCGTCACTCATCCTCGCTGCTGCTGCACCGCTAGCAACGCTCGCCTCGTTACTGGGAATGCCGCTTTGCCAGGCCGAGGTGAGCGCTGGCAGTGGTATGGAGCGGCGGCGGCAGCTGCAATGAGGACGGGCGATGGCGATGGAAGTGAGGGGGAAAGGGTGCTGAAATTAAGGTGCGTCTTAGAATCGACACAAAGCTTTTTCACTGTTGGTGGCCCTGAAATTTAGGTGTGTCTTACAATCGATGGTGTCTTACATTCGGTGAAATACGGCATAAAAGTAAAAAGGAGAGAAGTGATGCTTCTTTAATGATAAAAGATGGTAGAAAAAGTCCAAATAAGAAAAAAACAGAAGGAAATTGAGACAGGCAGGACGGAGTGAATTTAAAATGCAGAAATGGTAATAGCAACCTATATACAAATTAACATTATGGCAATTTCAGGATTCAGAATCTGATAGCTAATACATTTTACATCATATTAAGGCATGTGTATATAAATACATTATATATGACTTGATCCAAAAATGTATTTCTCTAGAATTTCCAATACAGATTATTTCAAACCTCAAACAACTGCAAGCTGTGCCAAGACAAGAGATGTCATTGTGGTTTATGTTTAGTCCTGTTGCCCAGAGAAATACCTATACAATCATAACTTTTGAGATGTTACGTTGCCAACCTACATAATTAACAGTAAAATTCTGTACATATCTATCCAAAAGTAAGTCTCATTAAAATCATTGGGCTTGCTCCCAGAAAAATGGGTATAGGATAGCAGCCTGAGATTCTTTGTGAGAAGTCCATGATTTAATAATTGAGTTTCTAATGCTTTAATTCAGTGGTAAGCAACCTGACATCCTCTGGTTATTTATGACTACAACTCCCATAAGCCCCAGCCACCATGGTCAGTAGTCAGGGATTAGGGGAGTTTTAGTCCAGAACATCTAGAGGGTAGCAGATTCCCTACCCTACTTTAGTGAAACAGCCCCTTATTGCCCATCTTTTGGGGCCATTTACATTTAAAGAAATTGGTATGAAGAAAGATAATGATTTGATTTAATTGTAGGTGCAGAATTATACTGGGAAAATACAAAGCTGACAATTCAGCACTGTTTAAGATTATAATCATGCTATTACTTTTTCATTCATTTTCACTAGATCCCAACTACAGTGGCATCTGGAATGATCAATTATCTCACAACTGGCTTATTATCTATTCACTCTTTACTTTCTCCAAACTGAACATTTCCAGGTTGGGCAACAAAACACAACTAAGCACAATACAATGACTGTTAAACACCATAAATGCATAAAAACTAGCACATTAAAATATTTAAATATGACTATATAAGCATTATGAAGTCTTTGCCAATCTCATGACACTTCTGATTGATTGAAAGGAGATAGATGTGGCACTGCCACCATGGCCAGCCTCACTTCTGATGATGGTGGTATATTGAACAACAAGGCTTCCCCAGAAAATCTGGTGGGTTGAGATAGTACATATGGAAGCAGATGCTTTTTAAAAGATGGTTGATGCATTTCCTGTATTTATAAGTGAGTTCTATTTCTACCAAAAAAACAAAAACAAAAAACCCACCCACCATGACTTTCTGAATGTTTGCTGCCTTACATACATACGCTGCCTTAGAGGGTAAAATGTTAATTATTGTTAAGTCAAATGAACGTTTTCAAATGCTCTACTGAGATGTGGCACCCAGCATCTTGGCACAGGATCAACATCTTCCCCACATCTAACTGCATTTCCAGTATAAGAGAACGATACTGTACATAAAAACAACACTGAATGAAACAATACTTCTTCTTCGTGGTCTCTGTGCATCACACATATGGGCTCGCGCCGACGCCGAGCCTGCTTCCGGGAAACTTAGCTAGCTTAGACTTTTGGCGGGAACCCCTCCCCCCACCATCCTACCGCGCATGCTCAGGGCTCCCGCCTCTCCATTTACCTCAGTTCTTCTTCGACCGCTTCGCCACTAGCCTCGCGGGAGACTTTCTCCGGTACGTTGTGCCTGTATTGAGAGAGAAGAAGATAGTTTATAGTTAGCTTAGGCTCGTTCGTTTATAGTTGTTAGTTAGTATAGTTATAGTTTAAAAAAAATAAATAAAAATAAAAATAAAAAAAAAAAAATTCAATACAGTTTATAGATTATTAGTTAGAATAGCTGTTCAAGCGGCTGGCCATCTTATGGCACAGACCGCGTTATTTAGACGCTGTTCGCGGTGTAGGGCCAAAATAGCCCTCTCCGACGGGCACTCGCTGTGCCTCATTTGCCTGGGAGAGGCCCACGTAGTTGAGTCGTGCGGCCATTGTATGCATTTCTCGCGGCAGACACGACGAAATAGGGCTGATCGCCTTCGGAGTCTTCTGTGGACAAAGGCCTTATCGGCAGTTGACCGACCACGTCCCTCTATGATGCCAGGGGTGACTTCTGGGGAGAGTCGTCAACACTCTAGCCCAGCATCTCCGGTTTCCCCCCTTTTAGGGGCGGTGGTACCGGCATCGATACCGGACATCTCACCGGTTTCCTCACCGGTGCCGGTAAAGAAATCAAAAAAGTCCAAGCCGAAGAAATCGTCAAAAACTGCTGCGACATCGATATCGACTTCGGCATCGATATCGACTTCGGCATCGAAAAAAGCGCGGCCGTCCTCCATGCCTTCCTCGGCATCGGTGAAAGTCGTCGCTACGGTGCACAAGTCATCATCGGTACCGACCAGGCTGTCGGTACCATCGCACCGCTCGACATCGATAGCGTCGACATCGCAAGCATCGGTTACGGAACTTTCTTCAGCACCATCGGTAGCGAAGAGACCTACGCCATCCGTGGCCTCGCTACTGCGTACGCCGTCGACGCCTAGGGCTCAGCCTCAACCAGCTGCGCTGTCGCCCTCCAGGTCTTTGCCGTCACCTGCCCCAATGCCGATACTTCTCCAATCGGATTCGGAGCAGCCACCGAGACTCTCGTCACCGAGACAACCCAGGACGCATCGACGTCGAAGGCATAGCTCTCGAAGCCGATCACACTCGAGATCACGCTCTCGCTCTAGAGACTGGGATATCTACTCCGAGAGATCACGGCACTCAGAGCGTAAGCGTTATCGCTTTGATCCATACACAGGGCATAGGATCGGGGGTGAGAACACCCCGCCGCCGGTCCCTCCGCGAAGGACCACCTCGTTGAACCAACCCGCTACTCGCCATCGAAGCAGTTCGACAACGAGGCGCCATGAACAGACGCCATCGGCGTCGACACGGCGCAGACAGCAGTCGCAGTCCTTTGAGGACTACCCATCGGACACGTCTTCAGCGCCTTCTCCACGACCATCAGAGCCATCACCATTGGACACGGTCAGTAACGAGGAACGTGCCTCTCCCACGATGGAGATGGGCAGCTTCACGGACCAAATGCTTAGGCTTACGCAGTCTCTGAATATAGAGTGCCAACAGCCTGTTGAGGACTCAGACGACGGGATATACGATGTTATGTCTACAGAGCCGTCACCGCAGCTAACCCTGCCAATGGTTAAGGCGCTGCTAAAGACAATTAAACAATCTTGGGAACACCCAGCCACTGTTGGTGCGACTTCCAAACGTCTTGATGCCATCTACAAGGTCAAGGAGTCGCAGGCACCTTTCCTCTTCCAACATCCGAAGCCAAATTCGGTTGTTGTGGAGGCTGCGCAGGGCAGGTCGGGTAAGGTGCATTCCGCCCCAACTGATAAGGAGGGACGTAAGCTCGATGCCTACGGCCGTAGGATCTATGCGTCAACATCTTTAGGAATAAAAGTAACAAATTACATGGCTCTCATGGCACGTTACCAACTATTTTTATGGGAGAAAATATCTTCTTTGACTGATTGCCTGCCTGACGACCAGCGTGAACTCGCTCGTGTCTTCCAGTCAGAAGCTATCAGGTTGTCCAGGCAAGAGCTGACAACAGCGCGGCATCTGACGGACTGTGTCTCGAAGGCTATGGTTGGTGCAGTGGCCTTGCGCCGACATGCATGGTTGCGCTCGGCATCCCTGCCGCAAGAGACCAAAAATCGAATAGAGGACCTTCCTTTTGATGGGGAGGGCCTGTTTCATACTGATACTGACACCACGATGGATACGCTGCACAAAGCTAGAATGACAGCGAGGAAGATGGGCTTCCAACAACCACAGCAGCCCTATCGTTCCCGAAAATGGTACAGGCCAGTCCCATACCAGCCCAGACCGCAACAGGACAGGGCGCAGCGGTATCACCCAACATCGTCCCAATCATATCAGTCGCGGAAGACGCCGCCGCGTTTTCAGCAACGCAACAAACAACCACAACAAAACAAACGTCGTCTTTGACTTGACGCCTCGTCTACTCACCAACAACCCATCTGCAAACAAATTACAGCCCTTTCTGCAAGCATGGTCAGCAGTAATATCAGACGCTTGGATTTTAAACATCATCGCGGAGGGCTACAAAATAGAGTTCGAAGTTCCTCCTCCGCTTGGCATCATAAAAGTTACGCCTCCCTCGGAGACCCTGAAACAAGAGACTACCGCACTCCTAAACAAGGAAGCGATCACGAGGGTGCCACTCCATCAACTGCGTGCGGGGTTCTACTCCCGTTATTTTACGGTGCCAAAAAGAGACGGGGGACTTCGTCCCATTATGGATCTCAGAATTCTGAACAAATTCATACTACACAAAAAATTCCGTATGATCACCTTGGCATCCGTCCTACCCATGCTGCGGAGGGGCAACTGGTTCACGCTAATAGACCTAAAAGACGCATATTTCCACATTGCCATTCACCCAGACCATCGTCGTTATCTGCGTTTTGTCATTGGGCGTCAAGCGTTCCAGTTCTCCGTCCTTCCTTTCGGTCTGAAGTCGGCACCAAGAGTGTTTACCAAGTGCATGTCGGCAGTTTGCGCGTACCTACGATCTCGCAACATCGATTTGTATCCTTACCTGGACGATTGGTTGATCGTTTCAACCTCCAGAGGCCAGGCGCTTGCCGACGTCCACGAGGTCATCTCTCTTCTGTCATCGCTTGGGCTGCAGATAAATTACAAAAAATCCATCATTCAACCTTCGCAACAGCTGCAGTTCATCGGAGTTACCCTCGACTCAACTGTAGGAAGGGCGTTCCTACCACCGGACAGAGTTACGAGTCTGCAGCACCTTTCTTTAAAATTGCAGGGCCGCCCTCGAGTCTCAGCATTCGTAATCCTCCGTTTACTCGGGTTCATGGCAGCAGCCGTCTTCGTCGTCCGATGGGCGCGACTTCGTATGCGCCCCCTTCAGCAGTTTCTACTACAGCACTACTCACCACTTCAAAACCCACACAACCTAATACTTACCGTCCCGGGGTCGATAAGGGAGTCGCTCCGCTGGTGGTCGAGTTGGCACAACCTTTGCCAGGGCATGCCCTTCGTGTCGCGGGGTCCGTCTCGCGTAGTAACAACGGATGCATCGCTAGAAGGATGGGGTGCTCACCACGGAGAGCTGAGGGCACAAGGAAGATGGTCACGTTCAGAGAATTGCCTTCACATCAATATGTTGGAGCTACTAGCGGTAAAAAAGGCCTTACACGTTTTTTTACCACGCTTGAGGGGGCGTCATGTCCGCATCCTGACAGACAATACCACAGTTGTGTGGTATCTGAACAAGGAGGGAGGGACCAGGTCTCGCCGCCTCCTTCGTCTGGTCATGGACATTCTGCAATGGGCCATCTCCCACAACATTCTACTGTCAGCGTTACACATTGCGGGAAAAGACAATACCACAGCGGATATTCTCAGCCGATCGTTCGCGGACACACACGAGTGGCAACTCAACACTCGCATTCTGGGTCGTCTTTTCGCTCGTTGGGGAACACCCGACATCGACCTCTTCGCGACGGCTGCCAATGCAGTGTGTCCGATGTATTGCTCCAGAGCAGGAATAGGGAAAGCGTCTCTCGGGGACGCGTTCCAATGGGACTGGTCGAGAGGCCTTCTCTACATTTTCCCACCGTTCCCACTCATTGCGAGAGCAGTGACCACTCTCAGGCGACACGATGCGGACGCCATAGTAGTAGCCCCGTGGTGGCCAAGGCAAGCTTGGTTCACGTCGCTACTCAGACTAGCGAAGGCGGAGTTTTTGAACCTACCTTACAGTCACGACCTTCTGTCTCGCGAGGACGGGAGAGTCCTTCACCCCGAGGTCCGGTCTCTGCACTTAACGGCCTGGAGAATCCGTCGTCCTGGAGGGCACTGGACATTCCAGAACAAATAAAATCTGTTCTGGAGGCTGCACGAAAGCCATCCACTAGGTTGTCGTATGAGAGAAAATGGAAGCGTTTTCAGCAATATGCGCTTCTTAATAACTTTGACTCTAACACGTCCGACATGCCTAGCATCATCGCTTTTCTTTATTCACTGCACGTCCAAGGTCTGAAACCAACTTCTATTAAAGTTTACCTGTCTGCTATTGCAGCTAACCACGGACTGGTGAACGGTTTCTCTGTTTTTAGCCACCCAATGGCGAGGGCATTTTTAAAAGGGTTGCACAATTTGTTTCCTGCTATTCGTCCAATAATTCCACAGTGGAGCCTATCCCTCGTCCTCACAGTTCTTACTTCTAGACCGTTCGAACCGTTGGCTACAGTTGATGTTCGTTTGTTGACACTTAAAACTATGTTCCTAGTTGCAGTCACGTCTGCTAGACGTGTTTCGGAATTAGCGGCTCTGTTAATAGATCCTCCGTATTTGCAGTTTTTTAGAGACAAAGTGGTATTACGTCCTGACCCCACTTTTGTGCCCAAAGTTTCATCCTATTTTCACGTTAGTCAAGACATTGTCTTGCCCACTTTTTTCAACACTTCATCGGACCCCTTGTCGTCAACGTTGCATACACTAGACGTGAGAAGAGCACTGGCGTTCTATAAGGCAAGAACAGAATCTTTCAGAAAGTCCCGTAGCTTATTCATTTGTTACGGAGGTGTCGCTAAGGGACTGGCGGTCTCTCGACAACGCATCTCTAAATGGGTTGTGGAGACCATTACTTTGGCCTACAAGATTGCAAAGAGAGATCCACCTTTTCAGGTGACAGCACATTCTGCCAGAACGCAGGCAACCTCTTCAGCCTTGCTTCATGGAGCCTCGCTCGCTGATCTTTGCAAAGCAGCCACTTGGTCTAATGCCTCTACCTTCATTAGACATTATCGGCTGGATGTCAGAGCCAGACAGGACTCCTCGTTTGGAAGAGCGGTCCTCTCTTCGATTTGCCAATGACCAACCAGCATCCCAACCCACCTCCGGTAAGTCTCTGCTTGTTATTCGCCCATATGTGTGATGCACAGAGACCACGAAGAAGAAATGCAGGTTGCTTACCTGTAACTGTAGTTCTTCGAGTGGTCATCTGTGCATTCACACAACCCACCCACCGTCCCCTCTTGGCATCGCTGTTTGTGATTGTCAATTGGTTCGCCATGCTCTTTGTCTAACGACATAGTTGTACCTTAGTCATGGGGCTCAGCGGTCTCAGGGAACTGAGGTAAATGGAGAGGCGGGAGCCCTGAGCATGCGCGGTAGGATGGTGGGGGGAGGGGTTCCCGCCAAAAGTCTAAGCTAGCTAAGTTTCCCGGAAGCAGGCTCGGCGTCGGCGCGAGCCCATATGTGTGAATGCACAGATGACCACTCGAAGAACTACAGTTACAGGTAAGCAACCTGCATATTGCAAATTGCAGCAATTAGGGTGTTAACATTTTTTTTAAAACAACAGCAATGCTTAACCTCTCTTTTGTTTGCTAAAGCCTTTTTATAAATCATTCATTACCACTCACAGTGCTGCTGTATTTCAATGTGGCATTTTTTCAGAATAACTGAATTTAACTTGTAAGGAATGCATAGGGAAATAGGAAATATATGAAGTTACCTGCATTTTTCTAGCTTTTTCAAAAACTGTAGTTAATTTACAACATACTTTCCTCCCCACATACTATATTAATACAGGTCATTATTTGTAGTCCTACATTTGTACAATAATTAACCTGCAAACAAGTGTTCCCATGGGTGTAGTTTAGCTAACAAAACAAGACTTTAGGGATTTGAGTATGCTTTATTCAGTTAAACAAAGACCATGTGCATGCCCATACATTTTCTTTTAGAGGGGAAAGTGTTGAACTAGATGGATTCTTGATCTGATCTAACACAGACAGTTCTGGTTTTACCGTTCTAGGAAGACCACAGAACAAAAACCTTGCCCCTGCCTAATGATAGGGCCAGCCCTGAATGACTTTGCATTGCCTGGGGAAAGTATAAGATTTTCCAGCTACAAAATATTGTTGTTTTTCATACAGAAGTTTTCCCCATGATGGTAGAACAGTCTTGATGGAAGATGCCTAGGCTTTGTACACAAAATAAAAGAAATCACATCTATAGCAAAATAAGTTGCTTGAGTGGAAAGACCCTTGTAATCTGATTTCAGATTTGCCGACACAGATTTGAATAATCAAATGGATGCTGGAAGTAGAAAATAATTATCTCTTTAAAGGACTATATGCTTAAAACGTTGGCTCTGTGCAGATGTCTTCTTAAAGACAGATGTTTATTTTATAACTACCAGTGGGAGCAGTATGGTGTTGTGGCTAGAGTGTTGGACTAAATGTCGGGAGAACCAGGTTCTAGTCCCTGCTTGGCCATGGAAGCTCACTGGGTGACTTTGGGCCACTCACATAGTCTCAGCCCAACCTACCTCACAGGGTTGTTGTCATGGGGAGAAAATGGAGAGGAGGAAGATTATGTACTCTGCCTTGAGTTTTAAGGAGGAAAAAAAGTGGAATATAAATGTAATAAAATAATATAAAATGAAATAGATATTGACCCCAGTTTGCACAATCAGTAAATAAACCATGGTGGTGGTGGGGGGGGGTTAATCCATGGTATGTTCCAGGCACCTTTTCTTTAATTACCTGCCTAGGTGTGGCTTGTCATGTTGTCAGAACCCACGTGATATGCTTGTTTGCTGGGAAAACAACCCTCAAATATCTCATGGCCTGTTGTAAGCATGCACTGGCATGTGCCAGGTATTGAAACAGGCCACTGTTTTGATCGTGCAAACTGCCCCACTGTGTCACCAGTCACATAGCTGAAAGATCACATCTTCACACACAAGTATTCCCTGTCCTCTCAAATGTACATATTCAACATTCACAGGAGGTTTGCAGCTTTCCTACTCAAGGATTTTATTCCAACCAATGGCAACTACTGAACTGCATGAAAAGGCCACTATGTACAAATGCATAGTTCACACTATTTTTCTCTCTCTCTCTTTGTTTCCTTAGGAAAATTTAGAGAACCAATCAAAGTTGACTGAGACCAGCACTGAGGTGGGGAAAGAGAAAAATCAGAATGTTGAAAGCAATTCTTCTATGTTGGAACTTCTCAGTGATGTACCTTTCACTCTTGCGCCACATGTGCTGGCAGTACAAGATACCTGGAATGACTTCCCCAGACAGTTGCTTTCCTATGATGTCAGTGACAATCTAACAAGATTTTGGTATGATTTTACACTTGAAAATTCAGTGTTATGTGAGTCGTAGTTCTTGCTTCACTTAATTTGAACATGTACCTTGATCACTTGAAGTAATATTCACAGAAGTGTGCTATGTAACTCTACTTCTTTGTGACACACCATTTGAATAATGTCTGGCAAAACATTAATGTTTTCCATCCTCTGTGACGTTCCTTACAACATTTTGAAGTATCTAAGCCAAAACCGGCAACTCAGTTACCATAAATAGGCCATTATTTGAACTCCTTTAAAACAATCCCACGGAGTTTTCCTTTAATTTCAAATTAGTTATCAAGGTTTTGACATTAGTTCAGGGATCGCCTTTTCAAAGGCAGGGAGTTTGCAGATTGCACTAGTCTCACTTGCATTTTGATTTTATAAGTGGTCAATATATACACGATGGTAAATTAATTGGACAATTTTGTATGAACAGCATACTACATTCTGTAATATTAAGTAATACTTTGTGAAATGTTGAATAATTTGTCTGCGTCAACATATCCCATTGACTTTACACATCCATAGCGTGGATTGCTGTCTCTCATTTTGAGGTTTTCATGCAGTATTTCCTGGGGTTTCAGCAGTTTTTCATTTGCTGTTTAACCTAGTCTCCACATATGTTCCTGGTTTATACGTTGATCAGTTTTTCCATTGCGAACCTCTGTGCCCACTAGAGAGATAGAAATCTGGTTATGTGTATATTTATATTTTTTTACTGGTTTACCACTGTTCATTTTTCAACATGTATGGGTTAAAGATGAGAAATTGATAGGGTTCAGCTATTGGAAAAGAATAAATAATTTCATGTCCAACTAAATTAGATAGCATCATATCCAAATACTAATTTCACATGTCTTTATTCCAACTAAATCCTAGTTGAACTTCTTTTTGCTCAATATTGTGACATCTATTAATTACTATTCATTATGTGAAATATTTATTTATTTTCTTTTTACAATGAGTCGGGTGGGAAGGATAGTATACATTTATACTGTGCCAAAGGTAAGTCTTTCAGACAGAATGTGCAACATAGGTACTCAAAAGCATAAATGCAGATTTTTCACGTCAATATTATATGCTTTTATGTGATAACGTAACAAATGTAGTAGATAACAAATCTGTTTACTAAGTTAAATTGTTTGTGTATACATTCCACCCCGCTTTGGAAACGTAATGATTTTATAAAAGTTTGGCAAAACTAGGTATGCCGTATGCGTTTTGAATAAAAACTATGATTGAAAATGCTATTCCTTCAGAATCTGGAAAAAAATGTCCTTGCTTGTTGGGTTATTTACCGATTATGTTTAATCAGATGGCACAGGAGATACTAGACAATGACTGGACTGGGTTCAGGCAACACGATAACCCATGGTGGATAAAATTTAGACAGATGGTTATTTAACCCACTGTAGGTTATCGTGTTGTGTGGAGGGAGTTTTGTAATCAATGGTTGGTTATTTAGCCGAAATAACCAACGTAAATAACCAATGCTGTGCAGAGTTGGCTGTTTGAGCCACTGTTGGTTATAGTGTTGTGTGGAGGGCACCATTGGTTATTTCCTCAGCCACCATTGGTTATTTCCTCAGCCACCATTGGTTATTTCATCAGCCACAGAGTCTCAAGGCAAGAGTGGTCAAAGAGGCAGCTGCCACTCTAGTCCAGCTGGCAGGATAGATTTTCAGCAGCAATGGCTGATGGGATACTAGCAGGAGGACTGAGGGGGTAGAGAGGGCGGGTGGATGAGTGAGTCAACTCAGCATAGACTAATAGTCAATTCAGTGCTGATCCTAATCCAAACCACAGTTGATTATCATGTTGTGTAGGGAGTACCCTCTAGATAAACAACTGTCAAGTTGATTACCCCACTGTTAGTATCGTGTTGTCTGAAAGCAGTGAAAGTTTTTATTAAAGCTAATAAATGAGTGTAAATTTTTATTAAATAACTGGTAATCTCTTGTATCATCAAATTTGTACTAAATTCTATGTGATTTTGCATATATAGGCATCACATCTGGACTCTGAATATAGTTTAGGATACCTTTTCTATACTCAGAGGAAAGAAATAAAAAGCATCAATACAGCAATTAGAATGGTACATTTATTCTGTATTTCTTGCCTAGCGAGAACTTAATCGCAAACCATGTGTTATATGCTGAACCATTTGTCTTTGAGTTTATTTTGAAATTAACCATTACATTTCGTCCTATTTGAAAAGTGACATGGCCACTATTGTTAGTTTTAATTCTCATAAATGTTTGCTCTCTCAAAAATTACTTTGTAGCATATCAATTATAGTATAGATATGCCAATATTTCTAAATCCTCTGCAGGTTAAATAACAGGAAGACAAGGGGAAATATCCAGTCTCTGTTTTTTTATTAGTATGAAGGTTTCCATTGTAATTTTCATTATACATATCAGTAGGTTTTGCAATGCATGCTTTTACTGTGGATCTATAGAAACAAATTGGTATAATGAAGGTGTTGATCTTAAGTTGATTATACTTTTGTATTGTGTTGCTTGTTCTGAACTACCTTGGGAATATATATTGGAAAAAGTAATGTGTTATATATGTATTAATACAATACAATAATAAAAAACCCACTGTGAACTTGTCTCTTGAGCAGACTTTTATTGGGCTGATGACATTGGAATTATTATTAATTGGGTACCAGAGCATTGTGTCATGTTGGAGAAGTTCTGTACCAAAGTGACAAATGGACGGGAAATGTTTAAATGGTATCACACATCAACAATTTCTCTAAAGTGTGGATTGTCCCTAGATTTACATTTGTTTAGAGGAGCCTGTGAGGTTAACAGCCAAACCACGATCTGTAAGCATATTTTGCAATAGTTAATGTCCTACCTCTGACATCATAAATATCATGAAGCACTCATTTCCCTTGAAAAGTAGTTTGGTTATGTTAGGGAGAGAAAAGCGCTCCCTTGTTCGCTTAGTAAGCGTTGAGTCTCAACAAATGTCCAAGCAGTAGAAGGAATACTCACACTCAGCTTATGGTGTATAATATAAGTCCTTTACTGTGTTCCAATAATATAAATATATACAGGCAACTGGTTCCTCCAGATAATACAGGCTTTTTTCCATATAGCTTTAGCATAGCATAGTCATCCAATCAATCTCTCATACACCAGCCTCCGTCCACAAAATCTCCAACCTACCAAACACACCAGCCATTTCTATAAGCTGTCTTAAATACATTTTTCTGAACCTTGGCTCAGCACAGTCAATTACCTAATCCTTCCAGAAAGATTCCCCCTATCTGCCTGACCTTTTCAGCAGCCTAGAAAAAATTACTTTATCAGATTATTAACTTCAGCTGGCTGTTCAGCCTTCCTTGGACACTCAAATCTTGTCCAGTTCTTTAAATCAACTTAACACTGAAATTTTCCCTGACAGGTTATAGATGGTTTTTTTAAAGGATTTTCTAAAACATACTCTTAAAATAAGATGAGCTTTTTCCTCAGAGGCCAAGGCAAACCTAAGAAAACTGTATTATAAAATCTTCATTACTTGATTAGTTTTCACACCTCTATAGCCAATCCATAGCCAATCCATTGGCGACACAAACCAATGGAATGTGATGATTACAAGGACCTGGATGTTTATATATGAGTGAGAGACAAACTTGAAATATGCAGTGTCCAGATACAATCCATTATAGCACATACTGCATGGAATAACTATTGTGTAAGAGTCATGCTCTTGTATGGGTCCTTTTGATTGCAATTGAAGTTTCATAGAATAACATCTCAGTATATTTTGTGTTTATGAGGGATGCCTATAATCTTTTGTCTCTTTTGTAGCTTCACAGAAGATTTGTGAGCTATAGAAAAGGTAAAGGAACAATGGAAGATATTGAATAATGCTAGTTCATGGTTTATAAAAGATACAATTCAGATGTATCACTGTATATGTTTAGAAGCCAGGTTAAGACCTTCCTCTTCCAGCAGGCATTTTTTATTTTGAATCTTTTACTTTAATTATTACTTTTGCTGCTAGCCCTTTACTATTTTAAAATTATTATTATTATTATTACTGATTGTTTTGGTTTAATTAATTAATTAATTAATATGTTCATTAAACTGTGAATAACTGAACCTAAGGACAGCTATGCTGGATCAGGCCAAAGGCTTATACAGTCCAGCATTTTGTTCCCACAGATGTGAAGTCCACAAGCAGGATATGAGCATAACATGCCCTCCTGCTTGCGTTTCCTAGCAACTCGTATTCAGAGGCATACTTCCTCTGATACTGGAGTTAATATAGAGCCATCAGGAGTAGTAGCTATTGACAGCATTATCCTCCATGAATTTGTCTAATCCCCTTTAAAAGTCATCTAAGCGGTAGCCATCAGTACATCTTGTGGGAGTGAATTCCATAGTTTAACTATATGCTGTGTGAAGAGGTACTTCCATTTATCTGTACTGAACCTCCCACCATTTGGCTTCATTGGGTGACTCCGAGTTCTGGTACTATGAACTCCACTTTCTCCACACTTTTATACACTTTTATCATGCCCCCCTCTCTTTACTTGCCTTGATTTTAGATTAAAGCACTTCAAATGTTGTGACCTTTCCCCATAGGGGAGTTGCTCCAGCCCTTAATGGTTTTGATTACCCTTTCCATGTCTTTTCCAGCTATACAATATCCTTTTTGAGGCATGGTGACTAGAAGTGTACATAGTATTTCAGGTGTGGTCACACCATGGATTTGTATAAAGGCATTATCAATTTTATAATGCCAATTTTATTTTCAGTTCTGATCCTCAACATGGAATTTACCTTTTGGTTGACATTTTCATTGAGCTATCTACCACAATTCCAAAATCCCAGTCATTGATAGGGTTGTCACGAGCACCCGATGGGGCTGCAAGGGCAGTGCCCCCCTCGCATCCAGCCCTCACAGAACCAATCAGGTGCGCTCAGCGTGAGTGCGGACCCATGGCCATACACTTGTGACACCCCCCCCCCCCATGAGCTGCTGGCATACACTCCCAGCTGCTGCCAAAATCACGCATTTCTCCCTTCCACACCATTAGCGTGGAAGGGGGAATGTGTAATTTCTGGACCCTTCAGAAATTGTGCGTTCCTTCCCCCCTGCACCAATGGGGGCCTTTTAGGGAAAGGAAAGCCAGGGTGGGTGGTTGTCGAGCACTCACGAGTTCTTGGTGGATGGTCATGTGGCTCGCCTTGCATGGCGGAGTGAGCACTTGCAGGCACTCATTGACAGCTGAGATCCTGCTAGCATTTGTGTGAAATCCTCCTTTGTTTCTCCATCTACATGTACCTGAGAGCTAAAACTGGATCTGCCCCTAAGAAAGCCTGATATTTTTGTATTTTTCTGAATCTGTCTCTGTGAATAGAGGGATTTGGGGGAGGAAGTAAGGGCTTTCCAGGGAGAGAGATGTTCAATTGCAAGTTGGCAAAAATTAAAATAACTATAATTATTAACTAAGCTATAAAAGAGTCTTCAAAGACTCTGTGACTTAGAAGAACAAGTAAGTTCCCTGACAAGCCTACACTTGACTGCGAATTACAGAGATAGTCAATACTTCTCTTCTGTTAGGACCCAGTTTTTAAGGTAGAGAATATATCGGGTTTTTAGGACAGTGTTTCATTTTGTCTCAAATCTGAAAATTCCAGCAAACTATGAATATTCAAATCATTTGTACTATGTTAAAACTGCAGAGTCTTCCTTGTGAATTAAATTTGCCTTTGAAAGGTTGAATCTTTCATGAGCTTATCTGTCTTTTTAGGCTCAAGATGGATTTTTTTGAAAATAATTGCAAAACTTCATCAGTGGGTAGACACAACACAGAATTGTAGCAAGGTCATGTTTTCCAAGAGCTCAAGAGGTCTTTCAGTTCTGCTACCTGAGATTCTTTAACTAGAGATTCTGGAGTTTGACTCTGGGATCTTCTACACGCTAAGAATGTGAAGTACCACAGGCTATGGCTGTCCTCTAAGGTCATGTTCAAAGCAGAGCCATCCTTTGTTTTCTTGAATGGCCTTATTTGCCTTACATTGTTTGACCTGCCTTCTGTTTGAATCCAAAACAATCTATGAAAGTAAAATCTATAAACAGCAAAGTTTGTGTTTGAGGTATACCTTTTGGGGAAAAGATATTTCCCCCTCTCTGTGTCTGGATTATCTGTTCTTATCTGCTACTCTTTGTTTCCAATACAGTATGGTTACAACTCAATACCCAGTCTTTATTATAAGAGTTGGGATGTTGCAGCTAATGGGTGGGCAATTTATGGCCCTCCAGATGTATTGGCTTTCAGCTCCCATCAGCCCTAGCCAGCCTAGCCAGTGGTGAGGAATGATGGGAGTTGTAGACCAAAACATCTGGAGAACCACAAGTTGCCCACTTCGGCTATAAAATCTTGAGCCTATAGGATAGCTGTGGAAGGAAACAAAGTGTCCTACCCTAAGAGTAGAATGTGATTAGCAACATGGATATTCCCATGCAACTATATAGGATTAATTTAGTCGCCTCTGTTGTGGCCACATGTCTTCATATGCTGCTCATTTCCACTCAGTTCTGTGGCCTAGAATAGCTGTGTAAAATCCTGCTGCTCTGGTGGTGATTATCCACAATTGTAATGTAACAGTGCCAGGGCACACCCTTATGTTGATATGATGTCCTAGGTTGATGTGATACAGTACAGAGGTAGTGAATCTTGTTCTTAAAAATACTGCAGTGCTTCATGTCCCTTCAGTAAATTTTGCTGACTGTGTATTTTGGAATTGTAATGGAAACCACGTGCAGAAGGGTTTGGAAGCTCAGGAGAAGAGCAGTTTCTGCCCTGAGCCAGTGCTTAGTGATAACTGAAATGCCTGGGAACATGTCGGTAAGAAAGTTGTTGTGTGTCTCCAGAAAACAATATGAAAATCCCAGAAGGGGAAACTCTAGTCCCTCTAGGCTGGACTATCCTGAAAATGTACTAGAGACCTGGAAATTGTTCTGATGGCCACCAGCATTTTGTATTTAAAATTGCCTCTAGTGGGCTTCTGTATTCGTTTTGTACTAAAAGCACTGGCCTCCAAACCTCTTTAATCACCTTGCAACATTGGGCCAGTAGTTGTGCCTCCTATTCTAGCTGCTTATCTGCCAGCAGTGCTACTCATGGGATTGAACTACTATCCTATGAAACTCATGTAATTTAATAATTCTGTAAAAATCAAGAAAGCAATGTTTGTTTTTGTTATTTATTTTATTTATTTCATTTTGTTTATTTCATTTCTATACTGCCCAATCGCCTTGGTCAAAAGTTATTACAGTGCATTCAACCAAGCCACTGGTTCATCTTTTTAGGCAGAGGAATTTAATGAATTCCATTTGGAGACTTTTAGGCTCCAAGCCTGCTCTTAAGGTAAAGTAGTATCTGACAAGTCCAGGCCCGTATTGACTTGGATGAAATAAGGACAATTGATTTCAGTTACAACTTACATCCAAATATTTTTATGCTTATAATTTCAGCCTCATGCTGAAACCTTTTCCCTAGAAGTCAGTTTTCTCATTATTACTAAAAACAAATAAAATGTCAGAACAATTTAGATGGCTGTGCATGTATTTAGCAAATGGACTTTGTGACTTGTACACTTAGCTCAGATGTAACAGGAAACCATGATTCCCCACTAGGGGAATGAACCTTGGGATTGCATGCTCCCTCTCTTCTTCTTTGATGTGGCTGATGAAAAGATCAGAAGGTTTCACTTTAAACAAACCATAGCTCGGGGAACTGTAACTTGTTTAAACTATGGTTGTTCCTGATCTCTGGCATGTAAAAGAGGATAAGGGAGTTGAGGAATATGGGAGTTTGAAGCTCACTACAGCTTGTTCATGTCGTGCAGGGGTAGGCAAACATAATTTCAAAAGCACTCTGCATGTGATCAGTTCAGACTTCTGGCAAGAGCCATCTGTCTCTTGTCTGGCAGCCTGCTGGGCAGGAAGGAAGATGACAGAAAAAGGATGACCCATCAACATTTGGTTTTGAACCTGCTCACCCTAGGCTTTAGGCCTGTGCACTGCCAATATGCAGCCTTTGGCAGATTACCTGTGAGGGAATGTTACCATTGATAGAAAAAAGGTTGCCCACCACTTTTGTTGTGGAGAACCACAGTTTCCCATTATGTTTGAACAAGGCCATGCTATAATGTAATCCTGGGGTCTCCAACATGGTGCCTCAATTGGCACCCACGAGGCTCCTTGCTGGCTGTCATGATTCTAAGCCCGCCCGCTGCAATGAGAGACAATAAAGAGGTCTGCCAAGTAATCTACAAAACTTTATTCAGCAAATATACATCTCTTTGCACCTAAAGGGAGTGTAAACACTAGGAGCTTTCCTCTACGCAAAATCTTGGCTAACTAAACTAGGCATTTGTCCTTTCAACAGAAGGGAAAGTTCTTCTTCGTGGTTTCTGTGCATCACACACTATGGGCTCGCGCCGGCACCGAACCTCATTTTGGAAAAAACTTCTAAAGCCTAGACTCTTGGGGGGAACCCCTCCCCCCACCGCCCTATCGCGCATGCTCGGGTTCCCGCTTACCTCAGTTCTTTTTCGACCGCCGTGCTGCTTGCCTCACGGAAGACTTCTAGGAGAACTTCGTTCGTATTTTTCATAGTTATTAGCTTAGACTCCAACTTTTATCTCTCTCTTTAGTCTCCTTCTCTTTCTTCTTCGTGGTCTCTGTGCATCACACAAATGGGCTCCGTGCCCGCGCGGGCCCCTCTATCGGCAAAATTTTTTTCTATAGCTGAGGCGCTTCCGGGCGGGAACTCCTCCCCCAAACCACACTGAGCATGCTCCGGAGTTCCCGCCCAGCCCTCAGTTCTCTTTCGTCCGCCATTGTGGCAACACCTCTACGGCTTTTCTCTGAGAGAACTTTTTTTCTGAGGCGTTTCTTCTCACTTTTGTTTTTATTTTAATTTCATTTTTATTTTTCTTTGTTTTCTCGACGAACATATGGCATTAAAAGCACCATTTCGGAAGTGCACTAGTTGTGGTAGTAAACTACCCCCCTCTGACGGACACTCATTGTGTCTTCCTTGCCTTGGTGAGGGCCATATTGTAGACTCCTGTTCTCACTGTCAAGGTTTTTCCAGACAGACCCGAAAACATCGAGCAGATAGACTCAAGGCAATACTTTGGAATAAGGCATTGTTGTCTGTGGACTCCCCGGCGCCACTTCCAACAACTTCAGGGAAAACGTCACAAGTTCTTCCCCGCGCTACATCTTCAGCTAAAAAGAAAACCCAGAAACAGGGCTCATTTTCCATCAAGGCTCTCACTTTAAAGAAGAAGAAAATGCCTAAATCGATTCGGCCTCCCAGTACGGAGCCCCCACTCGATTTGCCTCAGGCAACGCCAGACAGGCCTCCCAGTACGGAGCCTCTGAGGGCGTCTCCACTCACGGCATCATATCTGCACTCTCGCTCTCCGTCCCCTAAGGAGAACATCGAGCAGCCACGCTCCGATACGGACAACCCTCCGGTGCCTCCTCACCGGTCGTCGAGCTTAACGATGCCCTCTGCCTCGTCGCCACTATCTCTGGCCAGATCATTCTCCCCCACGGCATCCAGCCGTCCTCTTCCATTACCACCGCCTCATCCCTCGATGGCGCCGACCTCCACGCTAGTCACTTATCCAACCTCTATCTCGGGCAGTGAGATTCAACGCTCCACAACACCTCGGCCTCGTTTCTCTCGAAGCCCCTCATCTCACTCAAGACGGCCAACATATACACCGTCTAGAGAATACTACTCTCGCAGATCCCCATTGCACCACTCCTATGCCCGCCACCGTTCCAGATCGCCACATGTTTTCTACGGTTCGCGACGGGACTACGCTCCTACTCAGTACCGACGTTCTCCGTCGCCACCGCAATACACAAGAAGCTCTCCAACGCGTCATTCCTATTACTCCAGATACAGGGATATCAGTCCATACTCCGCTTCTTCCAGGGATTCCCGATACCACGCGTACGATCGCACACACCGATCCGCCGATACCGTCAGTCGTCCTATTTCTCCGGACGTTACACGTCGTTCCACACCTCAACCTTCGGTACCGACGGCTACCCTTCCGCCTTCTACACAGCAACCGCAACAACACGCAGCTCTCGGCACTTTACCAAAGCGAGTGGCGCCTGACATCCACCAAGCTCCCCTCCATACCGAGGAGCCACCAAGTCCTCACGACGCCTTGGCAGTCATTCCACGAATGACAGAGGATGAGGGTGACTATCATTCTGAATCCTCATCTTCTTCTTCTGCTCAACCAGCAGCTCTATCTCCTGAGCCAGATCTTGCTCCTCCGGGAGGCATTTCCCCTTCGGAGGACCTTGGTCAGTTCTCGGATCAGATCAGACGAATGGCACAAGCATTGGGTCTATCAGTAGAGCAAGATGCCCCTACCACTCAGGACCCAGTTTTCGATGCCGTAACAGCAGATTCTTCACGTTTCGTGGCCATTCCAGTTTTACCAGCCTTACTGGACACTATTAAACAATCTTGGAAAACACCTGCTGTTATGCCTCCAACTTCTAAACGACTGGAAGGCTTATATAAGATTCAACAGCAGGAGGTCGGTTTTCTTTTCCAGCATCCCACACCCAACTCGGTAGTGGTAGAAGCAGCACAGGGTAAGTCCCATCGTCAACACAGCGCCCCTGTCGATAAGGAGGGCCGCCGGCTAGATCTTTTTGGGAGACGAATTTACTCGTCTTCTGCTTTATCTATTAAGGTCGCCAATTATCAAGCAGCCATGTCGGGATATCAGCTCCTACTGTGGGATAAGGTTGGGCGCCTATTTGACCACTTACCTGATGACAAGAAGAAGTTGGCATCGCTGTTCCAACAAGAAGCCTTGAAGCTATCCCGGCAACAGATACACACTTCGCGTCATCTTGTGGACTGTGGCTCTAAGGCGATGATTGGATCGGTCGCCCTTCGGCGACACGCCTGGTTGCGTTCTGCTGGAATAACCCAAGAGGCCAAGGACAGGATAGAAAATTTGGACTTTGATGGTCTTGGTCTTTTCAACGCAAAGACTGATGAATCCTTGGATGCGGTGTACAAAGCTCGCACCACAGCTCGGAAAATGGGTTTTACCCACCAAATTCTGCCTCGTCAACAACGATGGAACAGATTTCAGTCTGTCCCATGCTCTTCATCTCAGATTCGCCCTCATTTTCCATCTCATCCTACCACCACCAACACTCAGCGTCAGGGTTTCCAGAGGAGGCAATACCAACAACCTCGCACTCGGCAGCCCTTTCGAGGCGCGGACCTGTCAACGAAACGACGTTTTTGACTTGCACAGTCAAACTCACCTCAAAGATTCTCATACTCGTCCTTTTGGCGTCATACATCCCACTATTTACAACAACTGGACCCACATTACCACCGACAGATGGGTTCTCAGCATCTTCAAGAAAGGTTATCACATCGAGTTCGACACCTTCCCTCCGCTCGGTACCGTGAGACACACGACGTCCTCTGGCCCCCTTCGAGAGGAACTCAACACGCTCCTGTTGAAGGGGGCCATCGAAAGGGTTCCTCATCGACTCATCTGCGACGGGTTTTATTCCCGTTATTTCACGGTACCGAAAGCAGACGGAGGAGTCAGACCGATTTTAGACTTGCGCATTCTAAATACTTACCTAACCACAAGGAAGTTTCGCATGACATCCATACCGGCCATTCTACCACTCCTAGAAAAGGGAGACTACTTTGCATTAATCGATCTACGGGATGCCTATTTCCATGTTCCCATCGCACAAACACATCGGAAGTACCTGCGGTTTGTCATCGACGGAAACATTTTCCAATACTCCGTTCTCCCGTTCGGTCTCGCGACGGCTCCAAGAGTATTTTCCAAGTGTATGGCAGTCGTCTGTGCCCGTCTTCGCCTCCTCCAGGTCATGATTTTTCCCTACCTGGACGACTGGCTTCTCGTTGCTCAATCCAGCCAACTTCTGACCCAATCACTGTCAAAGACGCTATCTCTTCTCACGCATTTGGGCCTCCACGTCAATTTCGACAAATCCGTCCTAATTCCTACGACCCACATTCGTTTCATCGGAGCTCACATCGACTCAAACGTAGGTCGAGCTTTTCTTCCCCCGGATCGGGGCACAAAAATTCGAGCGCTTGCCTTGTCCGTTCTGCACGCTCCCTCAACATCAGCGTTCGTCATACTCCGTCTTCTCGGTCTTATGGCTTCGACAACAGCGGTGGTTCCCTTCGCTCGTTTCCGGATGCGACTCCTTCAGCAATGGTTTATCAGAACTTTCAACATCCACAACAATGCACGTCGCACCATCTTGATTGTGCCAGACTACGTTCGAAAGTCCCTCCGTTGGTGGACCGTGCTTCGAAACTTACATACCGGCATCGAGTTCCACCCCCCAGCGCCCTCTCTCGTAATCACGACAGACGCTTCCCTACAGGGCTGGGGCGCCCATTGCGCGAACCTCGAGGTTCAGGGCCGCTGGTCCCCCACCGAGAAATTACAACATATCAATGTTCTAGAGCTGCACGCGGTCCAGAAAGCACTTCGTGCTTTCGAACAGCATCTCCTCAACAGATCGATTCAAATAACTTCCGACAATTCCACGGTGGTCGCTTACCTAAACAAACAGGGAGGCACGCGGTCTCCAATCTTGTTAAGGATGACTCTCGACATTCTCCAGTGGAGCTGCGATCGCAACATCTCCATCTCTGCCATACATCTAGCTGGACTCGACAATGTTCTCGCAGACTCCCTCAGCAGAAAGATGCAGACCTGTCACGAGTGGGAGTTACACCCATCCACCCTCCGCACTCTATTCCACCGTTGGGGGACCCCGACAGTAGATCTTTTCACCACACAACACAACGCAATTACCGCTGTGTATTACAGTAGAGCGGGTCTGGGGAAGGCATCTCAGGGCGATGCATTCATGATCACCTGGACAGGTTTCCTTTTTTACCTGTTTCCACCTGTTCCCCTGCTACCCCGAGTAATAGCCAAGATAGCTCACGACAACACCTCGTGCATCCTCATTGCTCCATGGTGGCCTCGACAGGCCTGGTTCGGCGCCCTTCTTCGTCTGTCGCGCCTACAATATTATCACCTCCCATACAGGCCAGATCTCCTCACGCAACACCACGGCGAGATCCGTCACCCGGATTTAAAGACATTACATTTGACAGCATGGGCTGTCAACGTTTTCTGAATATGGATCTCCCACCGGTTATTGCTCAGGTTCTGTCCGCATCTAGAAAGCCTGCCACGAGAAAATCTTATCGCCTCAAATGGGACATATTTTCCAAGTTTGCCCTTCTTAACGGGTTTCTTCCCCATCAGTCGACGATGCCCCAAATATTGTTGTTCTTACACTCTCTATTTCTAAAGGGACTTAAATTATCATCGTTAAAAGTTTACTTGTCAGCAATTTCTGCTCTTCATCCCCTGGTTGACGGGTGTACTGTTTTTTCACACCCTTTATCTAAAACGTTTTTAAAGGGTCTCTCCAATTTAGCTCCACCCCTGCCTCCCTCTCCACCCCCATGGAGTCTCTCGGTGGTCCTCAAAGCTTTATGCGGCAAGCCATTTGAACCTCTTGCTACTGTGAGCTTGAATTTGCTCTCCATTAAACTTGCGTTTCTAGTAGCCATTACAACGGCCAGGAGAGTGAGTGAACTTGCTGCACTTCGAGTCGACTCCCCTCACCTTGTTTTCCATAAGGATAAGGTCGTTCTCCGCCCAGACCCTACTTTCCTTCCTAAGGTCGTTTCATCTTTCCATCTTGGACAAGACATTATTTTTCCAGTTTTCTTTCCAACACCAACTACGGCTCTCGAAAGGACTCTGCACACCTTAGATGTCCGGAGAGCTCTCGCTTTTTATTTGGACCGCACTCGCCCCTTCCGTATCTCACAGCGGTTGTTTGTCTGCTACGCAGGACCCAATAAAGGAAACCCTATTTCCACTCAGCGCCTGTCAAAATGGGTTACCAAGGCTATTTCCCTGGCCTACGAGCTAAATAAACTTCCTCTCGAGGGACCTCTTCGAGCACATTCTACACGCGCTGTCGCAGCCTCCACTGCTTTCGCCCGGGGCATCCCTATCCCAGATCTCTGTAAGACGGCAACATGGTCCACGCCTTCCACATTCATCAAGCACTACCGCATTGATGTTCGTTCCAGAGCTGACGCCAAATTTGGACGGTCGATCCTTTCCTCTTTACTTGCCTGACTCTCCATTCCCACCTCCGGTAAGTCTGCTTGCTAATCGCCCATTTGTGTGATGCACAGAGACCACGAAGAAGAAGAACAGGTTGCTTACCTGTAACTGTGGTTCTTCGAGTGGTCATCTGTGCAGTCACACAACCCACCCGCCAACCCCACTATGGAGTTCAGGGTGATTCTTTTCTCTGTTTCATAATAAATATTCATTACACAATGTTTTAAGAGTTTAAAATTTAAAACTTTATTCTGTTACTGTACACAGTTTTACTCTTGCACCTTTCTTCAGTTGATCTTCCGTGCTGTACCTAAAAAAAAAAAAAAAAAAAAAAAAGAGAAAATCAATAGCAATTTTATACAACATAGATCTAGGATAACAGGAACAATCTAGAATATTACACGTTCCTGCCTTCGGTTTCTAGGCCACAATGCCGGCCTCAAGGAACTGAGGGCTGGGCGGGAACTCCGGAGCATGCTCAGTGTGGTTTGGGGGAGGAGTTCCCGCCCGGAAGCGCCTCAGCTATAGAAAAAAATTTTGCCGATAGAGGGGCCCGCGCGGGCACGGAGCCCATTTGTGTGACTGCACAGATGACCACTCGAAGAACCACAGTTACAGGTAAGCAACCTGTTCTTCTTCTTCGTTCCTATATATATATATATATATATATATATAAAAAGATATTTTTTGTTCTATCTTTAAATATCTCTTCAGTTCCCTCTTTCTCTTTTCCTTCCCACCTCCGGCGGAGGGGGGGTTGTTTTCTTTTTCTCTCTCCCCTCCCCGGTGTATAGGATATCATGGCACAAACAGCTGTTTTTAAGAGCTGCACTTCGTGCAGCGCCAAACTGACTTTGTCAGACGGCCATTCTCGTTGCCTGCTCTGTCTTGGTGAGGCCCATATAGTCGACACTTGCGCGCACTGCCTCAATTTCTCCAGGCAGACTCGAAAAAACAGAGTCAACAAATTAAGAGCTCTTCTGTGGAAGAAGGCACTGGAGACGGTGGACGCCCCCGTCAAATGCCTCTAGCCACCCTGGGGGATAAACGGAGAGATCGGCCTCCTAAGATGGCACCCTCCCACTCCGCTGAGGGAGTGAAGGCCAAAAAGTACAAGAAAGCCGCTCCGCCACATCTCGAGCAAGGCGCCCTGAAAGCTAAGGATAAACCAAAAGCATCCTCTAAGCCATCTAAGACTAAAAAGGAGATCCAGAGGAAAGGCCTCGCCTCCTTGGCGCCGCCCCAGTCGGGGCCTGCCTCGGTACCGACGCACTCCCCGGTGCCGATGGCGCGGACAGTACCGTCGCCGCCGGCCTCGGTTTCCATTCCGCTTGCGTGGCCGAAGCGCCCGCCATCGACAGTTCCGACTATGTTACCGCCCAAAAGACATGCAGCTACGACACCGAGAGCTCCCTCGGTACCGAGTGAAGCGCAGCCCTCGGATTCGCATCGATCAACTTTCCTCCCGGAGGCTCCCTTCCGCTCCCCGTCGGTATCGGCGCTGCACTTGTCGATGTCGCCGCCGGCGTCGGCATCTGCTGAATGTGCGTTCGACCCTCTCTCTTCCCTGACATCGAGGCCAGTATCACCGGTTTCGATAGGAGCCCCGGCGTATCGCCGGTACTGTTCTCAATCCCCGTTGCCGTCGCGTGAGTGGGACCGTTACTCTGACCACTCTGCAAGATCTTGGTCCTCCCATCCTCGCAGACCGGCGCGACCTAGCTCTAGCCACCACTTCCTCTTCAACCCTTACACGGGTAAGCAACTGAGAGCAGAGGAGACCTTCCATCTACCGCTGCCGCCCAGGCTACCACCGTCTGCCACGGTATCGATCCCGCCAAAGGAACCTTCGGTACCGAGGCCTTCTCCAGCACCGCTTCTCTCTCTCGATATCGAGGCTCCTTTGTCCCCCCAATCAGAGGAGGACTACGCCTCTGACTCCTCCTCGTCGGAAGACCAACCACCATCGGTCCCGTCGCCGGATGACGCTGTGGGAACGGATAAGAGGGCTTCCCCAACAGTTGAAGTGGCATCTTTCACTGATCAAATGCTGCGAATGGCTCAGTCCCTAGGAGTGCAACCACAGCAGCCTGTGGAGCAATATCCGGACACCATCTACGACGTCATGTGTGCTGATTCATCTTCCACACTCGCTTTACCATTGATTCCAACGCTCCTCCACACCGCGCAGGAATCTTGGAAGAATCCGGCAACCATGGGTCCGGTGTCAAGACGTCTAGATGCTCTGTATAAATTACAGGAGAAGGACTCCGGCTTCCTGCTGTCCCATCCTAAGCCCAACTCAGTGATAGTGGAGTCTGCCCAGGGACGATCGTCCAAATCACACTCTGCACCCGTGGACAGGGAAGGGCGAAAGCTGGACTCTTTCAGCCGCAGAATCTATTCCTCGGCTGCCTTAGGCATCAAGGTTTCCAGCTACCAAGCCATGATGGCGCGGTACCATCTGTTTTTATGGGAAAAGGTGGCCTCATTACACACACACATCTCCCGGATGAAATCAGAGATGCGGCTTTAGTCTTTCAGCAGGAAGCCACGGCCTTAGCCAAGCAAGAACTAACCACGGCCCGGCACCAGGTTGACTGCCTCTCCAAGGCTATGGTTGCGGCAGTGGCCTTGAGGCAATACGCGTGGTTACGGTCATCCAACGTACCTCAAGAATCAAAGTCCCGAATTGAAGACCTCCCCTTCGACGGGGAAGGCCTTTTTAACACGTCCACGGATTCTACCATGGACACAATCCAAAAGGCGAAAACAACCGCTAAGAAAATGGGGTTTTACCCGCCTACCGCATCTCATTCTTACCGCACTTGACGTTGGGGCCGGCAACATCCTTACCAGACCAACCAATTCAAACAGCGATAGCAAAGATTTCAACCTGCTACCACACAACAGACATACCAACAAAGGAGACCCTTCCCTCAGGGCAGCGGGGGAGGCAAGATGCTCCCCAAAAACAGCGTCTTTGACTCTCACCATGTCACTCCCCATCCGGTCACAAACTTCAGCCGTCGTCTACAACCGTTTTACCACACCTGGGCCCAAGTAACATCCGACAAATGGGTCCTCAATATAATCAAGAACGGATATCTCATAGAGTTTATCTCTCCCCCCCAGCAGAGTTACATAAAGCACACAACTCCTTCAGAGGCCCTGCGACAGGAGGTAGCCACGCTCCTCCAGAAGGGAGCCATTGTCCCCGTCACACGCCAAGACAATCCAGACAGATTCTACTCGAGGTACTTCACCGTCCCGAAGCGGGACGGCGGTCTCCGCCCCATCCTGGACCTGAGACACCTCAATGTTTTCATTATGACCAAGAAATTCCGCATGATAACTCTAGCTCCCATCCTACCACTACTCAAACGCGGAAGTTGGTTCACCCTCATCGACCTCAAAGACGCCTATTTTCATATTCCCATCCACAGCTCTCACCAACGTTTTCTCAGGTTCGCGACAGGCCATCAGATTTATCAATTTACCGTTCTCCCGTTCGGCCTAAAGACGGCACCAAGAGTATTCACAAAATGTATGGCGCCGGTCTGTGCCTCCCTATGATCAGCGGGTGTGGAGGTTTTCCTCTATTTAGACGACTGGCTGATAGTTTCCCCTTCCCGGCATCAAGCGGAGCGGGATGTGACCACCACGAAACGTCTCTTGCACAGCTTGGGCCTGGTTATACACCAAGAAAAGTCTGTGTTCACACCAACAAGGACTCTACAGTTTATAGGGGTACTGCTAGACTCAGTAATTGGGAGGGCATTCCTTCCCGAGGAGCAGGCACTCAGGATTCACCATCTCGCCAAAAGCGTGATGGACTCCGGGATGATAAGAGCACTAACGCTACAGAGACTGCTAGGCCTCATGGCTTCATCTGTTTACACAGTCAGATGGGCGCGACTCCAGATGAGGCTGCTGCAACAGTTTCTTCTCTCATCCTATGACCCACTCAGCCAACCGAATTGGGTCAAGATTGCCATCCCACACTCACTACACCCATCGCTCAGATGGTGGACATGTCAGCACAACTTGCTGAAACGGCTTACCCTTTGTGAGTGCAGGACCAAGCCGCACGCTCACTTTGGATGCGTCTCTTCTGGGATGGGGAGTGCACTGCGACCACTTGACAGTTCAAGGAAAGTGGTCTCGCCTAGAGCAGATGTTGCACATCAACAGGCTAGAACTTTTAGCGGTTCAGAAAGCCCTGCGGGCGTTTGAAAACTACCTTACAGGTCACCATGTCAGAATAGTATCAGGCAACACGACGGTTGTCTGGTACATCAACAAGGAAGGGGGTACGCGGTTGTCAGCGCTCCTTCGCCTGACCATAGAGATCTTCCAATGGGTGATAGACCGTGTCTATGTCCAACTCCCTGCTTCAAGGGGATGAAATCTCAGACAGCGATTCTGATCCTGGAGAAGGAATGCAACAGGCGGGGGAGTTGGTGCCAGAAGGAGAACACTTTCCCACGGCGGACGCGGGAGATAATTCCCAAGGAGACGCTCCTAACCGAGGAGAGAACACTTTCTCTTCTGAGACAAAGAGACTCCAAGATGCTGTTGTTTGCAGAAAGCTAAAGAGAAAAGATTTCAAACTTAAAACCGCCCGCCGCTCAGAGAGGCTTGCGAACAAAGCCCTACAGGCTAATTCGTCTTAATTATGTGACTCAGCTCTCTTTCTCTCTCAGTTAACTCAACTAAATAGCTTGCTTATCTAAACAAGCCTCTGGGCAAAAGGACCTTTTGCTAAGTTTGTTTCCTCTTACTTGCTGGAGGAGAGGGGAAGATCGTCTTTTGTATAATAAAAGATTGTATTTTCCCTCAAAGGGGTCTCTTTATTGTCCTCACCGTACGTTAGAACTTACAGAGTCACGACAGCACCTGTCTGCCATTCATATAGCAGGATCGGACAACGTACAGGCAGACACATTGAGCCGTCACTTCTCAGACACGCAGGAGTGGGCATTGTGCTACGACGACCTCTCCCGTCTTTTTGCCAAATGGGGAACACCGGACATCGATCTGTTTGCGTCACAGGACAACGCAGTCTGCACGGCCTTCTGCACAAGAGCGGGATTGGGCAATCGATCCCTCGGAGACGCTTTCAGCACCCCATGGAGCACCGGACTGGCTTATGCGTTTCCTCCTTTCCCCCTGGTGGGCAAGGTAATCATGACCATGCAGCGGCAACGAGCAAACGCAATCCTCATTGCCCCATGGTGGCCAAGACAAGTGTGGTTCACCCCACTGCTCCGTCTCTCTCAAGGAGAATACTATCGTCTTCAGTTGCACCTGAGATTGATCTCCATGAACGAGGGCCTGACTCTCCACCCGGATCTGCGCAAACTGAAACTCACGGCCTGGAGAATCCGGCCTACTTGCAGGACCTAAATTTACCTCCGTCTTTACAGGCTATCCTTAGAGAGGCCAGGAAACCCTCCACAAGAGTTTCCTATGACAGGAAATGGAAGAAATTTACCCAGTTTTCCACTGCTCGGAGCATTGACCCACGCTCCTGTGGGATTTCAGATATCCTGCAGTTCCTACTTTCTCTATACAAAGCGGGACTTAAACCAGCCTCCATAAAAGTGTATTTGGCGGCAATATCGGCTAGGCATGATCTGATACAGCACTTCTCAGTTTTCACACACCCACTCTCCAAGTGTTTTCTCAAAGGGCTCCGCAACCTAAAACCGCCCTTACGTACCATCGTACCACAATGGAGCCTCTCGGTGGTACTGACCGCTTTGACCACCAAACCCTTTGAACCACTGGCGACTATCGATATGAGGCTGCTGACTCTTAAAGTCGCCTTCTTAGTGGCCATAACTTCAGCTAGACGAGGCTCCGAACTTTGCGCCCTCATGGTGGATCCTCCTTACACACAATTCTTCCATGATAGGGTGGTTCTCCGTCCAGGCCCAACCTTTCGTCCAAAAGTGGTGTCCAGTTTTCATGTCAACCAATCCATAGTGTTACATACCTTCTTCCAGGCGTCCACAGACCCAATCAACTCTACACTACACTCCCTAGATGTTAGACGAGTGCTTGCTTTCTACAAAGACAGATCAGCTTCCTTCCGTAACTCGGACCGTCTGTTCGTCTGCTATGGGGGTAAGACTAAAGGACGTCCTGTCTCTACCCAAAGATTTGCCAAATGGGTAGTACAAACGATCTCTCTGGCTTACCAACTCACTAAGAGAGAACCCCCACATGCTCTGAGGGCACACTCCACACGTGCTCTAGCAACTTCCACCGCTCTGGACAGGGGGATCTCGCTTCCTGATCTATGCAGAGCAGCCACTTGGTCCAATGCGTCAATGTTCGTCGCACACTATAAGCTGGATGTCAGGGCCAGAGAAGATGCTTCCTTTGGTCGGGCTGTCCTTTCTTCCATTCTCCAGTGACCCCTCAGCGAGGCTTACCCTCCTCCGGTAAGTGTTCGCTTGTTATTCACCCATAGTGTGTGATGCACAGAGACCACGAAGAAGAAATGCAGGTTGCTTACCTGTAACTAGTTCTTCGAGTGGTCATCTGTGCAGTCACACAACCCACCCACCGTCCCCTCTAGACCTCGCTATATCTTACTGGTCCAGGAGGCTATTGCAAGCATGCAACCAATGGTGTTTAAATATATATTCATATTACCTGTTCAGTTCGCGAGGCAAATACGGTCTCATAGAACTGAGGTAAGCGGGAACCCGAGCATGTGCGATAGGGCGGTGGGGGGAGGGGTTCCTGCCAAGAGTCTAGGCTTTAGAATTTTTTTCCGAAATGAGGCTCGGCGCCGGCGCAAACCCATAGTGTGTGACTGCACAGATGACCACTCGAAGTGTGTGACTGCACAGATGACCACAGTTACAGGTAAGCACCCTGCATTTTTTCCCTGAACCATATTTTGCTTCAGGGAGGATTCTTCTGAAGTCTTTGGCGAGAAGCTAGCCGAGCTGATCGCTTCTCCCCTGCCTTCAGCTCTGCCCTCTTGACCTTACAGCAAACTCTGGGATCAGTCAACTGAAGTCCCTTCCCCCTCTAAGGGAAGCTGAGTTCTGAGTTGTTAGCATTCTCTCTGATAAAGTCCAGTTAAGATTCATCCCTGGCTCCTAAAGACCCTGGGAGAATTTCCTCCCCTGCTTCCTGTCTTGGCTAGTAAATTTCTAGTCCTGTTACTTCTGGTTCAAATCACCAGTTTGCCTTCTGGAAAATGAGTGTTTTGTGTCCAGCCATGCCCACCATGGCAGACATTTTCTGAATGGGTGAGCCCTAATGGCAGCCATTTTGTGAGAGCATCCCACAACATGTAGGTTGTATTTGTAATGTTACTTTAAGGAATTCTCTCTTTGTTATGATACTGTTTGGCCTTCTACTAAAGCAGATAGATAGATAGGTTTCTCTTTTCAATATTTATGATGATCATTCACACAATGGGCTAATTTCAGGGGGGGATAGGTTATGAATAGCATAACAGAAGATGGCTGTGAAGGTTTCAGCAATGTGAAGATTTAATTTTGAGAAGAGCTGAAAGATCTGTTATTCGCAGCTCATTACAGCATCTGGAGATGTGGGCGGTAGCTTCGAGAGACAGGCTGAGATGTCATCCTAGATGTAGGCAGCAGCTGCAGCACAGATGAAAGAAAGGACTTTGGTTCAGCCATCAATTCCATTTAGTTTTATTTGTTACAGAGATAAAATAAGTGCTTGAGATCAAAGATCCCTTTTAAAAGCCTGTCTTCCTAAGTCACTCATCACTTAAATGTAGCTCACAGGACATAAAAAGTTATTTACATGCAAACAGCAAAAATATGAAAATAATCAAAATCTCGCCAGAGAACACATGCAGATTTCTTTCAGAATAGTAACTCAAGTTTTCCTGTAGGTATTCCATGTGTTATATAAAAGCCAAAATACAACTGTTAAAAGATGCCTGAATGGTGTAACATCAAATTTGGCTGTACTCACAGCTTTCCCCAACGAGATTAAAGGTGCAAGGAAGCAAAAAGATGGAAGGAAGTTAAATGTAGGCTGAGTAAGGGTGAGAGTGAACACTCTTAAGAAGCACTAACATTTTTCTCTTCCAATATCTCACACGATATTGATGTCATAGTTATGGGCCTCCTGGCCCATTTTCATACTGAAAGCTGATTATTTGTAAGGATTGTCTGGTACAGCAATATTATTCCTCTTTCTCAAATTGCTTTGAGATGGTATCTTGGCTTTGGTTTTTATCCTATTGCTTCCTACAGATTGTCTGTTTCTAAAATTTAGTATGGAAGTCTCTCATTAAACAATGCCCTGATTCTTCTTACTTGTTAAATCTTTTTTTAAAAAACCCTCTTCATACATTTTCAAAAAGTAATCAGCTCTTCTGTTGTTATTTAATGTTGATTAAATGGTGTAGCTCATACTTTCAAATGGGAGCTGTGCTGCAAATATAAAATATACCAAAAGAATAAAGAAGCAGACTGGATTTTTTAGTGCACCATGACATTTCATGGTTAGAGATGTTGCAGAAGAATCTGTATATCTAGTGTCAAAATCTGATGTCAGATACAGCCATATAATTAGAACCAAAATTTGGACAACTGTATTTAATCCTCCTGACTGTTCAGAATGCCTTACTTCTCACCAAGTTAGTTTAGAATTACGATTTTAACTGGGAGTAGAGACTGACTTTGCAATTTGTGTGTTATTACTGCTGTTACATTCATGTGACAGAAAATATTTTCTCCAGCAGGAACAACAAATGCCAAGAAAAGTTAAGCATCCAAAACCAGCAGGCTTGCTCTGAGGTTTAAATGGGAGTATTTAAATAATTTGCTATCATATTTATTTTAGTGTGAGCTGAACATACTGTTCTCATGGAAGCCTACTTTTCTGTTTCAAGTACAGATGCTGACCATATTTTGCAGCACCAAAGAGCAATATAAACTCCTTAGTGCAGAGATTTTCCTCAGAAATTGTCTGCAAAATCAAGGTGAATTTGATTTTTAAATCATTTTTGCATATTTGATTGGAATATAGCCTTAGCAATTAAATGCTGCTTTGGTAAGTTTATAATCATTTTTTTAAACACTTAACAGCATAATCCTATATCCACTTATCTGGGAGTAAGCCTCATTGAATTCATTGGCCCAGTTCACATGGAATGTTAACCCATGGGTTGTTGGGGCAAACACAAACAAGCATGCCGCCTCTTGCCTACTCACTGCTTCCACTTTGCATCCACTTTCCAAAACAACCCAAGAGTGTCTCTTTCCTGGGTTTTAGTCATGATGTCTGAACCCGACACTCTGGGTTCTTGGGGATTTGAACTCATGATTTGTTGTTGGATTAAAACAGAATTCCGGGTTTGGATGTTACACTTAACAACCCGGGAACGCTACATTCCCAGATTGTTTTTGGAAAGCGGATGAACAGGAAAGTGGCGGTTGGGCAGAAGGCAACAAGCTTGCTTGCTGCCGTGTGTCCTGCCAATTCATGGGTTGTTTAACCCATAAATTGTTATGTGCAAACCAGGTCACTGGGACTAACTTCTGAGTGGACACATACAGGATTGCGCTGTAAATTATTGTGCAAGTAGATATCCATGAGGGATCCTTCCCTATGCACTGGAGAGTAACATTGGTGGCTCACTGTATAGAGACTACAAGAGTAGTCTAACCTGGCTACATTTCCTCCGTCTTCCTGTGTACACATACTGTATAGAAGCTATGTCTACCCCAGCAATCAAGCTAATAATTTCATGAAGATGAGACTCCATGCATCTGTTCTTCCTTTCCTTCCTTTTAATCAAATTTGCTCATTTACCTTACAAAGAAAATGTTCATCCACCCCCCATCCCAAACAAGGTCTCAACTTGATTGTGGGCCAAACTAAGATGGGGTGCACCATGATCTCTCTCTCTCTCTCATATGGTTTGGTTTTAAAGAAAAGGAGAAAGAAAGGATCTGAAACAAAAAGATGAAAAAGTTGGCAAGAGGAGGAAGAAAAAACAGGAGAAAGATAAGACATGTAGCCTTGGTTTGCACGTAATGGTGGTAAATTGTTGGTTAATTAACCCATAATTTGCTGGGTCATGTGCCTGGTGCTTGCAGCTTTGCATAAGCAACCTCTGATCAGCATGAGCAGAGAATTTTTCTTGACATGCAAACCTGGGCACTATGGGTTATTCGTGGGTTAAACAAAACCACAGTTTACCTACAATTAGTTTTTAGGGTTGAACCAAAGGCTCTGCTTGCAATAGGTGCCTCTGTCCAATTTTGAGGAATTTCCCTGAGCTTTTCGGGGGTGCAAGGGACTGTGAGAAGGGACTGGAAACATCCACTGTTCATACGTCAATTGGATCTAACCTATAGAGTAAAAACAAATTAAGCAAGCCCTGTGTTTTAGGTTGAGGTTAAAAATGTATATCTCAGGTCTGGAAAAGGCTGAAGACTACTGATTTAGATGGCAGGGTTTGTCCCTTGAGTTAGGCAGATAGTTACATTGCTTTTTAGTATTGTTCAGCCCAGTTATTCTCGCTGCTGGGCCAAATTTGCCAGCAAAACCCATAGAATAAAACCAGGGCATTGAATGTAGGGTGCGATCAGAGTTCCCTTTGTACTTTGGCTGACAGAACAGAATTGCCTCTGCTGCCCTACCCAGTTCTCCAGCAGCAACAAAAAAGGCTGCATGCAAACAGGTGAGCGCTCTCACAATGCCCTTGAGAAACTATATTCTCTGCAGTTCAGTAAAATGTTTCTGTCTGGCTTTCAAAAACATAATAAAAGAATGGGAGTATCCTAGGTGTAGAAAGCCCACTGGGCTTCTCTGTGTATTTGAATGGTTGCTAAAGAAGCAAACATGTTTTATTCAGCCAAAGAGAGATGCATTCATGGCTCACAAGCCAGTGGTTCAGTTTGGGGTGGGGGAACATGGAAACAATGGAACTGTCTTTTGTGGATTTATTAAATTTGTATCCCTCCTTTCTTTCACGGAGCTCTGGGAAGCATATGTGGTTCTCCTCCTGTGCCCTATTTAAGAATTACAACAATCCTGTGAGGTAGGTTAGCTTAATAGGTAGGGACTGGCTCAAGTTTTGTGATAGAGTGAGGATTTATACTTGATTCTTCCTAGTACTTCACCACATAGCCACAACACTACACTGGCTCTTAAGTAAGCCGGTTTGTTTGCAGCCTTTGGCAGGCCAGTTCTTACAATGCAAAACCTGCAGCTCAGGCGCAAGTATTTTGGAGCTCATTTTGTGGGCAATGCTAGGACTCTTATGCCAGTCCAGGTCTCCAACCACTACTTTTCTCTCTCAGCCTCTGAGGGGCAATAGGGATGATGATGATTGCAAATATTGGTTTATTTCTGACATTTCAAAAAAACCTCTCAAGAAGTAATATTACATTTTCCCAATACCATTCCAGTGAAAATCTTTGCTGCTGTTTCAAAGGCAGAGAAGCAGTGCATTGGATTCAGATAACTGCATCTCATATCTTAGGGTTGTGATTCTCTATATATCTAGATATGTTCCCCTTGATTAAAATAGTTCAATGAACATTTCCAGATGAGAATAATGTCTTTCTTTAATTGCAATTCCGTGCAGAATGTCTGACTTTTAAAGTGTACCGTATCGATTTTACATTATTACGACAAAGAACCCTGAGCTCATCAAAATACATCAAAAAGGGAAAAAGAACCTGTTCCACAGCCAATTTCTACTCCTCCTTAAATACCATGACTAAGTCCATTGGGCAATGAAAGTAATACAAATAGGGTTATCACTGCAAACCTGGATCATGAAAATCTTTAATTATCCAAGTATAATTCAAGATTTTAGGGTGCTCACGAAGAAGACCTTAAATTAGGGGGAGGCAATCTGGCATCCTCCTGATATTTTGGACGACATTCCCGTCAGCTCCAGCCAACATGGCCAGTGGTCAGGGATCATAGGAGTTGTAGTCCAAAACAGCTGGAAAGCACATGTTGTCTATCCCTACCTTAAATTCTGATCTTGTTCGGATGATTAGTGGTGGAACAGGAGTCATTGAGGCTTCTTTTCCCTGCTGCATGCATGCAATCCAAATAATGTATGATGCGCGTTTCTCCTTTGTGTCCTCTGTGCAGCTCACACTATTGTGCTTGTGCTAACTAGGAATTTCTGAAAAGCGTAATATTCTCTAGGACAGGGAGGCAATCTAGTGCTTTCCAGATGTTAACATAACATGAGGAGAGCCATCCTGGATTAGACCAGCATTCTGTTCACACAGTGGCCAACCAGGTGCCCATGGGAAACTCACAAGCAGCTCATGAGTGCAACAGCCAAGGTTGGCGCTACCATTAGGCAGAGTGAACCAGTCGCCTCAGGCAGCAGATGCAGAGCGGAGGTATCAAGGTGTTGGAGGAGAGAGCAGAGTGCTGAGCAATCTGTCCTATGTGCCCTGAGCTAACCTTTTGCCTTCAGGTGCAGTGGAGAATGCTGTTTCATTGTCAGTGTTGAAGAAACAATCTACTCTCCCTTTGTGCATGGAACAGGAGAGGGCACATCTTGTTTTTTGCCTCAGGCAGCAAAATACCTTGGGCAAGCCTTGCTCCCCAGCAACTGATCTCCATAGACATACTGCCTCAGATACTGGAGCTAGAATGTAGCCCACAGGACTACTAGCCATTAATAGTCTTACCCCCATGAATTTGTCCAATCCCCTTTTAAAGTGGTGGCCATCACATGTTTCAGACCACAACTTCCATAATCCCTGACCATTGTCTATGCTGGTTGAGGCTGATGGAATTTGTAGTCCAAAACATGTGGAGTGCACAAGGTTGCCTGCCCCTGCTCTAGTAGTTGTGACCTTTACCTGTCAGCATGACCTAACCTTCAATAGCTAAAGGTGCAGTCCTATGCATGTCTAGACAGAAAAAGGTCCTATATTTCCCAGCCAGCCAGCCATAAACTTGCATAGGCTTCCAACCTAAGCAAATGAGAGGGACCGCCACTCCTTATTTCTCAGTTCTTTGAAGATGATGCTACTAAAATGTACTCTATAAAGCAAGATAGTGTTCAATGACACATGACATTTTATTCAATAGGAACTTTATTAAATAGCCACAAATGGTTAAAAGGAAATTCAACAAACACACTTGCAGACATACATCATACAAAAACCTGGGCTGGCGTAGGTGCAATATTCATAAGTGTGACTGTACAAAGAATCCCCAAGTTGAGGGATGGGCAGCCCTGTTTCATTATGGTAATTGGCACAAAGAATGTATTAAATTAAACCAGTGTATAGAAGATAAGACTGGGAAGGGCTGATTAGCCATTTGCTATATTTTGTGTTGGCAATATCCATTCTCATTTTTAAAAAAAATCTTAGGTATTTGCGGATTCATGTGATATGTGATGCTGCTGAATCAGATTGTTAAATTCTGTTCCCAACTCCACAAGGACGTACTCCAAATTGCTTAACTGGATGAGTAGATACACCACAGTGTTTTGCACAATTGAAGATGTGACACAGATATGTTTATATTAATTTGACTGAAATTACCCAGACGAAGTGATCGTGAAAGAGGAAGAATTCATGCTTCAGCCTTTTTGTAGGACAGATGCAGTTGAAAGAGATGCCAAGGCTCCTTAATCTAGCCCACTAACTCAGAACAAGTGTTCTCGCTGTATTTATAATGCTCCCTCGCCAAATTTAGCTGCAATAGCCTCACTTTGAGGCCTGTGGAGAGATTGGAGCAAACTCTGAGGGGATATATATATTGGGAGAGGGAGATATATATATATATATATATATATATATATATATAGGAGAGGCAGACAAATTTACTTGTTAACACCGGTTAACTCTTTCCCCCAGGTATAGAAGAGTAAATGCTACTGAGAAGTGGCAATCTAATCCTGTTAGTGCCGTTCTATTTTAGGAGGCTCTCTGTTGCTTCACAGTCTACTAGGCTCTTTATATAATTCTGTTTGATTAGAGCAACAGAAGTACTTGCAAAAAAAGGATATTGAAACAGTTCACCTATTCCATCAGGAATTTCTGTTCTACTCCTCAACCCCCACAAGTGTATTTTCCCACTCCATTTCTAATAGCCTAGTAATTTAAATGAATAGTGTTTGGGTTTACTATGAGCTGGTCAGTTTATCTCAGAGTCCCCTCTGATAAAACACTCTGGTGTGTTTTAGTTTGCGTGCCCACATTTCCTCCATTGCTGCCTCCCAACTGCAGGCAGGAGCAGGAGGGGTCATAGCTCAGTGTGACAGAGCACATACTTTGCCTGCAGTAGGTCCCAGGTTCGATCACCGGCAACTCTAGTTAGGGCTTGGAAGGAATCCTGCCTGAAACCCTGGTAATTTCCTTGAGCCTCAGGAAATTACGCATTTCCCTCTGCTGCTTTAATAGTGTCGGCTGGAAATTGTGCAGTTCCATGAGGGCCGGATGCAGGGGGAGGGGGTGTACACTGCCCTCATGGACTCAAGTCAGATGCTTACGCCATCCCTAGTGGGTGGTTCCTTGGCCTGGCTAAGTGATGTTCAACCTGTTCTGGATGAGATTCATAGTTTGGGGGTGCTCTTGGATCCAGCATTATCATCACAGATATAGGTGAACTCAATGGCACAGAGCACCTTTTATTAGCTTTGGCTGATATACCTTATCTTGACAGAGATTGCCTAGCTACGGTTATTCATGCTATGGTAACCTTTTGTCTGCATTACTACAATGCGTTATACCTGGGGCTGCCTTTGAAAATAGTCCTGAACCTTCAACTGGTCCAAAATAGGGCATCTAGATTGTTAACAGGGGCCATGTCTACACCAGCCATTTATCCCTGGGTCATCTCTAGGTCGTCCCTGTGCATCCATATGACGCACAGGGGATCCCGGGATCAACCGGGGACGACCTCAGATGACCGCACCTAGTGTGGCACGTGCTCCCGGGTCCTGAAATGGGCACGGAGCTGCGTGGGGTGGCTCCGTGCACATATGGAGGCAGCAATTTCGCCATCCACAGGATGGCGGTTGAGGTTCTTATATTTTGGCCAAATTGGATCGAGGCCGCAGCTCCTCTTTTAAAAAAAATGGCACCCGTGACATCCCAGAAGGGAAGAGGGACGTCACACAGCTGCCTAGACGCTGAGGGAGGATCGCAGAAGCAGGTAAGTCCGGAATCCTCCCCCCTAACTCGCTCTACACCCTTAGGTGTAGATGAGCCTAGGGACTGGCCAATGTGATATTATGGCAATATGTTTCCATGTGCACTGTCTCACTATCTGTTTCTGGGCCAGTTTCAAAGTGCTGATAATAACTTCTGAAGCTCTAAACAGCTTGGGGCCACGTTACCTGAACGATTGTATCATCCCAGATATATATATGTGCCTAGACTCTTAAGAATTTGGGCTGTTGGACGTTAAAAAAATGTAATAAATAAATAACCAAACTCAATATGCAGGGACTGCGGTTTGTGGTGATGCCCTTTGTCCGTATTATCAAAAGGCTTTTTTTGTTTTTAATTGCAGAGGTCATGTACAACGTCTGCAGGGTATGGAAAAATGGGAGAAGAGGAAGAGTCCAATATTTATACCAGGCCCAGAAAAATTGCTCACAAATTGTGCTTCTCCCCCTTTGGACAGCTATAAGAGATCAAAAGCTGGAACCAGCTGAGCAAATGTCTTCATATTCATATTTGCTTAAAATAAATAGTGCATGAGCCAGAAATATGCATGTACGTAATTTGCACATGATGATGTCACCTTCAGCAATCACATGTAAACATGCCTGCATTTATTTCCAGTTCTAATACTACTTCCTCTACAGGAATGCAGACAAAGGTGAGCATGTAGAGCAGCCAGCCTGGTGGCCATTGACCATGCTGGTTGGGAGTGATGGAAGTTGTAGTCAAATACAACTGGAAGGCTCCAGGTTAGGGAAAGCTAATGTAGGGTGATCAGTGCCACCATCTTGTTTCTGAAGCAATTTACAGTAGGGAAAATGGGTGGTGATGGTGAAATCTCACATTCTACTTTATAATCTTTCCAAAAAGAAAATAAAAAAATGGTGGGGGAGGAAAGTATAATATAATGTACATTATTCTCTCATCTTTATTAGAAGTTGCTGACTGATTGCTACATTGAATGCATGTACTTGCTTCTCTCATTGAAAGCTTTACAATGCGATCAGTATAAATAGCTCCATTTCTGGGAAGATTTATATATTGCAAAGTTACACAAGTCATACTCTCTTCAAATATACACGCAGTGGCACACACAGTTGTATTTTTTAAAAATTCAAATGCATGTTTTCTGCACAGCCTTGACAAAAAAAACATTCAGAGTCAAAGGGCTTGAAGAAAAGGAAGATGCCCTTTCTCAGTTATTTCTATATGCACAGGTGTATCATGTGGTTATGAAAAGGAAGTGGGTGGTCTGAAGACAAATGTATTACAGCAAGCGCTTCAGTATTTTTATTCCCTTATGTAGTCTTTTCTTGCTTAAACGGTGTTGAGTTTCAGTTGTATGTAATTTTGACTCTGTTCTATGGTGTCTGGAAATGTTGGCAAGCAACAAAAGTTATCATGTATTTAGGTGCTTAACAATGACATCCATGGGACTAACAACAGCAAAATGATATGATTTAGGTAGATTTGAGAAGGTCAACCATATGTTCTTTCTCATGGAGATAACTACTCTTAGCCAAAAGGGAGGTAGTAAGATTACTCCTGCAAGTGCTGTAGGCCAGCATGGGTTCTGTTTCAAACTGAGGAAATTTTGAGTGCCTAAAACAGTGGCTTAAAATTATGCATGTTGTGGAGAAAGAAATAGATGTGTTTCTTCCTCAGAATACTTACGGGTCAGGAAAGAGAACGGTGGGTTACATAAAAGATTATCAGATCATGGTGGAGGTGGAGGATTAACTTTTATATACCACTTTATTGCTAAAAAAAAAATCAAGATGGTGCACTGCAATTTAAAACAATAAAACATGAAAACAATAAAAAGAAAAACAATAAAATGTTAGAACATAAAACAACTACATCATTTAAAAGGCTAGTTTAGCAGTATCTTCACACATTTTTTAAAAGCTAAGAAAGGGGGGCCAATCATAATTCTTGAAGGAGAACATTCTACAGGTTGGGAGTGACATGTTCCAATATTTCAATGAAAATATGTATGGTAATACCTTATTGTAATATCAAGGATCACTTTCACGTTTCCCATTCTCTACCTACACATTCCCCACTCCCTACTTTATATGTTGCTGAAAGCACTATACTGTCATCTAAATGCATTATTCAATTACACTACACTGCCCTGCCCTGTTTAAAAAGCTGAAAGAGCTGTCTATTCAGTACAGTAAGATAAACAGGAAGACACACCTACCTTCCGCTTGGTTAGTAGCAGTTCAAAATGACCTTCACCAGTGTGTGAAATGGCAGTCTGTGTTTCACGTGGCACCTTAATGTGTGTTTGTGTATGTTTTCAGATGCTACAAGCACACTAGGGATCAAGATGCATCTACCTTCCAAAGAGATTTAACTTCTAGAGGTAGTGGGAGGAGCATTGAATCCTAAAATGTCAACCTTCCCCCATCAACAAAAGTAGAGACAAAATAGGGACAGGTACCCCAAAATAAGAATTTTCTCTGGCAAATAGGGATAATTGGAGCCTACACATGGGTGAGGATTTTAGCACTGTATATGAGCAGAAAAGGATAGAGCTTAGAGCTGCTGAAAAGTGAATTGAGGTTAACTTAGCAGCGTATCAGGGCCAGAATAAACTCTGAGCCCAAATACTGCTCTCTGTTGTGTCCCGTTAAAGGTGAATCACAGTAGTGTAGGACCTCCTTTTCCATGAAGTTGTGCCACTATACTGCTGTACATTTTGAAGGCCACAATCAAGTGCAAGTGCCAGTCACACAGGCCCTAATCACATGATCATTGCCCCCAATCCTGACTCAGGTGACAGTGGTGCAGTAAGGACGCTTGTGATTGGCCCCATTCATATGCCGACAACCCTTTAAATATTAGAGCAGTGCTGTACTGTCAAACCTTGGGAAAGAGGGCTCTTACAATGCTTCTGTAATGTCTAGATTGGGTAACCCAGTCAGGGTCTTCCAGGAAATTTCTGGAACAGAAATGGGAATATATGTTGAGCAGCCTCTCCTAACCTGGTTTTGAACTTTCAATTCCCATCAGCCTCAGCCCACATAATTAATGGTCAGGAATTCTGGGAATTGAGGTCCAAATGGAAAGCAGCAAGTTGGGGAAGGCTGGTGCAGTGCAATCTAACCATTTTGCCGGTTTGTTAATAGTATATGAAAATGTAACATTTCTAGAAGACTAACTGATTGAATGCTCCCCAGTGCTCATAGCACTTAAAATTGGAGAAATTAAAATGCAAGCATTGTGAAAAGTAACTGACTGGGAAAATAATAAAACTGATAAAATCTTGGTAACTTTCCACCACGGTGGCCTGTTGTGTTTCTGTTGCTAGATATTTGTCATAGTGACATTGTTTGTCACCATCTAAAAGAAGTAGTGTGGAAATAGGAAGCTGATGCAACAATTGTGGACAAACATATGCCCAGAAAGCTTGATTTGAACAGCGCATCACAATAGAACTTGCATGTTCTCAGCAAAAACATTGATCTCTGTGATAATGTTTGTATTGATTCTTGAAACTAACCGTTCGTCATAAGTGTAGATGAAAGAACCCCCCCCCCACACACACACACAACTTTTTGATAGCTGCCTCTGTATTAAATAGCTCCCACACAAATTCTGGGGAACACTTAAGTAAGCATCATGCCATTGCTCATTATAGCTCAGAAGATTTATTAATGACTAATCACTCCACCATTATTTTAAAAGATGGACCAAGTTGAAAAGCCTCGTTCTGCTACGTACTTGAGCAAAAATCATAGCTGCAATTAGAACCAAATAATCTTTTTACTGACATCCTGATCATCTTTGCTAGCAGAAAGTCTCATCATTATTAACACGCACACAGTCATTTTGTACATCTTTCTCTCTCCCCTTGACAATGGCAGCCTCTCTCTACTTTCAAGTTGGAAATTCCTTGGTCCTTCATCAGATTTTTTATGTCTTTGTCAGACCTCTTACAATTGATCTTTTGGCAATTTCTGAATACCCAAAGCCAGTCAGAATGTTTTGTGTTCCATTTTGAGTGTTCTGTGTTTCTAATATTTAAGCTTTTAAAACCAGCATAAAGCCTATATGGAGGATTTTATGGAAGTGCTAGAGAGCTAGTGTTAAGGAAACTAGCAGCTCAATCCTGTCTTTGTTTATTTCAAATAAAGTTCCAGTGGGTGGAATCCAAGTAGTGTTCCTCCAATGACCTGAAGGGACAAGGTGATTCCCTCTCCCCCTGCAGCTCCTCACATGCCCCCACATCTGCTTCAGAGGGTCCCCCAAGCCTCCAGCATAGAATTGGGGGTTGCAGAGGGAGGGGGAATTGTCCCCCTCCCCATTCTGCTGATGGTAACTCTCCATTGGCAGAGCGACACTAGTTGGATTCTACACACTGGCTGCATTCGGACAACACATTAAGCAACTGGGGTGGTGGTGGGGGAACAATCGTCAGTTGTGTTGCTTATTGTGTTGTGTAGAGGGTAACACGCCGCTCACAAACTACTGACGGTATGCTATTCCGCCCAAATAAGCAACTGAGAGAAACAACTGGCTTGCAAGTTGTTTAGCTCAAAGCCAGTTGTTTAAAGTGTTGTATGGAGGGGTGAGTGGGTTAATGGCGTGTGGTGAGTGGGTTAAAACACAAGCCCATAGAGGCAGGCGACAAGAGCAACCAAAGCGGCGGCTGCCACTCTGCTACAACTGGTGAAACTTGCAGAGGCTGCTGGGATAGAACTGGGAGGACTGAGGGAGGCGGGAGGGTGGGAAGAGGGGTAGGGGCTATGTCAGTCAAATGCTGGGTTGACTATTAGTCCACTCAGCGCCAGTCCCAACCACCCACAGTTGTGTAGGAATATGTTGTGTGGGGAGTACCCACAAAATAACCAACTGTGAGTTGGCTACTCAACCCACCATTGACTAATGTGTTGTCCGAATGCAGCCACTGTGTTAAATGTGATTTATTCCCATATCAATGTTTAAAGCAGCCTTCCCCAACCTGACACCTTCCAGATATGTTGACAGTGCAACTCCCATAATTTCCAGCCAGTATGCTGACTGGGAATTATGGGAGTTGCATTCCCAACATAGCTGGAGGGTGCCAGGTTGGGGAAGGCTAGTGTATAGGATTGCAACCCGAGTCATGTATTGGAATCCAGTTTTTAGCCTACTTTGGCCTCTTTCACCTTCTGCAGCATTCTAGTTACAGAGGAAGATTCAGCATGGATAATTCTTGTAACTGCTTAGTTAGGCATCTCTTGATGGCCACTCATATCCATACATACTTGTGCCCATGCAATGACCTGCTTGGACAATAGTCAATCAGCTAGTGTATTTTTGTTTGCTATTATGCATGTCCTATGGCATAGTCCATCAGGGCTCTTCTTGTTTTCCCCTTCTGCCTTCCCTCTACAGCAGCATCCCATTGGCCTTCACTAGTTATTATTTAACTATTTGTTGTTTTGTTTAAAATATTTATATCCCACCTTTCCATAAAAGCTTTAAAGACAGCTCGGAATACAGTAAGACCAGAGATCGCAAAACCAAATAGAGAGCAGACCAAGAGTTAAAAGCAACAATTGCAAAAAAAGTGGGGGGAAGCAACAGGAGAGCAACATCAAGCAAAGGCCCGCCTAAACACACAAATGTTAGCATTGCTGTAGAAGGCCAATGCATTCTTTGGAATCATCAGCCTCACAAAATCTTGTAAAATGCATCATCATTCCCATTTTACAGATGGAAAAGTATGCCTGAAAAACATGTAGGTAAAAAACACTCAGTGGACCATGGATTAGCAAAGATAAGAACATTGGCCTCCCAGTCTAAACCTAGTACTTCACCTATGAAATAATATTCTCATATTTTGTCTTGGGGTTGTACTTGGAGCTGACTAATATCCACAGCGTTGGGCACGGTATTTGCAACACAACTCATATTATGCAAGAGATTAGATATGTACTCAGGCTGCAATTGTATACATAATTGCAATTTACCTGGGAGTAAGTTCCACTGAATTCAATGCTGCAATTTACGTGGAGTAAGTCCCATTGAATCCAGTGAGGCTTACTTCTGATTAGACCTGTATAAGATTGCATTGTCACTCTCATTGCCTACTGCACTGTGTGGCCAGGTATTGAACCTGGCAAAGTACAAAGTGTTGGTTATTACCTTTAAAGCCCTACATGGTTTGGGTCCAGGTTACCTACGGGATCACCATCTCCCATACAATCCACCCCGCACGCTCAGGTCCTCTGGGAAGAATTTACTACTGTCAACAAGAACTAGATTGACAACCGTTACCCAGAGGACCTTCTCTTCTGCCGCTCCCAGAATGTGGAATGACCTGCCGGAAGAGATTTGCCAACTCACCAGTCTTCAGGAATTTAAAAGATCTATAAAGACTGATCTCTGCCGGCAGGCCTACCCAGATGAATTTTAAAGTGTTGTATTGGTGTTTTATTGGTATTTTAATGATGCATTGGTTTTATGTGTTTTAATCAGTTTTGTATTTTATGTTTGATGCTGTTCCCTGCCTCGAACCGTTGGGAGAGACGGATAATAAATTATTATTATTATTATTATTATTATTATTATTATTATTAAATCACTAAGGGAGAAGCATTTGGTAAGAGCAGCATATAACATTTCATATATACAATTTACCTTAAGGATAGGATTATATAACAGAGATCCATTACATTCTGTTGATGCAATTATGAACTATTATGGTTAATTAGTGATTATACTAAATCCGGAATGTATGAAATACACAGTCAACAATCATTATAACTTCCGCTTCTGTACCACCTGTCATTTTGAATATTTAGCAATTTTGGATATTCCTGGAGTGATTTGCAAACTATACTGTGAAACTTGGATTTGGCTACATACAAAGGTGGAAAGTCCGGAAATGGAGAAGATCTGCCCTAAAAAATGAAAGACAAATACACTTTCTCCTTTCCTGTCCACACACTTTTCAAGAAAAGAGAACTTCAGACTCTAAGGTCAATGGGAGGGTGTGTGTTTTTCTACAAAGGATCTCATCTAAGCTTTTTAGATTGGACTGCATGTAATGTTATGCTGTTTAGCATGCCTAAACTTATTGATGTCATAGGGTTTTTAATTACATCTAACTTTGCATAGGGTCACATTAAGAATTTTACAGCTTCACATAAATTCCCCTTGTTTAATATTTGCTCTCTGTGTGCATGTGTATCCATTGGGGTGTATGGTGGTGGAATGGAGGTTAAAGCCTTGCATTATATCTGTCATTTCCACAATACTATGTGTGCTTAACCTGGGAGTACCACAATTGAATGCAGTGGAACTTGCTTCCAAATAAACATGGATAGGATTGCATGGTATTGTCTTGTGAACAAATCTTGGTGTCTTCCCAAACATTAATGTCCCAGTTATCAAATCCCTTTTAAGCTTTTATTCTAAAGATCCTAAGTTTTGTAGTTCAACACCAATTATTTAATAAAGAGTTAAAATAAAGGGTGCTCTTTCCATAGAGTTAAAGCAACAGGTACCAAGGTTGCCAATGAGAGAGAGAGAGAGAGAATTTGTGGTGTCTGAAATAAGGAACAACCATTGTGTTGTATGGAAGTGTGAATTGTGGAGATAAGGTGATATCCATTCTTTTTCATGGGACTGTGATGTTCTAGAATAATAGACAGCCCTTTAGACAAAGAATGCCATGGTACCCTAGCATCTGATAAAATAGGCTCTTACTTATGAAAACTCATGCTGCCATTAATCAGCCTGTCCCTATGATGTGACAATATGTTGGGTTGGGTGGGTTTTTTTAAGAAAATGTTTATTTATTTACTGAAACAGACTGATATGGCTACTCTTCTGGAATTTATCCCCGTTTCGTTTTAGAAAACTATGATTTGGATTTGGATTTGGTGGATCCGACTTTGCTCATTGGCCCCAGTTCAGTCTGAGAGGCAGTTAGATCCTAATCATATAGATTCTAAGCACGTTGACTTGGAAGTAACTATGGACTTAGTCCACAGACAGATTCTCAGTAGTGAATGAGGCTGCCTTTTATCAAATGTCTGGTTGCCTCCAGCTCAACTGAATATATAGGGCAAGTTCTTCTTTGTGGTCTCTGTGCATCACATATATGGGCTGCTGGTTGCCACTTATGTTCTGATGTCAATTTTTGGAATATGAGGAATATTGTAGAGCAGCCTTCCCCAACCTGATCCCCTCCATATGTTTTGGACTACAACTCCCAACATTCCTGAACATTGGCCATGATGGCTTGGGCTGATCAAAGTTGAAATCCAAAACACCTAGAGGGCACCAAACTGGGCAAGGCCGATGTAGTGTTAAATCCTGTGCCCATGTCACTTCCAGTGTTCCTATCCTACAGGAGTTAACCATAACTCATTCTCCAGATGGCCTCAAAATAGATTCCAACCATTAGTAATAGGTAGAGCAAGATATTGCAATGTAGCTAGCTGCTGGTAATCAAGTTAGCAGTAGGCTTGGTGTGACTGGATAGTGCGATTGGACAGTGGGAAAGAAGCACATCCAGAAGATTACACCAGTCCAGTCAAGGTAAGGCAAATGTTTTAGACAGAAAGATTCTCTTGTGTTATAAGCCATGAACATACCTGGCTACATACCAGATAAAAGCAGGAAACTCTTTCCTCTATGCCAGCCTTTCCCAACCTGGTGTCTTCCAGATGTTGTAGACATCTCCCAGGATTCCTGATCACTGGCCATGCTGGCTAAAGCTGATGGGAGCTGAAGTACACAGCACCAGGTTGGAGAAGGCTGCTCTGTACCTTCTTCTAATTGAAAGGGTCCAGGCATAGCAAAAGTATGGACTGATGCTAGCTCCCTATTGGCCAGATGAGTAAGGTGGTGGTGGGGATTGTATGTTGAATGTTCCTCTATATAAAACTTCCTCCACATAAACATTTGGTCATTAGGGAGAAGAGTTCTAGCCCAGCATTGAACTATTGGGATTTCTATATCAGCCAATCTCTTCCCATTCAGATGGCCAGTTATGTATTGCCCCACAAAAGCGTTAATTTGCATATACTAATCTATATGTATAGGTGTAATCTTAGAAATGATTAAAATTTTAAATAAGAATGCAATGCATCTCACCACATAGAAAAATAGAAATGCATCTCCAATCTTCAGCAAATACATTTTTTTTGTAGAGAGAGAGTTTGGGCAGGGCTGGTGGAGGGAGCCTGGATAACTAAGCAATGTGGAATATATCTTTATGAGAGATCTATGCTTTTCTCTGAATGGATATTGTACTGCACTACACACTCACACAGTGTGTTCATTTTGGTATAAATGACAGAACTTTTATTTTTGACGGAAGGAGCTCCTGTTCCAAAGTCAAGTAATGCCTCTATAAAAAACAACAAAAGTTCTATATATTTTCTTAAATTCATAGTGCCCAGGGCTGGCACTCTTAAGGTATTTGCATTAAAATGTCAGTTTCAAAAGTATGCAAATACCAATCAAACAGTTGGGGGGGGGGGGGAAGAAGCAGAATTATAACAGTTATTAGAGTAATACTTTGTTACGAGTTCTCAATAACATTAGCTTGATCTTTAAGCAAACGGATCATCCATCCTAAATGGATAACTGACACACGCACACACCGCTCCCTCCTCCCATCCCCTGCACAAAGCAGCTCAAAAACTACCACCCCTTCCTTCTTTCCCCCTCCTCCTCCTCCAGGTAAAGTGCAGGCCGTTGATTGGTTAGATACGCTGTCCTTTCTCTGACTGCGACCAACCAGGCTCGAACCAACGGAGGCAGGGTGCCCAATGGGCGCACGGCCTGACGCCCCTTGCCCGCCACAGATGGGGCGGTGGAGCCCGCAGAGTGCCATTCTGAAGGAGGGCGGCGGACGAGCAGGGTAGGTGGCGGAGGTGCAGGTGCGGTCGCGGCCCCGAGCTTGCGGTCAGGCAGGAACGCGAGCCGTAGCAGCGACACTACTCACCCCCCCGTTCGCCTGCTACGCCTCCTCAGCGTCCCCTGGCGTCGTATGGACGATGTGAGCCGCGAGGGGCTGAGCTGCCGAGGCGGGCAGCCATGGCCACAGCCCAGCGATAAGCGCCGCGCGGAGCGGTCTGGAACTCGCCTGGCTCGGCCCCGTCCCGTCCTCCGTTGCAGGGGGCGTGTTCGTGTGTGGAGCGCCTGAGGGAAGCCTCCGTTGTTTCTCTCGCCTTCGAGCCGACGCCATGTCCAGTTCCTCCTCGCAGACTCCTCCTCACCACCAGCCCCCGCAGAGGATGCGCCGCGGCGCGGCCGGGTCCCCCACCAGCGGCAGCGCCGGAGCTTCGGCCGGTAGTAACGGGGCCGGCGGCGGCGGAGGAGGAGGAAACGGCAGCAGCGGCGGCGCCCCTGGTGGCAGCGCTGGGACTAGCCGGCTGCTCCAGCCGATCCGCGCCACCGTCCCTTACCAGCTCCTGAGGGGCAACCAGCACAGTCCGACTCGCTCGCCGGCCGCCTCAGCCTCGGTGGGGAGTAACACCGGCCCAGGGGGGCCTCGCGGAGGTGGAGGAGGGGGTGGCAACGGCGGCAGCCCGCCCCCGCCGAGCTCTACCCCGCCGTTGGTCCTGGTGGCGGCCGCCGGTGCCGCCGCCACCCTGCCAGGAACAGGCGGTGCGGCGGAGCCGGGGAGGGTGAAAGTGAGGCAGAGGCGCTCGCCCGACAGCAGCACCAACAACGGCAGGCGGAGAAGCATCTCACCTGAGAGAAGGAGCCCCAGTTCGCCCATATATAGAGGTAAAGGCACACACGGGTAACCCATCCACGCGCGCGCACTACCCCCCACTCGCGCATACAAAATCTCCCCAGACCTTGTCAACACCGAGAAGGAAACAACATCCCCCCCCCCCGCAAAACACAGATCGTTTTGTGGAAATATTGAGCTTAAATTGTAGAACACACGCCCACCCCCTTCTGCCACCTCGACAGCTCATTCCTGTGGCTGTTTACTCTGAAGTAAATTCCGCTGTGTTCACTGGGCCTTACTCTCGGGTAAGTGTACATTGTGCTGCAGCCCAAGTTGATAAGGAAAGGACATGAGCAAGTTCTTGCTTCCCTCCCCCCTTTCAAATGTCAAGTCTAAAGGCCTTTCTTAAGCTCTAGCCTGAAACAAGATGCCTGCCGGGGTCATTTCAATGTTGATTACTTACCCTTCATCCACACTGTAATAGTATTCCTAGTCAAGGATGATAAATAGTAAAGGGTGATAAAACCGTTCTACCTTGCAAGCTACGCCTGTGTGTGAAAATGACAGCTTTGATTCATAGTAGTAATGGAGAGTATTGTTAGGCTTATGCACCCCCCTCTTCTTGATCATTGAGAAGTTTCAGCGGTTCCACCACTTAAGGGTTCAGTTTCCTGAGGTCAGTGGAGTCTTGTGGGGTTTTTCTCCTATAAGGTTTGTTCACATTTTGCTTAAGATAAGGGTCTACAGCATTACTGTTCCAACAGATCCCTACTCCCTCAGCTGTCTAGGGGTAGGTGGCCTAGGGTTTTGTTCAGAGCCAAAATTGGCTCTCATTCTTAGATGCACTCTCAGCACAGCCTGACTTCCTGTATGCACAGTCCTCACTCATCCCTTCCCCTTGGCCTAGTAGAACAAAAGGTTACCAGCTCAAGAGTTACAGAGTTGGCAGGGTGGGATGGGGAATCCCAAATCTGTAAGTAGAGGCACCTGGAAGGTAAGATAGACTGACCCCAAACGTACAACATTTTCCTTTTTAAAGAAGTCTGGACCCGCGACTACTAAAAACAAACAAGTAGGCCAACCAAAATAATTTCTTCAATAAGACACAAATGCACAGGGTTAAGCAAAACATGGAAGAACATTTTGGCAAAGATCTAAAGAGGATAAGTCCAACAAAGCTCAGTAAAAAAAGTCCCAGTATAAATGCTCAAAACAAAGACAGTTCAATCTGTGAATACACTTGAAGATCTAGTCTAAGGGTATTCTTCTGTTTCTTTGAAGTCTCATAACACATTGTGCAGATGTATTATCCCTATTTTCAGCAGCTGCACTTGTGGAGCCACCCTGCTCATGTAAAGGAAATGGCTCAATTTCTAGGCTTTCAGAGTCAGGCCCCAAGCTTCCCAACTGACAGTTAGTTGAGCCAGCCACATGTTTTGTCCCCTTCATACCTCCTTAGCTAGACCTTATTAATTAACTTGGGCTTGTGTCTGGATCCTAGATGGATCTGGAACACCACTTTATTTTCCTTAGTACTACATGAGGCTCTTCTGCCATTTTTCCACTTAACAGTTGTAAAGCAACACCAAATCAACCCTCGCAAAAGTCTGCCCATATGATCTTATGTAATACAGCCATTTACTATTTTCTAAGGCAATCTACGGTTTTCTTTTGCAAATTAATGCCCCCTCTGCCCCCTCTAGTTTAGGCTTTAATTCTTATTTTGCTCACCATTTGGAGTGCCAGAAAGGAGATTAGTGGAGGTCCTCAGTTCATGCTCAAAAGGTTGGGGTACATTTAGTACTTTCATTAACTGTAGTATTACATGCTTTGGGAGAGTGAAATATGCTCATCCCAATCCCTTTGATGCTGCTGCACCAAAGTTGCCAACTGTACACCTAGGGTGAGGTTGAAGCTTTCCACCATGCCATCAGAATGGAGATGGACGGGAATAGTCCATGTTTTGTTGATTCCAAGAATTTCACACATTTCTTGGAACACCCTTGACTCAAAGTTTCTCCCTTGATCAGAATGTAATTCCCCTAGCACCCTTTGTCCATCAAGGCCTTTGCCACTGTCACAATTCCTGGTTCTTTCTGGCATAAGCCTCTGGCTACCATGTGAAATAATCCATAGCAACTAGTATGTAGTAGTTGCCAATCTCTTCTCTGGTAGAGGGCCAAGGACATTAATTGCCACATACTCCATTTGGTGCACTTACAAGATATTACTGCATTGGAAGCTTCCCTGTCCTTGCAGGGTGGGTGTGTATGCTACACATGCATCAAACTTTGTGTACCAATTGTCCACATCCTATCTGGACGTAACTCAGTAGAAGTTTTCTCTTATTCAAGCAAAGGTTTTTGTTGTGCCAAAATGTCCAGTTGTTTTAGCATCATGGCATAACATAATTACTTCCTGCTTTAGCTATTTTGGCACAATCAACTGCCATCTGTAGCCAGCTGCAGTGGGCTCTGTCCCTCATCTGTACAGTAATGACTGTACAGTGCCATCCCTAAGGTTTAAACTCTCCCATTGAGATCAGAAAGCCTCCATAGTAGTGTTGAATGGAGATATGCTTTCGGGGGGGGGGGGGGGGCAGATTGGTGAATTAGTTTTCCACCCGCTCTGGGGCCTCCCTTTGTAAATCTTTCAGTTGCTCCAGAGTCCAGCCCTGCAAAGCTAGTAGTCTTGATACAAGGGATACTTGTGCTCCCGCTTCTTCAAGGCACCTGTGAGGCCTCTATGTGCTGCTGTTTCTGCTGCCTTAAGGCCTGCTGAAACATCAGCTTCATCTGCTCTAGGAGCATTACTGTTTTGCTCTCTGTTCTTGCACAGGCAAACCTTGGCTCACAGTACATTCTTCTAGGAAACACTACCCCACTAAATGCACCAGTGTTACACTTGTGCATCCCCCACTTCTGAGCAGTGATATGTTTCAGGGGTTCCAGCACTTAAGAGTTGTTTCCTGAGAAAGAGATTGGTGTTTCTGTCATATAAGTCTTATTCACATTGAGCCCACAGCATTACCGCTCCAACAAATCCCTGCTCTCCCACAGCTGTCAAAGGGGAACCGATAGTGCTATAAGGTTTCATGAAGAGAGCCAAAACCAGCTCACTCCTCAGATCCACTCCCAGCACAGCCTGACTTCCTGCTATACTCACAAGCCACATTTGCGCCCTCCCCTTGGCCTAATACAGCCTTCCCAAACTGATGCTCTTCAGATATTTTGGACTTCAGCTCCCATCAACCCCAGCCAGTGTGGGTAATGGTTAGTTTTAGCCCAACAAAACAACTGGAGGGCACCAGGTTGGGCAGGTGGCTTAGAAGAACAAAAGGTTACAAGCTCAAGAGTTACCACAGGTGGGGGTGAGATTCTTAATCTCTTTGTAATCAGAGGTGCTGAGGCCCCTGGAAGGTAATTTAGACTGTTCCCAAACACAGAATTGAATCTGGGTATGTTGTTAATGTAAAATAATGTAATTCAGAATTCACCATACATTTGAGTATGTTGATGGAAAGCTAGATTGGCTTTTGCCCTGGAGCAGGAGTCTTAGTTTAATGAATTCTATCCTTTAATAAACCATACTTTTTTAAAAGGATTGTAACAGTGATTTTGAATCCTATCACATCATGCTGCATTCATGCCTTGTATGGAAGTTATATTTGCATGTTTCAGAGACTGTAAAGGTCGGGCTAATGTCTGATTGTTTCATATTAATTAACGTTTGGACCATGATACTTTCCCATAAATAACAATTACAGAATAGTAATGTCTATATAAAAGTATGCCTGGACCCTGTAAGTGCACCAAATGGAGTATGTGGCAGGAAGGGATACAAAACTGACTTAAACAAGAACATTATAAACACAAGCACATTTGCAATAGGATCTGACACCAGTACTGCTTGCCACATTTCCAAAACCTAAGATGCACAAACAGTATTAGTAGGCTCTAGGATCCTGCCTACAAAAAGCCTTAAAATCCTTCTCCTGAAATGCAACCCCTTCACATAGCTAAAAGTAAATCTTAATAAATTCTAGAAACTAAAAGTACACATTTTGTAGTATTCGTGTTAAAGAATGTAATATAATACCAGGAGGCATTATAAACTAGACTCCAAATCAATTGCAAATTTGAATCCAAACATATCCGGAAAACTTTGAAAATAACTAATATCTTTTGAGTTCTTTTAAAGTGGCTGTGGCCATTTTAGCTGTCCACTCCCCCTTCTTCATTTCAGCAGTTGAATGCATCATACTAAATACACTACTTATCTTGCTATAGCTATTGGGTATCCTGCATCTTTCAACACTTCTGCTTCTTTAATCATGCCAAGTCTGTGTTTCATTTCAGCAGCAAATTAAATAACCCTCTTGATTTAGTATTGAAAGCAGCAAGTTGGAGCATTCCTGTCTGAAATCCTTGCAGTTGGTTTTATAGATACAGTTATTTGGATCATACTAAAGTATTCTAAAATACTGGTAGTATATTGAGCTAAAAATGCTTACAGCAAAATACAAATGTTAAATTTCTTCTTTGCAGCCCAGACTCTATGTAAATTATGCAGCAGGCTGTGATCTTGATTTATAAAGAATTCTTATAGTTTTAACTGTCTAAATCAATTCTTGTGTTAAAATTGTGTGTAATCTATATTGTTGGGTTCAGAAAGTTGTAACTTTCTTCTTAATCTTAACAGACGCAAGAGATGTCTGTGTAATTCTAGTTAAACTAGCGAAAACATTTGTTTGTTTGTTTGTAATAACATGTATTGCGCTAAACTGCCTTGGGAGGGCTTCTGCCCTGAAAAGCTGCCAATAAATGTTTTAAATAAATAAATAAAAATGGATGATAAATCTGGTACTTAAATGAAAGGTGTATTTAGGATAAAAAACTAATGTATTCGTCTGTAATTTGTCTTTCCCCAAAACACTTAAAATACTTAGGTTTCAGTCCTATGCACATTTACCTGGAAGTAAAAGTTCATAGGACTGAGCTTGTCTTAAGCCATAGTAGCAGCACCCACAACTTGATGGAATTATAACAGTACAGTATGTAAGTCTATGAATTGGCTGTCAGGAACTGTTACCTTCATGTACCATGATGAAATGATCCCTCTCCTTACTCATACCAGTATCTCAGAAAGTGGGTATCTTTCAGTAGTTCCTGAATGGAAGGAAATAAATGCCGATATACTCACCATACGCTCATACATTCCTGTTGTTTTATTTTGTTTAGCCAACAGAACAACATTCTTACGTCTGCAGGCTTAAAAAGTAAAATACAAATGTTAAAACTACAGTCTGCAAAATCTCTCTTGTGGACTGGTTTTCACTGAGAATGACCAACCAACTCCCCCCCCCCCACCAAATAGTCCTGGTTTGATCTCTTCTAAGTTGGTACACCTCTGACCAATGTACTAAAATTGGAATAGCAACCTGTATTATCAGTAGGGAACCTAGAGTTGCTTTGTGAAACTGTTTACTGTATTAGGAGACAATAAATTAGCTTCTACCACTAATCACTCTGCTAATTATACAAATTTGTGCTTAATTTAACCACTGTCAAGAACATGCCATATTAATAAATTTTCTTCATATCTATAGTACTTCAGAAGGTGTTTGTTTAAAGTCACACATAAAACATGTAATTCTGCTTTCTCTTTTGTGTTATTCTTTATACTGCATTGCATGGCATTGGCTGTATAAGTGATTTGCATTACTCAGTTTCTATTGGAGACATTCTAGAACCGAAATGGTGTTTTCCTTAAACCTTTTTACAATGTAGCTTTTAAAATGAGATTGCTCGAGTTTTAAGTTCTTTGGTCATAAGGGAGCTGCCAGAGTTTCTTAAAAGAAATCTGCAAAACTGCTCTGGATTGGAAGCCTGTATAGGTCAGGCAGCTGCCACTGCAGACGCTGACATCACTACTGCATGAATGAAAACAGCTTCCTCTGGGTTCCCCCCTCCCATCCTTTTCCCCCTTGCATCTTTAAGTGCTCTAAAATGTTTGTTTTAAAACCAATATTAATTCTGATTTCAAATACCATCAGGCCAGGCAAGTTGTACATCTTAAATTTTTAGGACAGCTTTTTATAAAATAATATTTTCTCTTCCTTCATGTTTGAGTTTCAGCCACCTACATTTAAAAAGTAATAGTCATTGCATATTGTATATTTTGAATATTACAGAATATCTGATGTCATGCAGTTTTGATGTTCCCTATCCATTCCCATCACTTAGCTTACTTTTTTTTGCTGTATTGTTTAAGATTAAAGCATGTGTAATACAACATATATTATATGGAGTGTCTTGACTGTGTGATAAATGAATAATACATGTTTGAGTTAACCCAGCGCAAAATGTTGTATAGAACAGCACTTGAATATCAGTGTATTAATACGTTAGCTGAACAAATGAAACAGTTGTAGCTTTTAAATTGTGAGAAATTCAGGTTGCTTCTGAGATAGTACAGTTTCTTTTTAATATAAGTATATGTGAACTATGTAATTGCAAGACATCTTCCTTTTTTAATTCAAATTTGACATTTTCAAGTTAATATTGAAATGTGTTCAATTTTTTAAAAGTCTATAAAATGACTTCCAAGAATGCATAATTTCTAAAAATATACCTAGAGGTTTCCTAAACGAAATGACTATAAATGACTTGCATGTAATTTGGATGGTGGTGGTGGGGTTCTGCTTGTCATTTATAATGGATGAAGATGTTAGAATTTTCTTACAAGCCTCTAATGGGCTATGGGTAAGGAAGTTACTCTTTCAGATGTTTTGACTAATATGTTCAGTAGTCTTTGAATATATTTTCTGATGTCTAAAACATCTTCCATCCCTGCCTTGGGCTTCATTGGCTACTAACCCGCAATACAGTTAACCTGATTGTTTTCTATAAGGTGAAAGGCAGTTGAGCCATTTCATTTATGAAAACTGACACCTGAAGTTCTTGGGTCCCATGTTTGGTTTCTTATTGGTGTGTGTTTGTGCATGTGATGCACACGCGCACACGAGCACACACACACACCTCTTCCTGGCTAAAATTAGAATAATGGCAGGAGCTCCTGTCATTGTGCTCAGTGTTCTGGTCCCTTGAAATTTCGTTCATGGTGACATATGAACTTTTATTACATAGACTGAGTGTAGATAGATGTGATCTATGAGGATCTCAGGACTATTCCAAGAGCTGTCTTTTGTAAAGCTCTCAATTTTGCTGAACATTTTTTTAATGACTGCAGTTGTGATCATGCAGTATGGAGAATAAGATCTCACGTATTCAGATTTGTTTGATTTTAAACAGAGGCCCCTTCTAGTCTAACCAATAAGGCCACAAAGTTTTGCTACCCTTTGTACAGGTCTAGAGAAGTCTGAACTTGGGGAAGCGGATCAAAAGACTATAAGAGAGGACACAGGCACAGCCATAATGTGCACTGGTAGAGTGAAGTGCTATGGAGTTTGCATGTGTGGCTCTTTGGGTGTGTGGGAAAACAGGAACAGTTTCTGTTTGCCCTGGGTGAATGACAAATTATAAGGTTGTAATAATGGGATAAAATTCATTTTATTCCTGAGCTTGTATCACTCTGACCAGATATAAGGAACTGTGAAACTTGTTTAGTAATCCCAGGGAGGAGGGGTTAAACTTCTGTTTTTCAGATACCAACCCTACCCCAACTCCATTCCAAACAAAGTTTGATATTGCAGGGGATCAGAGGTTATAAAAAAGGCATATTCCAATCAAATTAAAACCCTGGTATTAACCTGGGCTTAGGCCAGCCTTCTCCAACCTGGTCCCTCAGGATATTTTGGGCTACAATTCCCAGCACTTGTGACTTGGCTATGGTAGCTAGAGCTAATAGGATTTGTAGACCCAAACATCTGGAGGACACCAGGTTGGAGAATGCTAGCTTAGGCCTTCAAAAGATTATCTGATGGACTGTCTTCATTCATATGAACCTGCCTAAGTCTTTAAATGGCCACGAGAGGCTTTGCCTTCCAGCCTGTTTTAATGGATACTGGATTGATAGGTACCAGGGACAGGGCCATCCAGTTCCAGAAATCTCTTCAGGGAATTTTGACAAGCTCCCTCTCTTCCTATTTCTAGTCAGATACCAAAAACCTTATTCATGAAGACATTTTATGAAAATCTGTGATGCTGTTTGAAACAGATGTGATGGCTGTGGGTAGAGCACTTGCTTGTGAAAGTGTTCTGTCATTCTTCATCAAATGTATACACACTTGCCACATGGGCTGTCTCACAGAATGACTGCAATGGAGTTGCTATCCATAAAATGGTTACCCTGGTCAATCACAAAACACTCTTTTCCCAGAAAAAAACCTGACTGGTAGAACTGAAAGAAAAGTAACTTGTCGAAGAACCCAAGGGCAAGGCAGAGGTGGGGACTCGGCACCCAAACACAAAGCCACTTTTTAGAACCCAAATAAAGATGGTGCTGGAGGGCAGCACTACGTTTTGCAAGATTAACGGCTTTCCAGTATAAATAAATAAATAAAATACCTTAAGAAATAAAATAAAAATCTGGAGGGGCAGGGAGCCCATTGGGCCCTTCATTGTCACAAATATGCTAGTGAGGTGACTACCACTTTGGATCCAAATTTTACTTTTTTTAAAAAAAAGAACCAAAATCAAGTTTTAGAAGTTGCATACATGTGTTCTTTCTGTGCTGTATATACCATGAGGTTTGCTGCAGTGCCTAGTTCACTTACAGTTGTAGCTCATATTTATCCATACTACACATACGTTTCTGCATGGTGATGCTGTTTCTAAGCCCAATTAAATAACTTGAGTTTTTGGTTACTATATAATGTTTATGGTGTCTGTTTATGTATTGTGCTGGTCATTATAAGGAGACACTTGCAGACAAGGTAGTGGTTTCTATGTATTGGGGTGAGGAGTGCCTCGCTAGTAGACAGAAAAATCATTTGTTTGCAAAATGTTTTAAAAGACTGATGATTGATCATGCTTATTACTCCTCAGGAGGCACAGGCTGCTGAGAGTGTTGAGGGGAAGAGAAATTAGGGTTTGATCAGGCCAAATGGTATTGTTACCTTAATTTCTCTCTCTCCTCCCCCCGCCCCCCGCCAATCCAGAGCGCCTAAGGACTTTTTCCAGTCCAAAGTGCTTAAGTGTGTAAAACCTTTTTCTCAAATATTAATTACTCTTCCAAGGTTGTGCAAAGTATCCAGCTCAAAGTATCCTAGAAGGAGGAGTGAAACTGAGGATTTGTACCATGAGGTGCACATTCCTGATCCTAATTTTCCCCCCCCCCCCGACTCTCCGATATACTTGTGGAGGAAAATAAATATTAGATTACTTTGCATTGCAAAACTCAGGTTAGGAAAAGCTTTGATATTAAGAGATTTTTATCCTGCCTTTTCACTCTGAACACAGAGTGCACGAGGCAGCTTTCTACCTGCTTAATTCCAAATCTTAGCACCACTTCAGGGCAATTGCACTATAGTGCTAGACTGCTGAGGTTCAGCTCTAGTGAGCAAGAAGCTACTCATAAAACACCAGAGTTTAGCAATGTCATGCTATTGCGTGGTGGTGGTGGTAGAACTTTCCACTTATTGCCCTGATAGAGAGATAGATGATAGATAGATAGATAGATAGATAGATAGATAGATAGATAGATATATTTGCATTCTCCCAACTGGTGGTCTGATTTGCCAAAGCGTAAAAGATGTGGTGGTAGTATTTGGGGTATAGCAGTAAACTCTTATCATTGCATATATTTGTAATGTGTCTGGATAAATACTAAATGATATATATTTCATAAATATAACAATGGCATTTAACAAGTAGCTTGTCCAAAATGCATTTACTGTTAAAATTGCAAGTAAAGTTTATTTATAGGTCAATATTGTAAATATTTCTCAGTTTCCATTTTTATGGCTTCAACATTTCAACCTGTTCTCCATATCTGTAGACAACTGATACAGCTATTGGGAACTCAGATGAGTAAGTTTCCTAACTGGCTCCTGTAAAAGAGAAGAAACTACCTTTTTCTGCAAGTGGTTTAAATTATAAGGTACTATTAGGATTCTATTTGAGTTAAGGAGACAATACATTAAATAAAAAAGTTTGCGTTAATTGTGTATTCTAGAAGTGTAATGTTCTTGAATATGATCTGGTTTGGGCTGTAATCCAAGCATTCATTAGCAGTTATGGGGACATGTAATCTTATCTTTGTCAATAGTTACTCAGTAGTTCGAATCTTTTCTAGCATTTTCTCTCTCTCTTTTTTAAAAGCCACATAACCCTGGTAAACTCGTGTCTGGAAAACTCATATTTTGTTTAGTAGTTAAATAGTACATGGGGAATTGCAATTTCAACAATGAGTAGTGAAGTTAGTAATTTTACTTAAATCCATAAAAATGGGATTTGCTGCTAAATATAGAAATTACCACTGTTGCTGCCCATTCATAGAAAACAGCTACAAAATTAAGTGGACAGAATGAACTTGGCTGCATTCGGACAACACAATGGTCAGTGGTGGGTTAATAATCAACTCCACGGTTGATTATCGAGGGGGTACTTCCCAAACAACATGATTATAGTCAAGTGTGGTGTCGATTAAGGCCATTGTCAAGTTGGCTGTTAGCCAACAGTGTGTTTGATTGACACATTCCCCGCACTCTTTCCCACTTCAGTCCTCCCACTGGTATCCCATCAGCCATTGCAAGTTCTGCTGGCTGGACTAGAGTGGCAGCTGCCGTTTTTGTTGCTCTTGCCAGGGGACTCTGTAGTCACTGAAAATAACCTACTGTGTGCGACAAAATAGTTAACGGTGCCCGACACACAAAATAATAACCATCAGTGGTTCAAATAATCAACTCTGCACAGCGTTGGTCATTTGCATTGGTTATAACCAACCATTGTGGGGAAAAGTCCAGACAGATTACACAATAACCAACCATTGACTATTTAATCCACCATTGGTTAGCGTGTCGTGCGAACCCAGTCATCAGTTTACTGTGGTTTAATTTATCCGCAGGGGCTGTCTCATTGTGTGGTTTGTTGTATTGTGTGAACCCAGGCAGCAGGGGTTGTTTGAGGGTAAGAAAACCCTCAACCCTTAAACAAGCCATGGGTTGTTTGAGGGTTGTCTAACCCTCAAACAACCCCAGCCACCTGGGTTTGCACAGCACAACAAGCCACAGTATGCCGGGTACCATGCAAAAAGCAAGTGTCCAGCTCAACAGTAAATTAAGCTATGGTAGGCTGTCATGTCATGCAAAATATGTCATACTGGTAGTAAAAAAATATCAATTTCTGGAAAGCCATCTTGAAGCCATGGAAAACCACTTTCTCTATAAAATAAAATTGGGGGGAAATTTAAATATGCATTACTTGTATCAAATGTAAACTAACTTTATGAATCTAAAATCTTTCATGTATAACTTACTAAATATTTACTGTTATGTTCATTTATGCAATGTAAAATTTGAAATGACCAAACAATTACAAACATAGTGTTAGAGCTTGAACTGCTGCATCCCAAGATACCTAAATATCTTGGGTTTTGCCATTTGGAAAAATATACTGAGGGGGGAGAATAAGGAAAACAAAAGAGATCAGAGCTGTAGTAAACAAAATAAGGTTTTATTGTGTAGGGGCTTCAGCAATATTATGCAGAAACAGAAGAAGCATGTAGTTCTAGAGAGCTCAGAAAATAAGCACTCATAGAATGTAAATTAAGCAGCAATATTTTTAGATATTCGTTGCAGTATTAAAAAGAGTGTTTCTATTCAGGTTCCAGCTATATTGGAACAGGAGCCTGATAGTGAGGGCGCACAGAAATCTTCAGTGAGAAGAAAGGATGCCTCTTCCCTTTCCCACCCTTTTCCCTTATAAAACTAAAGGGTTCAGGTTTGAGACTGGTTGTTTTTGTGAATAGGAAAGGGAAGTGTCCTTTTTTTTCTTCCTTTCCTCCCTCTTTAAACTTGCCCATATAATGAATGGAGTTTTTTAACCTCATGGTGGATTCACCACCACCACCACCAACAACAACAAATTCCTACTTCCAGAACACTCTAAACTGCAAGGGGCTCAAGCAGGTTGATTCCTCCCTACATGTCCCCCTTTTTTTTCCAACTGACATCCCGAACATTATGTGGCTCTTCATCAGGCCATTTTCAGTTTTTTCTGTTTCTTAACGTAGAAACTGATACCTCATACCTAGGCAGTTGACTTATATATCTATCTTATTTATACCCCACCTTATCACTTTGCTTCAGTGATGCATACAAAAAACACAGTATGTAAACATGAAAGATGAAAACTATAAAAGCAGTAAACCATAAAACCAACTCGTAGAAACAAAATGTCAGTAAGTTGAAGTCAATTACAACAATACAAAACTTATTAAAAGCACACAAACAGGATAGATTTTGCCTGGTGCTGAAAAGATTACAAAGATGTCAGGTATACATGCTAGGAACTGTTAGCTGCACATGGAGTTCCATAGTTTGGATGCCACCACTGTAAATGCTGTATCTGGTAGCCACCTGCCTAACTTCAGAAGGTGGTGGCACCCTTAAGGTGATGGGCATGTAGGAGTTGAAATCCAAAACACCTGGAGATCTAGTTTCTGCCTACCCATGCTTTAGATACCTGGGTCAAACTGTTTTATATGGTTTATAGGTCATTAAAATCAGCACTGGAAATGAAATGGTGTAACTTGTGTTTTCTTGCTGCCCAACTGATAGGCATGAGATCACAAAGTTCAGTATTAGTAATTATTATCCATTGTAAGGTTACAATCGTATACACTTAATTGGATAGGTGATCACCAGTGAATTCAATGGAATTTGCTTTTGAGTAAACATTCATAGGAAGTACAGAAAAAGTTGGGTACACTGAACCATATTTATTTTATTTATATCCCATTCCATCTCAGTAGATATTTGAAAATACTATTGTTTTTTCCCTAATTGGTATCAGTGTCTGAAAGATCCATAGCTGCTGATTCTGAATTTTGACCTTGAGCTTCACATATTTCAGAATATGGCTATGGAATCTCACTGGGTGACTTTGGTTCAGTCAAAGACTCTCAGCCCATTCTACCTCATAGGGTTGTTGTTATGAGGATAAATGGAGACGAGGAGGATTATGTATGCCACCTTGGGTTCCTTTGAGGGGAAAAAAGGCAAGATATAAATGTAATAAATAAATAATGATTCATACAATTCAATTTGTATGAATTGAAAGAAGCTTCTCCATTCTTTCACAAGTTTATAAGATTTATATCCCACATAATCCAACATAGCTTCAAGGCAATGTACAGTGTCACAATTAAAACAATATATTTAAACAACAAATTAAAAGCAAAGCCAGATGGCAAGACCAATAATATATTGGACAGCATCACAAAAGGCAGTTAAAAGCATGGGAACAAGGCAGAAGTTGCCTAGCACCTAAAGGAAAATAAGGAAGTTGTCCAGTCAATGCACATCTAGGATGGAACTCCCAGTTTGAGTGCCAGCACTGAAAAGCCTTCTCTCCAGGGGCCATCTACCTAATATCCCTGTTAGTTTGCTCCTTAATTGTATATGCTTTATGTTTATCAGTTTCTCATAATGCAGAAAGTAGAGGAATCTGAGGCAAATATGAAATGAGACGAGTCCATTTGTTAAATAAAAAGGCTTGCCTTGCAACTGCATTGCAGGAACAATATTTTTGTCAGACTGCTGATATGAACCTTAAGATGTTCTATATTCTGTAACTTTTAAAAGTTAATCTCCCATAGTGTTGCATCATAAGAATGGTGATTGTTTCCTATCATCATTAACATTACCTTTAAGTCTTGGGTCAAGGAGTCTTGCTACAATATTTTTAAAATACCATTTTAAATAGGATGCCTCTCTTAATTTTTGAAAAAAATAGTTCTTCAGTTGTTCCCCTTTTAAAAAAAAATTAATGTCAGTTTTTAATTTTTTAAGCTCTCCCTTCTCACATTTCTAGTCAAATATATTAGAAATCAAAGTTTAGCCACAGAATTACTATGTGGCATACTCTTGCCCTTGACCAAGAGGGGGAAGGAACAGTCTAATAAATATTTATTTATTGTATTTCTATATGACCCATTAACTGACATTCTCTGGAGAGTTGACAAGCCAAAGCTTAAAATCATAAAATACAATAACATAGTAAAACATAATATAAAACCTTAAGTTTAAAACAAAATAAAACCAAAGTAGTAACCAAGATAGAAGCCAGCAACAGTGCAAAAATCTAAAAATGCACTAACACAATGTTTAAAACTGAAGGGTTAAAAAGCCTGGAAAAATAAAATAGTCTTCACCAGGTGCCAAAAAGACCACAATGTACGTGCCAATCATCTTCTCTGGAGAGGTAATTCTACTACAGGGGTACCACCACTGAAAAGGCCTCTCATTAGTAGCCATCTGCCTCACCTCATTCGGTGGGGGCATTGGAGAAGGGCCACTGAAGCTGTTCTTAAGCTCTGGCAGGTATATAAGGGAGGAGATGATCCTTCAGGTAATCTGGCCCTAAGCCATTTGTGGCATTATAATTTAATACCAGTAACTTGAATTTGGTCCAGAAATGGACTGGTAGCCAGTGCAGATCATATTGGCCAGTGCCGTTAACATTCTTGTTGCCCTGTTTTGGACCAGTTGGAGTTTCTGGACCATATTCAAAGGTAGTCCCATGTATAAAACATTGCAGCAATACAAATGAGAGGCTACCAGAGTGTAGATAACAGTAGTTAGGCTATTTGTCCAGAGTGGAACATAGTTGGTATATCAGCCTAAGCTGATAAAAGGTGCTTTCTGCCACCTGTTCCTCCAATATCAGTGCTGGATATAAGAACACCTCCAATCTTTGAATCTGATCACTTGGGGGAGTGCAACCCCCTCTAGAATAGATTGAATATCAGTCATCCAAGCAGAAGAACCACTCACCAACAGGACCACCATCTTAACTTGATTGAGTCTCAGTTTATTGGCCTTCATCCAATCTATTACCATACCCAGGCACTGAATCAAAGCATCCACTGCCTCACCTGGATTTGATGAAAAGGAGAGAGAGCGAGAGCTGGGTGTCATCTGCATATTGGTGAGATCTAAGTCCACATCTCTAGATAAACTCCCCCAGCAGTTTCATGTAGATGTTGAACAGCACTTTGGATAAAATACAGCCCTGTTGCACCTCATGGCATAACTGCCAAAAGACAGAGCAATAATCTCCCAAGACCACTTTCTGGAAACAGCCATCTAAGTAGAAGCGGAAACTCTGCAATGCAGTACCACCAACTCCCAGCCCAGACAATTTATCCAGAAGGATACCATGGTTGATAGTATCAAAAGCTGCTGAGAGGTCCAAGAAAATCAACAGGGTCACACTCCCTCTTTCCCTCTCAGAAAAGGGCTTACAACAGGGCGTCCAGGGCAGTTCCATTTGAATACCAGGCCTGTACCACAATTGAAATATAATAGTACTAGGCTGACCATATGAAAAGGAGGACAGGGCTCCTGTATCTTTAACAGTTTCATAGAAAAGGGAATTTCAGCAGATGTCATTTGTATATAAGCAGAACCTGGTGAAATTCCCTCTTCATCACAAAGTTAAAGCTGCAGAAGCCCTGCCCTCTTTTGTACATAGTCAAGAGACAGGGCTCCTGCAGCTTTAACTGTTGTGATGAAGAGGGAATTTCACCAGGTTATATATGCATACAAACAACACCTGCTGAAATTCCCTGTCCTTTGCTACTGTTAAAGATACAGGAGCCCTGTCCTCCTTTTCATATGGTCACCCTAAGTAAACGAAATATAAACTGACAAGGCAAGCAAAGGAATTTGAAAAGCAGAGTTGCATCTATTTTAAACCAATTGCTTAAATTCCTCAATGGCAGGAAACCTACTGTTAAGGGAGCAAGTGTTAGATGATACATGTTAAAAAAAAATACCAAAGGAAAATGCAGATACCACAAAGAATTCACTCAGCTTCTCTGGATCAGTTTTCACTGGAGAAGATGTTGGAGAGACTGATATGTGATCAAATTTTTTGGTGTCAGTGATCCTTAGAAATACTTTAATTTATCTACTGTCAGCAGGAGAGACCTTTGTAGAGTTGATCCGTATGTAACTTGGCCACACTTTCAGGAGCCTGTGGTGTGGATGCTACCAGAAACCGCCTGCATTCCTGTGGACAGTTTTCTCTATTCCTGCCATAATATCTAGGAGTAGTTGCTATATGTCAATGCCATCAGTGCTTGAGTGTCCTTGCTTCCACCAGCAGTATTCAATAATGTGAAATGTGGGTTAGTGGGTAAGAATGTCCTTGAGAACAGATTTCTGTTAGGGGCTAGAAGGGGAACCTTGGTGGTTGGCTTGAGCCCTTGCCTTGTCAGTTGCCTTACACAGTGATATACAGCAGAAAAATTTCCAGTGCTTTATTTTTCCATGGAAATGTTTCAATTTAACAAATGAGTTTATTAAATTGAATGTATTCCAATTGCAAACACAATATTAGACAGATTTGGCAGAGAATTTCAGCTAATTGATGGTATAGAACTATAATAAATAAAAAAACAGAGTGAAATGGAACTAATAAATAGTGACAGTGAAACTGAAGGTACCCCAACAACCTTAGTTGAAGAGAGTTGAACTTTGTTGAAATAAATGAGTGGTTGTCAGCATATCATGCACAGTTGCTAAAATTAATTAGTATGTCAACAGTTTTCTTCTTAAACAACGTAAGGGAAGTACATGCTATTAGCAGTATCCAGTGCTGCCACTCCACTTACGCCATTGATATAGTGCTAGAGTAAGCAACCTCTAGTGCAATGCCAATAGGGTATTACCACTGGTTCAACAGATTTTTCTGGAAAACCTGTCATGCCAGCATATGCTATTGGCATTGCACCAGAGGTCACTTATGCTAATGCTATGTCAGTGGTGTAAGTGGAGCAACAGTGTTGGATACTGCCCAATGTCTTCAATTTTTTTTTTACAAGTACTCCTGTTAAAAAAGTCTTCATAATATAAAATTTAAATCACACTCAGTGTCCTTTAATTTCACTTCTCAAAAACTTCAGGTCAAATACTTGTGGTATACTGGGATAAAAAATTAACATGGAGTGCTTTTTCTTTTAGCTTTGTTGTTTTCTAAATACAAGTAAAATAAACATACTAAAATAGATTCCTCTAGGGCAGGGGTGGGCAACTTTCCAATTCAAAAATTTTGACACCACAGAATGCATTGTCAATGCAGGTCAATATTGTATAAAACTGTTAAGATAATTCAAATATTAAACAATGGGAGGGGTGCTAATAGAAGCAGTCTAGGTTACATGACTCAAATATTAGGCTATATTTTCTTAATATATTAACTATCTAACAAAGTCACTGTCCATGCATTTAATAAAGTAATCTCTTGTCTGTGATACCTTTGGGGTCATATTACTCTTAAAGGTACTGCATTGCCTTTTGATGTGTTTACATACAGCGTGGAGTTGGCCCATGCCAGAAGTGTTTTTCTTCTAGCAAAGGTTAAGTGAGAAGGTAAGCTGAAGTGCAGACTTAACCTGGAAAGTTGCCTAGCTCATATGCAACTATCAAAATGTACGCTATCAAGAAAATTTTATGGAAAGAAAGGTGTTTTTTTTAAAAAAAACATGGTGTTATCTAAAAGTGGTAGGGTGGGAGAGGAGTGAACGAGATAAAATCTCATATGAATGCTTTTTCCTGCATTCATGCATATTCCCTCTATTCACAGAATACTTGGCACTGCTCCAATTTACCTTACCTTTTGGAGTTTTTCCTGCTTGAGGTTGAACTTGACAGGGGATATTTTCTTATTAACAGGTCTGTTGTGTTAGTTGCTACGTTGAAAACACGTGGCTAGCTAAATTATTAACAACCATACTCACAATGTCGCCTATAACATATTTCTGTTTCAGTGGACAGGCCAAAAGCCCAGCAAATTAGAACGTCTAGTACCATAAGACGTACCTCTTCGTTGGACACAATAACAGGACCTTACCTCACAGGACAGTGGCCACGAGATCCCCACATACACTATCCTTTATGCATGAAGGATAAATCCACTCAGGTAGGTTTGAGAAGCTAATAATTGCTACTTAACTGCTCTCTCAGTCCAATTGGTATGTGCAATATATAGCCAGTGCTGGTATCTAAGTACACTGGGTGTGTGTAGGTTGTGAGTAGAACAGAAGCAAAGTAGATTCTCCTTAATGTTGTAATCTTCCCAAATAGAAACACCTTTCTTGTTCACCCTTGTCTTCTCCCTCCTGTCCGCTTTGTGTTAGCCTTGCCTCTTCTTTTCTGGCGTGATTTAGGTTGTAAAATCATCAGGGCATAGACCTGTCTTTGTTTCTAACACCCAGTCTCTTATGGGCTTCCAGTACAGTGAGTGTTGCTGCTTTTCAGCCTTGGAGTGCATTTCTTCTCCAGTATTTTTGGTAGCGTGAGAACAGACTCCTATTTCCTGGCAATGGCTTCTCTACTCATCCAGTTACAAAAGGACATAAGAATGTAGTGCATTGGAACTAGTATTGTATTAGAGTTTCTAGAAGAAATTGCTTTTAGTGGTCTTCTGGTAAGGTTCTGAACTGTAGCAATAAAAGCAAATTGGTATTTGTGCTCTGCTGCAGCAAAACTAGAGCATGGTCCATTCAGCTCATAAAGCACTGATGTACTAGTAGACACAAATTACCATCTGCATAATCCCTGTGAGGGATTGAGCCTATGAAAACAATGTTCGATTTGCTTTGTGCTTCTATTCAGTGGAGGGCAACTTCTTGCATTTATGCATTCATTTGACTTTTAATATTTGAAGTGAGTAGGTCAGACTTAGATATAGAGGAAATATTCATAATTTAGTTTTAGTCTGATTGCTTTTCAAATAGCATGGAAAAGTCACAATCCTTAAGAGGTCACTATCCAAAGGCAAGTATGTTACGATACTGACCAAAAAAAATCATTTACTAATATGTCTATACTAGAGGCACTCTGGCACATTCATTGACCTGTTTCGCACAGTCAAAACAGCCCATCGTGGATTGTTTTAGCCATGGTGAGCTGTGGAGTGTGTCAGGCAGGATTGGTATATTAAACATCCAGCCACAGTTTGTCATATCATGTGAACCTGGGGACCATGGGTTCTGCAAGAGTTAAACAACCCTTACATGGTCCCTCTTCGTTCCTATGCTGCTGTTTATCTTCGTGCAGTACCTCTAAAGACCAGCACAGGGGCAAGGTAGGTGCTTTAGCTTGCTTTTTAGAGAATCAAGCTTGAAATACAGTGCTCCATTGCAGTGACTGCCCTCTCAGCATTGCTTCTGATCGTAGGAGTATAATATCTTAGATGCTGGCATTTTCAGTATGTCTTCAGAGTGTTAACTGAGAAGAAAATCCTGGACCCAGTAGGTCCTGGGGAAAATCTAAGAAGCCTTCCTTCTTCTCTTGCCCACTGGGGCCCAACATGCATGCTACCTATCTTTCTGTACCCTGTAGCATTGCATATGATCCTTCTGTGTTTCTCTTGTATGTCACGAATCAAGACAAGAATGGACAGTAGGTTATATTAACATAGATAACCTAACTTCATGGTGGATTGCTAGACTCTTACTTTTTACTGCCCTGCTTAAGATCTCACGAAAAAGCTAGAATGTTCACTTCAATACAGGAAAGTTAAGGCCAGTATCATCATCAGTTTATTTGTATGCCACTTTTCTGTTGTAAAACCTTGCTCAAAGCTGTGTTCAGCAACATCAGAAATATTTACATAATAAAATACAGCAACATTTCCAGATAATTCATTAAGTAGTCTTAACAAAATTTAAATAGTCCTAGAAATACGCTAAACATCTCACAACACATATATACCAAGATTGAACAAACCAGGAATACCTAAAGCTAAATGTTGTCTCAGCCTCGAAAGCTAAACAAGACCCCATTCTGATGGTCTGTAGACACCTTAAGCAACAAGAGCAGCCTTTGTAATCGGAGGCAATCAGGGCTCTGCCCTCTCTGGCCACGTGGAGGCACGAGGACAAGGCCCCACATGGCTTACACATAGGTGGTCTTTGTGGAGCTGCCCTTGAAACCCATTCAGAAACTTCAGCTAGAACCATGTGACTCCTTTTTGTATCAGCTGCACTGGCTGCCAGTTCAATTCAAGTGCAATGCAAGGTGCTGGTTATTACTTTTAGAGTCCTAAACTACTTGGGTCCTGACTACTTGAAAGACTGCCTCCTCTCATGTGAACTTGCCCTTCCATTAAGATCAGTTTCTGACCCCTCTTGCTGTTGCCTTCAGAGGCATAGTTGGTGGCAATGGACGAGAGGACTTTTTGGTGGCAGTGCCCTGTATTTTAATTTGCTCTCGGTGGCAGTGCCCTGATATTTATTTGCTGGTATTAATTTGCTCTTGCACCCCCATCCTAAATGCATTTTTTTGTCTTTGGTACAATTTCAATCTTAACATGTAACCAGCATAAACAAAATAGTACCTGATTTATAAAACGCTTAGTGTACCTAAAGTTCCAGATGATTAGCAGTATTGGTCTGTAAGAAGAAAAAATAATGATCTGTGCACAGTTCTTCCATATGGGTTACTGGAGCAGATACCCTCCTTGGAATTGCACAGAACAGATTTGAAGAAAGTTGTGAAAGGATTTGGGGCAGGGATGGTGGTGAAGTTGAGATTTAGGATTTCAACTCTATTTCTGCTGTTAGTGAACTATGGCTTTAACTCTCTTATTTCATTCTCAACAGTGGGGTTTTGTCTGTTAGGCAAACTGGAGCAGCTGGAGCTGTTCCTCTCCTGAATGGCCTAGTAAGGCTTCAGAAATTATACAGCAGACCTCATCCCACATTTTATTTTCATTTAATTTGTGCTTTAGCAAACATGGTCATTTTAACCCCCTCTTTTTTTAAAAAAAAAAAAGTTGGAATAGTTCAGGCTGTCCTTATTGATGCATCGGCCTGACTCTCTACTGCAGCATACGGCTATTGATTGCTTGATGTATTGATTTGATAGTGGCTGGGAGTGTTGGAGGATTGACAGTGGTACTGCAGTAATGGAATGGTAAACAGACTTGCTAGATGCATGCTTGCCTCTTACATAAGAGTGCCTAATATCAATCAATTATTGCCTATTTTGGATGAAATCATGTTCACTTTCCAAGATCAATTAGCTTAGTTACAGGTATATCTGGTTTACAACTGCTGCAGCACTACTGCAAAACACTATGAAATGAGTGCCAATTCAGGGTTTGGGGAAGGAAAATAGTTCTGTGGTAGAGCACATGCTTTGCATACAGAAGGTTGCAAGTTCTATGGCATCTCCAGTTAGAAGGATTAGGTAGCAATTGATGGGACAAGAGATCCTAGAGAGCTGCTGCCAGCCAGAATAAATACTGGGCTAGAGGAGCAAACAGTTTGACCTCATATGGGACATGTGGACTTAGAAATCTCATTTTAAAAATACTGGGAGTTAAACCTTTTTAGGTCTTGATAATTGCCGATAACTTCCCCCCTCCTTCCTCAAATTCTTAGTGAGTTCTGGCTTGCTGTGTGTTAATTTACTATTTTTGATCAGTTTTTGGATTTTCAGCACTCTAGCAGGTGATTAATAAACTGATTTTGGTCTGCTTCATCTTACCCCGAGTCTAAGGTAAGCCTATATTTATGTGTGTAAAAGCCCACCCATTCTTCAGAATGCTCATGTTTGGTCCTGTAGGACTTTTGAGAACTTGAACCTTCCTACTGTCTAATAAACAGCTGCCCAGCTTGCCCATGTGTTAAATGAAAACTGAGAGAATACCATTTTCACTTACAAGGATGATTTCTGCAAGTTACTATTTGATAGCCCTTTTAGCAAGATAGATATTAAACTTCTAATCTATTACTTCACCATGATTATGGAAGTTACTTTAGCTCTATAGCATTAAAATGGCTCAATGGAGACCAAATTAACACTGATTTCCAGAGTGCCATAAATTTTAATCTCCTGTTTTAATGGACACAGTGGGCACATGAGGCTTGCAAAGATGAAGTAACCTTAAAATAGACTGCATTCAAAATAGTTGAAGGTTATTGTGTTTTATACTTCACCATGGATGGCACCACCTATTCAGCACCTCTTGCTCAGCAGCATCTTGTTTTGAAAGCAAATAAAGTGTTATACATCAGAGAATGGATGGTCAGGTGGCAACCTTTATGACTCAGATATGACCTTTAGTAAAATCTTACCTAATGCCTGGAGGGTGTTACAGATTGTAATTTAATGTGTAGTAACATTTTTGCCTTTGGAGCAATTTCTAAGAAAAAGAACTTTTAAATTAAAAAATACAGATTAAAATAGCAGCAGAAAAGAACAGCAGCTCAGTAGGGCAAATGACTGTATAAATAAAAAGGGGTTTTGCCTGTGCTGCTGATTGGATCAGTTTATCTGCTAAAATAAACGTCTAACACTTAGAAGCCTATCTGACAAATAGCCTTGCAAATAAATCCACGAAAATTGTAGTAGTCTATCTGACATCACATACCTGTTTTAATAATTTATGGAACATAAATGGCTTGAGGGGTGGAGAGAGAAACCAACTTCCAGATTTCTTAGTCTTCTAGAGACAACTCCCAGCATTCCACAGGTGAGTGGCTGAAGTAGCTCCTAAGAAAACAGGGTCTGGCCACTATTGTACATAGTCCATTTATACACTGCTTGCCTTCTGTCATGGAACTCAAGATGGTGCACCTGGAGTTCTCTGATAATCTCTGATTCAGGCACTGATCAGACCCAGAGCTGCTTAGGTTCAGCAAGGTGGCTGCAACATGTGTGCTCAGAACATGTCCTGGGACATTTCTTGTTTAACAATACTAGAGATGTAAAATGTCTGGAAATTTTGAAGCCATGGGGAAAACCACTTTAAAATCCTATTTCTGGGCTTGTTCTAATTAGATGCTATAGCAATCAGTTACTGTGGTTTTAAAACCACATGTGAGAGAAACGTTGTAAATTGTACTGCCACTGTCAACACATGCAACAGAACAATGTGGTTTATCCTATCTGTCTTTTCAAAAAGCACTCCTTGCCATAGTTTTTAATAAAAGTTTCCAATTAGAACTCACTGGTATGGAATGCTGCCTGAGCTATAAAACTTTTAACCAGTGTTGTCAACATAATCCCTCTACCCCTAATAGAGGTAGACTGATATTGTCAATCCCATGGCGTAGGGATTCACAATAGGTGAAGATGACCTCCTCTGGGAGTGGGGAGCCATAAAGAGACCATGGCCTATATCTTGGGTCATGTTCAAGAAAGAAGTTAAGTTGCAAATGAGCAAAGGTATCCTTAGCATCTGGGCTATGTTCATGTCCCAAAGGGATGCCTCAAGGGCTGATTTGGCACCTTGAGCCTCCAGTTGCCCATTTTAAGTCCTTGATACATGTGGTATTTAGCTATCAGCTGGACAAAAGAGAGATTTCTTGTTTAAAGTGAGAATTCATAATTCACACTATGATAGTAATCTTGGAGGCTGAAATCTTACCTAAAACAACAACAATGATATGGTACATATAGTTTACAGGGAAGAGAATTGGTGTTTAGCCCTGATATGTGAACTGAATTGTATGATATCTGTAATAACATCAGAAATCTTAAGATACCATGGCCTTTACTTTTTATTTTGGAAGGCAACTTTCTTCCAAAGTACATGATTCGTTTGTGTTTCTATCATGCATATACATATTCAAATAGCTGTTTCAACGTTCATGAAGTTGGCAAGGAATCTGTGTTGGGAATGTTTATATTAAGCTGTGTGATGCTTTTCAGTCTGACCCTTAAAATGTGGAGGGACCCTAGTTTAGTGAATGAGCACATGCTTTGGATGTTCAGTCCCTAGCACCTCCATTTAAAAGTATTATATAGCAAGTGATGATTAATAATAATAATAAATTTATTTCTTACCCGCCTCTCCATTTGGATCGAGGCGGGGAACAACAGTAAATATAAAATATGATAAAATACATAAAACTGATTAAAAACATGGTGCACAGTATTAAAATAGCAATAAAACATCATTAAAAATATCCTAAAACATTCTAAAATTCCACTGGATATGCCTGCCAGAAGAGATGAGTCTTTATAGCTTTCTTAAATTCTAAAAGACTGTTAAGTTGACGAGTCTCCTCCAGCAGGTCATTCCACAGTCTGGGAGCGGCAGAAGAAAAGGTCCTCTGGGTAACAGTTGTCAGCCTAGTCTTGGCCGACTGTAGTAAGTTCTTCCCAGAGGACCTGAGTGTGCGGGGCAGATTGTATGGGAGAAGGCGATCCTGCAGGTAACCTGGACCCAAACCATGTAGAGCTTTAAAGATAATGACCAATGAAGGATTTCACCTGAAGCCCTAGAGGGCTGCTGCTCATCAGAGTAAACAGTACTGAACACATATCCTGATCATATATAAGGCAGCTTCATGTGTCACCTAAATCAGGTGGAAAGACATCATGTGCATGGGATCTACGTTGTTGTTTTTTTTTTAAAAAAATTGAACCCTGAAATCCACCCACAGGAACCTAGTGCAACAGACATAATTCAGAATTAAAGAATTCTGAGCCCAGGAATTTGTTTTGAGTATCAGAACTGAATGCTGTTCACAGTCCTTCCATGCACAAATCACCTGTTTACCCCAAGCTTTCTTAATTTCAGCAGCATAATTTTGTGTATTTCGGTGGGATCTCTTCCTTGTTGCTATTGTTAAACAATTGGGAGGCATAAATCCTTGCCAATCTACTGCAAATCACCCAGAGATTTCCCTTCTCTCCACCCCCAACTTAAAAATGACAACTACTGCCATTGTGAACTATGTGGAAATACAACTGTGTTATACTAGGTGACCCAAGAGGATTCTTTCAACGTTTTATTTTCTGAGGGCATACCTATGCTGCACTACATATAAACTGGTGTAGTAATTATTCTTGGCAGAGAGCCATGGAAATTGTAGTTCTGTGAAGGGGGTTGGTAATCTCTATTAGAATTCTCAACACCCTAATAAAACTACAGTTCCCTGGATTCCTGGTTGGGGGGGGGGGCTAGGAGAACTCATAACAGTTTTATAACAGGTCTGCGCAATGCATTTCACTTGAATTCCAGCTAAACATAGGATTCTAGGCACTTATTTTCTGGCCAGTTTAGTACAAAGCTTGCTTGGACTAGAAAGAAAAGCACAAATGGGAGTGCCTACTACCAAGCTGTCCCCCCCCCCCCCCCCAAATCATAAGCAGTGCAAGGGGCTTTATTTGCCTCAGTTCAGATGTTACTTGGAGCCTTTGCCTTGTAGAGTTGCAGTACAGAAAACCTCCCCTCTTCTACATAGCCCTCTTAATATATTAGCTGCCTCTCCTCCCCCATGAATAGCTCATCACATGGCGGCCCTGTTAACATTATTTTCTCCCTCCCCAAAAAGTGGGGAGGGAAAATCTCATGAATGGGGCTTCCAGGTGAATGAGGCATTTGAGTTAAAACTCTAGCTTATGTGTTAAGCCCTCTGCATGTGTGTACAGTTGAGGTACTGCTCCCTGATGAATGTCCCAGCTACTGAATGAAGTTGTGGTTTGTCCTCCCTTTTGGTTGCTTAAATGCCGGGTGCCTTCCAGATGTTTTGGAATACGACTTCTATGCTCCCTGACTATTGGAGACTGGGGCTTAATAGAGTTGCAGTCCAAAACATCTGGAGGGCACCAGGTTGCCTACCCCTGCTTTAAATGGAAGGAGTACATCATACCCTACAGCTCCCCTCCCGCTTTGCCTTCTCAATATCTTTTCAACTCTACATCTTCCATGTGTCCCTTCTTCATCTCCTGTCTCTTATGATATGTCACAGCTGTGCATAGTTCAGTTGCATTGGTGTAGCTCTACTGTCCAAGAGTGCAATTGTGAGCAAGTCTTCTTGAAATCAGTGCGAGGACTCCAAAGTAAACATTGGTTCAGGTGGCAAGTCCCTTGCATTGTTACCAGGGACAGGCCAGTGCAAGTCAATTCCAGTTTATTTGTATATCCTTTTTCTGCAGTTATTGCAGTCAAAGTGGGTTCACAACAAATGATACTTGAGGGAACGCCTCTGTGTCCCAACAACTGCAAGACAAACATTATAGTGGGATATGGGAGAGTACTTTCTCTGTTGTGGCACCCCGGTTGTGGAATGCCCTCCCCTTAGAGGCCCAACTGGCGCCAATGCTGTCTTTGTTTCGGCGCCAAGTTAAAATGTGGCTTTTTATCAACGCCTTTGAGGGCTAAATTTGCCTAAACCTAGTTTTAATTGTTTTTATTGCTTTTAAATTTTCAACTGGTTTTAGGTTGATTAATGGCTCAATATCTGTGTACATTATTCATTGTTCTATACGGTTGAATTGATTTTATCTGAACGTTGCCCTAAGATCTCAATGATATCGGGCGGGATGCAAATGTTTTAATAAAATAAATATTCCATAACCACCAGAACCAGATGCAAAATGGCAGCTGTTGTAGAGTCCTGTATTTACTATACCTCTGAAATTTGTACAATTATGGGCAAATGTACATTGTAAGTTACTACAGACCAGAGAGTCTAGTGGGGAAGGGAGTAAGGAACCTTTTTGTTGTTAAATGATTGGGAGTCACTAATTTACCTTGCCAATTTCCTGCAAATCACCCTGCAGTCCTATTAGTAGATCCCAGTCTACTTCTTGTCCATCCTTGCTATATAGGATTAGAGTGTGTATTTGTAGTTGTATGTATTGTTTGGTTACCCTTGCCTTTCTCTGTATCCTCTCCTGCTTTGTCTCTTAACAGGAAAGAGTGGGTAAGCAAGCTCATACAACAGCTAGCATGCCCCACTGTGCTCCCTCAGTTGGGGTAGTAGTATGGCTCCCTCTGGGCTGAGCTGTCTTTGTCTTTCTATTTCCTTTACTGTCTTCAGAAAGCCACATGTTGTAGTGACTGTATTGCTATTGTGTTTGCAACAACTGCTGACAGTGTGAGTGGGGTGTATCTATCAGAGATAGAGCTGTGGTTGCTGCTTCTGTCACAAGAAAGAGAAAGCTGGGAGAGGGCGATAATGAGGGCCTTAAGCTGGGGGCAACTTTTGTGTGCCTTTGGTGACCAGACGAGTGACTAATTTCAAGGCCGCTCTTGGGAGTTTAAAAAAATTCCAAGCACTTCCTGTATTTTGAATAGCAGTATGAGTGAGAGAAGCCACAAGAAGGAATTATTGTGCACATGGACACACATGTAGGGACTGTGAAGCTGCTACTGTAATATAATTACCTACAAATTTCTATAGAAATGTCTTCACTTCTTCTGCATGGTTTACATTTTAGCATATTACCCGTTAACCATTTAATTTACAAGTGATAAGTGGTGTAATCATAGTATTAAAATAATGGATATATTAGTTGATGGTGGAGTTAGTTTGGTATCAAAATGTACAGTGTAAACTGATTAATGGTAATGGAGTGAATGGATATTGTTTTGGGGTTACACTCAAAAAGCCATCTGAGTTCATGTTCTAAATGTTCTGATGCAAAACCATAGCTTGATTTTTTTGGGGGGGAGAGGGAGGTTGTTTTGTAGGGGGCGATTAATACAATATCTACACAACTTCTTCCTTTTCTTGAACTAAATATTTAGTTTCATTCGTGAGTTATTGTCAAGTAACTGTATTTGCAGTTATACTAAAGCACTTTACTTGTGCACTTCTAAACAAGTGCCCCCTTTGTTTTGAATCTTTTCACATCTGCTTCTGTTCATGTAGCTCAACTTGCCTGCCACATTTTCAATATAGCAGATGCAGCGTTGAGAAAGTGGGGGGATGTGGTGGAGTGCAGCTTGCAGGCTACTATATTGCACAGTCTGTGTTGCTGGTTACGAGTTTTTAAATTTCGTGTATGTTCTAAGTGTGCATTTATGTGTGCAAATACAACCGTATATTAAGGGGAAAACTCTTGTTTAGCAAGCTATGGGGAAAATTCTTTTACATAGTTTTGTAGCGAGCTGATGTGAAGTGGGAGCTGTGAACTAGGAAGTCTTCTGGTTCAAATTCTATCTCGGCCACAAACTCACAGCTTAGACAAGCCAAACTGCTTTGTTCTCAATCCCAGTTCTCTTCTGTAATATTGGGATAATAATGCTGTTTCAGGATTGCTCAAAGGAGATGTGAATATGAAATGCCTTCAACACTCAAAATATAATATAAAGGGTAAATGGTGTTTGTTCTAACATTACATGTGGAAAACAAGAGCAAGTAATGGTGTCGTATCACTCTTGTTGGTTTTCATTCGTTTAGACGCCTAGCTGTTGGGCAGAAGAGATATTAGAGAAGAGATCTCATCAGCGTTCAGCTTCATGGGGGAGCGCTGATCAACTAAAAGAAGTAAGTGCTTGGCAAAGGGGCCCCTCAAGTCTCACAGATACAGTAAATGCAGTTGAAGTGTTCTGCATCTTTTTGTGGGATCATATATTCTCTGCTCTTGTTATAAGCTCTTGGTGTTAGGTTTTCTCTAGTGTGAATGGATAAACAGAGGGCATTGGGGAATGAGAGTGGATTTCTGTGGTAAGATCGGCATGCAAACAATGCTACTGTGTTGTGTCTTATCATGTGCATTGTTCCACAGGAAGATTTGTGATAAGAATCAAATCAACCCCAAACTGTTTGTGTGAACTCAGAAGTCTTTTTGAAGCGGTGTTTGAAATACAACCTAGTACCCCCTGGTTCACACATTCTAGTGGTCGTTATCTGGCCTTAATTAATCCATTTGGGCCTGAAAATAGAAAGCAATTGAATAATGTAATGTAATTCTTGTACATTCAGTGGTGTTCCTAAAAATGGGATATTGCTTTTAATTGTAGATATTCTGCTAAAATACATTAAGAAATTGGAGGAGCCATAAAGTAAATAAAGCTAACCTGGTTAAGGGCAAGAATAAGAGGATAGCATTTCTTTAACCTACTGAATGGACCAGATACAAGCCCAAAATTATTTGAAGGGTAATTTTTTAAATATAGTGCTAAGAAGTGTGACTACTACTTATAGAAGTAAAATGAAAGTTATGTCACACATTTTAATATATTGAGTCAAGGAAACGTGCATTCTGTATCTCTTTTTTTTGTGGTTCCTTTTCACAAGCTGCAAACTCAGTGGATGCAAACCTGGCTGATTCATTCTGGTTAGCTAGCATTGCCACCTGGCTATTTGTTTTAAAATCAGCTTGGATGAAGTATTTTAATTTACACACGCAAATGAGTAATAGCTAGCATTTTCTTTTGGGAAAGGTTACAATTCTGATCAACCTCATAGTTCTTACGCTTTTGCACTGGAGGAAAGTAAGCAATCATATTTGGGCATGCATTGAATGCTTCATGAAAATGCAATGTTGTAAGTGCAATGTATTGTATAAATGTATTGTAAGTTCAATACATTTTTGTCTTGTTCACAGTTCTGGAAACAATTTAGAATTAGCGTATCTTGTTTCTAAGGTAGGAACATTTTTAGGAACATTTAGATACGGTTCTGATTCTCAATATATCCCTTTCTCTTTTCAGAAGTATCATAAAAGCAGTCCTTCCTTTTAAGCTAAATTTAGACTCTTAGTAAGTTAACTATGAGAGCATTTGGCTCAGGATGACTAATTTTATGCAACTAGCAGTAACTGAAACCCAAATTCATCTCCACAGACCGATATTGTAGTTTTGCAGTTAGTCGTATTTGTTAAGACAAGTGTTTTTTTTCCTCTCAGCTAGTCTGAAGATATGAGCATTGTCCATTCCATGCCTTCTTTTATTTGATTTTGTCTCTTTTTCCCATCAGATTGCCAAATTGAGGCAGCAGCTCCAGCGCAGTAAACAGAGTAGTCGTCACAATAAAGAAAAAGAACGTCAGTCACCTCTCCATGGCAACCATATAGCAATCAATCAGACTCAGGTAAGCAGACCACTGAGCTTGTTCAGGCAGCATTTCCCCCCCCCCCCCCTGAATGAAAAGTGACTATCTTTTTGCGGTTCTGAATTCCTGTCCACATTTTAAAATAGTATTTTATAGTTAAGACTTCTGAGGGGGATTATGTATTCAAGCAGCAGATAGTACGTGAAAAGTTGAGGAAATTGTCTCTTTAAAAAATTAATAAATCTGCAGTTGAGATTTTATGGCAGCTTTGAGGTGGTCAGAAATAGTTTGTTTACCCAAAAACATCCAAACTAGTCACTTCCATTCATTCAGGGAGTGCCATTATCTCTATCTACATGGAGATTGTTTTTTTTTACCTTGCTGTACTTCTGGAGACTTGTGATCGTCAATAATGCTATGTTATCACCTAGTCACTCAGTGCAGCAGACTAAAGAGGTTCTGTTTATCATTGTTCTTTTCCTGCCACTGGGTACCTTGACTACATTATTTAGTCATAGCCTTCCTAGAAATCCTTACTTTGAAGTCCATAGAAAATGTGTGCTCTTGAAAGTGTTGCATACAAAATGGTTAGCTGCAGCATCAACAAAGGCACAGCAATATTTACCTTCCTGCTATAACCTATTTTCATTCTCGTTATTCACATTTATCTGCAATCATGCTTTACATTGAACACAGTATAAAACCTCTCATAAATAATCTGATAGGTACCAGGGCACCCCACAGAACTGAGCTTTTGTTTAGCCCTTGTGATTGTAAGAAAAAAAACTTTAAAATATTTAGAAACATGTAGGTGTCTGGGTAATATTTTTGAGCAAAATGCAAATGAAACTCAGCATGGTTTTTCTTTGTAGCCCACAGGACTGTACAAAATTTGGTTACATCACAGAACCTTCTAGAACTTTAGACAGGATAAGTGCTCCTCTTGACCACTTCATTGTCTCGAGTGGTGGGGCTGACAGGTCTTGCTCATTCCTCTTCTGGATGTTCTTAAGAGCAGCAGCAGCTCAACTGCCCTCATATTTTCTATAAGAAAATATTTGTATTAATAAATGTGTTAATCTTTAAGTATTGTTGCTGCAAAAGATTTATAACACAGCTGTTTCTCTGAATTATCTGTTAGTGGGATGTTTATTTGCTTAGTTTTGGTTTCATTCGTAGCTTCCCCTTACCTCTTAAGTTTGCTCATCTGTGGCATAGGAGGCCATATTGAGGAAGTGCCATAGGTGTGATGCCAAAGTCAGTTCAACTATTTTTTTTCATTCTAGTGTGGCAGCATTGTTCAATTTTTCACAACAACCATGTATTTTTCCAGGAAAACACCAAATTTACACTACTTGTACATGAACAGAATATTTTGAAGATTGTTAAGCAAGTGTTAAAGAGGTCATTTGGCTTAGTTTTGCCTTGACTGTGCTGTGCAAACATCTTCATTTATAATTGTCTTTACTAACAAAAAGCTGTTAAAGTTGCAATCCTAAGCACTCTTAACCTGAGAGTAAGTTCACTGAAATTAGTGGGACTTGCTTCTGAGAGATATGTGTAAGATCACCCTGCATATTTAGTAAGGGACATTACAGAATGGGAACATATTTGCATTATATAATTGAAATGAGAAACAAGATATCCATCTTAAACACTATAATTAATAGTTGAAATACACCCTAAAGGGGATGGGTCAGTTGCATTCTTTAGAAATACCATGGGCTGCCTCTTCTTAGAATGACTTGTGCTTAACAAAGTGTCAGTGATAGTGTGGGACCAACCTGCCTTGCAGCACTGCCTGTCGGTTGAAATGCTATTACACCCCATTGCCATTGCTTCAAGTCTAAAGAACTGTGCAATTGTAGTTGGTATTATGGTGGCCAGAAGGCTGTTAGAATAGTACATAAGAGAGTTAGCGGATCCTATCCCTAGGCCATCTCTCCCCTATTCTCCCATAACATTTTTGGTATGGGGGCTGTACATTTGGCTATCAGCATATGCCACTAGGTTTGTGTAATGTGTTTAGGTTTCACATGTCAAGAATACAATACCGTATGTTTCTAATAATTTGATTGCTGAGGCAATGGGGCATAGTACTGGGTTGTTATCCTTTTATGACAGGAAGGATTCAACCTTTTTTCCCTTCTCCCTTCTATTCCTTCTCATCATAAATCTGCAGTCATTGAAGTGCTCCTGGGTTCAAAAACTAATGCATAACTCTTTGGTTTGCTATTTCTGAATCTTTAGAAGGGTACAGAACTCATCCTTTCACTTCATAAACTCTCCAGCTGTACATTTTAAACTAATTCATTATATCTCTTATTTGCTCTAAGGCTTCTATATCAAGATCAGTCCCTATGCCACTGTCAAATATTTCAGTGCCAAAATCAACTGTTTCACGTGTGCCGTGCAATGTAGAAGGAATAAGCCCTGAATTAGAAAAAGTGTTCATCAAAGAGAACAGTGGAAAGGAAGAGGTGTCCAAGGTAAGATGGTGATCATTTTAAATGACATAATATAGGAATGGATTTAGAAACAGATGAATCTATCTAAAATGATTGAGCTAAGATAATTTCCCATGTAGAGCATAGATATTCTGCAGACATTTAAGAGTTTCATCCAATGGTGTAATTCTGCTAGTGCAAAGCTTCTAGTGCTTGCAGAAACCCCATTTTCATCCTTGCACAAGTGTCAGATCCAGTACTTTGATTCTGTTTGTGCAAGCTGTTGCACAATATGTTCCACACAAGCCATTTTACAAGGAGTTCCATAAGCTGTTGCACAACCCATACCACAACTCATTATGACTTCTTTAGGCTAAGAGTTGCTTGCAGTACTTGTGCTATTGTTCTGCTAGCGGTTATGCATCTACTAGTGAGCAACACTAACCCTTGTCATTTTTCCACTGTCTTAATATTGGACAGCAGTTGCATTCCCCCCCCCCCCCCAAAGAACCTAGTATTGGAAGGTACCAAAGCAAAACTTGGTTGTATATTGCTGTATTTAACTATGGTGACAGTGGTAACACCATTTTGACAACTCTAGAGATCCACATTTCAGTATAGTAATTGGAATAAAATAATTTATTTGAAGAGATGGTCTTAACATTCCCTTAAGGTGATTAGAATTAGAATTTTACTAGCGCAAGATGTCACAAACACTACCTTTATTCCATTCCATCTTCCACAATATGTGTTAAAGAACCAGTGTCACTGTGGTTATAACATCTGCCAAAATTAAAGGGCACTTATTTGATCAACAAACAAATTATCATATAAAATTGATGTTCTTGCCCTCTAAGGATTTATTGCTGGACGTTCAAGGTCCATCTCTCCAAACTGCTGAGCACTTCTGATCTGATCCAGCAGCACATGAGGAGGAACTGTGTTGAATTCACTAGGGCTCCTTACAGCTTTAAGTGGTTTGCTGGATTGTTGCCAGAGCTTTTGATGCAGGGCAAGACTGAGCTAATCTCACTCCCTCCTCCAAAAACACAATTGGCTCCAATGTTTTTTTTCTTATTATTTCAAGAATTAAAGCTGTTAGAAAAGTCAAAACAAGAATTTAGTTCTTGATGTAAATCAGATTCTGTCATTCAATCTTTACAGCCCCTAATTTCAGAAGAGAGTACAAATTAGGAAAAAAAGTTCTGAATTTGTATGTGCCATATTTATTTGTATAACTTCCAGATGTAGAAAATAAATCCTTGTTACATCTCAGCATTATATTGTTTTCAGTGCTCTGTATGTAAATAACTTTCCTATTGAACAAAGGCAAGACAGGACTTGCACATCTTTTGCTATACTGTGTTTTCTTACTAATTTTTTGTCAATTACTGTGTAGTATAATATAATTCTTAGGTGCTGATGTTCGGCAGTATGATTTGATCTGTCCAGTAACAGGCCAATAGACCTCATTTTAGGTCATAGGCTTTAATCATTTCAAAGCTTTCTGTCATGGGAGTGCCTGAGAGATTGTTAGCTATTGCTGACATCATAGTATGCCTTCTTTGCAGGCGTACTTCTGCTTTCCATTAAAATGCAGCAAGATAACTGATTGTCTTGCAAAACAAGAGAGAGAAACAGAAACAGTGCAGAAACCTTTATAAAAATTTCCCATGATTTTATAATTTTAAAAAGGCTAATTATTATGAAGTAACTTATATTGTAAGTAGAACAGCAAGCCACAAAACTGGGTCACAAAGTAGATACAGTTTTTAAAATGTTAGAAACATGCACACACAAAGCAAACTGCGATATTAGTTTCTAGAGCCTTTGTTCTAGCATGCCGTTATAAGTGGCTTTGTGTCAAGCGCTGGCTTGGCAACACTACTGCACCAGCAAGGACTCCTTCCCCTGGTATTGCACAGTAGTGCCAACTGGTGCTGGTGGGGAGAATGAAGACAGGAGGGCTACTGACAGCCTCTTTATGTAATGCCTGTGAACTGTTTGAACCTGTTAGAGCCAAGTGAACATTGCCCTATCTACAACTGAAGCAAATGGTTTGGGGTGGTGGAACCCTATCACAGTGTAGAGCCTTTGCCATAGATATCATGTCTACTGCTGCAGTTGCTGTGGGTTCATAGGATCAAGCTGTGAGTGTAACAAATGGAAAGCCATCTTGGAATATCTGCTTATCTTACAGGAAGGGAAAGCTATTTTTATACAAATGTTGATGCCATTTAAAAGCTTTGAGAGAAAAGTGCTAAGTGGAAATATTTCAATCTTTCTTTCTAAATTTGTTAGAAGTGAAATGCCTTTGTGAACTGGGAGATTTGGATAAAAAAATAAGAGAAAATAGTATTTTGTAATTCAGAAGCCCTTTCTCAAACATTGGCAGAGGTCTTGCATAAGAAGGTGCTATCTAAGCTTTCTGGAATTTAAACCACTTTACTTTTGTGTACACCAACTTGTTAGAATTTTATTTGTGACAACTTTTTAGGACAGAACTTTTTTTTCGGTCTTAAATTGTCTCTTCAGAATAAACTCAGTATTTCTGCATCTCTGTTTACTCCTGACGCTTTTCCTTTATTATTTTCTTACTGTGAACTTACTGGCATTTTACTTTACTTAAAGAACTTATTCATTATTCTTAAGGTTGATTAAGATCGTAAGTGGTCAGGAATATGCGTTGGTTCTCAGGACTTTGCTTGAAATGAACTGACTACTATGAGGCCATCATCAAATTCAGTATTTATTTTTAGAAAGATTCTTCAATGAGGATGAAGTCTTAGAAAAAATCAGATTGGGTACATGTTTTGTTGAAAAAAAATCACTTAAAAAACATATGGAAGTGGTTGACTTCTTGTTTTTGTCACTCACCTACCTGGAAACAATAACAAATTCTTGAACTAAAGTTATATATACTGAGTTGACGCTCTAAATGACTTTGCCCACTCCTTAGAGCCTGATCCCAGGGAACTGTGCCTTAGAACAAGAGTTTTGTTTTTTGTTTTTCTCTCTCATGGTGTCTGCTAAGGGAAATATTTCAGAGTGTCTTTCACAGTAATAATGATACCCTTCTTTAAGCTGTGCCATTTTTCCTATCTCTTCTTTCATCACAAATGTCTTTTTTTCCCTTCCTTTAATACTGTTACTATTAAAAAATGCCAGAGCATTTGTTTAGCAAGGATAAATCTCAGCATGTGGCCTAACTGCCGGAGTGCATCCAGCCCTGACGTTTATTTAAGGATATAGCTGCACATTCAAGTGACTGGAATTTTCATGCAGTCTGTTGCACTAAATGAGTTGATGAACAGCATGCCATTGTGTCACTTGCCTCCTTTTGTAGGAAGTTGACTTCCCTCCCTCTCGCAAGGTCATGTCTGGCTTGAAAGAAATTAGCACAGGTCAAAGTGCCCTCCAGGTCTCAGACTTCACTGCTGGAGAACGAGTTCTTGCCATGCATTTTAACAACGTTGTTTTTATTGCAGCCGTTGGATATTCCTGATGGCCGAAGAGCGCCCTTACCTGCTCACTATCGTAGCAGCAGCACACGCAGCATTGATACACAAACACCTTCTGTCCAGGAGCACAGCAGCAGCTGCAGCAGCCATTCCCCATGTATCTCCCCATTTTGCCCTCCTGAATCTCAGGATGGGAGTCCTTGCTCCACAGAAGACATGCTGTATGACCGTGACAAAGGTGAGAGCCTATTTGAATAGCTGATCTTGGCTTGCTTTTGCCCTGCTGTACCCTCGTGCTTAAATCAGTTTTTAATTTATTTTTGTCCTGTTGGCGTGAACCAAGACTGCTCATAATTGTTTTTGCTTGTTCACATTTGTTTTCCCTCTTGTTCGTGCAGTTTCACAAACATCTTCCATAAATGTCAGAAAGACACAGCAAACATCTTTTGGTCTTTTTATGAAGGCTTTAACATGAAAAAAATTAAGGAAACGTTTCATAAAACGGTGTGTGACTTGTTGGTCAAATAAGTGAATCTAGTTTATGGTTGTGTTGTTCTTAAGTAATGAAACCTTTGTTTTGTTCTTCCTTTATTGTTCATTTGGCAGCAAAGATTAAACTGGAAATATGAAATTATTCAAATTGAGTGCACAAATACTATGACTTGGGAATGAGTTGCATTGGTGAGGGAATCCCTGGATATTGTTTAATTGTATTTAACAACGTAATCCTATGCATATCTTCTCAGAAGTAAGCCCCATTGAGTTCCATGGGACTTAACCTTTAAATAAGTGAGTATATGATTGCAACCTTAGAGTCTGACAATTCCTCATAGTTAAGTGGAGAGGTTCTCAGTTTTTGGTGAAGCCAATTTGTTTGTGTATTTTGCAGTTTTACCCAAGCATAAGGGTTGGTGGTGGGCACAGAATTCAACATGTTTAGAGTTGTAGCTTTCCTTTTCCTAGGCCTACATTTCTAATCTAGATCTTAATGACTGGTATGGTGAACTTTAAAGTGTTTGGCCAATGTCTCATGACATTTCAGAAGCCATGAGAGTGGGGTGATTTCTGTTCCTTGCAAAAGTGTTAGCTTCATCCTATAAAAAAGCAGAATGTATTATGTACAGTACTACTAGCAAATGTGCGAATCTATTTAATTTATTTCCCATCCTTCCTCCATGTTGTTCAAGGTGCCATACAAGATATTTCTTGGTGGTCTCTTGAGACACTGACCAGAATCAGACCTGCTTAATTTCAGCAAGATTGCTGTATGTTTAGACCATGCCTTGGGACCATACATCTCAATTTGTTTTGTTTGTGGACTCTATAAAGGTTGTAGGCTTGAATTTGCCTGCATAACTTTAAACCAACTGTTAAGCATCCTTGGTCAGTATGAGCCTCTATAATTGAATAATAAAAACACCCAAAAGTATTAAAAGTTAAAAACACCCAAAAGTATTAAAATGAAGAAGTGGAAGGAGAAAGAAAGGTTTTTTGTTTTGTTTTTATTTTAAGTGTTTTACTTATTTCTTCACAAAGAGCTTCATATTTTATCTTTAAAAAACAACAATACTTTTAACTTAGGCTTTGGCCTTTTCTCTCTTTCCATCTTTCATTCTAATTTTCTGTCTTTGTCTTTTTCTTTTAATGTAAATGACCACATCCTGCACTCTGCCTGGCATAGTCATACTCATCCTTTACAAACCATTCTCTCAGATGTCTCATACACTTGTTTGTTTCTTCTCCTTCTGTCTCCAGCCACACCTGACATCTCCCTGTCCTTTTTCTCTCTTTCCTTATACACACATTCAGCTCTGCACATGGTTTTACTGTCTACTCTGTTTTGGCTCTTGCTTCTTTATTAAGGTGGATTCAGGCACACTGTTTTTCTCTGAGAAAGCAAGATGTTCATGCAATGCAAAAGAGCCTGTGGAACATCACAGCCTAGTTGCCTTATGCATACATGCTTCATAGTAAACCATGAGTTAAGATCATGATCTTACATTATGATATTAGAATAAATGTAAATATATGATGCTATACTACACAGTACATTCTGTTGAATGTAAGAAGCAAGGCACAGTAGTAATAATGCTTCACAGTGAAAAATACAATCCATTACTATTGCTACTACTACTGGATCCCTGTCACAACAGATCTTGCATAATCAGCTGTTGCCCTTTTAAGCCTTTTTTTCCCCATGCCCACAGTCCTTGATGGTCAGGCATATTTCAGTATTAGCATTTATTGTTAGCTGGAAAAATAAAATGTTCCATGGAACCTCGTTAATGTTTAGTGGCAGCTATATATTTCACCTGTTGCCTTCAAGAGACTTTAGACAATGTCAACATTTTCTTTTAAAGAGAGGTTTCGAGTTTCTTTTATTTTCATGGCCACTTTGCAGCCATGGAGGTCTTTTTTCGGGTAGAAGTGATAAGTATAAATATTTTTAACACCACCATTCTTCCTCATGGTCTCTATTGTCCCACATACGGGTTTTGCTCTTGCTCAGATCCATCTATCAGAGCTCTAGCCTGGGAATTGGATCTCCCATTTTCCTTCGCCCAAGGGGAATTTTTTAGCCTTGTGCCCATACCTTTTGGTTGTATGCAATGTATCAGTCTGATTAAACTGCTACAGTTATCATCTTCCTTTGGTTATCTGAAAATATATTTTTGATTTAGCCACCCTGATGAAATCACAACATTAGTTGCTGTACATGGCACAATAGGATGAATCTGATAAATACCATTTGTATTTACCGAGATAGTTGCCTATTAGCAACTCACTCTCGCTCTCTGGAACAAGTGACAATTTGATAACAAACAATGCTTCTGCTCACTAACGGTGGTCACTGAAAAAATAAAGTTGGCACAACTGTTGTATGCTTAATCAGCTCAGAGAAATAACAGCACTGAATAAAATAATAATTATTGTATGTATGATAGGCTGCGCTGAATTTTGCTTTTTTGTTGTTGTAATGTTACTAAACTTGGACCAGTAACTACAGATCATTATTTGTTGTTTGTTTGTTTGTTTGTTGTACTAGCTCAGATAATATGATATGCTTTCTCAAGGAAGATTTCTGAATGAAGATGAATGTTAGGTGTTGTATTATTAAATCTTGTTGAGAAGTTTGGCTATCACTTCAATACTTTTGTTTTTAACTGTTGCTTTTAATGGTTAAGTCACAGTCACTGGCACTAATTTAATAATAGATTGTGGGGGTGTTGCTTGTTAGACCTTCACTATCTAATCTGTTGTATCAAGAACTGAAGTTGGCAATTCTTTTACTGTGTGTGTGTGTGTGTATATATATATCTAGTTCAGTCATGAGTATTTATTTATACTATATATGCTGAATAAAGCAAAATGTTAGAAACTTTGAAGTAATACGTAGATTGATCTTCCATTGTATTTAACAATATTTTGGAGGATGTAAAAATGTGCACTGGGCAACATAATGCTCTTTTGAGAATTCTTCCTATAATCAGAAATGCATCTTTAATATAAGGACAGGCTAAGAGGCCTGGGCTGAACATTGGTGGTTATTACAACCTCATCCTCTGCTACCCTACCCAAGAGGTTTATTCAGTGCCAGATGTTTGTTGTAGTTTACAGCTGCTTTGGGTAAAAGTGTTGGCAATTGTTTTATTGCTGAATACATTTGTTTCAACGGACGTCCGTTCCCCCCCCCCCCCCCCCCGGTTCTAGAGTACAAATTTCCAAATGGCTATTGTGGATTCCACCTTCAGAGGTTCAAGCCATCTGCCACCTCTATTCTAGGGCTCTGCTATGATGTTTCAACCTAAATAGTTGATTAACATCTTGTACCAGTGTTTTGGAAGGAGACATTTTCAGGTTTGGAAGTCTTATGCTAAAAAGGCATTTAAAATAATGCCCAAAGTTTCTGTGCTCTGTTGTTCCCTGTCATAGGCCTTATTTTCTTCTTCAGCTAAATTTCCATTATACTTTTCAGTAGTAAATCAGCTTTAAGCTGGATCTGACTGTGTTTCTGAATAAAAAATGGAAGTTAATAATTGATCAAGCGTGGGGAGAGCTAACCTGCTGGCCAGACACAGACCTGCTTTACATTTCTAAAGCATCTTTTCTTTTCGGTCTAAGGCTGCGCTTTGACCACAGGCTCCGTTGCCGCTCTTTGGATCAGATCAGCTGTTTACTTTACATTTCTATAAAGAGCTGCTTAAATAGGTTGAAATTTTCAAAAGAAATGAACATAAAGTCTGCAAAGAGAACCCATGGCCTGGTTTGGGATGGGAGAGTGATCTTGCACAGCAGGGGGTGGAGAAAATGTTAATGGCACCTGTTGTGTGTGTGGGGAGGGGAGGTGAGAAAGGGCCCAGCCTGCAGTGTGATTAGAAGCAGTTTTATTGCATTAAAAGTGCCAGCTCCACAGGGTGCCCATGATTAGAATTCAGTTTGGTGACCCCCTATGCTATTTACAGCAGGCAGGTTCACTTTTGAGACCTTGTTCTACAAAGAAAGATACTGGTTTTCGGCCTTTACTTTTTGGATTGTAAAATAAGACTTCGCTTCTGATAAGTAAATTTCTCCCTTTTTTTGCAACAGACAGAGCCTTTAGCATAGTTGATTGGCCATCTGTTTAGTACAGCTACTTTCAAGTTAATGAAGATTTGTTTACTATACTGCATTTCCTCTGGTACTACATTTTTAGGACCTGCTGTGTGTGAAAACCAGTATTTGGAGTGTTCAGGGGACATATGTGAATGAATACATAAGAGGGAAGAAAGAATGGAAAGACTGTTGTTATCTGAGGTTAAAGAACTGAAGGGATGTAGAACTCTTCCCATGGACATTTGCAGTAACCCAATTACCCAATAAGGTGCTGGTGGATTTTATTAGAATTATTTAATTGACACTGTAAATTCCCAGTTTTCAGTCCTGTTGGTTTTAGGGGTTTGTTTGCTTCTCAAAGTAAACGTTGATTTCAAAACCACGAAGAAAGGCATTTAGGAGAATATAAGCAACAAAGGAAATCAGTTTTTCAAAAATTGAATACAACTTGAATGTATCCCTTCATTGCTTTCAGTAATAACTTTCAGGGTTTTTGAGGAAATCATGGTTGCTAATTCCTCACAGTCTTGCAGTATAAAGTAAGTATTGCTCTATGGATCTATGAGTACCACCAACCACACTTAACATTGATGTTGTTTACATGATTGCCTGTTGTGGGATGAAAAAGTGATAAATCAGGAGTCCCTTGGCTTGCTAGGGGTTATCTACTCATATGCAGTCCTTCTAAAATTCTGATTCATCCCTGGAAGGTGTTAAGAAATCTGAGCTTATGAGTTCAGGCGTTATTACCACAAGTTCTTCTTCGTGGTCTCTGTGCATCACACATATGGGCTCGCGCCGACGCCGAGCCTACTTCCGGGAAACTTCAATAGCTAGATAGAGTTTTGGCGGGAACCCCTCCCCCACCATCCACCGCGCATGCTCAGGGTTCCCGCTCTAACTTACCTCAGTTCTTCTTCGACCGCTTCGCTGTTAGCCTCGCGGGAGACTTCCTCGTCAATCCTTGACCTGTAAGACAGAAGAATACTTATAGATTATTTAGTTATTAGTTAGATAGAGTCAAATACAGTTTATAGGAGTTACTCTGGATTCCGGTGTGGGAAGAGCCTTTCTTCCAACAAACAGGGCTATGGTCCTACGGCAGTTTGCAGTAAGGCTCAGGTCGAAATGCCGAGTCTCAGCTTTTCAAATTTTAAGACTGCTGGGATTAATGGCAGCGAGCGTGTTCGTCGTCCGTTGGGCAAGGCTACGCATGCGGCCTCTCCAACAGTTTCTGCTCCAGTATTACTCCCCTCTGCAAAACCCCCACAAATTAATACTTACCATACCGCTGTCTGTAAGAAGCTCGCTCCGGTGGTGGTCGGACGATCACAATCTCTCTCGAGGAATGCCGTTCACCACTCCGGCCCCATCTCGCGTAGTTACAACCGATGCGTCGCTAGCAGGCTGGGGTGCTCACCACGGCGACCTAGTAACACAAGGAAGATGGTCACCTTCAGAAGCCCGCCTTCATATAAACATGTTAGAGCTTTTGGCGGTCAAAAAGGCCCTCCGAGTTTTCTCCCCTCACCTGCAGGGACATCATGTCCGCATTTTAACAGACAATACCACAGTAGTCTGGTATTTGAACAAAGAGGGCGGGACGCGGTCATATCGCCTCCTTCGTCTTGTGATGGACATTCTGCAATGGGCAATTTCCAACAATGTGCTGCTATCTGCGCTACATATTGCGGGAACGGAGAATGTCATAGCGGACGACTTAAGCAGATCGTTCAACGACACCCACGAATGGGAGCTCTCCCCTCATGTCCTGGATCGTCTATTTGCTCGTTGGGGGTCCCCCAGCATCGACCTGTTTGCGACTGCTGCCAACGCGGTGTGCCCAGCGTTCTGCTCAAGGGCGGGCATAGGGCAAGCATCGTTGGGGGACGCCATGCAATGGGACTGGTCGAAGGGGTTTCTTTATATCTTCCCTCCGTTCCCCATGCTGTCCTTGGCAGTAGCCAATATCAGACGCAGCAATGCAAATGCGATAATGATAGCTCCGTGGTGGCCAAGGCAGCCTTGGTTCACGCCGCTACTCAGACTGGCGAGATTGGAAGTGTGGAACCTTCCACGTGTCCCCAACCTCCTGTCCAGGGAGGGGGGGAAAATCCTGTATCCCGAGGTTCACACTCTACATCTAACGGCGTGGAGAATCCGGCGTCTTGGAGAAACCTCGCGTTATCACCAGGTGTGAAAGCTATCTTGGAGGCAGCTCGTAAGCCCTCTACAAGGCTGTCATATAATAAAAAATGGAAGCGTTTCCAAGATTATGCACAGAGAAATGCCTTTGACCCTGTGAACGCGAACTTACCTAGCGTTGTCTCTTTTCTTTACTCTCTGCACTCGGCAGGGCTAAAGCCGGCTTCCATTCGTGTATACTTGTCTGCTATTGCGGCCAACCATGGGTTAGTGGACGGGTTTTCCGTGTTTACGCATCCCATGACAAAAACTTTTTTAAGAGGTTTAAATAATTTGTTTCCCAATATCCGTCCGGCAGTACCGCAGTGGAGTCTATCATTAGTTCTCACCATACTTACATCAAAGCCCTTTGAACCATTAGCCACGACAGATGTTCGGTTGTTAACGCTTAAAACTCTTTTCTTGGTTGCTATAACGTCTGCAAGGCGGGTCTCGGAGTTGGCAGCGCTACTAGTAGACCCTCCCTATTTACAGTTTTTTAGGGACAAGGTAGTGCTAAGGCCGGACCCAAGTTTTGTTCCGAAAGTTTCTTCAAGGTTCCACGTTAATCAGGACATTGTTCTACCAACTTTCTTCAAACCATCCTCAGACCCGTTGTCTGCAACGTTACATGCATTGGATGTTAGAAGGGCACTAGCCTTCTATAAGTCGAGAACTGAGACTTTCAGGAAATCTCGCAAATTGTTTATTTGTTATGGTGGAGTATCCAAAGGACTGCCTGTCTCTTCTCAACGCATATCCAAATGGGTGGTGGAAACCATTACGCTAGCCTACCAGGTAGCGGGACGGGACCCTCCGTTTCGACTGACGGCGCATTCTGCTAGGGCACAAGCAGCATCTTCGGCGTTGCTTCAGGGGGCTTCGCTGACTGATCTCTGCAAGGCAGCCACCTGGACTAATGCTTCCACGTTTGTTAAGCATTATCGCCTCGATGTCAGAGCTCGACAGGACGCCTCCTTTGGAAGGGCGGTTCTCTCCTCGATTTGCCAGTGATCAAGCAGCGTGCCTACCCACCTCCGGTAAGTCTTGCTTGTTATTCGCCCATATGTGTGATGCACAGAGACCACGAAGAAGAAATGAAGGTTGCTTACCTGTAACTGTAGTTCTTCGAGTGGTCATCTGTGCAGTCACACAACCCTCCCACCATCCCCTCTTGGCATCGCTGTTGTGACGTCAAGTTGTTTCGCCATGCTCTTGTTTGATTTAATACATTAATGCCTTAGTTGCGAGGCCAAGCGGTCTCAGAAGGACTGAGGTAAGTTAGAGCGGGAACCCTGAGCATGCGCGGTGGATGGTGGGGGAGGGGTTCCCGCCAAAACTCTATCTAGCTATTGAAGTTTCCCGGAAGTAGGCTCGGCGTCGGCGCGAGCCCATATGTGTGACTGCACAGATGACCACTCGAAGAACTACAGTTACAGGTAAGCAACCTTCATTTCTTCTTCGTGGTCTCTGTGCATCACACATATGGGCTCGCGCCAGCGCCGAGCCCGCATCGGGAAACTTCTTTAGCTAGCCTCAAGAATTTAAAGATGCAATCCACCAAGCCCTCTTCTCATGCAAGTCCCATTCTTTAATGGTGCATTCTAAGAGAGAGGCTTGGTGGATTGTATTCTAGCTCCTTGTGGGTATGCTAGCTATCTGCTGTTGTGATATAGGCATTCAAAGGTGGAAGAAGGAGTTACCAAAATCAGGTATACCAGTGTGTCAACCGTGAAAAGCAGGGATACACATAGAGCACTTTCCTGTGCTTCAAAGCTCATGCATATAGCAGATTGAAGGGATGCATCAGCATTTGTATTATATACGCTTGTTTTTGTTTCCTTTTCAGTCTTTTTCTACCGTGGACAGTATTTCCAATGACTTTGTATTTCGAGAGCTACTTATTAGCACTTTTCAATTTCTGTGTTTATGCATTGACAAGACTCAACTAAACTTTACATTATCATTAACCACTTGGCCTTCTTTTGCATATGCTGTACTTACTGCCCTGATCATTTACATTTTTGAAATGCATAATAAAGAATTTGTTTGTTTCCAGGATTATAGCTGTGCTTTATTCAGTCTGTAGCATTCTGGATAAAATATCCTCCTATTATGTACTGTTGTATGATAAATTACTGCTTCACTAAAGCTTTTATTCAGAAGAAATGTGCTATACCAGAGTGATAGAAATAGCCTGTGATAAAAGATGCTCTGTGATTTGAAGTAAACTGGCACCAACGGTGAAGTTGTGCAAAAGCCATCGTGTTTGGAAATCAAATTTAATTAAAAGCACTCTCAATCCCTAGTAATGCAACTGCTTTAAATTTTCAGACAGTGGGAGTAGCTCACCATTGCCCAAGTATGCCTCTTCTCCTAAACCCAACAACAGCTACATGTTCAAACGAGAGCCCCCAGAGGGATGTGAGCGAGTGAAGGTCTTTGAGGAAATGTCGTAAGTAATGCCTTTTATATCAGCTGGGATCTGCAAATGCAGAAAACCTTTTTGCTGGATCAATTTCAACTGTAGATGAATAAAGTAGTCCAGCTGATGAGGGTTTTTTTCTTTCTTTCAGAAGAAACCACTCTTGCCAATTTTGCACAGGCAAGTTGTTGAAGTGCTTCTGTCAGCTTGAGGGGAAATGGAGCATTTTTGTTCTTGACCATGTGACCCATATTTATAAAAATACAAGCAAGGGGGAAATGCAAGCAGGGCTATGGTTTCTTTAGTATTCTGAAAAGTATTTTGCAGCATGAATAAAGCTGTATTTATAAGGAATACCAGTTTAGCTTTAATTCTTTAGCCTGTAAAGGCTGTAAACAGCACCTGTAACCAAAGTTATTTTGGTAGTTCGTGATTTTTTTATTGAGCTATATTTCGTGTGTGTGTGTGTGAGAGAGAGAAAGAGAGAGAGAAAACACTATTTAAATAGGTTAGTTAAATACATACATGCTGTAGTAGATTAACATTTGACCAACTTTTCCACCCCTGCCCTGTTTTGCCCAAGTGAATGTATAGAGGGCTAAGGAAAGAGGGACAATTGTCTTAAACTATGCTGCCATTGCATGTGTGTTTTCTGTTGATAAACCCCACATCAAAGGGTTTACAACATGGTTCGTGCATTTGAATCCTTTAGAAGGGTATTGCTGAAAGGTATAAATGTTCGAACTGCTCTCTGGTTGCTTTTTGCTGCATATTATTTATTGCTGTGGATCACTAAGCTGACTACCAATATGGAAGATGTTTGCCCATCCGTCAATAATCCCATTCCTTGTCACCCACATTTTAGCAACGTATCAACTGCAGACCTGTTAGGCTGTCCTGAACTGTTCAAGTGTGTAACGCTTACTCCTTTTCCGTCCCTTTTGTTGTAGGACTCGTCAGCCTGTCTCAGCCCCTCTCTTTTCATGTCCTGACAAAAACAAGGTTAATTTCATCCCGACCGGATCAGCTTTCTGTCCTGTAAAACTTCTGGGCCCTTTACTACCTGCTTCTGACCTGATGCTCAAAAGCTCTCCAAACTCTGGTCAAAGCACAGCTTTGAGTACTCTAACTGTTGAGCAGCTTTCATCTCGGGTCTCTTTCTCCTCTCTGTCGGATGACACCAGCACAATGGACTCTACAGAGTTCTTAGTACAACAGCCATCCCAGCAGTCACCACAGCTTTTGCAAGAACTGCAGTCTGAAGAACACACCTCTCCTCAAAACTATGTGATAATCTAGAGCCAGGCAGAGTGTCAGTCGAAAACGCAACTGCATGAGTGGCAACTTTTCTGGAACAAAGCAAAACTACTTATCAGCATCTTTCTATATTTCAGTGCTGTTCTTGGCAGGGACAAAAATGCTCTTATTCAGCATTTTTGTGTGTACATGTGCGTGTTGTGGGGGGGAACAGAATGCTTGCAGAATCTGTGTATCATGAAGCATTTTAAGTGGAGACTATGCATTTCATAGAATGTTTGACCAGATTAGTACTGTGTCCTGTGTTCTGTTTCAAATTCTACAGTATAAATAAGCTCTATATCAAACAAAAGTTGCCTGTCTAAATAGAAAATGTCTTGCTGTGTTGTGTTATATGGAAAATACTGTACTTCAGGATTATGTTTACAATTTATCCAGGTATTTATGTTTTGAACTTCTGTAATACATACAATGCAAAAAATATATATATATGGCCACAACAGTTGCACAGTGCCCACCCTATGGCCTAGCTTCAGGTACTTCTCGCGAAGTCTAAACTCAGGTAACTTGGAATGTATATCATATTGGGATAAAAATATTTTACAGCTAAAAAGCTAAAGAGGGAACATCACTCTTCTGCCTTTCATTATTTTATGCATTAATATTTCCTCATTACATTCCACTTCCTTGGAAAAAGTGCATTCAAATTCAGGGGAATAACAACCCTGGACATGGGTGAACATGAGGAGAACCAGCAAATCCGTGATGTTTGACATCACATTGTCATGTGGTTACAAGTAAACAACTGTTGCATTTACTGTCATTTCAGCTTGTAAATTATGGCATTTAAAAGTTTCAGGTGTTGCACAGTTAATGACTTTTAAGCTGTTGTGAATAAAGTGTTCAGTACTAGACTGTACATAAGAAACATTCCATGGTGTGTGTGAAAGAGAGGATCTAAGGCAAGAATGTTTTCATTTACTTTCAGCATTTATTTTTCAGGGTTTAGAGGGGGTGGGGAATTTCCTCTCATGTTTATGTTGGCAAGTTAAGGACGTGAAATGCTACTGTTACCATTTTAAAAGTCTAATTAATGTTTAGTTTCTCTTTTAGAGGAAATGTTCATTCATGTGCTGGTTGCAAAAATAAGTCTCTGTTTTTGACAAGCAATGATCAGTAAACTTTGTTTTATTTGTACAGTGGGTATTTTGCACCTGGACTGAAAATAAACTCTTAAGCAGCATTTGCGGTTTTGTAAAAAATAAAAAAGGAAAAAAAGCAATAGTTTTTAAGTCATGCTATCTATTCAAAGCCTTTTCTAATACCCTCCAGTTTAGGCCATTGGCAGGTTGATTTCTTGCAGTTTGGTAGACAACGCTGGAGCTTGTGAATTCTCTTCACAGATGCTGCATCCAGCAACGTTTCCTTACTGCCCTGGAACTGTGAGAGCACTGCTTTTGGAGATAATAACTGCACAATACAAAGAGGACTCTAAAGGCAAAAGACACTCAATATTCTTGGGTCTTTGCTTTCAGTTCCGTGGAAGTAGCTTTATGCAAGTCTGTTCCTAAGAAAGCTTGCTTTCTCTGTTCAGAAACTGAAAAGATTTAAGACTGCAGCTGCTGTAGCAGTTATGCTCACTCCACTACTTTCTTTTGAGGAAGAAATTGGGAGGGGGAAGGGGGAAATAATAAAAAGGCCTCCGTGAAGAGTACCTAAGAAAAGAAATATGGAAAATTTGCAGCATGTGTGTGTTGTTGCAAGAAGAAGCATGGTTTCCTTCCTATCATCACCAAAGAGTTGGGTAATAACCTGTTAGGAAGTGTAGACCTACAGCCTCTGTACAGTTGTCGTATGACTGTAAGAGCATGCTGAGAGTGGAAGCTCTGTTTAATTTTAAAATCTGTTTAATTTTCACACAGTAATTTTTTAAAAAATTCAGTAACAGGCATCTTTTACCTTGCTAATCTCAGGCCTTGGCAAAAGCACTATATAGTTTGTATGTTAAAGCATAAAGGAAAAGCATTCAGTTCTTGTGTTCTTTAAAGTTTTCATTACAGTTGAATATTAAAGTACATTTCCCATCTTATCCTCTGGTTGTTTCTAAATATAAGTACATAGTCATGGTTCTTGGTACTGGGGTTTATGGAAAGCTGTATCAGGTGACATTTAGATCAAGAATGAACTCTGGTGTACCATATTTACAGTGATACTACTTTTTCTGTTTTCCCACGAGAAACTAAATATTAATTGTCACACAAATTTGTTCTTAGCATATTGGAAGGTTCTGAATCACATGTGTTAAAGCTAATGCTTTGCTATGTAAATTTCCCAGCAATTGTTGATCTCTGATATATCCTACATTCAGCTGTAGAAATTTGTCAAATATTGTTTCAAGAGTTTTGTACATAGTTGTACTGTTATTTCTAGCCACTGTGCTGAACAGTATTCAAATTACCACACAATATTGCTTTACATAAGGAAATGTGTGGCTTTTGTTTTGTATTTTTTCAGTATAGAAGTTCCTGTGTCTTATTTAAATAAAATTATTAGAAAAACACACACACACACCCTACAACCTGCAAAATGTAGTATGCTTGTTTTATTTGAAAGCTGTTTGGAAGGTGACTGAAACATTCAGAATAAGCATGGGGTATAATCCTTGAACATTTCCACTGCAAGCAGGCGGGGATCATGTGCACGATGTCCCATGGTTTTTTTTTTAAAAAAAACACCTTACATATGGAAAGTTAGTACATCAAGAAGAAGAGTAATCAATTAAAATGTGAGATACTCTTCTTAATATATAACAACAAAAAGAAGTGGTGAGGCTAAAATCCTGTTTTTCTTCGATAGGCTGTGTGTCTACCTTTAATGTTGGACTTCTCAACCATTGTAAGTTAGTGTAGCTGGAAATTGATTAGTGCTAACCTGGCTAATTCAGAAAACATACACTTTCCCTTTAGAAAAATATATGTTGCTATTAATATGTATATTTTATTTCTTTTGGCATTAACACATGGAATAGCACTGGGCAAACCTGTTCACTGTCCTTATCCAACTCTTCTCTGTCTGGAGAGTCAGGACTGGAATGGCATATTAAAAGGTATTCCCATCCCAAATGCCTGTTAATATATTAAAAGCCTCAAAACATCTATTGTTTTGTAGAAGCTCTGGAACATAAGCTGATTTTGGTATAGTTTTCTGTGTCTTAAAAATGCATTTTCCTGAGCACTGCAGCGTTTATATATGGGATACTGTCATTATGTGCTTCAGCACCCATTAAAGACTCAATTATCATCATACATTTTCCAGTAAGCTTTTAGTATTAGTTTTTAAAAAAAAGCTAAAACTAAACCATGTCACTTTGTGGCCTGAATATCATAAAGTCAAGGAACAGAGCAGTAATGTTTTCTTGTACTCATAATACATGAGTACATCTTCATGTATGTTTGAGTGGAACACAGAAATCACTGTACCGAACTCTGCCAGTGAATTATACCTAGCCAGAGAAGCAGTGACCAGGTCTTGCAGGACTCGCAGCTAGGTGTGAGGGGAAGAGGGGGATTCCCTCCCTCTGCAATATCACATCTCTTCCTGCCACAGTAATTTATGAGAAGTCAGTGATGTGTTGAGTTGATAAGCAGCTGATCTGCAAATTAGAGAATGTTGTAGGTCTAATAGAAATGCTTGTTGAACAGCAGCAAACTTCCTAATTCCTATTTAAAAAGATTGTACAGTAATACTCAGGTAGTGCAAGGAGAAGTTAAATTAGGTTTGCAGCCCCTCTTCTCAGCTAGTAAGTTGAGCTTGAACTTGTTTTAACTGGAAAGGGGAGATGTGTACTGCCTAGCAGACAGCAGAGCTTTGGTGGAACTCTACTGAAGTCTTGTCAGCATCCTGCCTACAGACAAGCCCTGCCCCTACATAATGATACTAGGGAAGCTGAGAGGAAAATATATTCTTAGGAAAAGGCACCATTTTTCGATCACCTTCACATCTGAAAAGAGATGGTAGAGCACACCACTGAAAATACTATCCCAGTGGGCTTCAACTGGGTCATGAGATCTGTTCAGATGGGTTGTGGCAAAGTTGTTGCTGCCATGTTAGGCAATTGTGAAATTGAGTTCCATGTTGCAGGTTGGGAGTCTGAGGTGGGTTTCAGGTCTGGACCAGTTGAAGATCTCTGTATATTCCTTCCTCACAGTTCTTGTGTGCATTGAGAAGCAGAAGACCACAAAGGGATATGTCTGAAAAGAACAGCTTAAGGTCTTGTGCTTTCTTGGGTGTGACCTCTCCTGCAGTAGCCAGGGAAACAGCTCAGCAGAAGTGAGTGCACAATCACTATCTCCACCTATAAATAAAGGAGAGAAATTGTGGTCCAAAATACAGTGGTCAGACTTTGGCTTAGTATGTTGGCTGTAGCACAGAAGCATCTTGGGGCAGCTTGACCGGATCTTGGAGCATCTTGAGTCAGCTTGACCAGCTGCCTATCTGTTTCTGCTTGATTGAAAGTGCTGGCTTAGGTCTTTAAAGCCAAACCAGAGGTGGGCAGGTTGTGGCCCTCCAGATGGAATGTGACTCCCATGAGCCCTAACCAACATAGCCAACGGTGGGGGATGGAGGGAATTGCTGGCCAATACCTGGAAGGCCACACCTTGTCCACCTCTGCTCTAGGACCTGGTTCCCTTAAGGACCATCATTTTCCATATAGGCTTGCCAGGTCTTTTAAGGTTGGCTTTGGAGGCTTTGCTTTTTGTGCCATCATCTTGTAATTGTTAGGTGAGTAAACACAAGAGAGAGCTTTTTCGGTGGTGTTGCAGCTCTGGAATACTGTTCTGATGGTTAGGCTATCAGGCTCTCTGCTCTCCTTTTGTCATAATCGGAGAAACTTTCTTATTTTCTTTTACTGCTGTCTTAGTTTGCATTGCATTGAAGTTTGCTGCTCTTAGTATTTAATGTCTTAACATGTTCACTAATATGTCCTTTTGTTTTGCTGTGTTCTGATAATAATAATAATAATAATAATAATAATATAATAATTTATTTCTTACCCGCCTCTCCGTCTGGATCGAGGCGGGGAACAACAACATGATAAAATACATAAAACTGATTAAAACATGGCACATATTATTAAAACTGCATAAAAAATCCTAAAACATCCTAAAAAATCCTTAAAACATTCTAAAATTCCACTGGATATGCCTGCCGGAAGAGAAGGTTCCTTGAGCTGGTAAAAGATCTGGTTAGTTCAATGAAAAGTGCATCTGAGTTAGCAGCCTTTCCAATAAACCTACATTTTTTGCTATGATACAGAAGTTCAAAGACCAGGCCTATCTTTTGTTCTTGAAAGGCTGGATGGTTATTCTTAAAAGATTACCGGACATTTATATCTTGACCAGGAAATGGTCTTACCTTAAAAATGGAGTTAGCCCCCAATCCCTTACTTTCTATTATAACAGCCTGTCCTCCAGATATTTTGGACTACAAATCCCAATATTCCTAACACTGCCCATGCTTGTCAGGGTTAATGAGAGTTGGTCAAAAACATCTGGAGGGCACTAGGTTGGGGGTGGCTGTATTTTAAAATGGCCTATACTAATATACTTAGCATTCATTTATGTAGAGCTTTAGTGTGTTCAAACCACTTCACTTACATTAAGACTTTATCTGTATGCCACCCTGAAATCCCATTGATATAGATAGGGTGGAATACAAATGTTTTAGTAAATAAATAGGAAGAGATTCCAGGGGTCAGAAGCACTCATTGACATTCTTAAGTAAACGGCTTCCTTCCACAAACTGAAAACAGACTAGGTAGGGTGTTGTGAGTTTCCATTCTAGTTGGTGATGCTAGAGCAATGTTCAGCTTCTTGCTCAATTAGGAGAATATATATATTATATATATATAATATTCACACTCTCTCACACACATATCCTCCAGTTTAAAGGTTAATGAGATTTTGAAGTTGGATCATCATTCTGCAAAAAGTGTAAAGCCTCATACTGTCCCCTTTCTCCTCTGTTGTGCTCTCTTGATTGGGTTTGGACGATTGTGCAAGGGGAAGAAGCCATCATGGCCTGTGTGTATGACTACCATTTGCACAATCGCCTTGATGCAGCATGGGTTGGTGTGTTATCCAAACCTGGCATAGGATGCAGCGTGGGGGGGAGGTTGTACCCACCCCAAAACGTGCACTAGAAGTTGCAGAGTGGGTACAAAGCCTCCCTGGCCATGCCGTGCATCAGGTTCAGATGACAAGCCAACCCAGGGGATTATGCAAATAGCAGAGGGAGGAGACACAATGGCTTCTTCCCAGTGATTGTCTGAACACCTCTCTGTTAAAAGCACACACACACACTTTTTTCTTAGGTAGTTTTTGTTCGAACATTCATGCATTAGACACTTTGCTCATTGTGTGTGGATGTCTGATATTGAAAAGGCCTGACTACCTCAATCTGGAACCCGGACCACCTACTCCTGTATGACCCTCCCTAGCAGCTGAGGCTTCCTGAAGGCCTCCTCTGGCTGCCCTCCCCTGCAAAGCTTAGGCTGATGGCTAGTGCAGAGCTTTTCTGTGGTTTATCATTGACTGTGGAAGTCACTCCCAAGTGAGATCTGACCGGCACCTTCAGTATAGGAAGGTGCTTTGTACTGAGTCCGACAATTGTTCTATCAAGCCCAGTATTGTCAGTGTTGCCTGGCAGCAGCCCTCCAGGGGTTCAAGCAGGAGTTCTTCCTACCATACCTGGAGATGCCAGGGATTGATCTTGGGACCTTCTTTTGGTGGTTGAGTCGTGTGGCTTAAAAAGTTGATTGTAGTAGGGATGCAGAACCTCAGGTCTGGAGTCAGTGGTTGCTCCAACACTCAGCAGCCCCTCCTGCCCACCAAAAAACCTGGGAGTCTGCCTTTTCGCCACCATTGTCAGCCGCTGCTGTTGCTCCTCATCATCTGCCTCATCATTGCTACCACCTGCAGCTTGACAGGCAGAGAGACAGGGAGCAAACAGGCAATGACATCTATGGCTCTTCCTTCTCACCGTTACCAGTGTCAGGGCGGGAGCAAGAGGTGGGTGAAGAAACAGGTTGCAGTGAATAGGAGGAATAAGTCTAGGAGTTGCTGTTGGGCCCCTGCTGGAGGGTGGGCCATCAGCAGGAGCCCAACCATGCCTACCCTTGATGGCAGCCCTGCCCAGGGTCCCAGTCTGGCCTCCGGAGGTCCCAATCTGGTCCCCCAGAAGCCCACGGCCACTTCCATGGCCCCACTCCTTCCCCTGATCATCAGGTGTTTGATGACTTGCCAGCTTTTGTGCAGCTTAAACACAAATGGCCCCAAGGCAGTTTACAATCAAAAACATGAAAAAACACCAAAATTAAAGAGCATGAACAATAAAAGCCACAAAGAAAGTAATAAAAACACACCAGTAAAACCTTAATTGCTTTTATCTAGAATGTTTTTTATAATGGCATTTTAAGAAATAATGTTTGCTTTTTAAAAAATATATATTTTTGAGTTATTTTTAAGATGTCAGTGCTATTTTTTTTTTTAAAAAATGGTTTCTTGTTAATGGTTTGGATCCAGATTTAGGTGTGTGCAACTGGACTGGCGGAAGTAAGCTTCCCTGCCCTCTCCTCACAGCAGCCCCTTCAGCCCCCTGAAAATGTAAGGGGTGAGCTATGGTGTGGAGGGTAAGGAGGATCCCAGAAAAATGAGCAAAGGCACTTTCTTTGAGCAGAGCCCTTTCCATCAATGGAAGTCACCTCCAGGATCCATCCCAATAATAACATCATCATCATTATTATTTTCCTGTGTTCAATGTGCTTCACATGCAGTATCTAGTTGGACTCCTTTCAACAATGCTATAAGGCAAATCACTATTATTATCCCTTCTGTTGCAGAGGGGTGGATTGAGGCTGAAAGAGAGTTCATAGCAGATGGATGGCTATGTGCCCTCTTTTAGGGAGGGCTATTCTCTATTTGAAGAGTTGTCCAGTCAAAGCCTGGTATAAAGAAAGTGAACCATCAGCAGGACAAGCTGGGGCTATGAAGTTGCCCATCGACTGCACCTGATGTTTGGGGAATGGGTGGGATGGGAATTAAAAATCTTTGCACGGAAGTGTGAGACAAGGAAGCGTGTTTGCCCCAAGAAACATAGACAAGGAAGACTACCCTGAAAAAGAGTCAACAAAGAGCCCTAATGCAGCCACACCCTGAAGGGCGTTGGTGCTTTCAAAAATACTGTTTTTCCCAGTGGCCAACATAATTATGGAGTTCTAAATATGCTTCAGGCTATTTATTCCCAGAGGTGAAGTGATCTACCCTTCTTGCTTTTACAATGTATCCATTGTGTGAAAACAATTGACCAGGCAACTTATGCTGGCGACAAGGAAAAAATGCTGTGACAGGACACTCATTTTTCCACGGCTAGTAAAGATCGGTCCCAGATTTATTTGATTTTTTTTTAATGAAAACTTCAAGAGCTCATCAAGGGAAAACATCAATAGAACAAGTAATTCAGGAAATATATTCTTGTGCCAGGGGAAATTCTTTTGTTTAAAGGGAAATGGGAGGAACAGTGACCTCAGCTCCATTTAATACCAGTTGTGCTCCTTTGTTGCCTTTTACTTTCTCTGCGTGATTAAAAACCTAAAAAAAAGAAGAAGCTGCAGTAACAACACGAAACATAAACCATAAAGGTCTATTCCAGTTGTTTGTTTTGAAGAGTAATTGTTGTGTGTATTACCTTCAACATTTTCACCCTAAAGGCCTTTCACAAATTTTTGGGTTAATTCTCCCATGCAGGTCAGGAGACAAGGCCCAACATTGCTTTGTGACTAATGTGGAGCCATCGTTTGTGGGGAGGATGGCCCATATCCAAATTCTAGGGCTAAAAATCTCACCCCATGTACTTTTTGTTGCTGGATTTTCACAGATGGACGACATCCCTTGCACAGTAGTAAAAAATCCCCCCATATGAGACTTACCATCTAGTTTTTTTATAAACAAAAAAGCATCCAAGGCATAAAAGAAATTGAGTACCTCTTGCCATTGGGATGCTTTATTTGTCCCACATGTAATGTAAAGGATGGAAGACATAAGGACATAAGCAGGGGTTGTCCAAGGCATTTTGTTGCCCGACCAAAGGCCTATCTAGTCCAGCATCCTGTTCCAACCAGATGCCTCTGGGAAGATCAAAGCAGAATGTGAGGGCAGCAGCCCTCCCCATTGTTGGCTGTCAGCAGCTTGCATTCAGAGGTATGGTGCATCTGACCCTGGAGACAGTATAGACATGTGTACAAGCAGAAGAGGCATCACCATATCTCTTTCTATATGAATTTTATTGTTCTAAGTCACCTTGAGAGGGCTCCTGGCCTAGACATTTTTCAAACAAATAAAAATAATGGCTTGTAATCACTGATAGCCATGTCCTCCATGAATCTATTTTGCTTTTAAAGCCACTTTAAGATGGCTATCCCATCTTGTAGCAAATAAAATTCTATATGTTGTGTGAAGTCCTTCTGTCTGTTCAGAATCTCCCACTATTCAGCTTCACTGGGTGACCCTGGGTTCCGGTATTTCAAGAGAGGAAGAAAAACTTTTCTCTGTCCACTTTACTCACTATGCATAATTTTATACACCTCTATCATATCCCCCATTAACTTGCCCTTTTTTCTAAGCATTGTAGCCTTTTTAGCCTCGTGATCATTTTGGTTGTCTTTGTCTGTATCCTTCCCAGCTCTACAATCCTTTTTGAGGTGCGGCAATCAGTACTGTACACAGTCCTGCCAAGCTTGGTCATACCATAGGCTTGTATAAAGGCATTGTGACGTTGGCTTTCGATCCTTCTTAATGGAATTCATCTTTTAAGCACCTTGCCTACATTTCCATTGAGCCACAATAGAACCACAACAACAAGATTCCTTTCCTGGTAAGTCACCGCCAACTCAGACCCAATCAGGCTATATGTGAAGCTCAAAATTTTCACCCCAATGTGCATCAGTGTATACCTGCAGTTTTAATTAATGCCCATTCCTCGTTTGAAAATATTTTGTCCCTTTTTGTTACAACTGCCCTAATTATTTGGTGTCATCAGCAAGCCTTACCTCTATCTAACTCAAAATTGTTTCATGTCAAGACATAAAGAGGTGATGGGTGTTTCACATAATGCCTCTGGAAAAGATGCTGCTCCCCTTCCAGATGGAAATTGTGAAAGAGGAACATTAGATATCGGGGTCACTCAGTCTTCATCATTATATGAGATGCAAATGCTGAATCACATCCTGCAAGCCACCTATGTACAGTCAGAAGTGTGCATGTGTATCAACTGCCTGGAAAACTAAATCAGATGAGCAGCACTTAACTTTCAGACCCAAATCCAGTCCAACATGATTTAGTCTGCACAGACAATGAGTTGGTTCTAAATTTATGCTGGATCAACTGTGCTGATGGAAGAGGACTTCTCAGTTCCCTCCTTCCCAGTCTCTCTAACCCCTTGAAAATGTTACACTGAGTCAGGAGACCCTGCTGAATGGGTTGAATGGTGGGGAGTATCCCCAAAATTGGGCGGAGGATCTGAGCAGAGCCCTTCCTCTTGCGGAAGGCAGATCCTGGATCCTAGTTGTCTGAAAACATGACGGAGGTACAGAATCGCTCTCAATCCACCAAGAGAGCTTGAGTTGGGAAGATCAGTACCAGAAGCCCTACTGCAGAATAACATATTGTTCACCATGGAATTTGAAGGGGCCACAAGATTCTTTTGTAAAGAAAGAACTGGGTCTTGATTTCCCCTAGGAATTGGTTCATACTTGTCATTAGGAAACACATGGATTCAACTCTCAGTCTGCATATTTTGGAACCCATGGCTGCACCCAATTCCCCATACCACCCTGCTCTAGTCCTCCCTGCAGAGGATATTGGCAGAGATACTAACAGACTCCTTCCAAGCACTTGCTGTACCCCTAATGTGTTTGAAAGCTAAAAGCAGCAATAAAACCTCCCTGCTGTTAGTGGGTATTTGATCGTATTTTCATTTTAAAAAAATTAATGATTATTTTAAACTGCCTTGGTTAAGAACCTAGGAAGCTGCTTTATACCATGTTAGGCTATTTGTCCATCTAGCCTAGTCTTGTCTACTCTCACTGGTATTTGCTCTAGAGAGATTTGGGCATAAGCTTTCACCATCACCTGCTACCTGATCCTTCTTAACTGCAGATGCCGGGGATTGAACCTGGGATGTTTTGCTGGCAAAACATGTGCTCCACCACCAAGCTATGGCACCTCAGGCACGGTGAAATTATTTTTTATAGGAGATTGTTATATTAGTTCCCACAAGATTGCTAAAGCAGCTTTAACACTGTTGGGGACAAGTAATGTATTCCTTTCCCCCCCTTGTAGTCCCATTGAATCTAGACACTGGCTGAATTCGGACGACACAATAAGCAACTGGAGGGGGGGGAACAATCGTCAGTTGTATTGACTATCGTGTCGTCCGAATGCTGCCATAGTCAATTCAGTGTTGATCCTAATCCACACCACAGTTAATTATTTATTACCATGTTGTGTGGGGAGTACCCCCTAGATGAACAACTGTAAAGTTGATTATTACCCCACCATTTACTATCATGTTGTCCGAATTCAGCCACTGACATATTTTCCACGATCCCTGTGGCTTGTTTTAGTCCCTGGCGTGTGCTGGGCACCATTTACCTAATCACCCACCCAGGAGCAGTTTGCCATGTTGTCTGAACCCAGGTGGCATGGTTGTTTGAGGGGGAAACAACCCTCAAAATCCCCCAAAACAGTCCATGCTTAAACAAGCCACTCACACTCTGATCGTATGAAGTGGGCCACTTTCTACAAAGTTTTTTAAAGCATTCCATCAGCACAAAAGATTATTTAAGCAGTCTGCCAGTGGCTGTGAATATGTAACAATATATTAGATGATACCTTGAGCCAAGAGACAAAATTCCTTAAAACATCAGGTGATGAACTAAATACAGAATCCCTGTGATCCTCTATATGGAAACAGCTTCAACATAGAAAACCTGACCCAGGTAAAGCAGCCTTTAGAGGTACACCAAGCTGTACTTGTTGTCTGTTTCACTGCTAGACTATTTTAAGCTGAAATCACATAAAAAAGCAGTTTAACTTGATGCACGCTGTTCACTGATTGACCTTTAAAATGTTCTGCTTCTGTTATCCATACAGGATTTAGTAGGTTTTTATAACGGTTCATAACAATTGTTATTCAATCTTTCCCTTCAACTACTTAATCTTTAAAAATTGAAGTTTCCCAAAGCAGCTATTTTTAGCAGAAATTCCCACTAGCTGAAATGATCAGATTTTTAATGAACACATATCTTCCAAGAACAGCAAAACAGTTATGATTGCTTCACCTGTCCCACCCTGCTAAAATGCCACAGCCATCGGCAGCATTTTTATTTTAAAATATCATACTTCAAAAGGTACACACACACACACACCTACAGTGTAATACATACAACCAAAAGGAATCCTTAAATTGGTCAGATAATGGGCTTCTAAATTGTTAACAGAATGATTAACAGACATCTCCAATTCAATAACTGAGACGGCACATGGCCAACACAGCAAAATACTACAAAAACATTCTCCATGGCGTAACTACCACTAATGATAACAATAATAAAAATAATTTGTTTCTCATCATCATCCACTCATCCCATACTTTCCCTCTTTAGTCCAGGAATTCCATTTAGAGATAAACAGTCTGGTTGCCAAATTCCATTTCTAGACACACATTACTTGCAATGGCCACTGTTTAAAACAAAATGCAAAAAATATATACATTGTTTAGACAACACTAATGTCCGATGTTGTCTTTGCATTAAATAAAAAATTGTCTTTATTGGTTGTTAGTCTTAATACCCAGAGCTTTTTATAGGGTGTGGCGATGGGGAAATCGGTACAAATACAGTTCCCTTTTTTCTGTTTCAAATCTTGTGGCAGTGCATCTATTGTATCTGAAGTGTGATGTGAATTGGTAGCAATGCAGACCTTTGTTACACTTGTGCAGCACTTTCCGCACAATGCCCTGATTGAGTGGGAGCCATTTGCAGCTCAGATGTCTATGATCTGTGACCTAAAAACAGCTCTAATTAAGTCTGATACAGTAGCGTATTAGCTTGCTTGAAAGCCACTGCAATCTATTCACATTAGCCAACACCCCCATCCACCCTCCCCCAATAAAATATTCTAGCTATAGAAGCTGGTAAAACTACAACTTCACTCCATTTAGCTGGCTGCAGATCTAACATATATTGGGACCTAAATAACAGCTTGTGAGGATTTAGAGCATTGTAAACAGTGGATGGAAATGTAAAAGAATCTGCACTATATTGTGGAATGCACAATTCATTGCTGGTAAGACCACCAGCTGCTTCCAGCAACATTTAACTTTGCCTCTAAACATATAATTAGAAGAACCTCTGAGTCACCATCTTGTGGGGTTTCGACAATATGAAATATAGAAGTATAAATCAAGTAGGCTAAACCAGTCATGTGAGATGCTAATGTGCTTTGGGTTTTCTGTCTCCCCTGCATAGGACAAACAATATGAAGGGTATGAAGAGGTCATCATCGAAAGCACTTGGGACATGAAGATTAGGTTAAAATGACGGTGATTAAAGTCCACAAATTACATTTTTAATAGCACACAAACAAAAGAATGTGTGTTCCTACAAACCTCTAACTTCAGGTGGCCAGTGTTCACAAATGTCACATGTAGTGGAGAACCTTCACCATACGCACTGATCTATCAGGTAAAAGCCATGCTAGAAAGATGGAGAGGCTGCCTTTTCAGTATTTTTTTTAAAAATGTTTTCAAAGGCTGTTTTAGACCACTTAAAAGCCTCCCAAGGTCAGGTACCTGGGTGTCAGATCCGTTCCGAATTCAGAGCTCTTACATCATAGATTTAAATGTGCAGGAAAATAGGGTAGAAAGTAAATGGTGGGCTAGCAAAAGAAATCTGATCTATATGTAGGCTGGACATAGCCGAATGTGGTGGTAGCTGCAGAATAGACTGCACTGTTCCAGACTGCAAGTAGGCATCATGTTTTTTAATATTCCCTATGCAAAAATCCAAAGAAGTACAAAACTAGCAGACCAAGGCAAGGGCTGGACTAGAAACTCTCTCCCAGAAATGCTAATATCCAACAGACAGCTAGTTATTTTGCAGTCCGTCTTCAAAAGACATCTAAACTTATCAACCCAAAATGAAAGATGACACACCCATTTCTTTAGCTTTACATGTTTCACTTTACATGTTGGGAAGATAAAGGAGAGTCAACCTGAAGGAAAACATCAAAGCAAAATTCTTGAATAGCAAATTTTCTTGCCCAGAGACAGCTCCAGGGTTGGGGGAGGGAGGCTCAGCAAAGTGTCCTTTGATGTCCCCTCCCACTCATGTAGGTTTATCTGACAGCAGAATGGGCAGCAGCCACTCTGATCAACACCAGGCAGCTGGAAGCCACCATTTAAAATTCCTACAATACCCAGCAGTGATGTTATATCAGGGGTATTGTGGGAAATTAAGGTGGTGACTCCCAGGTCCAGTTGTCCAGCACTGACTGGATATAGATATAAATATATAATAAAGGGGGACACAGGGCAGACATCAGCTGGTTGATGTCTGAGGTTGACTCATGATGATGGTGGGCCTGCTCTTGCCGATAATGACGATGATGATTAATTACATTTATTTGCCGCCCCATAGCCGAAGATCTCTCGGTGGTTTACAAGCTCCCTGGGTGGTTTACAATGATGATATCTGATGTTCTTTCAGGCAAGGAGAGGAATTATTATTTTCTGACTAAAAATGATAACGTTTCCATCAGTTGGATTTCCCACATTCCAGTTGACAAAGGGGCATTGCACATGCTTTTTTTTGTCAAAACCATCTTTATTAAAGAAGAGTGTCACAATAGGCTCAAGAACATGTGGATATGAAACCAGCTATGATGAAAAGTGCTTTGTATGGAAACCACGATTACTGCAAATGCACATGTTGGCAAAGTCAATACGACCTGGTCTCTAATAGCAGAAATGGCTGGCGAAAAAGAACACGCTAGAAGGACGTAGTCTGGGTAGTCGATTTGGACTTATGCAATGCCGTTTGCCTAATAATTTAAAATTAGAGAATGAGTACAGTAGATTCACAGATACTCCAATATAATCCTCTAATAATTAGCCCCAAAGTATAGATTTATCACTATGGATAATACCAAAAGAAATTTAGTTATGTTAACATTGTAGCAGTATATTACATACTACTGTTTATAGGACTGATTCATGCAGTCTCGAATTACATGATTTTGATTTCTGATTTACACAAAGAAAAAAAATATAAAAAATAGTTTTATCATTTATATTTCACTCTTGTATTCGCCGTGACACCCTTCTGTCAAGACCCAGGTTACAGCAAGTACACTAATCTAATCACCAATCCCCTCTAAACCAACACTTCATTCAGTACATCCACATACAAAAAAAGAGAAGGTGCAAACTCTTTATACAAAACAAGAGTTAATAACTGTTACCTATAGAAAGGGGAAGGTCAATTCCTTGATTTTATTAGAATGGCACAGATGTGAGAAATTGTACAACAGCACACTGACCTGGTTTTAAATTTTCTAAAACCCCAAGAACGGTGTTTATGAATGATGAAGTGAGAGTTACCACAGGCAGACAACTCATGCATTTAGCAATTCATGTTCTTTATCTGTTTTTCCAACGGCATCTGGGTTGGACAAGGGGTCCAGATCAGCAAAGAGACTAAACCAAGCGGTTAGATCTTTAGAGGAACTTGCAGTTTCTGCAAAGAAGAAAAGATAAACAATCACCATCAAGTCAGGATTTTTGCTTGACAGCTGTTTATCACATAAATAAATACGCCATGGATTTAGAATGCGCTACTGAAGAAAAGATTTTATATATATCCAAGAAAACCTGCTTTCGTGTATTGCTATTGAGAGAAAAGCTAAGTATTCTGTGGTTCTATATCTCTTTACATAATTTTTACCCTGCCTTTCACCAGGATACCCTCAAGTTGCATACAATAAAAGCATCCCACTAAAATACAAGGAAGTGCAACAAAATATTTGCAACAAAATATAATGGCAAATAAACCAACTGATAAAAACTGTATTACTTACATACATATCAACAGCAAGTAAAAGACAATTAAGACCATCACCACCACCATCAAAAGCACAAGGGAACAGGATGAGCATTCCTTAGCACCTACAAAATTACAACGATGGCATCAAGTGAACATATCTGGGGCAAAAGATCCATCCGTTCAGTGCCACCACAAGAAAGGCTTTTTGTCCAGTAGCCAACCTGCCTGTCTTCAGAAAGCAGGGGCATCTGGAGAAGGAGAAGGATGTCCTAAGATCTTAATGGGTGGGCAGGTTAATGGCTTATATTTCTCATACCACCTAATCAAAGTACTTCACATTTATTTTAATGACTCTCTCTTCACAACATCCCTGGAATTAGGGCCACACTAACCTTTTGAAACTGAGTTGAGGGCACTGGGAGTTTTCTCTCTCTCTGATGAACTTTTTAGAAATTGTGACAAGACTGCAAGAAATATAAACGGGCCACGGGGTGGCAACATCAGAACCCCCGGAGATGGCAGAGCCATATGGGCACATATTGCCTGCACCCAGGAGTATCCTGAGTTCAAAGCGTGCTAGCTGGAAAGAGGTAGGGAGTTCAACAACACAGCGTAGGGCCCATTGATGATCCAGTGGAGTTCTGTAGCCAGTAGCTTCTTTATAGTGACGCTTCTCCATCACCATTCAAGTCTCCGCAACATTGTAAACACCAATAAATGAACAAGGGTAGATATTCCAATGCTGACTGCTTAAACGTCACTCTGATTACAGCATTAAAACACACATTCCAAAGATTTGTCACCTTTCATAGGTGTCTTGTTGACGTTCACATTCAGGCTGCTGGATTTCTGTGTGGTCTGTGGTGCAGGCGAAGGGCGAATGCTGCTGGCTGCCCAACCTAAAATTCAATAGCAGAGTTGCATTTCTGCGAATCAACAGTCATTACTTATCACAACCCTCATGGCAGCAATACTCTACACTGCACTTGATCTTAGCCAAAAGCAATACTCAAAGAATTTATTTGTTTACTTATTTCTTTATTTACAGCCATTCCATATCTAAAACATATTCCGGAGCGGTGAACATAAGAGGTAAAATAGTAAAAAGATTAAAGATTAAAACACCATATTAAAATTATCCATTTTAGGAACAAAACGCCACTAAAAACTGTGCCGGTCAGTTAAGGAATGCTTCTTGGAATAGAGCTGCTTTCAGGAGGTGCCAGGAGCAACACAGCGTTGGCGTCCACCTGACCTTTAGAGGCAGGGAGTTTATTTATTTAGTAATTAAATTTATATCCTGCTTTTTTCCTCCAAGGAACCCAAGGTGGTGTACATAAACTTCCTCCTCTCCATTTTTATCCTCACAACAACAACCCCGTGAGGTGGGTTGGGCTTTGAGTCTGTGACTGGCCCAAAGTCACCCAGTGAGCTTCCATGGCCGAGTGGGGACTAGAACCCGGATCTCCCAACTCCCAGTCCAACACTACCCACTATGGCTGCCTCTACAAGAGGCATTTAAAGCTCTTTCAAGGCGCATTAAAAAATTTACCTCTACAAGAACGGAGCGCAAATCGGGCATAGAGGCGTTTTAAACATCCGATTATGCGCATTATCGAATGCGCGTTAAATAGCGAGTTTTATTTTGCTCTGGCCGTTAAAGCGCATTTTGACTATGTGAACAAGCGATTCTCCGCATTAACTACTTGTAAAGTGCATTTGAAACAACCAGTAAGGTCACCCGTTGAGTGCTCAATTACCTCCTGCATACAAGCATTTATGATAAAGCACTTCTGTGAATATGCGCATAATCGGCTAACCAGGCGTAAAGCCGAATTCTTGTAGATGAGGCCTAGACCACACTGGTTCTCCAAAGAAAGGGAACTATCACACTGCAGGCTCTTTCCTGGGTGGACTCCAATTGGGCCTTAGGTCTGTGTAGAACCACCAAGAGAATGCCCTCAGATGACCTAGTTGACTGGGCGGGTTGGTCATTTATAATCCCACCTTTACATCTAAGGAACCTAAGGTGGTATATATGATCCTCCCCCTCTCCATTTTATCCTCACAACAGCCTATGAGATAGGTTAGGCTGAGGGTCAGTGACTGTCGCAAAGTCACCCAGTGAGCTTCATGGCCAAGTGGGGACTAGAACCTGTGTCTCCCCAGTCCCAGTCTGACACTCTGACCACCACTACACCACACTGGCTCTCATTTACTGGAGCATAACTTTGCAATAAGTAAATAAAACTGCTGTCCTGATCTGCTGCTTTAGGTCTGTTTCATTGTTTTAGGGAGGTCTTTGTGTATTGTGCTTTGTATTATGCTGCTTTTAACTTTGTTGTGTAACTGCCTTTGGTTGTAAGGCAAGATATAAAAAAAAACAGCTCTCCCTTCCTTATCCCACGTTACTTCAGTAAACTGCTGAAGGTTACTGCAGTTTATTTTAGGTATTAGTTACCAGGGCTTGCATACAGTAAGGTTTTTTTTTTTCTTCCTTGAATTTAACTGTCTTGTTTGCTCCATTAAATCGATTACCCTTTTGAAACAAACAATACAACAATTTCAAAGTAACTGACAAGAGTTCAAAAGCAGATCTATCAGCTGATGGGGAGTGCTCCAGACCGCCATTTCAAATGTCAGGTTGGAATTCTTCCAGCCTACAGTTCTGAACCAAGAAAGGGCTCCATAAACAGGCTGCAGCTCTTCTGGGTGAACACTGCCCAACACCTGTTCATTTGCCCAATGGCTTGGCCAAAAAGACATGGCTCTGCCATATTTCCATTGCTAAGACACACTGAAGTTAAAAGGGGGACATTTGCCTTTGGGGACAAAAGGATCAGTGCTTACTGGCTGCAACCCTAGACTAGTTTGTTGCTCAAAGATGCAAGATTATTAGTGAGATGTTAACTGCAGAAATGTGGAAACTTGAAACAAGCAAAAAGTAATCCCCTCCCTTCCAGTTAAATTTAAACATGGAAGCAATAGCTAGATAGTTCATTCCAACCAGAGAACACTGTTCCTATACATATGTTAAATAAGAGTCTATATATGCTTCCATGGATTCGTTTAATTCTTACCAAAATGGAATATCAATAGAAGGGGGTGAGGAAGCAAATGCCTTTTTATTAAAGCAGTCTGTACAATCAGAAAAGTGGCCAGAGGAGATAACTGCACCATCAGTGGAATATTTAACATCCCAACCCCAAGATCATTTTCTTTTTCAGCTCTGAAGCTTACTTTTTCCCCCAATTGAAATAAGGCTAGACTTCAGAGCATAGAGAGTGTTTCAACAATAGCAAATACTTGTACTAGAATAGTAGCCAGAGCCCATCCAAGACTGGGAATAAATGGACCCAGTAAGAATATAATTTTGTTGACAGACAAAACAGACTGAATGACAAAGGATTATTACCAGACAAAAGGCTATGGTACAGAAAAATGCAATAAAAATAATTTCCTGAGCCTGTCAAGTGTTGAGTATATTCTTACTTTGGAGCTACTCATGCCTGAAAGGAAGAATGCCTGTACAATGTCTGTCTGCATGTTGGTCAATCTTGACTAAGAGGTATTCACAATTGATTAATAATTTGATTGATGATTTAGGTTGAAATTTTATACAGAGGCTGACTTGAAAAACAGTGCAAAAATATGGTGTGTTTTGATGTCTGAATCCTGCCCTGCCACAAAGTGGCCCAGTTTTGACTTCACATTAAAACATGGTTTAGCATTATGGGTATAGGCATGTTGAAGCCTCAGTCTTTCCCCACTTTCCTCCAATACATCTGAGGTTTCTTTTGGGGCTGACAAAGCAAGATCTGAAACCACAATTTGAAACTGGCTTCCATACCACAGTTTATGCTAACAGTGATTTGCCATTATTTCTGAGACCATGACAAACCACAGTTAGGGCATTCCCACCAGCTCAAGAGGCTGCTGCGCCATGGAGAAGGGAGTGAACTTACAATGCAGAGACTTGACAAATGGGAAGCAGAAGCAGACAAGCAGCTCAAAGCCATGATTCATAAGCAAGTGTGGAGTTCCTAACTGTGATTAGCACAAACCATGGATATGTGTTACGTCTGAATCCAGTCTTAAATCTGTTTAATTCTATTGAAACAAAGGAGATTTAAGCAGCCTAAGTGCATGCAGGACCCCCAGCCTTAAAAAATTTAATATCCAGTTCATCTGATAACTGAAAAACAGCTCCATGAGCACAGTCAGGAACCTGACTTAATTTGCTCCCCGTTTTTCTCCACATTTCCATGTTGATGAAAGAATACCCCACAGTATACACCAACAGCACACAGAATTAGGCTGGCCATATAAAAAGGAGGGCAGGGCTCCTGCAGCTTTAACTGTTGTGATGCAGAGGGAATTTCACCAGATGCTGCATGCATACAAATTACACCTGCTGAAATTCCTTTTTCTATGAAACTGTTAAAGATACAGGAGCCCTGTCCTCCTTTCCATATGGTCACCCCACACAGCATACAACAAAACAAAGTGAAGAGGGATAAAATAAATGTCCAAAGGAGGAGTTCTCCATCTGCCTGACAGGATTCTGTTTCATTGGCATAGTTTACTACCAAGAAGCTTTATTTGTAAATGCCATGGATTTTATCTGGGGGCTTAAACAAGCTCCACATCTGCTTTAACATATGATTCCACCAAAGGTGGTGAATTTAAAAAAGTCTTAATTTTAGCACATTTTTAATATGCAAGCTGACTTACAATAATTATTTTGGATTCAAAGAAACCCTCTGAGATGAGCCACTGTTATTCTCAGGTTCAGATGAGAAATTGAAGCAGAAGACTGGCATCCTTATACACAGCTGATCTGAACTCAGATTTTCTTAGCTCCCCGTCCAATGCCAGACTACAGTATGGTTCTCTAGTCTGATTAAATGACACGGCGGATGAAGCTTGTAATTTGCAAGTGCAGAATACTGTTTTCTGGCAGCCATTACATTCAGTAGATTACTGAAAAATAATCCTAGCAAAAAGATATTTTAAATTAATAAGCAAAGCCATGTGTTAATGCACTTTGCACGTGAACCATTTACATTACAATGAATGGCCACTCTGAAAAACAGCAGCCTCAGTTGGCTCTTCAGTCACGCAAATGCAAAGTCACATGCATTTATGACCTCCCCTCAATTATTTAACAGGGCATAGCTTTAATTGGTAAGAAAAACAAGCCCTCTCAATGCTATCCTGGATTGTACAGACAAGCAGGACTGCTGCAAACAGCTGAGCGGACCACTCCAGCTCCTGTGTTCTATTTAGGGGAAGTGTGTTGGCTTTGAATCAAACAGACATGAATCCCAAACCCCTGCTCAGCCCTGACCTCTCTCATTGGCCTTGGGCAAGTCAGGACTTGTCCCACAAGGTTTTTGTTTTGTTAAGAGAGAATGAACAAGATATTGCAATTGGCACACCAGGAAGTGTGCTGCAAAAAACATAAATAATAATTTTTCCACATGCAGTTCATTTAAGATATCTGTGAATGTGTTGAAGCCTGAAGTTTATAAAGAGAAATGTAAAACACTGCGTGTTCAAAAGGAACATATTGAAATACAAAGGGGGGATGGTGGAATGGTCCATAGTTTTATCAAAGTGCTTGGGGATTACAGTGGATTGTAAGATCAAATACATAACACCAACACAATGCTGTTTGCTTGAAAAAAATTAAAAAGGCTAATGGCTAGGGTGACCATATGGGAAGGAGGACAGGGCTTCTGTATCTTTAACAGTTGAGCAGAAAAGGGAATTTTAGCAGGTGTCATTTGTATGCATGCAGCACCGGGTAAGATTCCCTCTTCATCACAACAGTTAAAGCTGCAGGAGCCCTGCCCGCTTGACCAGATACAAAAGAGGGCAGGGCTCCTGCAGCTTTAACTGTTATGATGCAGAGGGAATTTCACCAGGTACTGCATGCATACAAATGCCACCTGTTGAAATTCCCTTTTCTATACAACTGTTAAAGATACAGGAGCCCTGTCCTCCTTTCCATATGGTCACCCTACTAATGCCATTTGCTCTTGCTGTCCACTGGTTTGTCCTCAGCTGGGTCTGGATGGGAACTAGATTTCTTTGAGAAAGTTCACTGACAGCTTTGAATATATGACATTTTAGAAAAAGAAAATGGCAGTGTTTTTAATGTGGGGAAAATATACTTGAGTGGTGGAAATGATATTAAAGTTGAAGCAGACTCCAGATATAGGTTGACTATGGGATAAATTTGATAGTTGTCAAGGAATGTTGTTAGAAAATTCTCGGAATCTTCTTGTTGCATATAAGAAGCAGTTGAGGATCCTAATCTATCTTGATTCACCTTCTTTGGCGGCATCATATGTCCTAGCGTATGCTTTGTATATCATCTCAGACACAATCCCTAGCATTTACAAATAAAGAATGTTAGTAACAAGGCTGGAAAAGATCACCGAATCTCGGAGAGCCATTTGCTCTGTAATAAGAGTTGAAGCTGCTAAAGAAAACAAACCATGCAGTCGAATTTCCCACATTTGGAGAAATTGCAGAAGTCAGAATGCAATGGGTGAGCCTTAGCCTGGGAATGTGTTCAGCTGGATATGGACTGACTGAGCTAATAATTTCCCATTAGCTACTATTTAAGAACATTAGCTATTAGCTATAGAATCTTAGCAATATCTATTAGCCATTTAACGCAATTTTAGCAGCATAAGCAATTGGAGTGCTGCAATTTTTATTCCGTTTGAAAAGTGTTGTGAAATAATGTATTTTTACAGTATGGTCTATTGTTGATCCTCACTCTCAGCTTCTTTGGGCCTTCGAGAATCATTTCAGTGAAGTAATAGACGTGATAAACCCTTGCTCTGTGTCAGGATAAATACCGAACTTCACATTATGCAGAAGTCCAAACACCATCCCCCAATGTTTTATTTCTTTTTTCAAACAAAAAGCAGTTGCTGGACATTCCAATCATGAATGGAGGAAAGGTGTGTTGGGAGGAGGTGTTTTACTCCTTCCCTGCCGTACTTTTGCCCACCCCATTACAGTTGCCTATACTGTCACAGAAAAAAGTACAGTTCCCATTATGAGCTTTTCTACACAAGGCTGTTAATCGGCTATTTATTTATGTATTTATTTTATTCCTAACCCGCCTTTCCATCCAGATCGAAGCGGGGAACAGCAATAAATATAAATATAAAAACCATAAAATAGATAAACCATTAAAACAGATAAAAACAAATACATTATTAAAAACATATTAAAATCCAACTGGGTAGGCCTGCCGGAAGAGATCAGTCTTCACGGCTCTCTTAAATTCCAGAAGACTGCTAATTTGTCAAATTTCCTCTGGCAGGCCATTCCACAGTCTGGGAGTGGCAGAAGAGAAGGTCCTCTGGGTAAGGCCTCATCTATAAGAATTCGGCTTTACGCCTGTTCCCCCGATTATGTGCATCTTTATCGTAAATGCTTGTATGCAGGAGGTAATTGAGCACTCAACAGGTGACCTTACCGGTTGTTTCAAATGCGCTTTACAGGTAGTTTATGCGGAGAATCGCTTGTTCACATAGGCAAAATGCGCCTTAACGGAAGGAGCAAAATAAAACTCACTATTTAACGCGCATTCAATAATGCGCATAATCGGAGAGAAAACGCGCCTCTACGCCCGATTTGCGCTCCGTTCTTGTAGAGGTAATTTTTTTCATGTGCCTTGAAAGAGCTTTAAATGCCTCTTGTAGAGGCAGCCTCACACTCGTCAGCCTAGTTCTGGCTGACTGGAGTAAATTCTTCCCAGAGGACCTGAGTGTGCGGGGTGGATTATATGGGAGAAGGCGATCCCGCAGGTAACCTGGACCCAAATCATGTAGGGCTTTAAAGGTACTAACCAACACTTTATACTTCGCCCGGAAACTAATTGACAGCCAGTGGAGTGATTTTAAGATTGGTATTATGTGGTCACTCCTAGGTGTACCGGTGACCAACCTGGCTGCCATATTTTGAACTAATTGAAGTTTCCGGACTAGGTACAAAGGTAGCCCTATGTACAGCGCATTGCAGGAGTTGAGCCTCGAAGTTACCAGCGCGTGCACTACCATCTTTAGGTCTTCCAACTCTAGGAAGGGGCGCAGCTGGCGAATCAGCCGAAGCTGATAGTAGGCACTCCTGGCCGTTGCATCTATCTCGGCTGTCATTTGGAGCGATGGATCCAGGAGTACCCACAAGCTGCGAACACAGTCTTTCGGGGGGGGGGGGTGTAACCCCATCCAGAACTGGTTGACACACCTCCAAACTCAGGTTGTGGCCTTTGACAGCAAGCACCTCCGTCTTGTCTGGATTCAGCTTCAGTTTGTTTTTCCTCATCCAGCCCATTACCGCCTCCAAGCATTCATTCAGAGGAGACACACTATCCTTAGCTGATGATGTTGTCAAAGGCATAGAGAAATATATTTGGGTGTCATCAGTGTACTGATAGCACCCCACCCCATGCCTCCGGATGATCTCTCCCAGCGGTTTCATATAAATGTTAAACAGCATTGGGGAAAAGATGGCACCTTGTGGTACATCACATAGCAGCTCCTTCTTTGAGGAGCAGCTATCCCCAAACATCACCATCTGGAACCTGCCCGAGAGATAGGACCGGAACCACTGAAGCACAGTGCCCCCGATTCCCAATCCCCTCAGGCGTTCCAGAATGATACCATGGTCGATGGTATCGAAAGCCGCTGAGAGGTCCAGGAGTTCCAACAGGGACACACTCCCCCCTCAATACTCAGGCGTAGATCATCCAGTAAGGCAACCATAGCGGTCTCAACTCCATATCCTGCCCTGAAGCCGGTTTGAAATGGGTCTAGAAAATCTGTATCATCCAAAACTGCTTGGAGTTGGAAGGCAACCGCCCTCTCAATCACCTTGCCCAAAAATGGAAGATTTGATACTGGCTTATAGTTATTAAAATCCAGGGGGTCCAGGGAGGGCTTTTTTTAGAAGAGGCTGTACTACCGCCTCTTTTAAACATGTTGGAAAACTTCCCTCCCTGAGAGATGTATTAATAATATGTTGTGGATGTGATTTAACTGAATCTCCTCCCTGGACAACCAGCCAAGAAGGACAGGGATCGAGAGGGCAAGTCGTCCTCCTCACTCGTCCAAGCAGCTTGTCCATGTCCTCAGTACTCACCAACCGAAACTGATCCAGTGTAATTCTACTCATGGAGTTACTGGACACGCCATTGTCAGCTTCTGCTATAATGACGGCATCTAAGTTGGCTAACAGTTCTGCTGGACGTGAGTTCGCAGATGCAATACGTGCAGAGAAGAAAGCTTTCTTCGCTGCACGTACTGCCACCCCACAGGAATGAAGATGTTCTCTATGTTGTGTCTTGTCGGATACAAGTCGAGTTTTCCGCCATCGGCGCTCCAGTCGTCGTCCTTCCCGCTTCAACTCCCTGAGATCTTCAGTATACCAGGGTGCCTCATTAGAAGCGGATCAGAGAGGACGTTTGGGGGCGATTGTGTCGAAAGCCCTAGTTAGGTCTTGATTCCATCTATTGACCAAGGCTTCTACAGGATTGTCGACGAAACCAGCCATAGGACCCTCTAAGGCTTTCTGGAATCCAATAGGACCCATCAGCCTTCGAGGGCGGACCATCTTAATAGGGGCAGGTGGTAGATGTGATATTAACCCTGACCAGAAAATGGTCTGTCCATGACAATGCAGAGGTATTTATCACCTCCGCCCACAGATTCGCCTGTTCGGAACTGAAAACAGCATCGAGGGTGTGACCTGCTGAATGTGTAGGTCCAGAGACCAATTGGGATGCCATGAACTCCCGAGCTGCACCTGACAAGCCAGTTCGAATGGGATGTTGAAGTCGCCCAGGACCAAAAGCCTGGGTGAATCCAACACCAGTTCCGTGAGCTCGGCCAGGGAGTCTGATAGGCAGCGGGGTGGCCGCTACACTAACAGAATCCGGTACACTAACAGAGTTCATCTGCTATATCTACACAACTGGGATCTGAGCACTTCACAAGGAGTGTTTCCTTTTCCACTACATAACTTATACGTGGCACTGTGGTATAGCAGACTAGTGCAAAATCACAACAGGAAATCACAGCTTGTTTCACGTTCCCAATTATATTGTTGCGTTTTCCCTCCTCTAATAGAAACACACCAAAAGGGCTGGTTAGACACAGAAATGAAACTAGAAGTCACAATATTGTCTAAAGAACCAATAAACAACCATTAGTGGGGAATGACAAGCACAAAGTAAATGTAGAAAACTTCTATGTCCTCTGCCCTGTCAAAAGAAAATCTGCTAGTTGGGAAAGGATTTTGATTTCTCTCCCCTGCCTCCATTTTTAAACTTAAATCTTCATCCACACCCCGTGGTTGCTTTTTAATTGCAAATAACTATCACCACCATGGGTAATGCTCTTCACAGATCTCCCTCACCTGGGGTTGGATCCAGGCTATGCCTTCCGCAAGAAGAAGGGACTTTCTGCAAGAGGAAATGCTCCAATTCATGAAAGAGCTCTCTGATCAATTTTAGTGGATTTCCCCACTCTCCTGCAACACAGCTCACCCCATTCCTCAGGGTCTCTGTCTAGTATTTTTAGGGGGCTGGAAGGGGTGGAAAAGTCCACTTCTGCCAGCACAGTTGATCTAGCATAAATTTTGATCCAACCACATGCCTAGTTTGGATTTAGTCACTCTTCTATGCTGGCTTTCCTGTAGTGAACTACACAACATTACCTTAATATTTCTAGTACTTCAGCTCCGTTAAGCAAAGCATTTACACTACACTGTGAAGCCAGTTATGTCCCTGTTCCACCGGCCAAAGCACTTGGACTTCAGCCACTACAGTCCCTTTGATGACACACCCTTCTCTTCGGCTTGCCAGTTTTGACAAGGTCCCTTTAACAACAGCCTTTTTATTGCTACTCCAGGTTCTACTATTTTCTTCTACCTGAGGAATGTCAGAGGAATAATTTTCCCATCAACAAATGACAAGCAAACCAACCCACATTAACACCCTGGAGGAGTTAAGAACCCTTCACACACGTCATCCCTTCACTCTAAAAATAATGAGACAATTTTTCCTTTCACCCTTTACGCCTCCCTCCCACAACCACCATCTGCCCAAGACACAGCAGAAAGATTAACATTGAATATTGGCAACAAGAAGGCTGGTCTGCTGTATGTGGAGAACTGAAGCAACTAGAGTTACGAATTACATTAATAAAGCAATTTCATTTTAATCCTGTTGTGCAGACGCATATATTTTGCAATGCAAGAGCCGCTAACAGATACTTAGGGAGAACAACAAAGGGAGGATGCAGGGAGGGTAAAAATATATAAGCGGGCTTAATGTGAGTAACCTGAAGGAGGAAGTCAATTCCTGGAAGGTATACATGGAAAACTTCCCAGAGAGAAAGAAACAGACAGACAGACAGACAGACAGACAGAGAAAGAAGCTGGTTCTGTCATAATGCTAAACCATAACTGTGTCATATGAAGAAAGCTGCTCCCTTTTCTTCCTCTGGCACATCCACAATGAGATTGTAAGAATCCTTTTTTGTTTTAACCTAACCAGAATTTGTCATGATTTGTCTGAACTGTGGTTAGTTTAAACTATGGTTTATCTGAACAACCCGACATCAAGAAGACACAGTTTGGTCCTGGTTTGTTTGGACAAGCCATAGTTTAAAGTAACCAGTTCGCTCCTATTCAGATGGAATGATAAACTGTGGTTAGTTTAAAATGGAAGAAGCTGCTTCCAATTTTTATCATCTGGCTGTGCTGGAGGAGGACAATAATAACAATAATAATAATAATAATAATAACAATAATAATAATAATTATTTATTTATTTCTTACCCGCCTCTCCGTTTGGATCGAGGCGGGGAACAACAAGGAACAGGGAGCACAAGGCTTGTGCATGTAACACTATACCATGATTTAGCGCTATATCTCCAAACCCTCCCAGTAAGTATGTGTGTTTGTTTGCATGCACATATGCATAGTCCATTGTCAAAGTGCTCAGTTTTAAATTAGTCCACTGCGCCAAGCTACTGGCACAAAGAATTCATTTACTTAGCAACAGACTGCGTTCTACTAATAAATGTTTCTAATATCAGCAATAAAACAAGCCTACCTTGAAGGGAAGACTGCAAATCATTCATGTTTTGGTCTAAAAGCTGAGAAGGAAGGAATCCTGATGAGGATTGATTGCTCTCCATTTCTCCTACGGAAGAGTTTGTGGCTATGTCAGCAAGTGGATCTTCTCCAAAGACAGCTGTCCATTCCCTGCTGAATTCACCGTCATCCAAAGAAGAAGCATTGAGAATCTCATTCAGTAATACCATATCGTCCTTATCAGCAGCCTCAGGTTCCAAGGAGTTTGCAAGTGGGTCCTTTGATGCTGATGGGAAAAGTAGGAGCAAAAAGTTGAAGATCAGGTAAGAATAGAGGTGAATACTGAAGGAATGCCCATCCAGATCTACCTGTAGGGAAGAGACCATTGCTCAGCCGTAGAGTACATTCTTGGCATGCAAAAGGTCCCAGTCAGAGTAGATAATACTGGGCTATATGAACAAGTAATCTGACTCGGGATAAAGCGGTTTCCTCTGTAATCTATGACTGATGCAGATTTCCATTTAAGGGGAATGTCTGACCTAATTAACCTTCCTATTATCATTTTTCATCCCTCACCTTTTGGGATTCGTTGTGGATTTCTGTCTGGACATTTATGATTTCTCACCATTAACCTCTCTAGATGTCACAGTTGATGCAACAATTCCTGCTAAGACAGCTGTTGAAATGCAAACACCTTCACTGGTATACTCCCCCACTTTTTCAGAAACATGCTGGATACTTTAGCAAAAGGCCCATTTTGGCCAAAGATCTGAAACATCATGAAAACTGTTTTTCCTGCAGCAGACCTTTCCCTTGCTATAATGGGAGATGTAATTTAATATGGACAACAAATAGAAGGCTCATGATGGATTACCTAGCAAAGGAACAGCTTGCTTCATAGTTACATTACTCCTACTGAGCATTCAAACCAGGAGTTTTACTGGGTGAGGTGACCTTATTATGCTGGGCTGCTGGCTCAGATATCTGCAAGATGAAAAATGAAGGAAATGCATCACGGAGAAGCACAGAATGGCCTCTCTTCCAGATGACAAGGAAAACAGGAAGGGAGTAGGATTTGGCTGTTTGACCAATGTGGAAGGCAATGAGATGTAGCAATTCTTTGCAAATTGATTGTATGCCCATGCCATGGAGGGACAGAGATGGCTAGTCAAGGGCAAGAAAGACAAGGTACCCAGCCAGCCACAGTTGTACAAAGAGAGTTAAAACATTCACACTGAGCACCTAGAAAATGCTAGATGTAATCATAACAAATGACAGCAACAGCAACAACATCATAACCCCCAACAACAATTTGTCAGCAGGGAACTACCTCAAATTACAAATAATATAAAATCTAATAGGAGCACTGAATGGGGGAACACCATTAGAGCCACCAGATGAGTCACTGAAGCCTACTGCTGGCCTGTCATTTTACTTTCCACTTCCATCTCCCCTTCATAGGAAGAAGTCAATGTGAGAGTTGAATCCATGACTATGGCCAATGTAGCAAATGCTTTGGAACTTTCTATTGTCATGGGCCTCCTGTCTGTTGGAAATATGGTCCAGCTCTCAACGTGGTTAGTAGTACCACGTCAGCAGTTTTAAAATAGTCACCATATGGAAAAACCATGTGTGATTCCATCCTGAGAACATGCTCAGCCATGATATCCCCCACCTTTCTCTTTGTCTAAGGAGCATGCCTCTGGAAAGACCTGTGTGGAAGAAGCAGTCCTAGCCTCCTGGGGGCTCTGGGGAGGGCTTGCTCTCTGCCCTGCTTCCAGTGCTAAGACATTGCTGGAGCGAAAATGTCAGAGTAGACATCAAGCAAAGGTCATGGGAATCTGTATTCTAAGGTGGAAGATCTGGAAGGACCATCCTTGCTGAAACTAGAATGATTTTTTTATTTAAAACTTAATTGCAAGCTCCCCTGAAAGTTTAAATGGTGGAAAAGGGAGATATACATCTGTCTGTTAAATAAAGAAACAAATAATTTGTTGCAATTTTTGTTTGAACCCATAAGGACTTATTGAGCAATGGTCCACAATGAGTTCCCTGGTTGAATCCCTGGTTGAATCCAGTCAAGTCCAATGGTAAAACCAGACCTGCAAAAATCAGTAAAGTAGCCTTGGTTACTATGAGGCTTCCCCAAGATGGAGTCCTTGCAGGGAAAGGAACATTACCTGGATGAACTAGTAAATGTACAATGAGCCCAGACAAGTAAAAGAAAACAGTGAAACAAGGTTTTAGGTTCTAATTGCACCTGACCTCTTGGGGAGACTGTTTAGTTGGGCACCACCTATATGCTGGTTGGCCTGAACAGAGTGCTTTTTACTTCAAGCAAATCTGCTACCCAAGCCAGAGCTTGCAGGTTAACAACAGTTGGGAACCCTACCTTGGCCAGCCACATTTTAACCTCTCCTTAAGGGAGCAAACTCGAGGAGGGTTGTGTCACATTTGGGTTGTTCCAAGGAGAACTTAATTCCAAACGTTACTGGCAAAATTATGTGCAGCGTATTTGAAGATTGCACCCGATTTGAAACTGAACGAAGGATAAGTAACAATGTACTTTTCCATTTCTTCCTTAAGCATCATCACTTTCAGAATGCATGCTGTGGTGCTGTACATGCTCCTGATTTCACTGTAACTGCCTGGGGTCAAGTGGCCTTTTATCCAGTTTCATTGTTTTGTTTTTTTGTGTGTCTTCCAGAAAAGGAAATTTGATACAAAGGGTATATATGGGAGTGTAGTGGAAGGGTAGGAGCAGAAAATCAGGACTTTAGCAAATATTGCAGTTGAAGGCAGGAATGGGGCACAACCCAGCACCATTTCCAGCTGGGCCTGAACGTGCTTCAGGCTTTGCCCCAAAGTGTACTTTTGGAGTTTTCCGTTACGCTTCCTCTCATGTTGCATCACTGTGGATCTTAGTAGCTTCCCTCAAATAAGACCCAGCTTTCTTCAATAAAACTTCAGTTGGCCAGGTAGCCAACTGTATACTCACATTCTCCACACATGAAACAGTGGAGATCATAAACACTTGTAATGAGCTGGGCGTATTGGAAATGTCCAGATAAAAGAATCCTTTGAAGCACAGCGGCCGCTACAGCCACCACAGTAGGTTATACTTAAAAGGCAACTTTCTTAGAGAGGAACTTCCTTTTAAAGAGCACAAGAACATAGAGTGAAGTGATTGGGGGTGTAAAAGAGGAGAGCTAGGGGACAAAGTTGACTTTTTAAATAAGCGTATGAGTCAATGCCATATGGGAGAATAAACACACCTCACAAATTAGGAATAAAACTAACTCAAATAAAAGGCAACTTCAGCTTAAATTTTTATTAAGCATCCACATGAAGGCCAAAGATTATCTGAGGCCTGGACTTTTAGTTTATATCTTCAATCCTGTTTGCAGTTCTAGTCTTGCCAAGGAAGTCCACCAACATAAGTATTCAACTATACTGGTATAATCCATTGCAAGTTTCCAGTTGTATCAAAATGGCAGTCAAAACTTCCATCCCAGCATATCGAATTTGGAATGAACTGGGAATCTTAAAAGATTGGCAACACCCTTCCCTCCCTTCCCTCCCTCCTTCTTGCAAAGAAGGGATGATTTGGTTAGCAAATTTACTACAGTTTACTGCAGCCAGAAAAATCACAATACAGTCTTCAGTTATGGTAACGTTCATGTCATAAGTAGATTAGCAATCCACAGCTAATCTACACAGCTCAAATTAAAAACAACTGTGCGAGAAAAGCTATCTTATGGAACTAGAAGCTACAAAACTCTTGTGACAAATGTGGCGTAAAGCACTGGAAATCTTTTGTCTCCTTGAATTTGAAAGACATCTCTTATTTCAACCTCTCCGCCCTGATCTACTGCATAGTGTTTTAATGCATAAGGCAAGACCTGCATCGTTTCTAGGAACTTCCACACCAAGCATGGGATGATGAAGTGACAACAGACAGTAAGAGCATTTTTTAATGATAACATGCCACCATTCCTCTGTGATGCTACAAATTACATGTATCGCAACAGGGGAAAAAGTCTGGCAGTAGAAAGCTAAGAGGAAAGCTATTTTATACAGTTATTGTATACTACTTCCATTGCATGATTATGCAATGTATACCGGTATAATATATGTAAAGTATTTCACTCTATTCTAAAACGGAAGCTGTCTATTCACTATAAACATAGCTCTTACTCAAAAAAGAAAAGAAAAGAAAAAAGGCCAGCATGTTTCTTAACAATAAAATATTTGCTTTACTGTTACTTCTCCATTCCCTTTCCCTCTGTTTTTGTCTTGTGCTGACCATTTCCTTGGTACTCCTTTTTCCAACAGTAAATTTATCCCTCATCTGCATCAATTTTCCCTTGCCCTCACAATATTTAAGAAAGCAATACACTTGTTACTATCTTTCTTTTGATGTAGATTTATCCTTAGGTAGGGGCAAACTCTTCATAGTGCATACATTATTTTGCATGGAATCCAAGGAAGTGTACAGAATGTAAACTATACCTGCCTTTTCATTACATGGGGGCCCGGGATATATATATGTGCGTGGGGGGGGGGGGGGGGCATTTCTGCTGCAACAAGTCTGCTCGCTCTGGTGTCCATAACTGTTAGTGCCACTGCATTGTTCACTTGCTTTCAGGAAGGGAAACTCATCCTTCTGAAACCAAATATTACTTCAGGAGTAAGCCGAGTACATTTCAATTAATGGTCACTTCTAATGAGCCTACGTATGATTTCGCTTCATACATTTCCCATGGTGGCTATTTGTTATGGGCACACACACAACCACGTAGTGGCACCTGAGATGTACCTCATATGGAGAAACACTTCTTGAAACCTAGTGGGTTCCCTTCCCAACCATTGCCATGTCTGGGAGTTGCGTTAAAAGTACAAGAAAATCATGGGAACATTTTACCATCTCCAAACCAAGTGTGGGATTCTAGCCTCAGATGCGATTAGCAAAAGTGATAGGATAGATGCAAGAATTTTCACACACATCCTCCCCACACAAGAGTTGACAGGATGATTGCAATATTTCCCACAAATGCACAGTTGTGATGGATTACTGAAGTATGCCCACTTAACATTTCAGTGGAAGAATTATCTGTTGCCTACAATGATATTTGATGTCAAGGCACCTGTCAAACACACTCTATTACTATCACCATCAGTCTAGATGGGGATACTTCTCTATATCAATATCATACTGAAATTCCTTTTACAACCTTGCCACACCTAAAGCGGATAATCACATTGAAAAATAGCTAGCTTTTAAATAGTTAAGATTAAATTGTTGTTGTACCCCGCCTCGATCCAGAGGGAGAGATGGGTAAGAAATAAAATTATTATTATTATTATTATTATTATTATTATTATTATTTATACTATGTTTGCTGCCCTTTTGCAGAATTGATAAAACAGTCAGACAAAAAGATTACGTACCATTTTCCTCAGGTTTCAGATCTAATAAGTCATCTAAAGCTCCTAGAAAAAGGCAAAGTAGAAATCATTGATTTGCAGACACTTCTGTAGTTCTCATATTTACAATGATGCAATTTTCCTTAGGATGCAATCTTATATACACCTACCTGGGAGCAAGTGTCACTGAACTCAATGGGCTTTACCTAGGAAGTAGACATGTATAGGATTTCACCGTATTTCTAGGAAACATACCTGAATTTTCTCTGTAATTGAAGCTCTCCTCCAAAGTACTCAGGATGTCCTTAGTATCTTCAGCTGTAACCAAATATTTCAAATCAAATCCAGCGGAGACATACAGAGCTTTAGACATGGCATGTTCTTCAAGGTTGTCTGGTCTGACCTCTTGTACTATTAGCACTTTTTATTTAATCTGAATCAATCTTCAGTGGTGTCTTTAGCAAGATTTTTTAAAATTGCAATATACTACCTATCCAATATACTACCTATCCATTATTCTGTAGGCCACTAGAAGGCACTCATAGAAACTTTATTCACGTTTCATAGGTCCTTTCCTCAATTTGATGTCTTTCCAAAGCAAAACTCATTTCACAAAAAGATCAGGATCTATCTCCATTGTAGCTAGGGTCACATGAGCCTAAGTCCATTCACATGAAAGGGCTTTTTCCTCCCCTCTGCAGCTTCCCCTGCCCCACAATCTTCTCTGGAAAGTCCCTCAATCCTTTGCAGTAGATTTTGAGGGCATGCAGGGGCTACAAGGGGAAAGGAAATCACTCCTCCCCATTCTGCAGACAGAAGTAGTTCTGCCAATGGAAGGACTTGATTGGATTCCACCCTTAGTATAGCATCACCTCAAGAATATGCTCAGCGGTTTCTCAAATTTAACACTTTTTCCAGTTCGGCCATCCTCTCAGCTAAACTAATCACTAGGACAAGATGGCAAGTTGCACAATTAAGAACAGCACCTGTAAGATAGTATCGGCTGACTTCCTAGTATTGCTACCGATAGATTAAATCACATTTTAGTCTTAAAAGTTTATTTGACAAAATCAAGGTTTCCAAGGCTTCCCTCAGTCCGTAGCAGCAGCATGATTTGGAGACTGAGTTCCCTCTGTTCAAGTTAAGGGACGGTTTTACTACAAAATTATTTCCAACAAAAATATGCCAATTTTTTACTTGCCTGGAAAGTTTATCAAGTCTATATAGATTGTATTCCTCTCCAATTAATTGTCTGTTTACTAGAGAGTCTACTTGAATTAAAATGCTGCGATAATTTTAGGTCGTCTTGCTGTGAGGCACTCACCTGGAACATGTTAAAACCTCAGTGAAGCCCAACTCTGCCACTACTCCTATGTGAGTACATTTTCTTGGAAAGAGCACACAGGATAAGTAGAGAAGGTAAAAGTCTGGTGCCTTTGGGGAAACATAGCAAAGTGTTGTGGTTGCTGTGGCTGTGGTGCCCATCTCTTTTTCCTGGAAAGTGGTGGGAGAGAGAGGAAACCCCAGACCGGCAGTAGCCCCAGCACAGTGCTGTGTTACTCTAGCTGCAAAAGAGATAATGACAGAGGTCACTTGCAGCAAGCGGTAGCAGGCAGAGGGATGCAGAACAAGCACCTGCTCTCCACAGCATTTACTTTTCAAGGAGCTTTTCCAGTTGTTAAATAAAATATCTAATCTCCGACCTCTGTTCTTAATTGATTTCATGTGCTTTATATTCCTAGCGCGGGGAGGAAAGCAACCTGACGGAGACAATGTAATATGCTCTAAAGTAGCTTGAGAGAACAAAATGTTCACACAGCATCTATTAAGACAAGTAAGAAATATGAAGCGTACTTGGCATTTGGAAGGCTTAATACAAAAGAATACCTGAGTCGGCTGATTCCTTGGTGAGGCTTTCATCATCTAACGAAATCAACCTTGAATTGGAAGGGGGGAAAAGAACTTACTTTATTCTACGTTCTATCATATCATTGGGGGAAAGAATGTCATACAGTTATGGTTTCCTCCCTTTTTTGATATTTGTGAACCAAATCAAGATACCCTGAAATTCCAAGGATGCTGGTATTCTGATGCTTTCTAACCTCCCCACATCCCACAAAAAATAACACAGCTTGGAGGTCGACAAGAGAGAGGGTTTTCTCGGTGGTGGCCCCCATTTATGGAATTATCTCCCGGATGAGGCCTGCTTAGCACCTGATTAAAGGGTAAATAAAAAGATGCAGCAATAGCTAGGCCAACAGACAAAGCTTTATTGAAACTGGAAGTAGACGTCCATATGAGGCTGAGAGGTGTTGTTTTTAATAGTTCCCCCACTCCCGGGAGCCTGTTGTCCTTAACTTCAGTTCCACTAATCATGTTACAGCGCCAATATTGTCATCTTCTCCCAGGCATTTGCAAGCATATAACAAGTCTTCTTGATCAGGTCCTGGATTATCTTTGCTGTTTTAAATTGTTTTAGATATATGTTGTTGTGTGTGCTATCTGTTTTATGTCCTTATGTGAGTGGCTTTATACTTTATATACTGTATTTTAATGGTTTCTAATTTTTGTGAACTGCCCAGAGAGCTTCAGCTATGGGAAGACACAGAAATACAAGAAATGAATGAATAAATGAATATGTGCAAAATCTGTTAATTAGTGGCATCTGAGAACAGTAGATTTCATCCCCTGCTGCAAGAAATACAAGTTAACGCTGTGGCATGTGCTGGTCATACTAGTACCACACTAGTAGTGCATCACAAATAGCTGTCGTACATATGGAGTTTCTCTGGAGAAATGTAAGTTTCTACATGGACATGGAGTGGCACTAAATGGTAGAGGGGAATCTGATGTCCTTACCAGAAAGAATCTTGCGGTGGAGACAGTGCAAATGAGAGCTGCCACATAGACTGAATCTGTGTTGCTGTGTTTTGTAAATCATTATTAACCTGTGTGCATGCTCTCCCCTGTTTTGCTAGTTTTGAGTGTGCTGTGTTTTATTGATATTGTATCCCACATGGGGATTACTTTATAAGGAAAAGATCATTATACAAGTTTATAAATAATAAACAAAAAAAATTCAGCACCATGCAGGCACGAGACTGCTGAGTAGATGGCAACATCTGGTGTGGGCCTTGGATATGATAATCTACACCAGTCTTCCTAGACTTGGTGCCCTCCAGATGTTTTGGACTGCAACTCCCAGCAATTCCTGACCATTGGCCGTGGTGGATGGGGCCGATGAGAAGTTAAAGTCCAAAACATTTAGAGGGCACCAGGTTGCGGCAGGCTGAGCTATATACCTATGTGATATGTGCCATTCCATTGCTGAATGTAACAGCTGCCATGCCTCCGGCCTTTTGGCACCCTCTGGTAGAGCCATTAGATCCATCTCCTCAGCAGTAGAAACTAATATTTACCAGTGAACCACAGGATAAGCTGCTGGTCATGAATGATAACTTTATGCTGGCATGGTTAAAGAATAGTATGCTAGCAATCTAGGCAGTAAAGCCACAGTGATAGGAGGAATGGTCCTGGTGAATATGGGCTGCTCAGAATGGGCAGCAGAGTTGGAAGACTGGTTTCTTATGATGTGGTGAGTCTCACCTGAATCTCTCTGAACAGGATGATGGCAAAAAGAGTTTGAGAACCCAGTCAAAATTAAAACCTTCCCATCTCCACAATTGCCTTGTGACCTTGGTGATTTTACTTTGGTGTGGTTCAATCCTACTGCCTTTTCCAACTAAAACAAAACAGTATTTTTAGTGCCCTCAATGAGACACTTTGGAGATTGAGAACTTTTTGTTGTTGCTTTTCATCCAAACATTTAAAGAGAGTGGGAAATTATTACATTTTCTGTTTGGAAGAAGAGAGGAACTCCCCTCCCTGACCTTGTGTGGAGTGACCGGCAGAACCACTGAATAAGCAAGAGGATTGGTTACATGGCAACTGATGTATTGGCTTGGCAGGGATCACTGCTATTACTATGCCTGCTGTCATACTGTGATCTTATCTGAACCATGAGCCAAGCAATGAGGACAGATAAACTGTTCCTTTAGATCCACAAGACAAACACAGACACTGTGAGGTTACAGAAGTTTTTAGAAAGAAGCTCTGAAGCAAAGCAGAACAGAAGAGGGAGGAAAGAAAAAATGAAAAAGGACAGCTCCAGGAATAAAACTGCTTTACTAGACCTTCCATTTTTACTTTAGAAAAAGGAAGAGCTCAACCACATTAAGTCTTAAGCCACTTTATCATGGTGGCTGAAAAGGAAGTCAACTCATTTATGTACCCTTTTTTGGTGTTCCTCAGAGTTGTCAAAAATGCTTTCACTGATGAAACCTCTACAGGAAGAGGCTCCATTCTTCATTGCAGCCATTCAGAAATGTCCTTATACAGCTAATTCAGGCAGTTGCATGAATGATGTTTTCTACATAGGAAAGTTTTGACCTGCTTCCATTGGCACACAACAAGTGATGGATTCAGTATAGATACAAAAATGGCGACCTAGAAAAGCTACTCAACAATACGCTCTCTCAAGCTTCTATACATAACATTAATTCTACATCAGTCTGTTGCTTTTTAAAAAACGTTTTTTTCTAGAAACAGAAAACAATTCTCTGAGACTTTTAGGGGGGGAAAGGTAACCAAACCCAATACAATGGTAGGACTGAAAGCTGTTCTCCAACACATGAACATCTGGTCTTTCCTTAACCTTGAACATCCAAAACAACAGCTGGCAGCAGGAATACAGCAATGCACATATCCTCATATCTGTTCCTGGGTGTTTTCAGAAAAGAAGGATCACATCTTCTTTTCCCCTCACGTCCCAATCAGCTAAGCTACCAAAGATTAGGATACAGCCTATCTGTATAGTTCTCTTGAGGCCAGTAACTAAAATCTCATTCGGCTCAGTTCTCAGGATATACTCTTACAGAGTATTTGCTGCTCTACTGGATCTCCTGCCAAGCCCTGTATAGATTACAAAAGCTAATCAGTGCTCAAAATGAGCAATGGATGAGTTCCAGCTCCTGTGTGCAAGAGGAATGCCAAGGCAGGGAGACAAAGCATGGAGAGAAATATGCTTATTTGTCCCATATGATATACATAAGATGATTATTGCTTCAATCTCCACAAAATACCAGTGAAAAAAAGCCAAATGGACAAGTACGGTGGCAACATTCAGTCCCACTCCAAGTACAGCACATAACATAATGTAATTTCTTATGCAGTGTAATACTTTTCCCATTCAGAGGAGCATCTATGGAGAAAGACGTGCAACACAGGCCTGGAACGCAAAACATAATGTGCATTTGTATGCTGACAAAATATTTGTCACTGTGTTCTTCTGTGAAGGAGAAAATTAAAAGAGAAAGGAAGAGAGAGAGATGCAGTTTCAGAAGCAAAAGGTCATAAACTGGAGTAGGGCAAGGAAGGCTCGTCCATTAGCTTCAGCCAGTTTAAAAATAAAAACAAATTGGAGGCGATTTCCTGGGCCATTCGAAACATACAGACACAGAGCTCAGAGAAGCTTCCACCTCCTCTATGTACTGTTCATCATTTCTGTTTGGGATGCTCATCACACTTTGTGATTAGGAAAAAGAAGTCCTTATTGACATTGTTCATGATCCTAAAGGGCTTTGCCCATAGATTTCCTTGGCGGCATTTCATATGAGCTGAAGAACCACTTGCAGAAGAGGTATTAGCTCACGTGGGCAAGGAAGCTAGAAGCAGAACTCAAGTTCTACACGTTTGCTGCTGAGCTAATCAGTAGCCTACTGGTCCAATGCATTTACTGCAAATCTAAAGTGAATCTGAAAGCCACTGGTGGCAAACATTATTTTGTTCCAACAGCTGCATAACATACGACTTACTGGCTCTGCTGATCATCTCCCAATCTGGTGTTTTCTAGCTGCAGTTCCTCCTCCTTTTCTTCACTCTCCATCAGTTTATTTACAGGTTCTTGTAAGCTCTAGGTCACCCACCAATACATACATGAAAAAGAACACAGAAAGTCAATAATAAGGAATGCTGAACAACTTTAATGTTGTGATTTAGCAAAGTTGCATAAAACAGAAGCCTCACAGGGATGGACACTACTTTAATATAAATAGGAATAAAAGACAATTCCTAAAACAAAGAGGTCAGCACATAAAAATTCACTGAAGAATAACTATAGTGGAAACAGAATGGGAAACAGGCAGGCAGTCCTATAATTTTTCTGTAATTACCACAAGATGTACAGCAATTTGCAAGTGGGCAGAGATGTCTTATTTTGTCTCATGTGCTTCAAAATACTATTATGACTAGGCAACAGAGATAGTGAGCAGCGCCGATGACTCCGGTTCTAATGAATGAATTGTAGGATGTCACTTAAAAGGCCACCACAATCTTTTCCCTGCTTTGCTCCCATGTTTGATTGTATCAAGCTAGTGCTCTGTCTCATCTGCACTGGCTCTCAGTCCATTTCCAGGTCCAGTTCAAATGCTGGTTTTATCCTTTAAAGCTCTTAATAGCTTGGGATAAGGATACCCAAAAGATTGCTATCGCCCATGCCCTAACAATATCTGTATGTTGAGCTCCTCTTCAGAGGCTTGCCCCACCAAGTGCCATCTAATGGGTGGCCACCAAATAGAGGCCTACTCAGTGGTGCTACCCCAGTTGCAGAATGCCCTCCTCAGAAAAGCTCATTTTATGGTGATTTTACCACCAGGTAAGGACAGTTCTATTCTCTGAGACATTATTAAAAGACATGTTTTTAATGTCTTGAACTCCTGTATGTGCTATATATTTGTTAGTTTCCTGCTTCTATTCTCTCTGGAAATTGCTACACCCTACATTGTTATTTTATGAAATGCTGACCGGTTCCATTTTGAAAATTAGCATGTCTCTTGGTTTCCAGGACTCCTTTTGCAAGCGCTACTTCCTTTTGTACTTGTGGTGAGTCTCGCAAGGCAAAGCAGAGGCATTTCAAAGGGATACCGCCTTAAGCGGTTCATTTTTTTGGGCTCACTTAAAATACAGGTTTGTTTTGTTTTTATAGTGCAGAGTGTTGTACTTAAGTCTATTTGTTGTTCCTAGACCTGCATTCTCAGATGGGAAAATGGCTACCATTCTTAGCTTTCTGTCAATAGCACTTTTTAAATGTTTGTTTTACTGTTGTCATCCCGCCATGTGGGAAGAGTAATGTTTTCTGTAAGGACAAATTATGATTAGTATAAACAAGTATTTTTCTTCTTAAATTATCTACCAATCTTATGAAAGACGAGGGTATAAAATAAACAGAAGTGGGGCACAATCAGATTTTCTTCATGCATTCCCACATTATCTCCCACATGGTTTTTTAATTCCAGACACTGTGCCAAGTGGAAAATATTCCCTCTTATCTAGCTTAGCTCCTGTGCTGCTCCACAGCTAAGCAGACTGATTCACTAGTGGAGGCGTTGCAAACTCCTGCCAATGTAATTTTGATCTTTCTTTAGCTGAAAACATCTGTTTGTACTTATGTTACCTTTAGTATTTTTAGGCACTTTTATTTTAAAAATGTGCAAGTTTATCCCCCCTCCTCCCCATCACAATATGATTTCCTATAAATATTTACATGGATCAAAAACCCAGGAGATTTATTTATCCTCCAAACAGGCAAGTGATCAGAAGTGACAATGCCAATGTCCTTATTGAGGAACTCTGTTCCCTAATTGAGGCTAGGTTTATGCTTTGAAAAAAAGGGTGATTTATAGTAGCAGATTATTTTTTACAATATATTTATGGATTTATAGTTCAGCCTCGTAAATAACCTCTACCCTAGTCACTTGTGAAAACTAAGAAATCCCAGTAGCTTTAGAAAGTTGGTAATTCTTTTATTTTAGGTAACAAATGACTAACAATGGCATGTTCAGATGAGCTAGTAAAACATTTTTCTGGGCTGTAGTTTTGTGGACATTTTCAGGAATGCAATAGCCACTTAAACAAAAACACTGACTTCAAAAAGATAAATAAAAAGACCTAAAATAATTTGTAAAATGTATATCCTTTTCTTATATGGGAGTCACAGTGGTCTCCATCCAAGGAACTAACCAGGACCAACTATACTTATAACCTCAGCAATACTGAGTTAACAAGTGTTTTGCAGGCCTGTCTTTACCACCCATCACTACCTTATTTTACAAATGCATTTATATGGACCATTACAAAAGTGGTTGCTAGTCCTCCAAAATAGGACATTATATCGTAAGAAACCAACTGTATTAGAGAAGCAAATTTTCGAGATGCACAGAAATATGCAGGTTGCTTACCTGTAACTGTAGTTCTTCGAGTGGTCATCTGTGCAGTCACACATATGGGCTCGCGCCGGCGCCGAGCTCGCTTCGGGAAACTTCTATCTAGCTAGGATTCTTGGCGGGAACTCCTCCCCCCACCGTCCTACTGCGCATGCTCGGGGTCCCGCCTACCTCAGTTCCCTGAGACCGCAAGGCCTCGTGACCAAGGCAATGGTAAGGTATGCAATATATTTAAACTATTTGAGCATGCCAGAGTCAACTTGACAGACAGAACAGCGATGCCAAGAGGGGACGGCGGGTGGGTTGTGTGACTGCACAGATGACCACTCGAAGAACTACAGTTACAGGTAAGCAATCTGCATTTCTTCTTCGTGGTCTCTGTGCATCACACATATGGGCGAGTAATAAGCCAACTTACCGGAGGTGGGAGAGGCAAGCTGCATGGTCATTGGCATATTGAAGATAGGACCGCCCTGCCAAAGGAGGAGTCCTGGCGTGCTCTAACGTCCAAGCGGTAGTGCTTCACAAAGGTAGAGGCATTCACCCACATGGCCGCCTTACACAGGTCTGGGATCGTTGCGCCATGAAGGAGTGCCGTTGAGGCCGCCTGTCCCCTGGTGGAGTGGGCAGTTAGACCCGTGGGTACATCCTTGCCAAGGAGTTGATACGATAGTGCAATAACGTCTACAATCCATTTGGAGAGACGTTGTGAGGATACAGCTAAGCCCTTATTCTTTCCTCCAAAACAAACGAAGAGTTGACGTGATTTGCGGAACTCTTCCGAACGCGATTTGTAGAAGGCTAGGGCCCTTCTAACGTCCAGGGCATGCAGTGTAGAGCATAGCGGATCAGAAGATGCCTTGAAGAAAGTAGGTAGCACAATGTCCTGATTGATGTGAAAGTCGGAGGCAACCTTGGGGACAAAGGATGGGGGAGGACGAAGGACGACCTTGTCGCGAAAAAACTGCGTGTATGGAGGGTCGACAAGTAATGCTGCAAGCTCTGACGCACGTCTTGCGGACGTGATGGCAACAAGAAAAACCGTCTTTAGTGTCAATAGACGAACATTAGTTGTAGCTAACGGCTCAAAGGGCTTAGTGGACAGTGCAGCCAACACGAGCGATAGACTCCACTGCGGGAGCAAGGGGCGAGTGGGTGGGAAAAGATTGTGCAGACCTTTAAGGAAAGCCTTGGCAAGAGGGTGTGAGAATGCCGAGACCCCGTCGATGGGGGGATGGTGGACTGCAATGGCCGCTAGGTAGACCCTGATAGAGGAGAGCCGTAAGCCTGCAGTATGCAAAGAGTGAAGGAAGGCGATGACGTCGGTAATAGTAGCCGAACCACTACCGAAACCCTTGCTTGCTGCAAAGACTTGAAACCGTCTCCATTTTGCCAAGTAGGAGGATCTAGTCGAAGGTTTTCGTGATGCGTTCAGAATAGTCAGTATATTTTGAGGTACAGCTATTCCCCGCCAGAGGGCAGGAGTCTCCACGCTGTTAGACGTAGGGTTTGTATGTCCGGGTGTAATATCCTGCCGCTGTCTCTGGACAGGAGATCCGGAGCGACCGGAAGACGCCACACTCGATGAGCAGCTAGTCTGCGTAGAGGCGTGAACCACGCTTGACGTGGCCACCATGGTGCAATCAGGATGGCGTTGGCCTGATGGCGTCATAGCCGCGTGACCGTTTTCGTTATAAGGGGAATCGGAGGGAACATGTAAAGCAGACCCTGTGACCAATCCCATAGGAAGGCGTCTCCTAGGGAGTCGCGACCTAGTCCTGCTCTTGAGCAATATGCTCGACAGACTCGGTTGTCTGGGGTTGCAAAAAGGTCGATCTCTGGGGTGCCCCACCGGGAAAAGATGCGATGTAGAATACGAGGGGCTAGCTCCCATTCGTGAGTGTCTTTGAAAGATCGACTTAGTTCGTCCGCTTTGACGTTGGATGTCCCTGCTATGTGCAGAGCCGAGAGTCGAATGTTTCTTGCGATTGCCCAGTGTAAGATGTCCATGGTAAGGTGGAGGAGGCGCGGGGAGCGGGTGCCGCCCTCCTTGTTGATATACCACACTACGGACGTGTTGTCTGAGAGAACTCGCACGTGCTGTCCTCTGAGTTGGGGGAGGAATGCTCTCAAGGCTTTCTGCACCGCGAGGAGTTCTAGTTTGTTTATATGTAGGGAGCTCTCTAAAGGTGACCATCTTCCTTGTATAAACAGGTTCTCCAGGTGTGCCCCCCAGCCCTGGAGTGATGCGTCGGTCGTGACAACCCTGGAGGGACCGGGATCGACGAAGGGCAGGCCCTGTGAGAGATTGTTTGGATTTGCCCACCAAAGGAGCGAGCGTTTCACATGATGCGGAATGGTAAGTACCAGCTTTCGTGGATCCTGGAGCGGTGAATAGTGACTCACTAGGAGTTGCTGGAGGGGACGCATCCTTAGACGTGCCCATCTGACTACAAAGATAGCCGCAGCCATAAGGCCTAGTAGCCGTAATATAGTGAGGGCTGTTGCTCGCGTGCGGGTACGTAGTCTGCAAGCTAGGCCCTGTAGGGTCTCCAATCTGTCTCGAGGAAGGAAGGCTCTTGCGGTAGTGGAGTCGAGATGAACACCTATGAATTGAAGTGCTGTGGTAGGTTGAAAGATTGATTTTTCGTAATTTATTTGCAGGCCCAAAGAGGCGAGGGTGGACTCCACCGTGTCGATGTCCGCGATGGCTTGGTGGCGGGTTGGAGAGACGACTAGCCAATCGTCTAGGTAAGGATAGACCTCGATGTCGATGGACCGGAGGTGTGCACAAACCACTGCCATACACTTGGTAAAGACTCTTGGGGCTGTCTTTAATCCGAATGGCAGGACCACGAATTGGTAAAGTTGGGATCCGATGGCGAAGCGGAGGTACTTTTGGTGTTCCTCGAGGATGGCTATGTGAAAATATGCATCCTTGAGGTCGATCAGCGTAAACCAACTGCCTCGTCTGAGGAGTGGCAGGATGGTAGAAAGAGCGATCATTCGAAACTTTCGTGGCCTGATGAATTTGTTCAGGCTTCGGAGATCCATAATAGGACGAAGTCCCCCGTCCTTCTTGTGCACTGTAAAATATCGGGAGTAGAACCCGTTGTTTGAATGATTCGCTGGAATAGGTATGATTGCGCCCTTTTCCAACAAAGCCTTTGTTTCCTGGCGCAGGGTTTCTGATGGAGGCGTGATCTTTACAGTGCCTAGCGGAGGAAGGACTTCGAAGTCTATTGCGTAGCCCCGTTGAACTACTTGGAGGACCCACTGGTCGGTGGTGATGGATGCCCAAGTATGGAGAAAGGGCTGGAGCCTGTTTTGTGACAGAAGGGAGTCCCGCAGAGGTAAGTCAAAGGCGACATTTTTGTTGGGGTTGTTTCGAACGAGCCTGAGAGTAGCGGGGAGCGGTTTTGTGTTGCTGGTAAGAGGTCGACGCGCTCGGTTGCTGGAAGCGCTGACCACGGTCCTGACCTTGTCTGGGCTGGTAGGGTAGGGGCCGATACCACTTACGGGCCCGAAAAGTCTGCGCAGGGGGTTGGCTGAACCCCATCTTTTTAGCAGTCATCTTTGCCTTGTGGATAGTATCCATGGTAGAGTCGGTTTGCGCATTGAACAGACCTTCTCCGTCAAAAGGCAAATCTTCGATGCGGTTCTTGGTCTCGATGGGGAGATTAGAGGACCGCAGCCACGCATGACGCCTGAGGGCAACCGCTCCGATCATGGCCTTTGAGCCTGAATCCACTTGATGCCTGGCAGTGGTCATCTGCTGTTTCGACAGGCGAATGGCCTCCGCCTGAAAAACACGTGCCAGCTCTCGCTGATCGTCCGGCAGGTAATCAGTTAGGTTGGAAATTTTCTGCCAGAGAAACAACTGATACCTCGCCATCATGGCCTGGTAGTTAGAGGTTTTCATCACCAGTGCCGCCGACGAGTATATCCTCCTTCCAAACAAGTCGAGTTTTCGGCCCTCTTTATCAACAGGTGCTGCGTGAGATCGGCCAGACTTTCCCTGGGAGGCCTCTACCACAATGGAGTTTGGCTTCGGGTGGGTAGCCAGGAACGGTGCTTCTGTCTCCTTCACCTTGTAAAGGGCGTCAAGACGCTTTGACGTGGGAGGCAGAGTCGCTGGATTAGACCAAGATTGTTTGGCCGTTTTAAGCAACGTAGGGACCAATGGGAGCGTCAATTGAGGGGTTGGCTCCGTTCTCATGACGTCGTAGATATCCCCCTCCTCATCCTCGGGCTGTTGGACGTCAATCCCCAATGATTGAGCGAGCCATAGCATCTGTTCATTAAAGCCTCCTAACTCCATTGTAGGAGATGCCCCCTCTTCAGTAGCGACTTCTTCAGTTGGAGACGGGATTGATGGTGCAGGTGACAAGACGGAGGACGGGTCAGACTCATAATCTTCTATTGATGGCGATGGTAGCGAGTGTCGGTACCGAGAGACGAGAGATTGCTCCGGTACCGAGGATACTTGCGAATGGTTGCGTCGACGCGTCGGTGTCGGGAGTAACGACGCCGTGCGGCGAGGTGGTACTGGCGGAGGCATGCTGTGGGAAAGATCCGAGCCGTGGTCCCAGTCCTGGGAGACGGAGCGCGATCGCCGATAGTGCATCGGTAGCGAAGCCTCGGTACCGACGGGGTCGGAGTATTCCTCGTCGACGACGATGACGTCGGAGGCGAAGGGTAGGATGTCCGGCGAAGGCGGTCCTGTCGGTACCGGCGACAGCAGCGAGGGTGGTCGGGATGGCGACGCGATCGGCGTCGAATGGCCCGGCAGGGATTGCGTGTGCGCTGGAGAGCGACGCTTCGACTGAGAAGGGTGGTCCACTGGTAGCGAAGAGGGGCGCTTACGTGGCATTGATGCCATGGACGCCGACGGTAACGAGGCCGGTACCGATGAGGATTTCTTCGGTAACGAGGCCGGTACCGTTGAGGATTTCTTCGGTAACGAGGCCGGTACCGATGGAGGCTGTTTTGGTAGCGCGGTGCTCGTCGGCCTTAGAGATGCCGAAGAGAGCTTCTTCGGTACCGCAGGCTTCGATGTCGATGGTCTCGTCGACGTCGATGGCGCCGTTTTCGTTGTTTTCGTCGAAGCTGATGAATGCTTCAATTTCTTTGCCATTTTCCCCTTCTTATGCTTCCGAGGAGGGGAAGATGGCGGTAACGATGCCTGAACTGAGGTCCGAGAGGAGGACAAGTCAGGAGTTGCTAGGCGTGAGCGTACAGAGGGCGGTTGCCCGCGCTCCCCAGAGGATGATGGCCCCGGTTCCATGCGACCAGTAGTTGGGCGGTCAATGGCGGAGAGGGCCTTACTCCAGAGCAGGCTTCGTAGCCGGTCGGCTCTGTTCCTTCTGGTTTGTCTTGAGAATTTCATGCAGTGGGAGCAGGACTCGGTAATATGGCCTTCGCCCAAACAACCCAGGCAGAGCGAATGTCCGTCTGTGAGGGCTAGTTTGGCGCGGCAGCCAGAGCAGCGCTTGAAGAGCGCAGTCTGCGCCATAGGCCGCAGAGAAAAAACTATCTAACAACTACCTAATTCAAACTTTTTTTTTTTTTTTTTTATACTAAACCTAGCTAACTAACTAACAAGAAGGTAAATTTAAGGTAAATTTAAGGTTTTTTTCGTCTTCTTACAGGTTTCCGACAAAGGAAGTCTCCCGCGAGGCGTTCAGCTAAGCGGTCGAAGAAGAACTGAGGTAGGCGGGACCCCGAGCATGCGCAGTAGGACGGTGGGGGGAGGGGTTCCCGCCAAGAATCCTAGCTAGATAGAAGTTTCCCGAAGCGAGCTCGGCGCCGGCGCGAGCCCATATGTGTGATGCACAGAGACCACGAAGAAGAACCTCTTGGGGACACAATGATTATTCACCTATTCTATACCAACGGCTGGATTCACACAACACGGTAACTCACCCAGTGAGGGCTGTTGTTGAACCGTGGGTTATTGTGCTGTGTGAATACAGCATGTTTTCCATGGGGTTGTTTGTTAACCATGTAGTGTGGCTTGTTAACCACTCTGAACAGCTAAACAAGCCATGGGTTCTCAAGGTGGCTTGTTTTGAGAAAAATAAACCACACTCTGCATGGTTAACAAGCCACCCTGTGGAAAATGCACTGCATTCAGAAAACATGAGACCCAAAGCAGCCAAACACAGACAATTTCAGGATGCTGCTTTCATATCAGGGTTTTTTTAGCAGTTTTAGTTGCAGCAGGGCCCAGCTAAACCAGTTTTAGGAGTTAAGAGCAGCTGGAGCCAGTACTCAGCTTCCTTGAAGTGTAACCTCATTATAGAACCCAGCTACAAACACTGACCCAGTTCAAAGCTTGCTGTGAACACTGATGTACACTGGAATAGCCCCATGCAAAAGGATCCCTTGGATCAGGGAGCTTGATCACTTATTACCTGGAGGCAGAGCTCAGGCAGAACAAATGTGGCTACAAAATATGCCTCCTGACTATATACTATACAATTATTGTTTCCTTTGTTGCCCTATTCTTTCTTACGTAGCATCAAGTACATTTGTTGTGCTCTTAAATATTATGAAATGCTTCAGAAAAGCGTTCTCATATTCATGTACTGCAAAATGCGCCTCCTCTTTGGCAGTCTTTACAGAAGATGGCCTTGCTTCATGGTGAGGGGGAGAGGTCTGCAGAAAGCACAACTACCAATACATTAAAATGGCCTCATAACTCCCTTTCCTGGCATTTAGACTGGAGCAAGAGCATTCCATTGTGAGCTCACATGGACCAGCAGTGGTTCTCTGGAGTTTTAGGCAGGAGGCTTTTCCCCACCTATGTCCAAGTATAGGGACCTTTTGTATGCAAAGCAAATGCTCAACCACTGAGCTATGGTTAGTGTCCCTTGAACAATGAGGATTATTGAGGGTAAAGATTCCACTGATTGCTTTCACCTACTTCCTGCTGCCATTCTGCTTTTGCATCTGAAGGAGTCAGTTGTTAAAACTATGAACGTTTGTGCTATATTTAAAATCAGTTAGCCTGAAAAAGATGCAACTGAATTCATACTTTAAAACTTTTAACCAAGGCTGCCTAACATTCTTGGATCCATGTGATGCTGGGTTGGGGGCTGCATGCAAACACCCACGCACCCACCCACCCCTAAACGATCCTGAGAGGGATCACTCTTTCATGGCTGTTAGCAGTGGCAGGGAAAGAGTAATCAATATGAGAATCTCTAGGGAAGGTAGTAGACAGTATTGTGGGAAGGAGGGGCAGGGGGCAGTGGGAGCATCAAGGCACCTGGGGGGGGGGCACAGTAAAGGCCTTGGGTGGCTGCATGCAGCCCTCACGCTACAGGTTATGCACCCTAAGTGTTATTTTCATAACTATCTGAACATTTAAATAAAAAGGAGCTCTCAAATATCTGAGAAAAGAAGCAGCATGAACACAATGAGAGTCACAACATCCTGCATTAGGAAAAAGGAATATTCTACAAGAACTAAGGCTGAAATTAAATGTTATGTAAATGCCAAGCAGCAGATTATAAATGAATAAGCTAGATAGTTTTAGTAGAATTCTGCTAGGAAGTTGTACAATTTATTTTTATTTTTCCACAACTGAAAAGAAGAACAAGCCTCTCCTAAATAGAAGTTCACTTAAAATTAAATTATATTGAGTAATAGCAAGGATAGAACTTCTGGTGAAAATTATTGCAAAATACAGAACACATGAAAGCAGCTTTAAAAAAAAAAACCCATAAAGGCAGTGGTGATGCAATTGTAAAAGCACTAATTTATCTCATAGGCTTTGTAGCTGCCGCTGTGTCTAATCAAACTGAGTTAAAATTAGAAATAGACTTCTGCCCCTTTCTTGCAAGCATACACAGCAACCATATAATGAAATCTGTAGCATAACAGATGCCAGATATCCCCTAAAATCCCATTTGTCTGTTTTGTGAGAAACGGTGAGGCTCACTGCAGAGCCAGCCCTCTGAAGTCTCTGCTTCAAGTGGCGTGTTGGCAGCAGTAATGGATTGGATCCCTTGCTGCTGTCCCATCCCAACCACCATGCCCTTGGAGCATTGCTCACGGCAGTGCTTGGGGCTGCAGCTGACGGCCGCTTTGCTGACAGCAGCTTCATTTCTCCTGCTGCCTCCTGTGCCCTCCCGCCTTGCAGGTCAGCTATTGAGCCATGTGGTCAGCTATTGAGCCGCGTCCTCCTCTGCTACCTGCTGCCCTGCTCCCAAGAGTAAGCTGCTGCTGTGTGATGAGGGCTGTGTTTGTCCCTCTCCTCTCTCATCACCCAGGAGCCGTTGGGCTGGGTTGCCATTGTTTGCCTCTTACCCTTCATATGCAGACAGTCCAGCGTGCTGCAGGAAGGGAGAAGCTCTCTCACCCACAGTGTGCCAGAGTCTGAGTGCCTAAGTTAATTTGACTTAGGAATCAGTAGCTGCTCATAGAAATTACACAGCCAAATCAGAAACCCAGGCATGATTAATTTCTCCCCACTCCTTCAGCTCATTGTCATTTTCATTTTTGAAACACTAGCGTGGTTCTTCTGTGTGTCTGCTGAGAGAATTGGTTCCTGAAAGTTGTGCCCTCTTTCTGCATTAAACCTGTCTTTCCCTCTGTCCTCTGTTCCTCAGGATAGTATGGATTTTCTTCGTGTGTGTGTGTGTGTGTGTGTGTGTGTGTGAGAGAGAGAGAGAGAGAGAGAGAGTTAAAGTGGTTGGTCTGATCATTTTTATATTTAAATCAGGAAGCTGATCAAGGCTGAAGAAGGCAGAATCGGGATGGGGGATGGGGCAGGTCCTGGACTTTCAGAGGTGGGGCAGAGGAAGAGAGAGAGAGAAACATGCTGAATTAAAAAGCAGGGTGGGGGAGAATTTTACTTTAAACCTGTTGCCAAACAATCTGTGTTTGTTGCTGGTAGTGTGTTGCACATCCCCTCCTGTGTGTGTGTGTGTGTGTGTGTGTGTGTGTGTGTGTGTGTGAGAGAGAGAGAGAGAGAGAGAGAGAGAGAGAGAGAGAGAGAGAATGTGCACACACCTGTCCCACCTCTCCTAGATTTGGCTGCTACCTTTGCTGCTTGACTTCACTTCCTGGATTACTGAGAGCAGCATGGTCCAGCCGAAGGAACTTGGTAAATGGTAATGAAAAACTGTGTGGTGTGAGAGACACAGAGAAAAAGAGATTAGTGTCTTCCCAGCTGACTCTCTCTTTCCCCTTCCTTAAAACACTAGAGGGTCAAGTAAGACTGCCTGCCATTTAAGTTCTAGCAGAATGATGAACATTCTGTTTGTCTATAATCCTTGCTCATTAATTATGTTTGTCTATAATCCTTGCTCATTAATATATTTTTGCTCCATAGTGCTGCTTGTCTGAGACTGTGGTCCTATATACGCTTACTTAGGAGCAAGTCCCATTGAATTCAGTGCAATGTACTTTCAAGTAAATAGGTATTGGATCGGGCATACTTGAAAATAAGTTCCACTGAATGAGGTAGGACTTATTTCCAAGTAAATATGTATTGGATTGGGCAGGAAAAAGCATACTAACTTTTTATTGGAATAGCATGTTTACACACACACACACACACACAATATCAAGGGTTAAGAAAAAAATGTGGCATGTGGATTGAGGTTTTCCTGATCATGCACCCTTCCTTCCGCTTAGCATTGAGGTTTAGAGCAGTGGAGGGCAAATAAATTCCATTCTTGTCCCAAAAGTTGTGGCAGCAGGTATCCTGTCGGCAGCATTGAATGATATTCCCCTCCTGTGTATTGCTTGTGCTGATTTGGGTAGGGAGAACCAGTTTGCTGTAAATCTGGGAGTTGGGAGAAGACTGGGACAGCTACATCTCTAAGGAGATGGATAATATGATACTTGGAAGGAGGAAGACCAGACAACTGAGCACTTTTGCTTGTAAGTGGGATGGTAGCACCTTTGTTTCTTGGGGTGAGAGGTCATGCATCTTTTCTTCTATTGTGTTCCGGTGGAATCACCATCACCACTTGGTGATGGTGATCATCAACACCAATCTCATTTTAAAAAAAATGTTGAATAATAAAATAGTGGTGCTTCAATACTACCCATTGAGAAAAAAGTGGAGCCATGCCACAAAAGCACTGAATCAGATTGTTTTGATTTATCTGTAGGTCAATTTTCCTCTTTCCCTATCTACACCTTTATTTGTTCCTGTGCCATCTTTCCTTCTCATGTTACCATTGGATCCAGTATTAATCAACAGAAAAATACCAGTTTGAGTGTACAACAGAAATGGTGTTTTGTTTTTCCTTCTGCATATTTTTCAACACTCAAAATGCTAATTTTTAAAACAAGAAATGAAAGCAAGAGGAATTTAACATTCCTGAAGCACTGGGTACCCCCAAGCAAAACCATATCTCCCTCAACAGGATTCTTGGACGTGTTCGTCCATTAAAAATATCCTCTCAAACACAAACCCATCTATCAGGAAACACAGCTGCAATTACATGACTTCCACAATATACCCTGAAGTAAAGAAAACAAATTTTATCAGATTGCTTGTTACCAGAGTTTAGCAAAAAGAAGAAATAAACTCTTTAAACAATGTACTTCTTCCAGAAATAATCCTAAGAGCAGAAAGTTTCTTTCTGGAGGTAACCCCTTAACATGAATAAATCATCACTTCATAAAAATACTGGTTTCTTAATGATACTGTTAGCTAAAATAAAACACTGAAAGTAAACTTAATTCTCTCAAAAAGGCCTAAACTTCACCAGGTTGAATTCAGATGCTGTTAAAAAAAATACACACTTGCTTAATTTATGTAGTTGCAATATGGCCCACCCATGGCAATCATTATGAAACAAAACTAAAAGTATGCTTACTTTGCATCAAGAAGGGAGGGGAATATGCATTCCAAAAGCTAGATTTTCTGTAAGCTCTGTTCTGATATTAGAAGAGCATAGTAGAAGAGTATATTTACCTTTGCAAAAAAAAAAAAAAAAAGGGAGTAAACTACGCTAATATGGCGCAGTCTCTATATTGTTGGACAGTGGAGATCTAAATTCAAATATCTGCTTAGGAATTAAGCTTAGGGTCAAACGGGATTGAGCTGTGTAACGTCTTCTTAAAGAGTAGCCTTTAAGGAGTAAGCTCTGTTATTAAATTCACACACTTGCTGCAAATGACTTGGCTCTCTGTTCCCTGCTACTAGCTATTAAAAAACAAAAACAACACAATTATCCCATGGGGGGGGGGGGGGGGGAAGAAAAGCATCCAGGTGTTTTAAGTGGGAAAAAGTCTGAAGGAGAAAAAGTTAAGTTGTTGCTCCCCTTGCTATTCCTCTGCTTTGGTTTGCGGCCTCCAGAAAGATCTAACTGATTGGTCCAGTTCAGATATTTACAAGCTTCATAAACCTTCATGAAGCTGGGAGTGAGTGTCAGGCTTGAGTGCGCCTCACTCACCCCTTTTCTCCTTTGCCAGCTCTGGCATTTCATTAATCCAGAGTTCCCTGTTATATCCAGAATGGCCACCTCTGCCTTAATTTGTCAGAAAAGCAGCTGGGGAAGGAAGAGTTAAACCTGTGTTCCTTGCACACTGTGGTCCTGATGAAAACCATCCCTGACACCTGCTACTAATTAAAAAACAATCAAACAAAACAAAAATGATGCAGTTTTCGAATGACATTTTTAGCATCACATCTAGCCCTTAAACGGGACAGAGTGACAGCTAACTAGCAGTGATGTATGTGCTAGTAGCTAAGTTCTAACCATGCCAAAGTCACTCTTTAAGGAGCTGATTTAAGAAACTATTGCAGGATTATTTCTCTCTCTTTTTGACTACTTTATTCTATCATCTTCCTATTCAGGATAGTATTTCACGAACTTAAATTTTATTGGGAATGAGAAGTCTTGGGCCCAATCGCAAGCTACCTACGTGATGCAGTGCCACCACAAAGTCACTCCATATGACTGGCTCTTACAACACACTGGTAATGTATGCATGTATGTTTGTCACATGGGGGTAGCTTGTATCTTTTGGATACTTCCCATACCACTGCAAAGTCAATTTTTGCTAAGGGCTAGAAGTCTGCCAGAGCATAAATTATAAAAGCAAGTGATAGTAGCACTTGAAATATATAGCTAGGGATGACAACTCAAAGTGAGATGTTCTTCAATAAGGTTTCTTAGCCAACTTCTCCCCCACCCACCCCTTTCATTTATCCAAATCACACAGTAAATAAACAGAGAGCTATATATTTCTTACCTTCAACATTGTGAATTCATATGGCTGATAACCCCTGAAACTTTCATGGATAGCTGCCATGGTATGAGAAGTTTTTTCCCAAAAATGAAGAAGGGTTGTCTGTAATGGAAAGAAACATCTGAATGCATGATTCGCGCGCTACCAAATCCTTAAGATTTTGTGCAGTAGCCAACAAAACTAGATCCATATGGCTAAAGAAACTGCTACGAAAAGGTACGTGTCAATCATTACTAAACAGAAGTCCTATATTTTATGGACACTTCCCTTTTGGATACCTGGTACATTGTCAGCACATGAGACAGAAGGTTGCATCTGCTTGCTCCAAGAAGATCCACTTTCTGACAGACATCAGTTTTCAGTTTGTCAAAGTTCAGTTTTGCATGCCGGACTTGTGCTTGGACCTATTGATAATAAGAACTCCTTCAGACACCAGAAGAGCACAAAACCCCCTCTCATTTCCAAAGGATTATTCAGTTATCATTTGTACCTCTACATTGCTAGCATAACTCATCCATGTCATTATTTGTTTTATTTTATTTATATGCCACCCTTCAATTCATACGTTCTCAGAGATGTTTCCTGGAAGAAGTACTGGGGAAAGAATATTATTCAGGAGAGGTAAGAAAGCCTTGCAGCAGCAGGTGAACTCTCTCTCTCAGGCTTGAAAAGACAGATCACACACATATTAACACTTCACTGTATTTTCTGTGGCAGGGGAAAATTGCATAGCACTGTGGCAATTGTACACATGGGTGTTGCCTCTCACAATCTTACCAAATAGAAAGAATAAAAAGATTGAACAGACTGGGAAGAATATGAAGTAACTCAGCTAATAGTGACTCATTGCCATTCCTTTTCTTGTCGCAATTTTGTGGGTGACATTGTAGGCATCGGGCTGGATCCAGGGATAACTGGGGATGGGCTCCCCACTCTCCACAAAGCGATCCCCATAAGGGGTGTGACTTTAAGGTTCAGCCTAACACAGGGCTACCATGCATATCACACAATCAGGGTGCAGGAAAGGACTCATAGAGCAACATACCCCAAAATTCCTGCCATCCCCCATTTAGGTCATCCCAGTGTGGGTGTCGGTATTGGCATCAGGCAGCAGTGGGGTTGCCCAATGACAGAGATCCAGCACATATGCATAACTTGTTGTAGCCATAACCAAATAAAGTTGTGGTCAATTTTAACCCAGTCCTGTTTGTGTCTGTGTTTATTGCTTTCATTCTCTCATACCCTTCCCATGACTCCATGATGCTGGCACCATACATCACTGCAGGAGTAGGAAAACCATCGGTTGGGTCCCATGGTACTTGTTCTTTCCATGCCAGCTGCTCTGTTCCTGAGAGCCATGTAGTGTTTGCAATGGTAAAGACCACGTAACATGCCCTGCCTTTGGGCATTCTTCCATCCCAATGTTATTGACATAGTTCTCAGGTGACATACTCTCTCTTAGACATTCAAGCCAATGCTGCACTTTGACACATTGCCCAGGAACCTCATCTAGGCAGCTTTCTTCACTTAGACATTCCCGAATTTTGGTGATCCTGATATTGAGTGATCAAACCATTAGTACAGTAGTCCTGTCAGTATGGAAGTCTATATCAGTTCCTGTACCTCTCTTCTTATCTTGAAAAAATTCAGCAGCGCCTGTAATCAGTGCTGTAAGAGGATCTGCTGTTCATTCCCCTAAAGTGTGTTCACCTTCCCTGCACTGTCTTCTCTGTTTACATTTCAGTCTTAACCATGTTTATTCTAAGCAAGGGCTGATTCACACGTTGCTTTTTTAAACTCGGATACAAAAGGTTCCTCTGTTTTTAGTGGCAAAATGTATGTGTAACCCATCGCACGAATTGTGCATGCACACTCACATGGCAGGGTTTTCTCAATAATCCAGATAACAATGGGTGAGGGTGAGGGAAAGCAGCTTCCGCACCAATAGTTATTGCAGGCATATCTATTCCCTAAAATGCACCACACATGTATTTTGCCATTTAAACATGGATGAGCCAGGTTTCGTTCAAAATGTAAACGGTGTGAATCAGCTACAGCTTCCATTTCTTTAAACGTATCTTAATTACAAGTTGTCTATGTAGCACTGCAGCTTCAAAAATACACTAGGAGGTAAAGCAAAATAAATTCAGTCTATGTAAGATGTCCATTCTACTCCCATCCCTACTATGTAAGAATGCACAAGGCGAAAACTGTGACCCCAACCTTTCATTTTCAAAATGTACCATCTAACCAAGTGAGTGATTTAATAAATAGTTAAGAAAAAACCCTAGTATGCTCCATTCATTTGTCATGCATCCCAGGATTCATTACTCAAACAGCTTAGTAAGTAGCAGCCTTGTGTACTTTGAATGGGCATTAACTGTAGGAGCACTTTGAGTATTTGTCTTAGTGAAGAACACGATTAAACCAACATCCCATAATCTAGAATCCCGTCTCACAACAAACTGCAATATCCACTGAGCTAGCTTAGTTTATTATTGTTTTAATCATTATTTCTTAAGAGAAGCCGCTTGGCTTATGTAATGGCACAACTATTTTCTCTTTTAAGGGTAATATATCGTTAATTTATAAACAGGAAAGGACAACTAACAATAAATCTGCTTGACCCAATATGTAACATAAGACCATATGCTTTTTGTGTCAATACCGGTTGTTATGATACTTAGTGCACTGCTGTGTTACCAAATGCTACACATTTTCCTCTGCCAAGCCAGAAAGAGGTTGCAGTATCAAGAGGTATTAAAATGGTCAGATCTACCGTATTTCCTCGATTCTAAGATGCACTTTTTAACCCATATTTACCTCTGTAAGAATGGAGTGCGTCTTAGAATCGATGGCGTCTTAGATTCACCGGATTTCTCCAGCGCTGGAATGGGTTTGAAGCTACACCCACCCACCCATACAGCCTTCACAAAGGGGCTCTGCATGCACCCCCAGCGACTCAGGCTCCTCACTCACCTCCCTCGTGCCCAGTCCTCTCCACCAGCGCGTGGGATCGTGGCCTTCTTCGTAGAAATGCTGCGTTTCCAGTCCTTCTCTACCACCACTGCATCCCAAGAAGGGGTGTGAGAGAAAGAGCGGGTCGAGCGGGGGCAGACAGAGGCAGTAGCGGGGCCCAGGCGAGGGAGAAGGTGGTGGTGGTGGGGAGGAGGAGGAAGAAGCAACAAGCAGAAAGGGAAGGGAAGGGAAGGGCGCGGGGAGCTGGGCGGAGGCAGTGGCCGTGGCAGCGAGGGCTGCATGCGCCCTCCCAGCAACTCGGCCTCCCCACTCACCTTCATTGCTGCCCTGGTTCTCCGCCGCTTGCAGCGGCCTGGAAATGCGCCGTTACTCCAAAGTAGGGGCAAGTAGTCCTCGATGCGCCCTCCCTGCGCCACAAGCCGCTTTGGAGTGCTGCACCCCGCCCAGTGTGGATCAAGCCTCGGAGGCTCCACTCGTGCCCCCACCGCTGCCACCGCCCTTTTATCCCAGCCGATCCGGGAGGGAGGAGGGAGGGTTGTCCTTTCTTCCCAGCCAGTCCGGGGAGGGAGGAGGGAGGGTTGTCCTTTCATCCCAGCCAGTCCGGGGAGGGAGGAGGGACCCTCCCTCCTCCCTTCTCGCTCCCCGGACCGGCTGGGATGAAAGGACAACCCTCCCTCCTCTTTCCTCCCTCCCCGGACTGGTTGGGATGAAAGGACAACCCTCCTTCCTCCCTCCCTGGATTGGCTGGGATGAAAGGGCGGCGAGGGCGCAAGCGGAGCCTCCGAGGCTTGATCCACACTGGGCGAGGTGCAGCACTCCGAAGCGGATTGTGGCGCAGGGAAGGCGTGTCGAGGACTACCTGCCCCTACTTTGGAGTAACGCCGCGTTTCCAGGTCGCTGCAAGCGGTGCTGGCGCCGAGAACCAGGGCAGCAATGGAGGTGAGTGGGGAAGGCCATTCCTCGCTGGCAGCGGCCTTCCCAGCATTGGTGCTGGCGGACCGGGGCGGCGGGGGTGCGGCTTAGAATCGACGCAATGCTTTTTTCCTGACGGTGGCCCTAAAATTAAGGTGCGGTGTCTTAGATTCGGTGAAATACGGTAATTCTGTTCTTACGAGATCCAGGAAGTTTCCTTAGTAATATAATTTGTTATGTCTCCAACATAGCAACCCAGGACATTAAGCATGGAATTCAGAACAGCACCTCAGCATGAGCCTGTTTCTGAAAATCTTTGCACTGTCAGAATATAATGCAGTACTACTAGTAGTAGTAGATGATGATGATGACTGTAAAATTCCAAATGTTATAACTTTGAAAAACCATCACTTAACCCACTGCTGATTCCCTAACCAGTTAAATCTGCCATGGTCCCTAATTACTCATGCATCCCTTCTCTTTTTTCTCTTCTAATATCATGTACAAATTCCCTTTCCCTTGTGTGAGTATACCACAATGCGGCATTGCATCTTCACCAGCATTACTGATAGCCATGGTTAGCTTTAAACCTGCAATTACGTTATTTGACACATTCATTTAACATATTTAGTTTTGGGGAGTTGTCCTGGACTCTGCTCTATTTGGGGAAGCTCAGGTGATGGTGGTCAAGAGTGCTTTTTACTAGTTTAGGTCTATCAACTACAGACATACCCGGGCAGGATATGGACCTTGCCTCAGTTGTCCATGAACTAGTGTCATCCAGGCCAGTGATGTGTGGTGGAAAATGTTCTGCAGAACATTGTTCGAAATGGATTTTTTTCATAGGCTTTATTTTTTACAGAAAATTTTCCATTTCCTAAGTTCATTAGCATAAATGAAGGCTGCCAATTCCAAATACAATACTAGTCAAGCTTGGCAGTTTCAAAGTTGCAATAAATGTTTTTCAGGTGATTACTTCTAGCAAGCATGTGATAGAATATATGTATGTCATTGAAATACACATATGTCTCAGAGTGAAACGGAACTAATGAATAGTGACAGTGAAACTGAAGTTGCCCTGAAAACATTAGTAGAAGAGAGCTGAATGGTGTTGAAATAAATGTTTATCAGCATATCATACAGTTCTTTGGGCTGCTAAACTTAATTAGCATGTCAACAGTTTTCAGTAATTTTGTTTTTCCCCCTTAAAGGCCGTACATATATTTACATATATCCCCATTAAAAACGTCTACATAACATTTAATTTGTTTCCTCAAATATTTCAGCTGAAATACTTGTAGTGTATTGGGACAAAATATTTGCATGGGTTACTTGTTTTATCTTTGTTGTTTACTAAATACAAGTAAAATAAACATGCTAATTTAGTTCTCTCTAGGGCATCAGAACATTTTCCGATTCAAATGATCCAATGCAAATAACCCGAATTTGCAATGGAAAACTTTTCAATTCAATTTTTTTCAGAAAACCCACAGCACTGGTCCAGTCTGGATTACTGTAACTCATGCAGCTGCTTTTAAATATGTTTTTGGAACTTCAGGTGGTGTATTAGTGGAGGAAAGACAGTTGGGTCACATGACACCTATGTTGCAGCAGCTGCATTGGTTGGTGATGCATTTCCAGACCCAATTTAAAGTGCCAGTTTTAACATACAAAGTCTTAAATGGCTTGGGACTAAGTTACTTGAAAGACAACCTTCACTGAAATCAGCCTGCCACCACTCTGATATGAGCAGCCAATGCCCTAAGCGCATGCCTTAAGAACAAATGAAAACTGCTAGGCTAGAGGTGCCAAGAGAGAGGGCTTTTTCTGGCAGTGGCCCTATGTTTCTGGGATGTTTTGCCAATGGGATTCATCAGACCCCTTCCCTACAAGTCATCAAAAGAGCTCAAAATACTAATTTTCAGTTGAATTCTCTTAAATGGGTTTTAGCTGTGATTATTTATTGGATTTAGTCTTTTATTAGTTGGGTGCTTTTTTGTGTTTTTGCTGGCTCTTACTAGTGGTTTAATCTCACGTATGAAAGCTGATTACATAAGAACATAAGAAGAGCCATCTAATCCAGCACTCTGTTCACACAGTGGCCAACCAGCTGTCGACCAGGAACCCACAAGTAGGATGTGGGTGCAACAATGCCCATGTTCCCCAGCAACTGGTGTATACAGAATTACTGCCTCTGATACTGGAGATAGCACATAACCATCAGGACTGGTAGCCATTGTTAGCCTTCTCTTCCAGGAATTTATCCAACCCCCTTTTAATGCCATCCAAACTGATGGCCATAAACTGAGATTAAACCACCATCTCCCAGTTTGGATGTAATTGAAAACTGTGATATAAACAAACTACAGCAGAAGCACTGAAGCCAACAAATGGAGAAAGAGCTGAGGGGGAGCACATGAGTGCAATTCTTGTTCTTGATTCAATAAACAATAGTTTGCTAATCTGAAATAGTTCTGTCTGAGCCAGTCCAAAGCATTATATATTTTGCCATATTTTTCTCCATCTCTGTGAAAAAGCCTTCTAAGGCCTCAGAAGGCCCATATCCATTTCAACAGCAAACGTCCAGCAGACAGTCTTTCCCTCCCTTCTGCATTTGCACCATTCTCTAGGGCAAATTATATAGCAAATGTTCTCCTTATTAGTTTTAGATAACGAATGTAAAGTGTATGTTGAAATTCCTGCAGGTATAAAAGGCTAAGTGAAGTGAACCTAATTATTTCTGGGCATCGTGACACATCTTCTTCAACTGAGGAACTTCCAATATTTAGGGTTAGAACACAAGCCACTATCTGACCACTTTTACAGCAATAGAGCAGTAAAAGCTACTTAGTGATTCATATGTTCCACCATAGATCTTGATCCAGTGGATGGGTGAATTGCTTTCTCTCCATCCTCCATTCTCAGGATAACATCAGCTCTTATGATTACTGAATACCTTTATTACCATTTAGTACTTGGTTCACAAAGATAATGTTCCAATATTAATAAGGCAAAGAGTTCCAGCCACACATTTCTATGCCTTTATTTGAGGTGACATCTGAGGAAATAGACCAGGAAAACATGTATAAATAAATGTTCACAGAAACTTATTTGGGTGTGGGTTGGAGAAAGAAATCTGGAGAAAAGATTTTGTTCCAATTGGTTATTTTCTAGGATTACTCTCTAGGAGTGAATTCAGCCTTGGGCTCCTTGGAGGGTGTGTGTGTGTGTATATCTATATCTATCTGGAGGGCACCAGATTGGGGCAACCTACTTCAAAATAACAGCTGAGAGCCTTGAGGTCTGGCCACTTCCTTTTCTAAGACTGAAATCCAAATTGGTAATTTTCAGCATTGAGGCTTTAGGAAGTTTAGAAAGATTCTGAGCATGGCTGTATTCAACAGGCCCCATGAAAGCAGAATACCCTGCCATAGTGAAGTTCTTATTTCACTTTAGAATCCAACTTCCATTTCTAACAGTAGAGCCATTAAAATATATGTGTTAATATAGATTAAACTATCTCAGCACATGGATTACCTAAGAGGTTCAACCCAACCCAAACCCTTAAAAGGCTTTACAATACTGTCTAGAAAATGCTTGTGCTCAGACTTTGCAAAGGACATAGACTTAATGGGGGGCGGGGGGAGAACCCTGGTACTTGGTGAAATTGGAAACAAAAAGAATCTACCGCATAATATGTACAGTTAATGGGCCAGCTGCAGAATTATGTGATAAAAAATGGATTACAGCTGGACTGGTATGGGGAAATAGATGAGTCAAGAAAGAAGAGATAAATGGAAGAGTAAACAGGAAGGGAATACAGCTGCTAGGCGGATATTTTATTATTATTATTTTTTTGCAGAAGAGATTTGCTATGATTGCCACTCTCACTTTTGGTCCAGGGTTAGACAGTTGGGATCATACCTCATGTGGGCCATCTGCTTGACTTTTAATATATAAATTAATCACAAACATAGAACATAGCTTGCTTTTCATCTCTTTTCCTCTGCTCGAGACTTGAAGACAAATATTGACTGAATTAGAGGAAAAACACACAGCTGTCAGAGCAGGCAGGACATTTCTACCTTCAGATTTTAACTGTTCGCATCTTTCCACACTGAAAGAAAGCGAAACCTGAGCACGGTAACAGTAAGGAGTTTCTAAATGGCATAGCCACAAAAAGCTCCTAAAACTATATGAAACTTCTGCAAACTGATCACAATCAAGTTATTTAGAAAGAAATTGAAACAATTATTGTTCCATTAAACAGTAAACTGGAAACACATACTTTTTAATCTTTAATAATTTTAGCTTGAATATAATTGGTTTTGTGTATGTATGTTTTTTTAAAATTAAGATCCATTTGTCTCTGACAAAAGTTGAGGTTATTTGAGATAGGTCTGAAAATGGTATTTACAACCCTGTCTAGGGTCTGTCCTCAGAATACTGAAGGCAAAATAATCTGCTATTTGCACTACAGTTGCTCTTTCCCATCTGGCACAGTGATGGGTTCAGATAACATGCCACAGCTTGTGGGTGTGGCATGTTTCATATGCAACCCCTGCTCATGGGTGGTCATGTCATGCAAACTTGACAAGCGTGGGTTGTGTGAGGGTTAAACTGTTCGCACGCTATGACAACCCAAAAGTAGAAGTTGCATGTTCAAAATCATGGCTGCATGCACCCCGCATGCACCACAGCTTTGTTGTGGGCTGTTGTGTTGTGTGAATGGCCCCAAAGTGGAAACAAAGGTCAGTATTGATTAGACACTAGTACTGATGTAAACTGTGCATGAGGGAACTCTAGCACAACACAAACAGCTGGCGTTACGGGATTCCTCATAAAACCTGTCACGCCAGCTAAGGCTATTAGCATTGTTGCTAGAGGTCCCTTAGCATTGTTGCTAGAGGTCCCTTATGCTAACACAATGCAATTTACATTAGCGCTAATGTCTAATTGGATACTGCCCAAAGAAACAGACAGCATCATGAAAGATGGAAGACTTCACAGTAAAGAGGGTTCACTAATAGCCATTACCACCAGTGCATTGTCAATAAATGAGGTTAGAAATTTAATTCCTATTTTGGCATTATTTTAAACATGGCAAAAACTTTTTTTAAAATCACACTTAAGAATATAAATATAAGAAGAGCCATGCTGGATCAGGCCATCTAGTCCAGCACTCTGTTCACACAGTAGCCAACCAGCTGTTGGCCAGGGACCAACAGAGTAGGACATGGTGCAACACCGTCCTCCCACTTGATAGGAAATCATCGCAATGTGAAGGCCATAAGGACATAAAACAGTTACCTGAGTTAACCTAAATCCTCCCAACCATGCAGCTTTTCTCCACATAAACCAGGACTGGGGAACCTGTGGCCCTCCAGATGTTGTGAGGGAATTGGGTCTCCTCCTATCAACCCTAGACAGTGTGGTAAATGGTAAGGGGTGATGGGAGTTATGCATACTGAAGTTGTAATCCAACAACAACTAGATGGCCATAAATTCCCCCACTCCTGGTGTAAACAATCCCATGACCTCTTACATGGGGGTAGGCATTAAGGAGCACCAAAAGAATAATCTTTGCATAAACACATACAAGGATTGGTTAGAAGCCCCCTTTTTGTTCTCTCAAATCCCTGCTCATTATTATCCAATGTTGAGGCTAATAAATGTAGGACACAGTCCAATGACTGCTCCATAATACCATCTCTGTGGCTGGTTGACAAAATTGTACAGATAAATGTTATCATGATGCATACAACAGCCTAAACAACCACAGGCTGTGAAATCATTTTCATAATGTAAAACCCTGATTTTAAGTTTTACGAAGATAGCCAAACTGGGTAGAAGTATCTTTATAGTAGGGAAGTGGTTTGGGTTCATGCCACAGGACCTCCACACATCAATGGTAACTTCTGTACGGGGGGGGGGGGTACACTTGTTGGGGTGTATGCACATAAAAGTTATCATTGTGTGGTGATAGTGGGTAGGACTACCTGGTGTTATAAGAAACCTCCTCCTCCATATGGTATCTTTCTACCCAGTTTTTTCATCTACATAGAGCTCTCTGGGATCTAAGCCAAGTGAACTTTCTGTGATTGAATGTGTGCATAGTGACAACCTTCTGTTACAATGTATGTTCAAATAACACACAGCAAAGCTGCTGGACAAAAACAGTCTCAAAGCTTCTCTACACGAGCTATTTATTCCATGCTCATAATTGGCCACTCACAGAAGTTTGTGGGTCCTTTACATGACACTGTCAATTTCCAGGATATCTCCTGCACTTTTCTTTGGTAATCTCACTTTTAAAAAAACAACAACCCAGAGATAATCCAGTATTTTGCCACTAGATGGCAGTGTTTCATTGAACTTTATGGAGCATGAGCCAGAGGAGAAGTTTTCAATTACAACCATCTAGTAGCCATCTAAAGGAGCTTGTAGTGAATGTGGAAAGACCCGAGGGGGAAAAAAAAAACCCTAGAAAGCATGCGGTTTTTTTCCTTAATGTAGAAATGCCCTCAGTCTCTCACCTGCTGCCCAAAGTGGACCATTTCACAGTAAAAGCTGTAACTTCCATATGCAATAACTAAGAGAACAGTTGAGAGAGATGGAGTACCTACGTTGCTTATGCTACCAAGTGTGTGTGCACCAGGGAAGGAGAGAAGGTAATATGGGAGTGAGATGTAGTCCTTTGACTGTGTTCCTAGTGAGGAGGGGGAGGAGAAATGAATGTGTATATGTCTGTCTCTGTGTGGGCGATGATGGCGACACCATTTTAAAGCCTTCTCTCAGCAGAGGTGCTTTCCTGCCCAGCCATAAATAAATAGCCACTTACATCATTTGCAGTTCTTTCCAAGCCATGCCTATCCTTCTTCAGAAGTCTGTCATTTTTGGAAGAACTCCACAACTGCGGCTGGAAGGATGGGGGTGGGCACAAGGGGAAAAGAGACCTGGAATGCTCTTTTGTGTGTGTGTGGAGGGGGGACTCTCTGAGTTCAGCCCTGAAGCCCATGCATGGGATAAAGAACAGAGAATGTGATTGCTGAGAAGAATTGTGGCATTGGAAAAGGATAGGAGGAAAGGGATTAGGAAGAAAACCAGGAGCGGATTTTTATGGAGAAGGACTGGTTCTCCAGCTGCATATTATGCTGGCGAAGGAAGCAGGAGCAATACTTCATTTCTAAGGCTGCCTCTACAAGAGAGGTTTAATGCTCTTTCAAGGCACTTAAAAAAATTTACCTCTACAAGAACGGAGCGCAAATCGGGCGTAGAGGCGCATTATCTCTCCGATTATGCGCATTATCGAATGCGCATTAGACAGCAAGTTTTATTTTGCTCCGGCCGTTAAAGCACATTTTGCCTATGTGAACAAGCGCTTATGCACATTAACTACTTGTAAAGCGCATTTTGGTCATCCCTTAATGCGCTTCGCCGCCTCTCACCACCTCTCGTGCAGAGGTATTAGGCGTAAATGCGCTTCAGCGATTATGCGCATAATCACCTAACCAGGCACAAAAGCGAATCCTTGTAGAGGGGACCTAAGATGAGGAGCTAGGGTTCAAGTTTGCGACAGTCACATCATATGCCTCATCTGTCTTCACTCTTAATCAAAGGGTGCATTTATTTAAGCTGCAGTAAGAAAAATCACTCTCCACCTGCTCAGAAGCACCTTTCCTTATCTATTCCATCACTCAGCACTGATGCTAAAAACAGTTTTGGGTTTATCACTGGTAAATCATAGCACAAAGGAAACGCTGGGCATGGCAACTTTTGTGCGGCTTGGGATAATTCATTGTACACAAGACATTTGCAGGGCCGCCAAGAGCTGGTTCGGGCCCCGGTGAAAAAAAAAACAATTTCAGGGCCAGGGCGGACCGGCTAAAGGTCTTTACATGAGATTTGTACTGATTCCCCATCTGTAAAGCAGCAGCACCTACCTCCTCACAGGCAGCGGGGCAAGGAGCAGCTGCCACGGCTGCTGCTGGGCTTCGCCAGCGCAAGGGCTCCCATCCTCCCCTTGGGGCTGGCTGGCTGGCTGGCTGGCTTTCCCCCCGCTGCAGCCAAGAGTGGGAGCAGTGCAACATGGGTGGAAGGCTCTGATGGATTCCTCGTTAAATAATAAACCCAAACTATTTGGAGCATGGTCACTGGTGCTTGGGTGATGCTTCAGACTCAGTTAGCTGTAATATTCCAGCTGGTATTTGGGAGAGTTATTTCTCCAAAATTTCTACGGAACCTAGGGAGCAGTCAATGGAAAATTTAGCTTCTCTGGAATTAAACTACCTACCAGAATGGGACCCAGTTTCTCTGCTTGAAATAAATACTTTAAACAAGTATCTCAAACCAGAAAAGGCCCCAGGATAAAACTCAATAACCTCTGAAATCCAATATAGATTGGTGGGCTCCCCTTCTAGCTAATCTTTTTACACATATTAACAACTCTGGCCAGCTCCCCTAAGCATGGTTGGAAGCTATCGTGATCCCAATATTTAAAAAAGGTGACAAAGAGGATCCATCAAACTATAGGCCCATTAGTTTACTGTCAGTTGTGGGGAAACTGTATGCTAGTTACTTAAATTTGAGGCTCTCCACTTGGATAGAGGAGGAGAACAAGCAGGTTTCAGGAAGGTCAGATCAACTCTTGACCATTGTCTAGTCCTAAACCATCTGGCAGAGAAATATATGAATTCTCATGGAAATGGTTTGTTTGTTGCTTTTATAGATCTTAAATCTGCCTTTGATCAGTATCAAGAGAAAGATTATGGGCTAAGTCCCATTATTGTTGTATGCAGATGACGCTGCTCTAATGTCATTGTCCAAAATAGGCCTTAAGCGCTTACTTCAAGTCTTTATGACTTACTGTAAGGACAATCTGCTGACAGTCAATTTCAGTAAAACAAAAATGATGGTATTTTCTAGGCATAGAGCAACAAATAAGTGGTTAATAGAGGGACAGCACATAGAGCAAGTCAAGAAGTTTAGATATCAGGTATTATATATTTTTCTACACTTTCCTGGGTTACCCACAGGCAGTCTGCAGTCCAGGCTGCCCAGAATATTAGTAAGGCAATACTTTTTATTTTTTATACCAAGGTAGCACAATTTATTCCTGCTGCCTTACAAATATGCGTGCGAAGACAAAAAGGAAAAACACCATGCAGCGTGGGTGTAAAAGAGATAAACTCTTTTACACCCACGCCTTACAAATATGGCCAGACTGGCACTCGTGCTCACCAATAGCGCAAAATGAATGTAGTTTGCTCCATATGTGCTGGGTCTGGAGTCACATCTACAATGATGGAAAAATACTTTGCAAAAGACAAAAACATCTGCAACATAGTTGGGCCTCAGGCCCCCTTCTGGACCACCGGGCCCCAGTAATTTGTACCGGCTTTCCCTCCCCCTCTCATCGGCCCTGGACATTTGTGTGCATGCAGATGCTGAGAAGCAGGGACTGAAAGGGAGCATGTGACTTAAAGGAAAGAGAGACACAGACAATGAGCTGAAGGCCAATAGGAAAAATGGGCCTAAAGGAGAATAGCCCACACTAGAGGTAGGCATTCTGTGAGGCTGACATCAATGGAGTGCAGTGGACATTCAAGGGAAATTCTGAAATTTAGGGAACCCAAACCTGGAGAGCCGTGTGTGTGTGTGTGTGTGTGTGAGAACATATATGCACCCATCCACACTCTAATGCAGGGGTGAGGAACCTCTTTCTATACAAAGGTCTCACGGGCTGCATTAGGCTGAAAATAAAAGCTACTAGGCCATAGCTGTAATCTTTTGGCCTACAATTCCCATCATCCATCACCATTGATTATGCTGGCTAGGGCTGATGGGAGTCGTAGGCCAAACATCTATTTATTTATTTACAATATTTATATACCGCTCCCAATCCAAAGATTTCGGAGAAGTGAACAGATGGAATAAAAGAATAAAAACAGAATAAAAACATCATTAAAATGTTCATTTTAAAAGAACAAGGTACAGATTGCGCCACGGCTGGTCATTCTGGGAAAGCTTCTTGGAACAATAATGATTTCAGGAGGTGCCAAAAGCAATACAATGTTGGCGCCTGCCTGACCTCCAAAGGCAGGGAATTCCTTAGGAAGGGGGCCACCACACTGAAGGCTCTTCTCCTGGTGGACTCCAATTGGACCATAGGTCCATGTGGAACCACCAGGAACATGCCCTCAGATGACCTCAGAGGCCAGGTAGGTTGGTGAGGGAGAAGGTGCTCTCTCATGTATCCTGACCCAAGTTGTTTGGGGCTTAGTACACTAGTACTAGAACCTTAAACCTGGCCCAGTAGCAAATAGATAACCAGTGCAGGTTCCCCCAGCAAAAAGTTACATGCTGAAAAGGGACAGCTCCCGACAACAGCTGAACTGCTGCATTCTGCACTAGCTCCAGCTTCCAGAACAGCTTTAAGGACGGCCCCACACAGAGCACATTGCAGTCATCCAGCCTTGAGGTTACTAATGCTTGTACCGCTATGGCCAAGCTATCCCTGTCCAGCAAAGGCCAGAGGTGGTGAACCACGCGAAGCTGGTAAAAGGCATTCTGAGACACCGTGGCCACTTGGGCCTCCAGCAACAGTGATGGATCTAGCAATGAACCTATCTCCTGGACTTGGGCACCACTCACCCACAGGGCTCCCATCTTGCCAGGATTCAGTTTCAATTCATTGGATTCAGTTTCAGTTTATTCTATAAGTTTGCCCACCCATACTATATATGTATTAGCCAAAACTGTGGCTATCAGGCCATTACTGTAATTTGTGTTACATACCAATGCAGCAAGCAGAAAGGCCTGCAAAGAAGCTGAACTGGCATCCACTGGGTTCAAGCCTAGTTCTTCATCTACTAACACTAGCTTACGTGTCATACAGGAAAACAACCCTTTATTTTAACTGGACCTATGAAAGTCAGGTCTGGAGCATGTATTTTACAAAGATTGCCTTTCCTACTTCATGAATTATTGAGAATATCAAGCCTGGAAAGTTTCACTCTTCCAGAAGAAAATGGGAAAGCTCAGGCAGCAACGGGACTTTACAAAATTGCCACTTATTTTCATCAATGCCAACTAAATGTTTTTAAAGTGCCACCAAGGTGGGAAGAGCGTTCCAATCTGGAGCGCTCACCAAAATGGAGGTGGGCAAAGGCATCAGATGCGGTGAATTCCACTTATTCCTATCATTCACTTAACACATTGTACTTTTGAAATAACAAGATGGTTTTTAAAGCAATTAAAACATGGGAGTTTTCTTTTCTTTTACTTTTTGAAATAAGGCTGGGGGGGGGAATCAAAGCAAAAATGTAAACAAGAGATTACATTGACATTTTTTTTTTTATCAAGAAGCTCTAGGATAGACGAGGAAAAAACTTGCCTTGTGAGCCATCCGTGAACAGTCTCACTGCTATCGTTTTGCTAAAGACATCTATGTTTGCCAGGTGCTGGTGCAGCTTTGTTTGAAATAAACAAATCTTGCTCAGACACATCATCGTTAAAAAGGATTTGAAAAAGTTTACATTAGTACTTCAGCTTCTATGCTCTTGTGCCAAGACCAGGAGGATAAAAAAATATTATTTTTTAAAAAAAAAATCTTGATTACAGTGTTTTATTTTAAGGCTTCTTGATGCGTTTCCTCTATATCCTGCTTCTCCTCCTAAGAGTTCAATGCATTGTACATGGTTCTCTACTCCATTTTATCCTCAAAGCAACCCTGTGTGACTGGCCCAAGCTCATCCATTTAGCTTCATGGCAAAGTGGGGATTTGAACCTTTGCCTCCCCACTCTGATAGTTTGACCACTACTACATCACACTGCTTCTAGGTTAAAATTAAATCCAAACTGAATACAAACAAGCTTGTTAAAAGAATATGTGCCAATTTTTAAACTGAATCATGAGTCAGATATCTAAAGGGCCAGTTGGGGTTTAGAGCCAGAGAGTGCAGAGACAATGGCTCAGTTCAGACGACACATTAACTAACGGAGGAGGGGGGGAACAATCGTCAGTTGTGTTGCTTATTGTGTCGTCTGGAGGGCAGCACACACTGCACACACAAATGACAGTACGTTAATCATGCACTTTAAACAACAGAGCGAAACAACGGGCTTGCACGTTGTTTAGCCCGAAGCCCCGTTGTTTAAAGTGTCGTCCGAATTCAGCCCCCCCTCTCCGTGGACTATTCCGTTTCAGAATAGAGTTCTGCTGCCTAGAGCAGCCAAAAAAACCCAGCCACTCTATGCAGCCGGCAGAACTCATGGTGCATGCTGGGATACGGCTGGGGGACACACGGAGGAGAGGCTACAACCAAAATGGCCGCCGCAAGTTCCTTGCAGCTGGGGCGTTTGCCGGTTTCAAGCAGCGCCGGCTGCAGTGTGTCGTCTGTGGAGCTCCTCCTGCCTAACGCACGGTCAGTACGTTATTTACCCCTCCGTTGCTTAATATGTCGTCCGAACTGAGCCATTCTGTTAGTTGTTTTGGGACAGAGATAGAGGGAGGAGTTAGGTTAGGCTAGGAATAAAGGAAACGTTACTTTCAGAACTTTTATTGAACGTACAAATAAATCTTCCTTACCATCTTATGTATAATTAATAAATTATACGTTTTTTTAGTTTACAACACACAGTGTGGCAGCTTTCATCCTAGGTGGTTTCTCAGTGAGACCAAAGGTATTAAATAAAGGTTATATGGTGGCAGCAGTATTAAGGGAGTGTTCAAGCCTAGTGGGGAAAACAGTGGCCAGATCTACACCATCCAGGATATAGTACTATGAAAGTGGTATATAGAATGTGTTTTATGGGCCCCAACAGTTGTCAGTGCACTTCAATACTGCTATAAAGCAGTAATGTGGCTCCTGCCTTTTATATATCACTTTCATAGTGCTATATCCTGCTTGGTGTAGATCTGGCCAGTGTTCCTTGAACTGAGTGTGAAGGTGTCTAAAGGAAAGGGCTGAAGTGTAAGGAGATACCCTCTTTTACACAGAACAGATGTACCCATAGCCTCAGGGTGATCATAACTCAGCTTAAAGTCAACATATGAAGAAGTCTTTTTGCCTATGCTTATGGACAGCCCCATCACTTCTTTGAACAATCAAACCAAGAAGTCTCTAAATTAAGCTTTGGTTACCAGCTTTGGAATCAGTCAGGATGTTACACTATGGTATGAAGTTGTTGTAATATCCTGGCTTGTTCTAAAGTTGGTAACCATAGCATCCCAGTTCATATGAAATGGGAAACTATGGTTAGAAGCTTCTTGTTTGTTTGCTTGTGCTATGAAGGGAGGAGGAAAGAGACTGCCAAAGGCTCACTCATATCACAGCTTATAAAACCATGTTATGATTGTCCAAACATGGCAAAAAGCTCTTAATCACATTCAGATTTCTATTTGAGGAGAATTTACAAAATTGAGATTAATTATTCACATTCATATGTGAATGTAAATGCTGAACCTTCGATATTCACAGTAAAACTTATATTAAATTCTGCTCGATTTTGTATGTACCCTAGCTTTTAAAAAGTGCCCAAGATATCCTTGTTTACATGCAGCCTGAAATAACTAAAACAAAGTTGCATATCTACAATATTACTTTTAATTCTGTTAATTTATAAGCACTGTTCCTAGATAATATTTTTAGTTTTTTATTTCTTAAAAATAAAATGAAGCAGATGAAAAAGGAAAGCACTCAAGGGCATTTGCCTGTCTACAGTTACTACAACATTCTACAAGCAATAGATCTTAAGGTGATGTAATATGTTCCCAGAAGCTTGCCTCTATTTTTAAAGAGTACCGTTTTCATTATGCATTGGACGGGCATTTCGATCACACATTGTTATGTTGCTTTTAACCTATGAACAGCAATGATGTAGTCCTCCTAGCCATTTATTACATGCTAAGGGACTGCATGTAGATAGCTATTGATCTCACTTGCTTCAATACCTTAACCAGCAATTAAATTTAACTGGTAATTAAAATTCCTACAGTATATACATTTGCATTGTTTTTTAAAAAAAATTCTAAAGCATGGTTCCAAAGTGAAATTCCTGCTTTTCCTCCCCTAGAGTAATCAGAGTGCAAAAGATCACAAGCTGATCAGGGACAGTCTAATTAGGAAGAGTTCATATTCTTTTGTTCTCAAGCAACCCTGTGGAGTGGAAGGAATCTGATGAACCATATGGACTGAGAGTAGCCCTTCATTTCTAAGAAGAGAGGTACTATAAGTCTGCCTAAATTATGTATCTTGTTACCCTGAACCCTTTACTCCTCAATGTCCGTGCATAAGTGGCTGATAGGTGAAGTGTACTATGTACATGTTCAGAGGGATTTATTTCCTCTGATGTTCAGAGGAGAGTGCTGTTGCTTACGTAGCCAAGGCAGCACAAAAGGGAGGTATCAGCAAGCTTAGGGTGGAGACCAGAATTTGTAGTACAATAAATCTTTAGAGGAAAGAAGCCCTCAGTGGGAAAAGAACCCAAAATGGCCCAATGAGGCTGTTGGGTGTGCTATTTGGGGGAGCAGGAATGGAATGGAGTGGCTGGAGAAGGATATCAACGGCTATCAGAGGCAGTAAGCCTGTATGCACCAGTTGCTGGGGAACATGGGTGGGAGGATGCTATTGCACCATGCCCTGCTTGTGAATCCCTGGTTGATAGCTGGTTGGCCATGGTGTGAACAGAGTGCTGGACTAGATGGACCCTTGGTCTGATCCAGCATTGCTCTTATGAATCCTGAACTCAGGGCACTTCACACTGCAACAGTTCATTACAGAGCCACTTGTTATTTTTATGAATTCACGTGTTTTAGGCTGAGCTTTGGTATGGAATGAGCCCTGGTTCATTAAGACTTGCCAGGGACTCTGCACTGCTGCAGTTAAGTCAAAGTTATGAAAACTGAATTCTCAAATGGAATATAATTTTTTACAATGATGAAAGATGTCATTGTTCTTGCTCTAACGGCCCATTATTGTGCATAAAAATCCTGGGAAGTGAAACATTGTTTTTGGCACGATAAATTTGTAGTCCATTTATATTTTTTGGTCAATCTTTTCAGTACAAATGTAAATAGCAATTTTTAAAAATGTATTTTTTTTTTGATGGATCAGAGAAGCAGTAGTCATCTAGTAGTGGCAGAAGTGGGTAGGGATACAGGCCAGATCTACACTAAGCAGGATATAACACTTTGAAAACGGTTTGAAAACCATATATGGAGTGTGTCCTGGGCCCAAACAGTTGTCAAAACCATTATAACACGTTATAAAGCAGTAGCGTAGATCCTGCCTAACCAAGACAAATTGCCTTTCTTAACTGTGGCCCTTCCTGTCCCTCTCATCACCGGGGACTCTGGCTGAGGGAGTTTATTGAAGAAGAGATGTCACACTACAAAGCTATCTGATAGCTATGCTCCATGTCCATCCTTCATTTTACTGCAAGGGAAAGGCACATATGATCAAAGCCCTCAAAAACAGAAATGCTTCCTGAAAAGATTTAGGAACCTGGAACATTGGAAGTTGCTTAGGTTTTTTGTTCATCTAGCCCAGTATGGTCTATTTGGGCAGCCCAAGGTTTTAGACAGAGACCTTTCGCATCACCTGCTAACCATTATTTTTTTAAAAAAACTGGAGATAATAAAAATTGAACCTGGGACTTTCAGCATACAAAGTAGGGCCTGTATCACTGAGCTATGGTCCCTCACCCACCCTTTTCCCGTAGCAATGACATCCAGGGGACTGGAACAGTTGACCTTCATCATACTTGATGGGGTCCTGAGCACCCAGTCATGTAGAAGCTCTCCAGACACACACCAGCTCTTTGTCCTTTATTTCTATATTTACTGTATGCTCCAAATTCTGCATACAGAAAAAGGGGCATTTTGTGACTTGGATACATTTTGCACATGCGCATGTAATTTGTTTACTTTGCCTAACTGATTCATCTTCTTCTGGTCATGGATAATGGCAAAGTATCATACAGGGCTCTGAAGACCTACACCTGACCAATGGACCTGGTCAACTCTACCCCCTGACATGCACCTGATATTTTGCAAGTTTTTTCTTCTTCAAGTCAGGATTAGAATACTGTGATTCTTAGGATGCTTAAATGTGTGTCCAAAACCAAAAATTGTACTTGCACAGCATGGTGGAACACATAGAACTTTGCCTACCACTGAACTTAAAATGGCGTCCACTAGTAACAAAACATCAATACTTCAGGCTACCTGGTAGAAAAAAATGGAGAGAGAGGAGGACATTTACAGGCAGGAAAATCACCTAAGACTCCCCTTTTATCCTGTACACATGGCTGATGACAGCTCTGTTGGAACAACAGATTCCCATCTGCCAGTAATGCTCAACCAAGAGGATCTTGGCTGAGCATTACTGCGTTGATCTGCGTTGATGGAAGTCCAAGGAGCGGAAAGGATCAGTAAAATTAGAGGCAAAAAGAACGAAGGATGTCTCCCCAATTTCATGCATTAAAAAAAGAAAAGGGTGTACAATATGCAGCCAAAAATTCAGCTCCTAGGTTGTCGAATTAGTTATGAGTGGTAATGATGAGGCAATGAAAATGAAAACTGCTACACTGAAAGTCACCATTCATTAATGTTCCTATTTTAGCTAGCAAGGTGCTTTAAGTTCCTGCATAGATTCTTTTCATGCTTCAAGCATGCACAGGTTATCTGCGAAGTACAGTTATGCAGATCTTATTATTCCATGTAATTTGTGGAAAGAAGAAGAGATGCCTAAAATGTATGAAATTATATGTTGCCACTGAGGGTAAGAAAAGAGGAAGAGGAGGAATGGCTGACTTTTATTTCTCCTGGATTTGCACAATATAGACAAGGGGCTGGGTGGGAAAGAGGCCTAGTTTGAAATTGTGCACCTATAATTAAAAGCACATTTAGAATAACTTTATGCTGTTCTCTAAAAGCATTTTTAAAAAGCCCAAATACTAGATGCACATTCCTGGTAACTCCTAAATGAGAAGTTGGTCCAGTAACCCATTTCAGTAAAACACCTTAATCACAAGTACCATATTGATATATAAATGTTCAAAACAGGCATGAACCTTGCATGTGGCAACTTCCCTTGTAGTATGGTACAAAACTGAGGATTCTTGATCTAACAGTACCCAAAACTATTTCTAGTTATCAAACTGGAGGAAAAGCAACCATACATACTAGAACCAGCTGAACACAGATATACTGTTTGCTGGATGCAAAGCAGTTTGTCATCCTGTGCATAGCAAGAGTAAAGGCAGAGGAGCTACGGAAAATACCAGTGCTGTCATGCTAACTCCTAAAGGAGCACACTGTTTTTCAATAGGTGCTTTAATTAATAGATTTGTACTTTATGAAACTTACTTTCTCCCACACCGCAAAAATACATGAAAATCCAACTGTGTCAGTGTGTTCAGATCTAGCTTCCATTTTATAAAAATAAATATTACCCAGCATAGAATTTGGTGTGCTACTGAGCTAAATAGTTGCCCATATTTACAATGATATGTGTACTACTCTTGGGAAAAAAAGATAAGGCATGCCAGGTAGCTTTTTTCTGGTGAACAGATGGATTCCGATTCACTGAGAATAGACCCATTGAAATCAGTGGGATTTAAGCTAGTCATGACTAACTTAAATCCTGTAGATTTCAATGGTTCTACTCCAAGAACTGCTTCATATGTCACAACAACCCAGGTTTTTTGTTTTAAAAAACCCCTAGGTTGTTATGAACAAAGCAAGAGCAAATGAGTCTGCTAACCCTGCCGCTCAATCACTCCTGCTTGCAAGCAAGAACAGCTAAACAATCCAGGGACGCACCAGTACTGGATTGTTAGGAGTGGAGCATCCCTGGGTTGTTTAGCCCCAGCAGAAGCGACTGAGGAGCAGTAACCAGCTTGCTGCTACTTCATTCATAACAGCCCAGGGTTGGTTTGTTTTTTAAAAATGAGTTGTTGTGACGTCCAAACTGGGTTATCACTGATTTGGATCCCATCCCAAGGCTTCTAAATACAACAAATCGACTTAGTCAAAAACTGAAATGGACACAAGCATGCCAGCACTAAGAATGTTCTAATAATGTAAAGCCACACAATCTCTCTTCCGCCCATTATAATGCCACAAAGCTGAACTCATCGTGATTAACTAATAGTAGACGTGGCACTACGAATTTACAGGTTTTGTTTTTCTAGCACATGTACAACCTCTTGAACAAAGGCCTACAGTGTAGTCTCCCGTGTGATGTAAGTCCCAAAATAACTTGAAATATTCAGTAAAATACTGCCACGCAGTGGTGCAATTCAGAGTTGCACACAAATAAAAACAAAAGGCAGCTCCAATGTTCCTTCATACAACAGAAATCTGAACACAGCAGCAGTTCTGCTAATTCTCATCAAGTACAAATCAAGATGTCTGCTTATTAAAATTTCAACTGAGAGCAATACAAATATCCACCACAATTATAGGACACACCATGGAAAACCTGGTATCAGGATGAGAGAAAGTTACAGGATGCTTAGTTTGATAGTTTGTATTAAGGATGTGCGACGGATCAGACTCGATCCACGATCCGGGCCCAATCCGGCCAAAATCGGAACGTTAATTAACGATTCCGATTTCCAAAAATGAAGGTCCGATTTTTCCGATCCAATTTTCCCTCCCCCGATTTTGATCGGGAAAAATTGGAAAATCGGACCTCCATTTCTTCTGTTTTCGCCATAGGCTTGCATTAGTGGAAAGAAAGCTTTCCCCCAATGCAAGTCTATGGGGAAAACATGGCAGTGGGTGACTGGGGACCTCCCTCCCTCCCCCCACTCGCGCTCCTTACCTGCTGCCTCCTCGCTGCCGTCCGCTGCCCCAATCTACTGAGAAACAGGCTTCGCGGACTGCCTTTCAGTAGAGCACCGGGTGGAAGTGGACGGCCCCGGCAGGTAAGCAACGCGAGTGGGGGGGGGAGGGGGACCTGCCGGGGCCATCCGCTTCCGTCCGCTGGTCGAATCTACTGAGAAACAGGCTTCGCGGCCTGCCTCTCAGTAGATTGTTTCTCAGTAGATTCGACCAGCGGGCAGCAGTGGATGGAAGCGGGCGCCCAGGCAGGTAAGGAGCGCGAGTGGGGGGGAAGGGACAGGGAGGGAGGGAGCTCCCCATGTTTTCGCCATAGGCTTGCATTGGGGGAAAGCTTTCTTTCCCCCAATGTAAGCCTATAGCAAAAAAAACCAAAATGGCGTCTGATCCGAAAATCGGATGTCCGATTTTTGGATCAGAATCAGCTCCGAACCGAATCAGGAAGTCTCCGATCCGACCCAAGGCACTGGTTCCGATCCGATTTCTTGGGTCCATGCACATCTCTAGTTTGTATTACAGTGGTTGCAGTCGGATGACACTTTAGTCAACTGAAGGGGAATATCCAACTCCATGGATGGCTATTGATGGGGTACTCCCCACACAACATGTTGCCATGCCCCCATAGAGCAGTTGAGGCTTGTGTTGAGTGGACTAATAGTCAACGCAGCATTTGATTGACAGAGCCCCCACCCTTCTCCCTGCCCTTACTTCTACCTCAGTCCTCCCGGTGTTATCCGAGCAACCATGGCGGCCACCGTTGCCTAACAGGAAACGACACTCATACCCCATTGGCTCTTTCACGACTGTGGGCAGACCTCCCACTCTCCAATCAGTGCCGGCAACTTTAGTGAAGTGGTGCTTGGCAGGCAATGGGGCGCTTCTTTCCCTCTGCATGCCTCTCCCACACAGTTTGCCCACTTGCCCTCTGGAGCAGGAGAAGATCAGAGCAGCTGCCCAGCCAGGTGGCGTGGTGCCAGGGCAGATTGCTGAGACGGCGCGCAGAGCAAGGGGCGGAGAGGGGTGGGGGCATCTGAAGGGCAAGTGGGCAAACTATGTGGGAGAGGCATGAAGGGGGAAGGGGCCCCTTTCTACCTGGGGAATTGGAGTTGTCTTGGGGAAAGGAAAGGGGGAAAGCAGGATGGGGCAGCTGTAATCGCTGGTAGCTAACAACAGGGGCTTGCGGCAGCGCAAGTGGAGTGGATCCAGGACAGGTGTTGTTTCTCCAATGTGTTCGCTAAGAGGCTGCTTGTGTTTTGCAGAGAGCGCTTGAAGATATGCGTGGAGCCTCAGCCGCTTGGACAGCAGGATATCACAGCGACACAGCTGCACGTTCCTCCCCCCTCTTCCTGCACAGCCCCTTTCCAAACACATGCCCTGGGTGGTTGTGACATGTGCAGTCTTGTCCCGAGGGATTGTGGGCAAACCGTCAACTGCTTCTTGGGTAGGGAAAATGGGGGAGGGGAGAGGGGGCAGTGAAGGGCATGGGCACCTGTCAGAAGGCACTCATTTCGTGAACACAATGAGCGCAAGATGGGGAGGTGGTCATCATCTGTTGCTAGGCAGATTTTGGAATCCAGGTTTGGCGGCTGTAGTAGAGCAGCTGGTGAAGTGTAGGCAGCTAAAATAGTCAACTCAATGGGGTGAAACAGTCCATGGAGCCCGACAGACAACACACTAACCAATAGTCAACTCCGCACAGCGTTGGTCATCTCCGTTTCTTATTTTGGGGAAATAGTCAACCGAGGGGTGGTTTTTGCCTGACAGGTGACACAATAACCAACGGTTGACTATTTAACTAACAGTTGAGTACTTAAATGACCGTTGGTTATCATGTCGTCCAAACTGAGCCAGCAAGTTCTAAAGTTAAGTAGCATGCTAAACTCAGCTCCATAATCCAAAATTGGAAAATTTAAAAACTTTTTTCTTGTACTAGATTCTAAGACCAAGAGTTGAAGACACACATACACACACATCAATGAAACATATGGCTGCCTTACTTTGACTCACCACCACAAATCACTGGCATCAAATTACAGCAGACTGCCTTGTCATTTCTCTAACTACAAGACTTCTTTCCTTCCCCAACTTACTATATAACCTGTTGTGCTTAGGGTCTCATAGTTTTATAAAATATTTTTACTTCCGCAAAAACTGATAATCCAAAGAGCTTTCAAGCAGCATTAAACCTATCTGATGTGTATTACTATTCCTCCTCCTCCTCCTTCTTCTAACTACTGAAATATTAATTGTATTAATTTCTTATCTCAAATACAAGTTATTTTCTGTTATGCAAGTTATGCTTTTCACCAGGGAGGCATAAATTATATCTGCAAGGCCACCTCTGAAAGTATTTTTAAATACAAGTAAGTCTTTCTTTCTTTTACATGTGTTAGCAATAATATTATTAAATCAGACCTACGATATCAAATCATTTTATTCTCACGAATCTTCCAACAGTCCTAACAAAAATACTTCACAAACACACTACTGCAGAAATACAATGCAAATGGTTGAAAACCATGTTTAAGATGTGCTACTTTCAAAATCCATTCTTCCAATAGGCAGTTTATCTATCAAGCTCAGTGCTAAATTTTAAATGCCATGAATTTGAACAATCAGTTATTTTAAGAAGTGACTGTACAGGGATGTTCCAACATATGGGGATCTTAAAAACTATCGGCCACTTTCAACTGCTTTAATGTCCAAGTGTATCCTTTGTTGCCTTTGCTACAATAATTCAGTATCAATAGAATAGGGATTTGTATGTCTCCTAATGCAGGACAGAAGAACTGGACAAACCAAGAGTTTCCCAGCCTCAGAAGCCTCAATCAGTAATCTTTGTAAAGTATCCAGCAGCCAAAGCAAGCACAAGTGTCATTTGCCCATCTCCAGAGACTATTAAGCCAGATTCTTAAAGATACAGGTCCCTTCACTGGGTTGTGACCTGAAAATCTTAAGCAATGGGTGGCTTAAGTTAAATCAACCAAAAAACAGAGATAACAAGTAATCGTTTTATTGGAACAGCACAAACTGCTTGGATCCTCCTTAGTGTATTAATTTAAAACATTTATATTCCACCTTTTCATAAAAGTCCAGGGCAATAGTTCTTGACAGTTGTTCTTGGCACCCTAAAGACATAGCTAATATGGTAATATTTAATTTATTGACAAAAAGCAGAATATATATGTAAATATAAAAATCTCATAGCCAAGTGTGGTGTAGTGGTGGACTGGGACTTGGGAGATCTGGGTTTTAGTCCCCACTTGGCCATGAAGCTCACTGGGTGACTCTGGGTCACTCATTGACTTTCAGCCTAACCTACCTCACAGGGTTGCTGTGAGGATAAAATGGAGAGGAAGAGGACCATATAAGCTGACCTTGAGTTCCTTGCAAGAGGAAAAAAGGAAGGATATAAATGTATATAAATGAATCAATCAATCAACCAATCAATCAATCTCTAGTTCTAGTCAGTTACTTAAGAAGAATGGGCTGGATTTAGGCACGTGTTACTCTACCCCCTCCTCCCTACGGCAGCTCCTCCTGCCTCCTGAAAATACTACACAGAGAGTCAGGAGGATCCTGCTGAATGGGGGTGAGCTGTGGCGCAGAAGGGATGAGGGATCCCCAAAAGTGGGTGGAGGAATCTTTCGTGAGCAGAATTTCCGTTCTCAGAAGGCAGATCTTGGATCCTACCCAATTTCTGGCTGTCATACCTTTTAGGCATGGAAAATATATTCCCAATAAGTTTATGATTAATTTCATTGGCTCTGTTCAGACAACACGCTAAACCATGATGGTTAAGCATTTTGAGCTAAACATTATGGCTTCTCATGTCATATGAACATGACTTAGTGTATCATGTGAACCTTCGCTAACCATGGTGGCTACATAACCATGGTTTAAACACACTCGCTAATCACTTGCTGCAGAAGAGTTAGCAGCCTAACCATGGCTTAGCGTGTTGTCTGAATAGGCCCAATCTCAGTTTTAGCTGCTGGATTATGTTTTATTCAGAGGAATCAAATCCATGCTCTGTTACCATCATCAAGCAAACTGTGGGAAGCCTCATACCTTCCTAAATTTCTCCATCTGTTTGTAAAGATCAGGATCCAGCTCTTGAGACACATCTTTCATCCACAATAGAGCTCCCCGGTATTCAGTTCGGCATTGCTCCATTCGGTTGACCGTCAACCATGTATCAGAAATGGCTCTGTATCTAAATGTCTCCACTTCTTGGTATAGTCTGCACAAAGGAGTGCGTAATGCCAACCTGGGGGGGGGGGGGGGGGGAATCCCACAAAGTAAAGTGTAAGGACTTCTGAAAACAAACTAAATAAACATTTTAGACCTTATTTTAAGTAGCAAACCAAAGAAACAAAGAATCAGAAGAAAGGGAATGCTATTAACCTATGTCACCAAGCAAAGCAGAATAAACAGAAACCTTCAAGGCTCATTTCAGATGGCAATATTTAAGACAAGTCTGGTTGGACTTAAGTTAAGCCCCATTGATTTCAGTGGGTCTATTCTATTAATATTTTCACAAGTCTGTTGCTCATAATTTCTCCACGCAAGAGTCATGTTTGTCGCAATAAATCCAGCTGATCCCAAATATTTTTTCAGTGGGTTTCTGTTGTTGATTTTCTCCCTTTCTTTTTAATTTCTAGAGAAAGTGCCAATGTATCATCAGAAAAATTCAGCTTGACAATCAATACATCTATTGCAAAAGAAATATGATATACAACATAATACAATCCAGGTAAGCTAACTCTAGGGATAATTTTAATGCCAGCTTAAAATTAAATAAATTGAAATACAGCAGATCAATCAATTAATAATTTAATTATGAGCTTCTGATGAAATGGTATGGCTAAGAATAAAAAAATATTTTCGACTTTGGAAATGTGCCATACACAATGTACAAGTTGTTTCCTCCCTGTGACAATAAATAAGAAACTTTTAAATTTTTAAGATGTTTTTAATAATGTATTAGTTTTTAATGTTTTATCTATTTTATGGTCCTTGTATTTATATTTATTGTTGTTCCCCACCTCAATCCGGAGGGAGAGGCGGGTTAGAAATAAATATTATTATTATTTTTATTATTATTATTATTATTATTATCATTATTAAATTGGTTTTTCCTTTCCTCTAGTATCTAAACCATGTAATTACTTTGGTTTTCAGAATAAATTTACTATTGCTTTCATGTTAACAAAGGAGCCAAATGTAGCTAAAGGTGATCAGCTGAATTCAAAATCAATTTATACAAATCCTAAGATCTTCCACAATGTTAAATATTCATTTTTAAAGCATTTTGCTTTGGGTATATTAAAATATTAGAGATTAATTCAGGCACAAATTAAGCATTATCAGCCATCTGACTATCAGAAAATAATAGTTAACGGTTTCATTCCCACAGGCTGAATCTTGCCTTCAGAATCCTTAAAATGGCACTTTTATGGGAAATTCTATAATCTGTAAATATATTTAAATTTAACCAATCAACAGTGTGATCATATACCCATCTACCCAGAAGTAAGTCCCAATGGGTTCAATGGAGTGTATTTCCAGGTACGTAAGTATAAGATTACAGCCAATATAGAATATTTAAACCACCAGAAACAGCCCTAATTAATTTGCACAATACATTGATGATGAAGCATTTAATATTTAACATTCAGACACAAATTAAGAGCCATGTGGCTAACAGAAGGAGTCTTCAAAGGAATGGAACCTCTCTGGCTAAAGCAAGTTGAAAGTTCCCTCTTGCAGTTGCTGCAATATGGTTCCTATTCCACCCAGAGATCAAAAGAAACCACTCTTCCAGTCACAGGCTTGGATAGCTCTCAGCATACAGCATGGGTGAATAAATTCTCCTGCTTCCTTTGTTCTGCCATCACTATCTAGAGTTACAGTAGCTCATTGAATGAGAAGGTAAAGGAGAGCAGGCAAGATATAGGTAAACAGACTGAACAGGATTCCAAAAGAAGGCAGGAAGAGAGCTTCTATGGCTGAGGTAGGCAACCTGGTATCCTCCAGATGCTTTGGACAACAACTCCTATCAGACCCAGGCAGCATGGGATGGAAAATTATGAGAGTTGTAGTCCAAAACATCTGAAGGGCACCAGGTTGCTTACCCCTGCTGTATGGAGTAGAGGTTAAGGTGCTGGACTAGGATCAGGGAGACCCAGGTTCAAAGCCCTATTTAGCCATGAAGCTCTCACTCAGAGATCTTGGGACAGCCACTCTCTCTCTCTCACACACACACACAGCCTAACCTACCTCACAGGGTTGTAGTGAGGATAAAATGGGAGAGGTTGGAAATCATAAGCTGCCTTTTACTCCTTTGAGGAAGGATAAGATATAAATGTAATAAATAATTAAAAGCAAAGCAAAGGAGGGAGAACAAACCTCAAAGACTCAAAAAGCAGATTTAAGGTCCAAGAGCTTTGCTCACCAAGCTTGCTTTCTTTTTATAGGGGCTGGTAGAAAGCCGGAGACAAAGATAGCTTGGGAATGCATTTGAGCTTGCATCTAAATGCAGGGCAAGCTGATGAACTATTCCAGACAGGAAGTATCGATAATAAACTCCATCCAGTCAAACATACCTTTGTTGAGAAGAAAAGCAAAGGGCTTTCCCTGTAGCTTGCATCATCTTGCCTGCTCTGGTTTTATCCTGAGAACCTTGGGATCGAAGAAATTTTCCTAATTCATTTTCTTCCTGAGACAGAACTAAGATTAAAAAAAGAAAGCAATCAAACATAGGTATGCTTATCACACTATATTTTTGTTAAGTAAGCAATGTCACAAGAAATACAGAATAACTCTCTCTCTATAGATACACACATACCTGCAATTTCTAATTAACCTTCATGTCTCTCCTGCACTTACCAAACAGACAATCAAGTTCACTTCAGCACATCCCTTCATGGGCTCAGTGTAACGTAATAAGAATTGCAAAATAACCTCTAAGTTGAAAAGGCAACAGGAGAATGTGCATTTTTTTTTTCAATAGAGGTATGAGCTTGGTGGCATCAGATGAAGTAGACTACTATGATCTGCCAACTATACCTAGAATTTCCTTTGATTGTTTTACACTCAACCCTTTGAGCCTGATACTCAACCCTTTGAGCCTGATGCTCAAGTGACAGAAGTTCACATGACTCCAGTGAATTGGATGCTGATTTAAACAGCTTAGACTTGCCCTTTAATTCTATTCCTTATGTATAAATATTTGTATAATAACCTTTTATTTGTTTATTTTGAGGATTTGATTCTATAGGGTTTGTATTTAAATTAAAAAATGTATTAAAAAGCACTGGATCATGGTATTTATAACAGGATCACAGGGTCAGAGCCTAAGATATATCCCTCCTCCCCAAAATCATCCATATAAGTGAATATGAGGGAGAAAGCAGAAGTGACATGCTTGAGCAGTCTTCCAGTGGTTTGCTTTTTTAAACTGGAAAGCAGTTTGAAAGCAGTTTGCAGCAGGGTGCCAATTCAAGCAGAGGGATGGCTGCTTAATCCTTCCCCTCAAAGTTGTTTTTGATGCTTCTCTCTTTGTAGGACAAAATACACGGGTCCCCCATATCTTTTCCCTCATGGGTAACAATGCAGCTTGTAGGCCTGAATTTGATCGAAGAAACAACTCAAAGGGAAGGGATTAAATAGCATCTCCTGTTCCTCCCTCCCTCTCTTCCTCCCAATCACAGCCTCCGAGGCTGCTTTTTAGTTCCAAAAAAAGCCAGGAGTTTTCACATGTCTACTGTGTAATAATGTATAGTTTGGACCTATCACCAAACTCTATGTAAGCGCTATGTAATATCACAACTGGACATTTCCCTTAGCCATAATACAGGTTTCTGACAAATTAAGAAGACTAGTTTCAAAACCTGGGTTGATAATAATTTTAGTGCCAACTTGAATTCTGATTGATGCTGCAGACTGACTCACAGTTACCTTCATATTTCCAATGATTAAGGCTGCAATCTTATACACCAGTGTTTTCCAACCTGGTGCCTTCTAGATGCATTGAACTACAAGCTCCTGTTATCGCCAGTCAGCATCTGGAGAGCACCAGATTGGGGAAGACTTCAGTATCTGGGAGCAGGCTCTATTGAACTCAATGGAGCTTACTTCTGAGAAGTCATGTGTAGCATTTGCACTGTTAGGCTGAAAAGGGAGCCAAAGGGAGCTAAACATACTTACAACAAATCCTTTTTTGATATAGTTCAATTGCTTTAAGTAAATCCATGCACGTCCTCTGAATTGAATGGAACAGCTGAAATGAAACATAAAATGCAAACCAAGTGTAAGAGCTGTTGAAACACAGAAAGGACACCTTTCCCCCTAACTTAGCACCATATTAAACTACAGTTCACTTCAAACAATATATTGTTTCTGAAATCTCATTTGCTCTCCTTGCACCATGTTCAAAACCATACGGGCAGAATTTGCTAACACAAACCCCATACAAATGACATAACATGTAAGAGGGTCTAATCAAATCAGTTTGCCTCATGGCCATTTATGCCTATCTTATCTTCCAGGGAGTAAATGCTACATCTGTCATTAAATGTAAAGGAGGAAGAAAGCAAAACATATGCATATATATACTTTTTTTTTCCTTTTTGGAAAGCATTTCCCCCTTCTTCCAGCAGAGAGCTTAAATGAACAAAAGTTCTTTGAGTCGTATCATCATCCATAATATAGTAAGACTTTAAATGTAGGTAGGCAAAGCTTTTTTGGGGGGTGTTAACAACACAGGAGGAGCTTGATGTTACCTATTCAAGGCCAGGGCTCTCAAATGTTGTCACAGCAAAAACTTTAGCAAGCCGCCACAAGGACCTTTTAGTTGAAAGTACTCACTGTTATCTTTAACTCAGAGGTCAAGACCATTGGGGGAAAAAACAAATAGGAGTGAACAGAGTGATAAAGACCTGTTGTGTAGTAAAAAGTGAAGGTTGCTGGGGCCACATCTTTGGGCTGTTTTCACACATTTCGTCCAGGTGTGCCACCAAATGCACACTTGACAGGCAACCAAAGCCAATCCTGGATCTTTCATGAGTGTACTCTGTACTACTACACATGTTTGGAAACACTTTAAATTTTCTTTAACAACACAATTTATGTTTACACCAGAAAGCAATGTGCAAAATAGTTTAAAGAGCACAAAGCAGCCACCCACAGTATCCAGACATCAAAAGGCAATTACCTGGCTATAAATGCACAACAGGAAAAGGGGGGAGGTATTCAGAAAGCAAGGCCTTCTGGATTTTGAGCAACCAAAGAGGTCAAAGTGCCCATTGTACTAGCCTTATAAAAATGCTTTCACATCTTGATTGGTAATTATCTATAACTGACATGAATACAGCAGAAGACATTACATTTGAAAATTCAGATTGCTTCGAACATTTGGAGCACGCTCTTTTTTCTAGAATGGATTCACCCAGGGAAAATAACTTAATTCAGGCTGGCTGGAACAGCTCATTGCATATTCTTGTCCATCTTACTTATCCACTGACATCACGATCAGCACCAAATTTGCATAATATGGTCTGTATTGTACAGATGAAATACATCTTGTGCAAATGGGTCTGTTCTAAATAGGTTCACCAGCACTGAGCTCTGTCAATAAGTAGGTGCTCACTTGGGCCAAATACTGGAAAAGACTTTGGAGGAACGCCATCACCATTATTAAGAACATTAGAACTGCCAATGCTGGATGAGATCTAGCATAGCATATTGTTACCAATGGTGGCCAACCAGAAGCTTTACAAGCAAAGCACAATCAGGAACACTATCCTCTGTTGCTTGCCCTCCCACTCTCTGAACACAAGAAATGACTGAGTACCTGGCATCTTCTGCATGCAAAGCCTGCACTCTACCACTGAGCTACAGACTCTAACCTGCAACTGATCATCATTGGAATTTCCTAGGTCTCATGGGAAATCCATCAGAAAGATCCAAGCACACCGGATTTGGGACCTTCAGTCTCTGTAAGAAAGTTACCTTAGTCTTGATCAAACCCTACTCCCTCAGTTGCTATTGGGACTACTGTGCCGAGATTGAAGTAACAAAGAACAGAAGGCAGACAAGCACTTCATAGCATATCAATACAACTTTATTTTCCCCAACTTAGGTCCCTAGAGTTTGGATGTGCAGGGTTTTAATAACAATGAACCATTTCATGCCTTCTCTATCAATTGCTCACATGTACATGTTCATTGCTCAATGACTGCAGCATCAAGTGGTGACTTTGCACATTCACACATGCATCACAGATCAACTACCATGGGAAAGTTTGCATGCCGTCACAAAAATGTTGCTGTTTTTCTAATGGAGCCAAGTTCATACACTCAACTGATAGTCATGAAGTGGTAAAGCATTAGCAGAGCAATCCTATGCCAGTTCACTTGGATGTAAGTTCCACAGGGTTCAATGGGGCTCACTCCACACTAGATGTGTTTAGGATAGCAGGTCCCCTTATGTTTAGCTAGCTCTCTGCTACCAAAACTGATTGACCTTTCTTATTGCTCTCAACACACAATGCTCTTCCTTATGCTGGCTTCTTGTCTGCTCCCAGATCCATCACATCCTTTTCGTTCTTACCTTCAAAGCCCTCCCATGGCTTTATCCCCTCACTTCCACTCATCTTTCTGTTTTTTTATCCCCATACATCCATGCTCCTCCAGCTTTACAATCCTCGGCTTTCCAAAGGTCTCCTACTTCCTCAAAAGACTCCCACCTTTCTCCCTTGCTGCCCCACATATTTAGAACCACCTCTGAGAACATGTGCATCATATCACCTTTCTTACTTCATTGAAATCCCTCCTCAAAACCCACCTTTTTCGTGAAACCTTTTACACAAGCCACTAGTTACATGCCCTACTGCAACTCAGCCAGAAGCTAAGCCTAAATACGTGCAACTCAAACAACTGAATACTGCTTTCCTGTTTACCCTGCCTCCACTTCTCTACATTCCCTCTGTTGTTTCTCCAGTGACAAATTTTAGATTGCAGGCTCCTCAGGGCAGGAACCTGTCCTCTTGTACTCTGTGAACACAATGCACACTGATGGCACTATGGAAATAACTTATGGATCAGTTTGAATAAAGTAGGTCCAGGCTATCAAACTAATATTGCAGCTTCAGAAGGAACAGTCTAGAGTAGGTGGTTCAGATTTTATTCTTTTATAAAGCACAGTCCCAAAGGCGCTCTAACAGACCTAAGGTATGTTCTCTGCCACTGAAATACGGCCATGTTTACAGTATAGCTTAGAGGCCATTCTGTGCAAGGACTGTGGTGGCACACCTTGTAAGAGGTGTAATTAAGGTCACAGACCAAACGTAAATACGGAAAATGTCACTCCCAAGCAGGAACTAGGGCCAAGAAGCAAATGCTCAAACTAACCAATCTTTCATTTTAGTTTTAAAATGTCTCAGTACTTCAATGGTTACAAAAATATTTTTTAAAAAGGAGTTGGGGAGGGGACAAACAGGTTCTCTGTTACCTCTGCTAATTCTATGACAGTACTGCACACCAGTTTTAATTCTGATGTGCAACTTTAAAGAAAATGCTTTAAAGCCACCTTTCTAAAACAAGTATTTAAAAGGGAAAAAACCATCAACACTGACACACCACAAAGAACAAAAGGTATTGGCTAAGAACACAGACTCCCACAGTTGCAATTTGATATGCATGAAGAACTGTGCATATCACACTGATTTCTTACATTTGTATCTTGCTCTTCCTTGAAGGATTTCAGGGCACTGTTTTATCTTTACAGCCCAATCAGGTAAGTTACTCAAGAGATAAGTATTTCAATTGCATGCCTGTAGCGGTTTGCTGATTTCTCCCTTTCAATAACAGTTCCTCATGAAATGCCATCTCCCCCTATTTTTTGATAAATTTGAGAGGAGAAAGGGGAGATGCAATAAACAGGAAGAGACCAAGGTTGAAAAGCCCCTGGGCTTTTATGGCTCTCTGGTTCCTAGGCAAACTCTTGAGACACCTTAAGAAATTTGAGAGAAAAAGCCCAGGCTGCCATATATACCTCTAGTTTTGCATCCAAATCTGCATCTGAGGCCACTACGTGTTCATCTTCCTTCTTTCCTGTGACTTTGATAAGAGTTTGTTTCGTTTTCCAGTATTTCTGCTGCATTTTGTTGACCACAGACTTCTCTTGGCCTTGGGCATACCGATCATAAAATTCCCTTGAATAACTGCTAGGAGACAAAAATCCAGTTGAAATAAAGAGATTTAAGAGACGTCTAAATCATATAAAACATCAGATAAATTATGCCTGCATCCACACTCTTTGAATTTAGGTTTATACTGTTTTACACTAAGGCCAGTTCTACACCAAGCAAGACATAGCAGTATGAAAGCGGTATATAAAAGGCAGGAGCCACACTACTGCTTTATAGCAGTACTGAAGTGCACTGACAACTGTTGGGGCCCATTGACACAGACCGTATACCACGATGTCCTACTTGGTGTAGATCTGACCTAACTTGCATTCTCACAGCCCACAACTCCATTAGTGATACAGATTCACAGACAGACAGAGATACACACGAATTTACTTACTATTTGTGGCCATCCATGTTTTTTATTTATTTTCTTCAGACGCTATGAATAAAGAAAAAAATCACAGTTACAATATTTAACGTTATTACCCATCCCAACCCCTTGAGGAGTGAGTAGGGCTAGAAATTAAACCAAACCAAACCATTTGTTAAATTGGAAAATAAAGTTTATATGATGTCAGGTTTTCATCTAATGAAACAGAAAAGTGACACACCACTGACCTAAAGCATCTGTTTTCTGCCAGGTGCAGAAAACATGGTAACAGACTCTGCACTACAACTTCTGAGAACCTAATTCATATTAATCTAGGACATCTTCATTCCCCCTACCCCCTACTCAGTCTTTCAGGACTGATTCAAACACTCATTCTCTGAAGTGGTGTAATTCTGTAACCTGGTAACCTCAGACTTCCTTTCTCCAAGGTGGCAAGTTTTAATCTGGGCTGTAGCTTTTGGTATTACTTGAAAATTTAACTACTTATCTTCACCTTCATTTTTAGTTCACACCTTCCAAAAACTAGAAGCATGGTTTTGGAGGGCACAGTAAGAATAGTTCTACTTTTACTAATTCCCAATTCCCTTTCTACAGAGACAATACCACATAAGTGTACAATACCACACACAATACCACATAAGTGTACAAGAAGCGAACTGGATCACTGAGGTCTTCTGTACATTCAGATACATAATTTGTTATCAAAAGCTACAAGTAACTGCTATTCGTAATAAGCTTAAACAGGGAAATCATTTTCTCACTGTAGACAATGCTGACAAATTAATTACTGCTCATAAACCTCTGACCCTGCTTTTTCTTTTGTTTTAAACATATGGGTGCATTCTGTCAGAAAGATATAACAAGAAGAGTCCAATATGATGCAAAGAAGATACATATATTGCAAATCTGCTTCAAAACTCTTATCAAACAGAGTCCCCCCTCCAATATATAACACACAGATTACAAACTTGCATATTTCCAGACACAGGTGTCATACCAGAGTGTTATGGTGTCATTGTTCTTATTTACACAGTATCTCCTGACAGAATAAGGATGCAAACCTATGAATGTTTAGTCAGAAAAATGTCCTACAACTCCCAGCATTCCCCAACCAGTAGGACTATTTTCTGTCTAAACATGCATAGCATTGCGCCTTAAGTAAAAATCAGACAGGTCCCTGTCTCAAGAAGCTTACAACCTAAAATTTGCCTGTAGGGGAAAAAAAACAAAACAGAGGAGAAAAGTGAGAGGCCAGGGTAACAGAGAGGTGGAGAAAATTATGTATGTGGGAAAATTCAGTTACATGTACAATGACACTTGTTTTCAGCTAGGGAACATCTGAAAAACATAGCTGTGAAGAAACTGAGATAAAACTGTTATGTTTTGTTTCAATGTCCAAAAAGGTTAACAGTAAATGGGAAAATGTATTTTCATTGAGCCAGAAAAGAGATACATTTTAAACATGGTGTACTGGTGGAGCAGCAGTTACTGTTACCATTGAGAAGTGAATGAATACAAGGCCAAGTTTCAGTCTGATATAAAGGAATATTGGATTGAAATTGGCACCAGATGAGTTTAACATTCTAAAGATGCCTATTGGTCTTGACTTTGAACAGAGGTGAGTGATAGAATGTTGGCCACACCAAAGCTGATTGGCTGGAGGGTTCTGACTGGAGCATTTATAAGGAGCTCTTGAGAGGCACATGGGGAGAGTTTTGCTTAGGAGAGTTGATCAGGAAGAGCCTGAAGACATTGGCCAGGAAAAGGAACAATTACACGACTGACAAGGAAATTGGAGAGCTGAAAGCATGTGAGGCAGAAGCTGAAGGTCTGCAAGCAAGAAATATTCCTGAGGAAGCCTTCAGAAGAAAGAGCTGAAGCCTGAGCATGGTGGTGGTCTGAAGATAGAGCAGCTGCTAGACCAAACTGAAGATTCTAGGGGAAGCCTGGTGAACAGCTTTAAAAGTTCCACTATGTGATCAAACGTACCAGGGAGAGTACTGCTTATCAAACCCTCATTGCTAGATCTTTGAGTTAACAGGGGTGGAGCTTAATAGGAGAATTGGCTTCAAATTGGTTACGGTTAGGAACTAGGGCTTGTAATACCCAATTGGTGATAGCAACAATATAGAAACCTTGTTCTTAAAGTAACTGTAATCTTAAATAATATTTTTTTCTTTTTTTCTTTTTCTTTTTTTTAATTTCTTGTACCTCTGATCTGTTTTCCCATACTTAATGATTAGCTTCCTTAGGCAAAAGGGGTAAATTAAATAAAGGGCTGCAGATATATGGTGGCAGCAGAAGTGAAGAGAGGATTGCCCAATGGCACGGGGTGATCCTCCACAATTGGTGGCTATAGCAGGATTGACCAAATGTAGTGGCATGTACAAGGGGGCTTGTTTACAGCTGGGAAACATCTGAAAAACATAACAAATTGAACCATGAATATCTATGTCCAACACATCCCAGCCCCTACAGCTGGAAAATATGAAAATAGTGTTAAATTTAAAAATTAAATTCTAGGGATTAAATATATGCTACCTATCCTTCACCTACTAGATGTTTAACCTGTGTGCATGAACTTATATATACTCACACAGTATTTTCAAAAGCTTTCTATGTCGCACCATTATTCATCACTGCAGCAATTATCGATTGCTGCATTCTCACTGAATCCTAGTGATTGCACTAAAGCCATGTATGGATACTGAAGTTCTGCTCAGTATATGTTATTGCAGAATCAGCACTGTTTATTTTACAGGGTGGATGAGATCACTACAGTTATTAGTATGGTAGAACTAAACTGTGCACAGGCAGCATTTGGTTCATAGATAGAAAGACACAGCCCCCAAACTACACAGCTTCCTATCAGACTAATGAAAAAAGATGAAAAGACATAGAATACACAACATATTCCAACATATAGTGGCAGCTAGTATTCAGAATATTGGTTTCCTTATAACACACACACAAAAAATAACAATTTCTTTTCTGCTTGCATTAGTGATAATCTTGGCCCTTACAAAAGAAAAATGAACCCAACTTGCTTACTTGCTTAGTATAACAGAAAACAGCTGACTGACCAAGCTAAGACATGGGGCTGGGTCCAGGATCTGCCTTCTGTGAACAGAAGGTTTGTACTCAAGGAAAAGTGCCTCTGCCTGATTTTGGGGATCCCCTCTCAATCCCTGCACCACAGCTTACCCCATTCTGCAGAATCCCCTGACCCTCAGTGTGCCATTTTCAGAGGGTTGGCAGGGCTGCTGTGGGGCAGGAAAGTCTGCTTCTGCCAGCCCAGTTGCACATGTTTATATCTGGATCCACTCCAGGATGTAAGGTTCTGATATAATAAAGACATAAACTCACATCCATGAAGAATAAATGCAATGGTCTTTCAGCACATGTTACCCTACAACATTAATGGGAACTTACTCTGGCCTGGTTTGCACATAATGGCTACCCACGAGTTGTTTAAACCATTAATCTGCATTTCATGAAAAGACTGTGATCTGCAACACTTGCAGTGTATTTCCCAGTCATTACATGCCCCCTTTCTTTGTGATCTGTGGTGAAGAAAGTGTCAAATAAATATGAATGTGCTGCTCTTGATTACAGACACACCAACACCAGAACACACACACACACAGTAGGAACAATCCTGGGAGTAAAGGAGCATTTGAATAGACTTTAGACTATAAGAGCCTGAGCCCATTCCTAGTGGTCTAGGCAAGATTTGGGTTTTGAAGACACTGTTACTGCAACAAGGCAGACTATCAACCAAGTCACAAAAATGTAAACAAAAAACCCTTTTATAATGACCTGAATAAATTGTGGCTTGTCAGTGGCATTGGGTTTGCTTGTGTTGTTTGGTAGCAAAACTTAAAAGGTAACTTATAAGAAAATCTCTCCCAGAGTATCCAATATTATGCTCACGTTTTCCCATTAGAACGAGAACCTATAGCTTTCATAGTGAATAATAATCCTTGTAACTCTTCTGCTGTAGTAAAAATCCTGTTAGCAAAGAAGCGTAACATTCAGCAGAATCCTCAATGAATGGCGAGACCCCTCTCCAATGCCACATCCTCAGTAAATGGGCAGCGTCTTTTGCTCTCTCTGCTGCAACATATGATTTTTACTTTCAAGGAATACAGGCCATGCTTCTGATGTTGTCCATCACTGCTGCTATAGGTCTTGAGTCTCCCACTTATACTTCCATTTAATGCATTCCATTATAACCATAATAATGCAAAGGAGGGAATATTTCTACCTTGATTTAGGAAATACATAGCTTGTTACACAGGCTGGGAAAACTGAAATAGTTGATAATTCAAGGCATTTAGCCCAAAGGGAGGAGGAAAAGTTTGATAGTCATTCAAACTCCCAATGATCTCTGTTTGTCATTGTTTATAAAGGCCATTTCTGGCCATTCTCAAACACTAGTACCACAATTATAGTTACATGGGTGATTCTCATGTTATTTCTGATATTAAGCAGAACACATCCAAAAAACACTTCAGAATGTTTTATTTTAATATTGTTGACAGGATTATTATATTTTTAAATCCTCCATTGCCTGCCAGTTAATTACTGTATCTACCAATATTCTAACACAATGTCAGCTAACACAGCTAACTAATCCTATCCTACCCCTTTCTCAGATATGATTATAATCAATCTGCATAATTTGTCAGCCAAGTTATTTGTTGCTACTGTTCCAATGATAACAAGTAACAAGCCATTGTGCTATGAATAGAATTTTTAAAAAAACCGAATTGTAACTAGGAACTTCATGTCCCCTACTAGGGGTGTGCACGGACCCCCCGGATCGGATCGGGACCCGGATCGGGACCTCCAATTTTGTCCCGGACCGGTTCGGACAAAATCGGAGGCCCCCCGGACCAGATCGAGTCCGATCCCGACCCAAAAATCGTAAATTTTTGGATCGGCCGCCATTTTTTTCCCCATAGACTTGCATTGCAATGCAAGTCTATGAGGAAAAAATGGCGGCGGGTGGGTGAGGGGGGGCCTAACTCCCTCCCCCCCCGGGGCCGTCCGCTGTGGACGGCCCCGGCAGGTAAGCCCCCTCCCCCGCGCTCCCTACCCCCCCTGGGGCCGCCCGCTTCCATCCGCTGGCGCCCGCGGGCGCCAGCGGATAGAAGCGGACGGCTCTGGGGGGGGTAAGCCCCCTTCCCCGCCACTGCTTACCTTCTCGGCCCGTCCGCTCCCGTCCGGCGCCGGCGGCTACTACCAGCGGGCTCCGCGGCCTACTCTCGAGTAGCGCGCCGGGTGATGACATCACCCGGCGCGCCACCCTAGAGCAGGCCGCGGAGCCTGCTGGCAGTAGTAGGCGCTGGCGCCGGACAGGAGCCGCCGGGCCGGGAAGGTAAGGGCCCCCCTCCCCCCTCCGCGCGCCCCCTCCTCCCCTCCACGCACCCCCTCCTTACCTTCCCGGCCCGGCGGCTCCCGTCCGGCGCCGGCGCCTACTACTACCAGCAGGCTCCGCGGCCTGCTCTAGAGTAGCGCGCCGGGTGATGACATCACCCGGCGCGCCACCCTAGAGCAGGCCGCGGAGCCTGCTGGGAGTAGTAGGCGCCGGCGCCGGACGGGAGCCGCCGGGCCGGGAAGGTAAGGGCCCCCCTCCCCCCTCCGCGCACCCCCTCCTCCCCTCCACGCACCCCCTGCTTACCTTCTCGGCCCGTCCGCTCCCGTCCGGGGCCGGCGGCTACCACCAGCAGGCTCCGCGGCCTGCTCTAGAGTAGCGCGCCGGGTGATGACATCACCCGGCGCGCCACCCTAGAGCAGGCCGCAGAGCCCGCTGGTAGTAGCTGCTAGTGCCGGACGGGAGCGGACGGGCCGAGAAGGTAAGCACCCCCCTCCTCCCCCCCCCGCTGTCCACTTTCATCGGCGGGCGCCCACTGGCGCCCGCCAATGGAAGCGGCGGTGGGCGCCAGTGGGCACCCGCCGATCCGCCGAACCGGTTCGGAGCCTTTTCGGACCGGTTTGGATTGGATCGGCCGATCCAGCTGCGGGATCGGAAATCGGATAATTTATCCGATTTCCCACTGGACCGGACTCGGATCGTGGATCGGGTCCGATCCAGTGCACATCCCTATCCCCTACACAATGTTATTCAGAACAGATGATTTTTATTATTATTCAATCGAGAACACCAGAACTATATGGAATGAAGTCCCAGACTGTCATTGCTTCTACAACTTATACAGAACATTCTGTTTAGGATCTGTGCTAGCCATATTTATTCAAAAGTATGGATTCCAGTAGAATTTACCTCCTAAGTGTACTTCAGATTCCAGTTTCTCTCCAACAGTACTTTGTCTAGTTTTCTTGTTTCTATAAGTGATTAGTGCATGTTATATAAGTACATTTTATTTCATCCCATTTACATAGGAGTAAGCCCCCTTGAACTCAATGGCCCTTACTCCTGAGAAGACTTAAAAAGGATTGCACTGTTGCACTTTTAAGCCAGCTTATGCTTAATGGCTTAAAGAAGGAGAAAATAAAAACATATAACCTTTACATGGTGAGTACACATATGCGCACACAATTATTATGGCTGGGATCCAAAGAGCTATTTTAAACACATCCAAGAGTTTACCTAGTGAATTTCCTCCTTTTTCCTTTTGAACACCAGACCCACCCCCATAACATAGCACACAAACTGCTGGAGACTTCCAATTTCAAAAGTGGCTTGCCGTGCAGCATGAGGGCTGTAGGAAGTCCAATATCCCTTGAGATGCACAAAGGGTTCAATTGTTCTTTCATTCTGTTCCTTCCTGACTACTAGAGCCCAATCCTAAGGCCCAGCTACAAAAGAAGTCCTTGTTCATGCCCTGCAATTAAAAGGCCTGTAAATGGCTTCAAGAAAATGAAAGACAATAGCAGTAAGCCCTTATACATTATAGCACATGGGGACAGGGATTTTTTCTGAGCATCTCTTTTGATGGCCAACGTACACTCTTAAGTCACAATATCTAATGTTTTTGCTTGCTCAGTAACATTCTAGTGTTTCCTTTTCAGTGCCTTGCATTCCACTCCTTTAACCAACATAGGATGTGGCCAACAGTATGTTCAACCTTTATTTAACAACATACCTGAAACTTACCTCTACCAAGATAAGACTAAGTCATTCTCGTAAGTAACCTCTTCTTCTATCCTACCATGTCACCCTCCAGTGTTCCCAGTCCACCCATCTCTTTCTCCCAGCACTTTACTGGATTACTGATAATTCATTTCTGTGCTGCCAAAGTGGCTCCTTTCCCTATATAGTCAGCCACAGTTGGGTTGCTCCAATTTTCCCTAATCATTCTATCCCCTTTCCCCCTCCCTACTTTCAGCCTCTCAGTGTATCTTCCTCTCCATACTCCAGCACCTTGCTTGAGAAAACGTGCTGAGAGATTCAAGTTTCCCCTATTTTCCCCATGCACAATCACAAATGTTACAGCAAAATTGTGTTAGGAGCTTATGACCAGCTATGACATAAGTAGTGTAGTCGGATAAGGATCTGGAAAGACAAGTTTAGGCAGGGTGAGTAATACAGAAAACTGCAGTCAGATGCAAGCTCAGAGAAGGTGCAAATACAAAGGGACAGAGCAGAGCAAGAAGGAAGAGAAGCAAAGGGACAAACACAGATGGGTTCAGATGAAGAGCACCAGAAAAAAGGCACAAACACCTCCAAAAATGGATTGCTGACCAGCCTACCAAGCAGACTTACCCTGCTTCCCCTTCTAGAAAAGGATGTCTGCTAGCAGGACAATGAAAGTCCAATGGACACATTGGACCTGTTCATACATCACACTAAGCCATGGTTAGGTTGCTAACCCTTTTGCAGCAAATGGTTAGTGAGCATGTTTAAACCATGGTTATGTAGACACCATGGTTAGGGATGATTCACACCACACACTAAGTCATGGTTTACATGACACACTAAGCCATAACAGGCCTGTTCAGACAATATGCTAAGCCATGGTTAGGCTGCTAACCATTGCAGCAAATGATCAGTGCGTTTAAACTGTGGTTATGTAGCCACCATGGTTAAGAATGGTTCATATGACACACTAAGTCATACTTCACATGAAATGCTAAGCCATAATGTTTTGCTCAAAATACCTAACCACCGTGGCTTAGCATGACATGTGAACAGGGTTATTAATTACATCATGAATTGCAGGTGAACTTAACTCAGCTTTGTAAATACACCCAGATACTAGAAAATATTGCTGATGCAGGTTGAGGATGCACATTTAACAAACACATGAAGCCTTCTTCTACAAAGTCAGACCAGTGGCCATCTAGCCTGGTACTGCCTACCCTGACAGATATGAGCTTTCCCAGCCTGCTACTTGAGATCTTTTTAACTTTAGATAACTGAAAATCTTAGGGCCTTCTGAATGCAAAGTATGTGCTGTACCACTGAACTAAAGGAGAAGAACAGCAGCTTAATGGGAGAGCACATGCTTTGAACATAGGTCTAAACTTCAATCCCTGACATCTTCAGTTCAAACAACAACAGGATCATGTAGTAAGCTCTTTCCAGCCTCAGAACCTGGAGAGCCTCTGCCAGTCAAGGACATAATACTGGGCTAGATAGATAAAGACAACTTTCTATGTTCCTAGGCCCTTTTTCCTCACTGAAATTACCAGCCTTATGCCAACTGCCAATGCCACCAGGATTTAGAATGGTGGCACTTGGGGACAGAATCTTTCCTGTAGCAGTGCCACATCTCTGGAACACTTTTCCCAGAGATGTTCATCTGACACCTAGACATTATCCTTTAGGCACAAGGTAAAGACTATTGTTTTTTCCTGAGTCTCTCTCTGAGTGATTATTATGGTCACCTGTTACTTTCAATATTGCTGATTTTTTAAAAAACATCTGCTTGATTGTGTTTGGTTGACTTTTGTTTATTATGATTTTTATACTCTATTTTTAAATTTTCTTCACTGTATGTAAGCTACATTGAGCTTGGACTGGGCATTTGAGCAGTCAAAAATGACTTGGTCAAGTATTGTCAAATGATGTTGAAGTATTTTTAAGGCATTAAATTTAATAGACCCAAAAATCCAATTTAAACATCAGCAGACTTCTTAATTATGCAGATTACAAAAACAAATCGGTTATTGTGAAGTGGCATTTTTTTTAAAAGGTATATTATTTTGCACCTTTTAACAATGGATTGGGTCCAGATTTCGTCAGAGCAGACCCCCTTGAAATCAATGGATTTAAAGTTGGTCTCTTTTATCATGCAACACCAAGGTCAACCTACAGTTCTATTAAAAAGAAATGCAACTGACAGTGACCATTGCCACGGTTGACCTTTGTGTTCTTGATTCCTGTTTGGAGATATCTGGAGTTATAGGAGTTGACTGATAGAAGCTTTGCTATGCTGCTAGTTATTCCTAGTTATTCCAGGTTTAAAGGGAAACCAACTCTCACTTCAAATAATACATTCACTTTCTAATCAATGATCAGAAGTTGCCACCATATAGTAGCATTTTCACTTCATTAAATATTTGACTGCAGCCAAATAATAGGTGGTCAATTGACTGGTGTGCCAAACCTCCCTTGAGTACATATGGGGGAAAGAAGGGATAAATATATTTAAAATAAATAAATACAACATGACTTCTCACTAGTTTGCTTGTTCACACATGTCTGTATCAGTCTTTTCTCTAGCTTTTGTAAAGATGCCTGGCCATGTAGACTGTTAACAATTCTTACTTACCACAAGCAATTAGGTGGTCAGCTGTTTATAAGCTGGTCTGCCTAAAAGCTAGGTAGGGAAGTGTGAGTAGCAATTCCTGACATTAGTATCAGAGATGGAAAGTGTAACATTTCAATGACAGTAACTGATTGTGATGCTGTTAACCATGCTCTGCATAGTATAATCTAGAAAAGTGCTTTCAAGGTTATAGCATGACAAAAACCTTGGACGAGTTATGTGCCTTAACACTTATGCTAATATACAATGGTTAGGGTCACATTAGTTATTTATACAAATATTAAAAAAATAAAACATGAAGACTGAGTAGAAAAGCTATTTCTTGACCTGTCAAATAAAGATTAATATGTTTACCTTCCAATTTAAACAAATGACTTAAACATTCATGTAAGAGAAAGAACAGAATTCTATTTATTTAAATTCTTTAACATTTCAACTATGATATCCAAATTACATTTACAGACCAGGCCCATGGAAACCACTATAAAATATATGTGATGTTCTAACAGTATATACGAAGAGTTACTTTATAAGGAAATATAAAAAGTTAACTTTAGTACACTATCAATGTCTCTCAGTCTAAAACGGAACTGTCATTGGCAGGAATTTCTACTGGGAAAAAGTCTACACAGAACAAAAATATATTTTCTTCAATACAATTAACATAAAAATAACACCCTCCACACATTCCATTGACCTGTTAGTTGAAAATAAGGAGACACCATAGCCCTACTTTGGTTTTCCCTTCATGTGATTGCAATCACTTGGAGAGCAGGACCATATCTGCTAACCCCACCATTGTGTTCCTACCATCCATGCATTCAGAGGAACACCTGTAAAGGGGAGCATGCTAAGTGGCCAGGGCTCCCAATCATCGGTGCACCCTATGTGTGTGCAGCAAACTCCTCTTTACAGATGTGCTATCCACTGCGTAGACAGAATGGGAGCACAATGGCAGATCAGAGCCCAGCAAGTGTGGCTCCACTCTTCCCTCCTCCTTGAGATTATAATTGCATGGAAGACAAGCAAACCCTGAGAGAAATTACAGTGGGTGTACTGCAGAGAAAGGAAGGCTGAACTCTTCCTCTTCTCTTCCCTTCCCCCATGGCATCTTCACTGCATCTCCCACCCACTGGTTCCTACTGTCCTTTCTCTGCTGGAGGTGGTAAAGCACCTTTAAATTGGTGCATCTTTGTTTTCTAGTGTCTGAAGTGATGGGTTACAAGTTTAGGAACATAGGAAGCTGCCTTTTACTGAGTCAGACCTTTGGTCCCTCTAGTTCAGCATTGTCAACAATGACAGGCAGCAGCTCTCCAGGGTTTCAAGAAGGATTGTTTCCTAGCCCTAATTGGAGATGCTGGGGATTGAGCATGGGACTTTTGGCAATGCAAAGCACTTAATCAAAGTAATGAGCTATGGCCTCTAGCTAGGAAGTTTCAAGGTGATGGTGACATGGAGCGGTTGGGAGAGGCTAAGAAATTAGTACTCGATAAGACCCAGCTTTGGAAACAATGAAGAGGCTCATCATGGGAATAAAATATATGCAGTTCATTTTGGGGATTCCTCATTTTACCAGCAGTTCCTCTATGCCCCATCATACATTGTTTGGTAGGGCCTCATGATCCTCAGAAGCGGGCATCTGCAGGGCAAAGAGAGTATACTTACATGAAATTCCTTCACTTATCTTAAGATAAAAGCCATAGCAAATACCTGAGAACACAGTGGTTATAAACAAATTAAGATTTTCTTCATTTGTTTGTATTCTTCAGAAAGAAGAAAGTTGTTTCTTCTTCGGCTTAAGAAACACTCAGTACTCAAACTTAAATGTCTTATTAAAGTGCACTGGACCCTAGATAATATACAAGCAAAGTTTTAGATTACGATACATGCAACATGTACCTAAAACAACATAAATAGATTGAAGCTGAAATTTTAAATGTAATTACCAGGAAATAATTCCTACTCAATTTAGTAGAACTTACTTTCAAGTAAATTTGTTTGGGATTAAGCTGGATCTACGATGTATACCCCTCTAAAAGCCCCAAGATTTATCAGAAATGTGTGTAAAATATGACAACTAAAATGTGAAGCATCCTGTTCTCCTTCAAAATTTTACAAATGCAATGAAGTTTACAAATGCAATGAAATTGACAAACCATTTCCATAGGTGCATCTGTATTGAACCTAGAACAGACTAACAGAAAAAAAACTTCAATCTTTGTGAATTGAGCTACAATACAAACTGAACAAGTGAATATTGTGGTCTTCTTAATTCAAGATGCAGAAATGGAAAGTGTGGAAAATAGGGCAGTCACATTCTCCTATCTAACAGATGTGCTGTGCCTTTAACAACTTTATGACTGGCAGAAATTCATGGAGCAGGAATGATGAGTGACACTTACTGAATTTTCATTCTGAAGGATTAACTGTTAATGCTTTGAGATTTCATTTATCGCATTCCATCCTCTTTTTAAGGAAGTCAGGGTGGTGTACACAAGGTAATCTCATTTTATCTATCACAACAAGCTGTGAAGAAGGTTAAGCTAAGACATAGCGGTTTGCTCAAGCCCATGTGAGTCTCATGGCTGAGTAGCTATTCCAAGGCCATGTACAACATAGGGATGGATAAAAAACAATTATTTTAAATACATATTTGGAACTTTACATTTTTACATTAAAACCAGTTCTTTTTAATAAATAAATGCTTTGAGATATATATATATATATATATATATACTAAATTTCTCACTCGTTTTAAATATATAAGATAGCTACAATTAAATGTAATCACAAACATGCCAAACCTGCATTTACAGTCTCATAAAAATGAATTAATGGCTGTCACATTCACACACATTGGGTTACCTACCAAACACAGGCATTCATTTGTTTTTCTGATCATAGAGATGGCTTTGTCCAGTTTAACTATCAGATTTTTAAAAAAGAAGTTCTGTGCTTTGCCATAGCTCAGTGCATGGAGAACATCCCGGATTCAATCCCCAGAATCTCCAAGTAGGGCTAGGAAAGACTCCTATCTGAAACCCTTGAGAGAAGTTGTCATTGTCAGCAACACTGGGCTATACAGACTAGTGGTCTGACTCAGCATAAGGCAACTTTCTATGTTTGTCTGACTAGAGAAACTGAATAGGATTGCTGTTGGTCTGGGCTTATGCAGTAGTAGAGCAGAGCAAGGCAGATGAGTTAGTTAGAACAGAGGACGGGATGGTTGGAGGCAGAGTGGAAAGGAAAGGTGTAGTGAACTGGAAAGAAAAAGGTAAGACGCTGGGTGGCTTTGGACGTCATTTTAATCCGTGATGGATGAATAAACTGAGAACAGCAGCTTATTTTTTTAATAATGCATGGTGCCCCTCAACAAGAACGAGCTAAGAAGGTACTGTTCGTAGCTTATTAAGCTACTGTGTGTAATTTGACTTATAAACCTGCCCCGTCCTACTGCAATCCTCCCGCCTGAGTATGCTGGTATCCCATCTTCCCTTGTGGTGTTTAAGCCCGTTTAAGCCTCCTGCTCAAGCATGCAGTAGCCCATTTAAGCTGTTCCCAAAGCCGCAGTAGCACTATTTCGCTCATTTGCTAAAGAGCAGTTGAACATTTAACCAAACAGACGCTACCGCAGTAGCGGTTTACGCTGATCCCAAAGCCGCAGTAGTGCTATTCCCACTACACAGAGAATAGACATAAAGAACTGAATGGAGGCAACAATTTGAACCGCTCCTGCCATGCGACTCTATAGGCGAGCAAATTAACCCCCGGTGCAAGAAAGACAACATTCTAACACATGGTGGGTTAAATAATCCTTACCGCAGGCCATGGGTTATCAGAGGGGGGTTATTTAGGGCAAAGAAGCCATCATGGATTTTAAAAATCCTGATATGCAACACAATAACCCACAATGGGTTAAATAAATCATGACAGTTTATTTAACCCAATGTGGGTTATCTTGTCATCCAAACCCAGTCGTTATAGTACAGACAGAGCTTCCAGTTCTTATATTCCTCCACACCTTTGGCTTCTGGATGTAAGGTAGACCCTATATGGTATACCCTCCTTTATGTTGTAAAAATGCTGTACTGAGTTGTAAATTATATATTTCTTTTTGAATGTATTTCTTTTTGTATGGTAGAGATGGGTGAGCTACAACTTTCAACAACAAACAACGCTGTAGTCTACTCTACTGCTTTGGTCCAAACCATTTTGTTAAATGGGCAGGTGAATAGAACCATGGTGGGAAATGCTGCTATACAGCATGCACAATGGGATTCTTATAGTCAATACGTCAACTTGTGCTACATGATCCTCACACAGTCCTCTCTGGCCTAGCAATGTGCTATAGTAAAGGAATTATTAATATTAATATTAACATTTCTATATCATAGCTAAAGCCCTTGGGGCAGTTTAAAAGATTAAAAATGGTTAAAAATACATTATACAAAGTGTAAAATCATTTATATAAAAACCTGTAAACATCACACACACAGACAACATATAGCTAAAACAATTTTTAACAATCAACCATAAAACAAATCCAGGACCTGATCAAAAACTCATTATGCACTGCCAAATGCCTGAGAGAGGAGAAAGGTGATGAAATAACGATCTTAGTGCCTAGCAGGCCTCATTAGGAAAATCATTCCATAACCGGGGGTCCACCACTGAGAAGGACCTCCCCCTTGTTGCTGTCTTCTGAGCCTCCCTCGGAGGACATGCCCAGAGGAGCGCCTTAGATGCTGAGCATAGTGTATAGTTCATGTTGGAAGGGGCACTCCATCAGGTATTGCAGTACCAAGCCATGTAAGGTTTTATAGGTTAAAACCAGCACCACATAAGGAAGGCCCCCTCTAGATGGATTCCATTTGACGCCTGGTTAGCCGAGTATGCGCATAATCGCTGAAGCGCTTTATCGTAAATGCTTGTATGCAGGAGGTAATTGAGCACTCAACTGGTGACCTACTGGTTGTTTGAAATGCGCTTTACAAGTAGTTAATGCGGAGAATCGCTTGTTCACATAGTCAAAATGCGCTTTAACGGCCGGAGCAAAATAAAACTCGCTATTTAACGCGCATTCGATAATGCGCATAATCGGAGAGAAAACGCGCCTCTACGTCCGATTTGCGCTCCGTTCTTGTAGAGGTAAATTTTTTAATGCGCCTTGAAAGAGCTTTAAATGCCTCTTGTAGAGGCAGCCGAAGTCAGTGCAAGCAGGCCAGAGCCAATGTCCTGGTTTTGCCCAAGCTGCAGCTACTGAACTGTCTTCAAAGGCAGCTGATAAAAGTCATTCAAGCAGAGTCTGCGTTCACATAACGCAGATCTCCACAACTTGGTGCCATCCAGATGTTTTGGACCACAACTCCCAGGATTCCTGACCATTGGCCATGCTAGCTGGACTGATGAGAGCTGACATTCAAAACATCTGGAAGGCACTATGTTGGGGAAGGCTTACATAGAGTCTTCATTAGCGATGTCAGAAAATACCACTTGGATCAATTTGATCAGGTTTCCCTTGAATATTTCCACAGGGCCATTTCTAGAATGCCGGATTTGTCAAACTCAGGTTCAAACCCCCTGTTCAGCTACGAAGGTCACTAAATGGCTTTAGGCAAGTCATCAATTCACAGAGCCCTTGGAGGAAAAATGGGTTGTACAAATGTGAAGCAATACACTAATAGTCAATGGATCATGCTGGTACTCTGATACAACAAAGCATGAAGGAAAAGTCTAACTAAGGTCCATGGGACCTAGTCCGATCAATCCTATAGTTAACCTAACACTGTTTTGGGGACAGGAATTCAATATATACTGACCTGGTTTGCATGTAACAATTCAGAATATGAGTTGTCATTGCACGTGAACTCTGTTTAACAGTTTAACTATGGGTTGTTAAGAGAATCAATGGTTTGTTGTTAACTACAAACAACCCAGAGTTTACAACCAACAACAAACATAGATTCTTTTTCTGAGTTTTTCGTGTTGAAAAACCCATAGTTAAATTATAGTGCACACATAACAACAACCCATGATTCAACCACCACCCACAATTCAACCCATATTCTGGCTCGTTGTTACGTGCGATCCAGGTCACACTGTTGTTATGATTCTGAAGCCTTACAGATGGAGCAGGACCTGAGCCCTAACACACAAGATCACAAAATATCTTCCCACCAGAGCCACAATCCCTGAACCGCTGATCAGCACCCCACAAGCCCCTAGCAGATGGAAAGGTACTAGTTTTGTTTCGAAAATCCACCTTGAACATTTATATAAAACTACTGCTCCAAAAGCAATAAGTAGCTTAGATGGCCTGTGAACAGCATCAGGAGCTCAAGTTAATGATTAAAGGAAACCAAGCAGCAAATTGCCAAAAGGGCGGGGGGGGGGGGGAGAGAGAAGAGGAAGAAAAATGCACCTGCTGGTGTAATGTCTGTTAAAAACGATGGGCAGGGAGAAAAATGAGCAGGCAAGGAGAAGAGATGCCATTTTGGAACCAGGAAATTATTATTTCCCAGGGCGGATGGAAAGCCCTGGCTCGGGCCCCGAAGAATGCATCTTCCCCTTCCCTAAACGGCGTGACCCCAGTGCCTTGGCACCCCCTCCTGCCGCAAGGCACCCTCGGGCTCCCCTATTCACCCTCTCTCCTCCTTAGGAGGAACACCAGCCGGCGAGCCCCACTCCTCCTGCCCTCTAAGGGTGAGGTGGCTCATGCGCCGCGTTCGCAGCCCCGCCCTGCGGCGGTGGCGGCACTAACCGCGGCTGCCTCAGGAAGAACCTGCTCTTCCAGCCGGCAGGGACCGAGGGCTCGGGCCTCCTCCTCCTGCTCGCAGCACCTACCTTGCCAGCGGCTCTGAGGGAAGAGGAGGGAGGCGGCGTCCCTTCCCCTGCCTCGACGGGCTGTGCGCCCTCCGCTTCGCAGCCAGTGGCTCCTCCTCAGTGGGGGCCCCCCATGCCGCTTGCGAGCGCCTCCCTTTCGCCCGCCGCCTGGCCCGGGACTTCCCTTCCTTTCCAGTTAATTAGCTCCCCGTCGCGCCCGCTCCAGCGACCGTCGCGGCGGCTCCAGGTATTCCGGCGGCCGCGAGCGTCACAATGCCCCCGCCTGGGAGGAGAACGGCCTGGAGCGGGGCGGAGCTTCGGCGACCATCGTTGTCCCTTTCCCTCCTCCGGGAAGCAAAAGACAAGCGCCGAGTCTCCCCGCTCCTCCCTGACTGCAGCGGGGGAACGGGCCGGGTGGGCTTCCTTCCTTCTCCTCGGTGCCGCCTGGCGCTGCTCGGCTTCCTGCGATTGTTCTCCCTCGCCTTCCAACAGCAGCCGCCGGCGGAGATGCTGCTGCTGCAGCAGTTTGGAGCCGTGCCCGTTTCCCCCTCCTCCTCCTCCTCCGTGTTCAAAACCTGAGAGATATCATGAATGAAAGACCAAATAAAAATATATTTTTCTCTCCGCTGGCGCCCCTATCCCCGGGCTCCGTCCTCGGTCCTGTGCCTTCGCCGGCTGAAAGATAGGCAAACATCCAACAGGTGGAGCGTTTGCCCATCCCTGTCTCTGAATTCGGATGTAGGGCCTGTTGTGGATTGGTGGAAGGCACAGGAGCCCTAGCAGGGGGGAAAAGGTGGCAACTCCATTCACAAATTACGCATTTCCGGAGGGTAGGGAAACCTCTTTTAGTCCGAAGGCTAAACTCCTTTTCGGAGAAGTTTTCCGGGGGATACATTCCAGTGATGGGGGAAGCAAAAAGAGCTATAATACCAAAATTACCGGCATATTTTTACTGCCAGTAACTAAATTTGGACCTTTAAAAAAGCGGGGGGAGGGTGGACTGCACAAGACCCATGAAGCCACCAAACCGTCAATGGGAGAAAGGGGGGGGGGGAAGGGATGGGTGTTTGATTAACTGGGGAAGGCTAGATTTGGCCCTAAGGCTTGAAGTTCCCCACCCCTGCTAGGGAGTGCAGCCTGAAACAGACTTGTCAGTTCTCTTAACTCCTTTGTCTCTGGGTAGTGTGATGCCTCTGCAAAAAAAACCCCAACCTAGACTATTCTTAATTATAATAATCAAAGATTCTGTTTCAATTCCCCTGTTAATCACTAAAACTGAACTGCCCTAGCATCAGCATGAACATGTAACATCATTGTCATCGAAGAACAATAAGGTGTAACAGCAAATTGTATGCTTTCACTTGTCCTGCATTTCACATTCTGCAACCTGAAGCTACAAAATATATAGCCTTGTCTTTAATTTCATTATCTTTATTTCCATTAGTACTAGACACTTCCACTTCTTTGTCCCCTCTGCTAGAACAATACAACCAAAACCCAATATACATATACAATTGTATTTACTCTGTCTTTTAAAATATACCACCAATGCATATATATCAATATATTAAAAAGTACCAACAGAATTTCACTTCAACTATGCCAAGTTTTTTACAAGTTTATGTATAAGAACATTTTAAGTCCTTGGGGAAATTCTTTCCGTTGAACTTTGAATGTGTTGTTGCCAAGTCAAAATTTTCTTGTGATAACAGGATTCTATGATGGCAAGAATTCTTCTAATCTCCAAAATACCTCTACAAGTTAAATAAATAAATAAACAAATAAATAAATACATTTTTCATTACGTGTGATGTTATGTTGATTACAAACATAACTATTTTTTTAAAAATATAACTCTTACCAATCAAATGCTAAGCAGGTTTTTAAAAATCATATCAAGGCCATCTACAATTTACCTTCTTCACAAGCCAAGGACAGAATAAATGCAACTATAAACTGTGCTTAATTTATCTCAGCTGCAACTACCATATTCTTAGAGAACAGTATTAATTCTTAAAGAGCAAGTCATTTTCTATTGGAAACAGACATCTGCTAATATTAACTTCTAACAAAAACACTGAGAGTTCAAATTCTTTAATAAGCCTATGGGGAGTTAGTCTGTAAAAATCCAAAATGCCTTTCACTGACAAACTAAGACCTGAAGATCTTGTCCTCAATGAGTAGAAATGTGAACCTGTCCTCAGTGAGTAGAAATGTGAACCTGCTTGATTGCAATAAGCCTGAAATCCTCAGGTGAATGATTACATTTCAAGAAGAGTGCTACTTGTTTTTGTTCTAATCTTTCTTTTGTGCTCACTGATCCATAATCTCAGGGCTCTGCTTGTTCATCCCACATTTGCTAAAGGAAAGGGGCACAAAATCATATAAACAACATTATTAGAGTTGGCATGTAGAGAACTCTCTCAGTGTAAAGACCTTTCCATCCTTGGGATTGATAAATCATTTTATGGAGCAATCTTATGGTCCTCAGGAGAGTCCCAGGGAACCATAGGGTATGGTTGATTCTCTCTCTTGAACAGGGCTGTGCATGGTCTTGGGCAGAAACTGAGTCAAGGTGGGCCAATTTGACTTGAATCCAAGGTGGTACCGGGTCTGCCCGAGGTGCCCCAAGGCCAAAGCAGATCAATACCAAAGCTTCGAGGTGCCTTGGGCCAATTCAGGGCAGTGGTGAGCCACTCTCCCTGCCCACCAGGGAAAGCTGCCACAAGGCTGGCCGTGAGTCCAGGTGAGTCCATTTGATTCACCAGACATACCTCCCTTTCCCTTCCCACCCTTCCTGATCACCTGCTGCCTTTGCTGCTGCTGGGATTTATTTTCTTGTTTGTCCTTTTCCCTGAGAACTGGGCTGGGATTTAATGGTAAGATAGCGGGGGCTCTCCTTTTTAATAGCTCTATGACAGCAAACTACGGTGGCTGTAGAGGCCATTTCCTTTAGTTTGCAAACATAGAGTCATTTAAAAAAGAACCGCATGAACTGACCATTAAATTGCAGCTTGACTCTCAGGAAAGAGGATACACTGGAAAGTAAGTCTCAGCAGCGGTGGCTCTAGGTTTGGCGGGGGACAGGGAGGGGGGAAGGGAGTTGGGAGTCTAATGTACTCCTGGTCGGCCTTGCACCCAACTTTCCTTGGTTGCCTGCCATGTGGCCAGCACCCATGAATCTCACAAAGGCCAACCCATTTCATTGGGGTGGGGGGAATCTCGCTTCGGTACCAAAGTGAGGTGGGCAAGCCCTGAAGTGGTCCAAGTCGAATTGGGACCATTTGGGAGGCTCCAAAGCAGCCCCCTGAGGCAAATTGGGGGGCTGTACATAGCCCTACTCATGAGGCCGTAGACAATACAAACTAGTATTGTCTACGGCCCAAGACGGTATTACAGACAAGATGGTATGGGTTGAGTGTGGATTATTGTCTATCTGAACCCAGATGCACCAACAAACCATAGCTTGTTAAGCATGAAGAATGCATGAATGAAGAGAAACCATGATTTGTGAACTGTGGGATGTTCATGAATAACAAACCATGATTTGTTAGAGCCGCTGGGTTCAGATAACATGGTAACCCACAGTTCAACAACAACCTATGGTTCTCGTGTTGCTTTTGAAAAGCAAATTGCCAGCATTTCAAGGAAATCCAATGTAGTAGTAATGAGGGACTTCAATTACCCCAATATCTGCTGGGAGACAAATTCTGCCAAAAGTGGCCCCTCCAAGAAATTCCTGACATGTGTGGCTGATAACTTTCTCCTACGGAAAGTAGAGGAAGGAACTAGAGGAACGGCTATCCTTGACTTGATACTAATAGGGATGACTTAGTGAATAAAGTGGCAGTTACGGGAACTCTGGGGGAAAGTGACTACGTCATAGTTGAGTTCTTGATTTTAAAGGAAGCAAAAGCTGAGTGTAGCCAAACACGTACTCTGGATTTCAGGAAAGCCAATTTTAGTAAACTCAGAACTATGATAAGTAAGGTCCCATGGCAAGCGACCCTAATGAATAAAGGAGTCCAAGATGGGTGGGAGTTTTTAAAAAAGGAAATTTTAAAGGCATAATTACAAACAATTCCAATAAGGAAAAAAAGATAGAAGACAACAGAAGAAGCCAATGTGGCTCCACAAAAAGCTTAGAGATGACCTGAAAATTAAAAAAGGATACATATAGGAAGTGGAAGGAAGGCCAGGCTACAAAAGAAGAGTACAAACAAGTAGCACAGAAGTGTGGGAATGGTATCAGGAAGGCTAAAGCTGAAAAGGAGCTGAGGCTAGCAAGGGATGCTAAAAGCAATAAAAAGACTTTCTTCAGATACGTGAATAGTAAAAGACAGAGGAAAGAAATAGTGGTTCAACTGCTTCATGAGGATGGCAAATTAGAAACAGAAGACATAGAAAAGGCAGAAGTGCTTAATTCCTACTTTGGCTCAATCTTCTCTCAAAAGCGGGTCTATGACCCCCCTGGAAAAAGTGAAGTACAAGCTGAAGGGGCAGGATTGCAGTTTGAGATTGATAAACAAATGGTCAAGGAACACCTAATTTCTTTGAATGAGTTCAAATCTCCAGGGCCTGACGAATTGCATCCTAGAGTAATAAAGGAGCTGGCAGACGAACTCTCAGAACTAGGGATGTGCACTGGATCGGTTCCGATCCACGATCCGAATCTGATCCAGGGGGAAATCGGATAAATTATCCCATTTCCGATCTCCCCGCTGGATCGGCCGATCCAATCCGAACCGGACCGAAAAGGTTCCGATCCGGTTCGGATGGATCGGCGGATCGGTGGGCGCCCGCTGGCGCCCGCCACCGCTTCCATTGGCGGGCGCCAGCGGGCGCCCACCGATGGAAGTAGACAGCGGGGGGGGGGGCTTCCCTAGCGGGGAAGGTAAGCAGGGGGTGGGGGAGGGGAGGAGGGGGCGCGCGTGGCGTGCTTACCTTCCTGGAACGTCCGCTCCCGTCCGGCGCCGGCCGCTACTGTTCCCGGGCTTCACGGCCTGCTCCCGGCGCGCCACTCTAGAGCAGGCCGCAAAGCCCGCTGGCAGTAGCCGCTGGCGCCGGACGGGAGTGGGCGTCCCGGAAAGGTAAGGAAGGGGCGCGCGGAGAGGAGGAGGGGGCGCGCGGAGGGGAGGAGGGGGGCCCTTACCTTTCTGGGACGCCCGCTCCCATCCGGCGCCAGCGGCTACTGCCAGCAGGCTTCGCGGCCTGCTCCAGGGTGGCGCGCCGGGTGATGACATCACCCGGCGCGCCACCCGGGAGCAGGCCGTGAAGCCTGGGAGCAGTAGCGGCCAGCGCCGGACGGGAGCGGACATTCCAGGAAGGTAAGCAGGGGGCGGGGGGAGGGGGCTTACCCCCCCCGGGGCCGTCCGCTTCCATCCGCTGGCGCCCGCGGGCACCAGCGGATGGAAGCGGACAGCCCCGGGGGGGGGTAGGGAGCGCGGGGGAGGGAGCTTACCTGCCGGGGCCATCCACAGCAGACGGCCCCGGGGGGGAGGGAGGGAGTTAGGCTCCCCTCACCCACCTGCCACCATTTTTTCCCCCATAGACTTGCATTGCAATGCAAGTCTATGGGGGGAAAAATGGCGGCCGATCCAAAAATTTCCGATTTTTGGATCGGGATCGGATTCGATCCGGTCCGGGGGCCTCCGATTTTGTCCGAACCGATCCGTGACAAAATTGGAGGTCCCGATCCGGGTCCCGATCCGATCCGGGGGGTCCGTGCACACCCCTACTCAGAACCACTGTCTATTATCTTTGCAAAATCATGGAAGACGGGTGAAGTGCCGGATGACTGGAGGAGGGCTAATGTTGTCCCTATCTTCAAAAAGGGCAAAAAGGAGTAACCTGAGAACTACAGACCAGCCAGTCTGACATCCATCCCTGGGAAAATTTTGGAGCAGGTTATAAAGAAGTCAGTCTGTAGACACCTTGAAAACTATGCAGTGATGACTAAAAGCCAGCATGGATTTGTCAAGAACAAATCCTGTCAGACCAATCTTATCTCATGTTTTGATCAGGTAACCTCCCTTGTGGACTGTGGGAATGCAGTGGACATAGTATATCTTGACTACAGCAAAGCTTCTGACAAAGTGCCCCATGACATTCTGATTAACAAACTAGTGAAAAAAGTGGGCTAGATGGAACAACTATTAGGTGGATCCACAGTTGGCTACAGAATCGGACTCAAAGAGTGCTTATCAATGGTACCTTTTCACACTGGGGGGAGGTAACGAGTGGGGTACCGCAAGGCTCAGTCCTGGGCCAAGTGCTCTTCAACATTTTTATGAGTGATTTGGATGAGGAGGTGCAGGGAATGCTTATCAAATCTGCAGATGACACAAAATTGGGTGGGATCACTAATACCCTGGAAGACAGAAAAAAAAAACTCCAAAGTGATCTTGATAGACTGGAGTGCTGGGCTGAAAACAACAGATTGAATTGCTAAGTTCTACACCTAGGAAAAAGAAACCAAATGCACAGTTACAAGATGGGGGATATTTGGCTCAACAATACTACAAGCAAGCAGGATCTTGGAATTGTTGCAGATCACAAGCTGAATATGAGCCAACAGTGTGATGTGGCTGCAAAAAAAGCAAATGCTATTTTGGGCTGCATTAATAGAAGTATAGCTTCCAAATCACACAAGGTACTGGTTCCCCTCTATTCGGCACTGGTTAGGCCCCATCTTGAGTATTGCATCCAGTTCTGGGTACCACACTTCAAGAAGGATGCAGACAATCTGAAGTGTGTTCAGAGGAGGGCAACAAGGATGATCAGGGGTCTGGAAACAAAGCCCTATGAGGAGAGATTGAAAGAACTAGGCATGTTTAGCCTTGAGAAGAGAAGGTTAGAGGGAGACATCATAGCACTCTTCAAATACTTGAAAGGTTGTCACACAGAGGAGAGCCAGGATCTCTTCTCGATCAACCCAGAGTGCAGGACACGGAATAATGGGCTCAAGTTACAGGAAGCCAGATTCCGGCTGGACATCAGGAAAAACTTCCTAACTGTTAGAGCAATACAACAATGGGGCCAATTACCTAGGGAGGTTGTGGGCTCTCCCACATTAGAGGCATTCAGGAGGCAGCTGGACAACCATCTGTCAGGTATGCTTTAAGGCAGATTCCTGCATTGAGCAGGGGGTTGGATTCGATGGCCTTATAGGCCCTTTCCAACTCTATTGTTCTATGATTCTATGATTTTTATTGAAGGCTTGACAGATAATGAAAGCTTATATTACCAGAGCCTCCTGTGACCCATCCGTGGATCAGCTGCAGTACATTACAAGCCTTGTTTCAGAGGAGTTATCCTCTGGAGTTGGACACAACTTTTTTTAAAGAGCCCTACTTATCTGCCTACCCTGAAACAGAACTACCCTCTTTCAGTGAGGATAACCCTATGTTCCTTTCCCCTGAGGGCTCAGGCTTCCCCATTTCTCCTGACAGAGGTGGTTCCATTGGTCTCAGGGAGTTCTAGCTCCTCCCCAGAGGATCCCTCCAATGGCATGACACAAGTGGTAAAGCCATGGGTTGTTGTTGGGTTAACCACTGGGTTGTTTAGCCCTTAAACCACCCAGCAATCTGGGACCTCACATCTTGCTCAACAACTTATGAATGGGCTGTTCACATAGGCTGTTGCTTAAAAGTGGATATGGGTGGTTCTTTTCTGCTCTTATCGAGCAGGATAAACAACTCATGGTCTGTTCTTAGGTGCAAACTGGCCCAGGATGTCCTAAGGGACCATAGAAGAAGGAACGTGGAACTAAAGTGTATATGCAGTGTCTAATCCAGGAGTGGGAACATGTGGCTCTCCAGATGTTGCTGTACAGCATCAGCCCTAGCCTATGGTGACTAATCATGAAGATATTAGTCCAACAACCTCTGGAGGGCTACACATTCCCTGTTTCTGGTCTAATCTGTGTTGGGCAGTTTCTACACCAGGCTGTTTGCCTGGGATGGCCCCCAGCTGGTCCCTGTGCTCCGATGGTGTGTATTAGGTACTTCCAGGATCATCCTCCCTCCGTCTACACCCCTATGGTGTAGAAAGGGCCTTGTTCTTATTTTGTAGAAAATTAGCTCTGCCCATTCCAGAAAGGAAGTCATGTAGTTGAAATTTATTCTAGTTCATAGGTTTCCAAACTTCATAGAATCACACACTCCTTTTAAACACACATACATCTGTCATAGAATGTAATCTCCTGTCTCTCTTACTCATTATGTTGCTTCTTCCCAAGCCATCTGGCTCCTTCATTGTTCAGCCCTTTCATGCCACTTCTCTCCCTCTTCCATTATGCACCTCTACCCTAAACTCTACACCTCTACCCTAAACTCTACATCTGCATTCTTAGATCGTTAAGCCCACAGCAGACAGGGACTTAGGAGGACACCATTCCTCTCTTTTGGCAATTCCCAGAGGCTTGTGAAAGCCATACCATGGACATTTCTGAGCCTTGAATGTTTATTGGCTTAATATAAATAAAACATGCTAAATCGCTTGTGCCCCCTCAGATGATGTCTCACATATTTCTCCTTCTTCCCATTTGAAAAACATTGTTCAGTGCTATTGTTTACATCAACTCTCTTGGTTCCCATTACTAGATTACACTGAAGAAAATTTATGCATTCCTTTTCAGTAGGAGCAGCTGCTTTTCAGCAATTCCTAATGATTATGGTAGTAGCACAGCAGGGGTAGATTTGTTTAATAAAGTCTGGGATACATTCTCAGGAGGGAAATGTATGGACTAACGAGAGAGGGTCATCTGAGATCTGGCCTGCCACTTTGTGCTGCAGCTGTCCTGAGACTAGCAGATACTGGCCCAAAGGATTTGAGGATGAACATTTGGTTCGCTTTTTCTAGGGGAAGCTGACAAATGCCTCTACAAAAACTGTGTTGGTCCTTCTGGTACTTATATGTAGGCTGAGGATGGTGCTGGAGCAGCTACTGATCTATTTAGGGGGAGATTTGGGCATGGACATGATGGACCACTTCAGTATGTGTGTGTGATGTGTATAATAAAGGTCATTTAAAACAGAGGCCAATTCCCATGTAATGCTAAGCCACTTTGGTTAGTGTTGGGAAGCAAACAACAGTGGCCTAGCATGCCGTATTGGGGTGGGGAGAAACCCAACAATGATGGCTAATGAACCACCTTGGGTAAACCACCCCCCTGCCATGGAGTTAAGGGTGACCTACTGTGTCATTTGTCAGGCTCCCCATGGTTAAAAATGGCCGTTCTGCATTAAAACATGGTGACCATAAAGTTGGCCACCTAGAGCATTTCCCACTTCCAGCGATGATCTATGCATTGCAGCTGGACTCAATGGTTGCTGTCGCATAGTGAGAATGGGGCAGAGAGCCAGCTCCACTAGAATGCAGATATCAGACTCTTGTGTGGTGGAAGGACTGGATTTTAAAGCAAACCCACAGTAATGCAAGGAAGTGATCTCTTCATTGACTCAGCATATTGAACTTTAGTTTTTCAGCATGACCCACAAAGTGAATATCCATCAGGAATTCAACTTTAGCAGAGGGTTTTTGTTTTGCTTTGGTTTTGGCTGATAGAACACCTTAAAGGCCAATTGTCATGAGGGTATGTCCCACCCATGTGGTGGAAATATCTCGATAAACCATTCAAAAAGTTCTTCTTATGTCCCACTGCCCACTTCTCTGTTATGCAAGGGGACATGCCGTGAAACCATGTGCAAGAAAGGATTCTGTACCATCCAATGTTTTCAGGTGACATCTCCTGCCCCCATTCCTGAATGATGGCAAAAATTAGCCTAAAGAGACAGAGTGATTCTGAATAGATGATACGCTAAGTCACTGTGGTTAAGCATTTTGAGCTAAACATTATGGCTTAGCGTTTCATGTGGACCATGACTTAGCATGTCATGTGAACCATTCCTAACTATGGTGGCTATATAATCACAGTTTAAATATGCTCACTATTTGCTGCAAAATGTTTAGCAGCCTAACTATGGTTTAGCATGTTGTCTTAACAAGTCCAGTGAAAGTAGTAGGTTACAACTTTTTAATTCTGGGTTTAGTTATAGATCAGTCACCTAAGGGCACAATCTACCTGGATGTTTGTTTGTTTTTGCACAGGAGCTTATGCTTCGAATTTTAGTTTGTGAGGGCAAATTTTAATTGGTAGCTCTATGAGTAAAGGGCAGCACTCTGTTTTTGAATCTGGTGTACAGTACGAGGAAATGAAAATTAAAAATGAAAGACAAACAAAATATTAAATATTAACCATGGGAAGTTGGTTTTCTTTATAAAATTATAAGTTGCTTTACCTTCTAATAATGATTGAGTTGATTAAGCATGTGCCCTTTAACCAATTAGAAATTAATGTTTTATACCCCAAATCAACTCAAAACTCTTCACTAGGTTGGCAGCCATTACAGGCAATATTTAGTAGCTATAGCTGCTATTCTGGGAAGATTTCTTTTTTTACTTCCATCTCTTGATAGTAAGATATTTGATGGGTTGCTAAGTATACATTCGGGAGTCTCTTATGTGCTGACAGCTGTACCCTCTGCCCTGTCAAGGAACAGCACTTGTTTAAAGAAGAAAAACTGTGTTTTTTCTGTCGAGAAACTACCAATTGGTGTGGAAAATAGTCTTTTCAGCTCCATTTCTAAGTGGAAGTATTGCTTGTTATCTTGGGCACCTTTGCTGAATTGGGAAAAGTGGCTGCAATTTTATCTGAGTCATACAAAGGTGTCGTTTTTCAAAATGTGGATCAATCTACTATACTGCACTCAGGGTAATTTTTCTCTTTTAAAGTGCAGAGATCACTTGGCACAGAAAACATCTCTACTCTAAAATCTAATAAGGAGTGTTTTCTGGATCATGTAGAATATTTATTATTTTCTCCTGTGATTACTTATTATGGCTTAGATTTTCCTATTTCTGTGGACTAAAAAAAAGGGGGGGGGCAGTTGACCTAGTCAATCTGGGTTTCAAAAAAGCTTTTGTACTACCTAGGACACATAGCACCATGCAGAGTATTTTTGCCAATGCTATGTTTTATGGGGAAATAGTTAAAGAGCAGAAGAGGGGATATTGTGCAGATGGCAAATTTACAAACAGCAGAAAAATGACCAGTGACATTCTTCCAAAATTTGAACCACAGGACTCATTTCAGTCAACATTTTTGTTAGCAAAATATCCAATGAGAGTGTCTGATGAGAGGTCTATTAGAGTCCACAGGGTGGTATTTCCTCTTTAATCTCCAGATGTAGATTGTTTTTCAGGGACTCTAACGTAGCCCCAGAGCAGTGGTCAGGGGTCATGACCTTAGAACTGGACTCCCCACAATCTGGAGATGAGGCGGAGGATTCTGAAGAAGTTGACATCTTACTAATGCCATAAGTCTTCCTTCCACCAGAAACCCTATGCCTGGACAGCTGAGGAGCCATTCCTGCCACCTCCTCCATGGCCTGAGGAGAAAGCTCAGCTCTCCTCAAATACCAAGGACTCCTTTTCTGAACCTGCACTACAGTCAATCTCTTCTCAGCACCACCAGAGACAGCTCCTGCAGTATAAGCCAGGAGCTTGACTGACAAGGGAGAACCAACTAGCCTGTTGGTCAGGGATGGGGTACTTTGGGAGGTCTGGGGGCCATTTTTGCTCCTCCACAGGCTGCACTGCAGCCCCGCAGGTTCCAAAAATAAAATAAAAGGCATCTGTAGTGTCTATGGATCACCAAAATGGCCAAAATTAGTTTGTTGGCAAGCTAACTTTGACCATTTTGGTGCTCTGTAGTGGTTATGGAGTACTAAAAGGGTCAAAATTAGCTTGCAAACAAGCTAATTTGGATCCTTTGGGTGTTCTGCAGCCACAATGGAATCTTTTTTATATATGTAAAACTGAATTGGGGGGTGGGGGCTTTGGGGAGGCAGTGTGGCTGTATGCAGCCTGAGGGCCAGGCATTGCTCACTCCTGCTGGAGAACAGGGGTAGGCAACTTGTCACCCTCCAGATGTTTGGGTCTACAACTCCCATCAGCACTAACCAGCGTAGCCAATGGTGAAGGATCATGGGAGTTTGATGTCAAAACATCTGGAGGATCATCTTTCTTTTAGACTTTCAACCTTTCTTTGGAGCAACGTCTGAACTGGTTCCTCTTGGATGCTTTTATCCACCTTAGGACTTCCGCCAGTTCTACTTGGAGCTCTCCGAGGTCCTGCTCCTTGCCTGAATCCTTGTTCTTGATTTCCAGGCTTGCCTATGAACTCCGCTAGAAAAAGCATACCACCCAAGCTCTGCTCTTCTGCCCTGGCCTGCAAACTCTGCCTGGAAGAAAATGCCAAGCTGTTTGGTAACACTCCCTTACCCAAGTAGCCTCCCCCTCCCCCCACACTCACACACAGAACCATTGCTGGACTTTTATGATTACTCAAAGGAAATACACTTTCTGCATCCAAATGATAATAATCATAAAGTGGAAATATCAATATGGCCACAATCCTAAGCATGCTTACTTGAAAGTTTAACTCCATAAAAATCAAAAAGATTAGAGGAAATACCTTTAGAAGGGATATCTTTATAGAAAATATCTTTAGAATGGGAATGTTGATGATGCCCAGCTCTATTTCTCTGTGATGTCTGAATCAGGAGAGGCCATGCACATTCTGAACTGGCGCCTGGATGCAGTTATGGCTTGGATGAGGGGCAATAAACTGAAAATGAATCCTGATAAGACAGAGGCCCTATGGTTTCGAAGTTCCCAGCCCAGGAATTGAGGTGTTTGCCAGTTCTGGATGGGGTCGCACTTCCTCTGAAGGAGCAGTCTATAGTTTGGGGGTGGTCCTGGATCCATCTTTGTCACTGGAGGCCCACATGGCCTTAGACCCAGAGCGTCCATAACCAACTTCAGTTGGTATGCCAACCACACCCATTCCTGGATAGGGAAAGCCTAGCCATGGTGATCCATGCACTGGTACCTTCACCATTATTCTACTGCATTGTACTGTTTGTGGGGCTGGCCTTGTACATGGTTCAGAAGCTGCATCTAGTGCAGAATGCAGCAGCTAGGGTGCTCACTGGGGCACCTAGCTATGCTCATATAACATCTGTGTTAAAAGAACTGCACTGGCTGCCTATTACCTACCAAGCCATGTACAAGGTTAGGTTATTGCCATACAAAGCCTTAAACAATATGGGACCTTCTATTCTAACTCCCCAATTATATTCAAACATCTCCAACTGCAGTAAAACAAATAGACAATATCTATTTCCTGGCTATTTCCACAGTCCTTCAGAAGTGCACTATTACACTGATGGTGCCACATGGAATGGTTTGTGTGGGATCCCCAATATGACACCATGTGGTGGAGCAAGGAAGGGAAACAGCATGTCTTGGTAAACTGTGTGTCAATAATGAACCCGTTTTAATGTCTTATAATGTTATAGATGAAGACCAATGTAGATTGCTCCATCACGACCTGGATGTCTTTACAAAAGCAGAAATGTAAAGCTTTCCATACCTTGGCCACAATTCCAGCTACTCAATCCTTTCCAATTTTAAATCACTCCATCTGTTCCAACTGCATAATCAGTTTTGTGGCATAGCACATTCACTGGTGATGCTAATTCTCAGAGAAGTGGCATCAAAGTATCCTTCTGCTAAGCAATATTCTGCAAAGCAATATGACCTTCAGGTGCAATTTTCTGAATGGTCTTGAGATATCCATGGATTCCATTGGTTATGAAATGGTATACTGTTATACTGTTGTTGTTTTATATTTGGAATGGGTTTTTTTATGGTTTAATTTTTGTAAACCGCCCAGAGAGCTTTGGCTATTGGGTGGTATAAAAATGCAATAAAATAAATAAATAAAATAAATAATAAATATTGCATCCTATGCTAAACGCTTACTGGTTCTATACCCTTGGATTTGGTTTTATATATCAATCTGGAAGCAGATTGTTCATGTTGCTTCTATCAAGCAGATTTTGTTTTCACCCAATAGATATTCGAGGCAGTCTACTTATCATATCTCATTTTCAACTTCTTATTGTTTAGGTGTACAAGGTGCAGCTACTCCTTTTGAGATGTACCAGCCTAAAAAGCTGGTCCCTTGCTCCAAAAGGTGGTCCAGCCTAAAAAGGTGGTCCTTAGAGAGCAGAAAGAAAAGAAGTGGGTATGCACACCTTGAACATCTGTTTGGGGTAAGGGAGCCAGCATTCAGCCTTCTGCAAATAGTTGGCACTGCAGACATAGTCCTGATTTAGCAAAGTGGGACCCTATGTATAGCTGTAAGTCTTGGAATGGGTGTTCAGCAAAAAGAAACATAAAACAGGATCTGATCCTGTAGGTCACATGCATGCAGCTTGATCCTGCTAGATTGGGGCATCTATCTTTCAAACTGCAGTATATGTTAGATACAATAATGCAGAACTGATTATCTATTTTTATCCATCAAATGCCCCAACTATCCTATAAATGGGACTAAAGGTCCAATCCTATGCATGTTTAGACAGAAAAAGTCCTACAACTCCCAGCATTTTCCAACCAGCCATGTCCTACAAGATGCTGTCGTTATAGCAGAGGCTGACAATGGAGTGTCCAGCAACTCCGCGAGTAGAATTACACTGGATCGGTTCCAGTTGGTGAGTACCAAGGACGTGGACAAGCTGCTTGGTCGAGTAAGGAGGACAACTTGCCCTCTCGATCCCTGTCCTTCTTGGCTGGTCGCCCAGGGAGGAGATGCAGTTAGATCACAATTACAATATATTATTAATGCATCTCTCAGGGAGGGGAGTTTTCCATCATGTTTAAAAGAAGCGGTAGTATGGCTGCTTCTAAAAAAGCCCTTCCTGGATCCCCTGGACTTTAATAACTATAAGCCAGTATCAAATCTTCCATTTTTGGGCAAGGTGATCGAGAGGGCGGTTGCCTTCCAACTGCAAGCAGTTTGGGATGATACAGATTTTCTAGACCCATTTCAAACTGGTTTCAGAGCAGGATATGGAGTTGAGTCTGCTATGGTCGCCTTAGTGGATGATCTACGCTTAAGTATTGACAGGGGGAGTGTGTCCCTGTTGGTACTCCTGGACCTCTCAGCGGCTTTCGATACCATCGACCATGGTATCCTTCTGGAACGCCTGAGGGACTTGGGACTTGGGACTTGGGGGCACTGTGCTTCAGTGGTTCCAGTCCTACCTCTCGGGCAGGTTCCAGATGGTGATGCTTGGGGATAGCTGCTCTTCAAAGAAGGAGCTGCTATGTGGTGTACCACAAGGTGCCATCCTATCCCCAATGCTGTTTAATATATACATGAAACCGCTGGGAGAGATCATCCGGAGGCATGGGGCGGGGTGCTATCAGTATGCTGATGACACCCAAATATATTTCTCTATGCCTTCGACAACAGCATCAGCTAAGGATAGTGTGTCCCCTCTGAATGAATGCTTGGAGGCGGTAATGGGCTGGATGAGGAAAAACAAACTGAAGCTGAATCCAGACAAAACGGAGGTGCTTACTGTCAAGGGCCACAACCTGGGGTTGGAGGTGTGTCAACCAGTTCTGGATGGGGTTACACTCCCCCTGAAAGACTGTGTTCGCAGCTTGGGGGTGCTCCTGGATCCGTCGCTCCAAATGACAGCTCAGATAGATGCGACTGCCAGGAGTGCCTACTATCAGCTTCGGCTGATACACCAGCTGCGCCCCTTCCTAGAGTTGGAAGACCTAAAATCAGTAGTGCACGTGCTGGTAACTTCGAGGTTCGACTTCTGCAATGCGCTGTACATAGGGCTACCTCTGTGCCTAGTCCGGAAACTTCAACTAGTTCAAAATATGGCAGCCAGGTTGGTCACCGGTACATCTAGGGGTGACCACATTACACCAGTTTTAAAATCTCTTCACTGGCTGCCAATCAGCTTCACTGGCTGCCAATCAGTACAAAGTGTTGGTTATTACCTTTAAAGCCCTACATGGTTTGGGTCCAGGTTACCTACGGGATCGCCTTCTCCCATACAACCCGCCCCGCACGCTCAGGTCCTCTGGGAAGAATTTATTACAGTCAACAAGAACTAGACTGACAACCGTTACCCAGAGGACCTTCTCTTCTGCCGCTCCCAGATTGTGGAATGACCTGCCGGGAGAGATTCGCCAACTTACTAGTCTTCAGGAATTTAAAAGATCTATAAAGACTGATCTCTTCCGGCAGGCCTACCTAGATGAATTTTAAAGTGTTTTATTGGTGTTTTATTGGTATTTTAATGATGTACTGGTTTTATCTGCTTTTAATCAGTTTTTGTATTTTGTGTTTGGTGTTGTTCCCCGCCTCGATCCGTTGGGAGAGGCGGGTGATAAATAAATAAATATTATTATTATGATTATGATTATGATTATTATTATTATGGCCAGCCATGTTGGCTGGGAATTGTAAGATCACTTGGGGTGCATAGGATTGCACCCTAAGTGATCTAGTCTGATATTGAAACATTGTGCTGTTTGTCAATATTGATATGGCCTGCTCTGTGTGTGGGACCTGGGGCAATTGCTCCATTGCTGCCCTTCTGTAGGCATGGGGCAGTATCCAACTGTGTTCTGAACTATGCGCAAAAAAAGAATCCAGCTAAAGTTACATTTGGGTAAGCATGGTTGCACAGGCGGTTTTGCATAACTCTTATGCAGCGAGTTGTACATTTCTGTTGTGAAGCTGATTATGCGACTGCTTGCACCTGTTGTGCAAGGTGTTGTGCAACTGGTTGCACAATTGCTCACACAACTGGTTGCACAAGTGTAATGGGTAACTGCTTGCACAATGGAAAGATACAGCAGAGCTCCGCTACTGCTATTTCAGTTTGCGGAATGTCACCATTGGATACTGCCCATAATGTTTTATGCACCAAACCCTGAGTGTGAATAGGGTTCTAACTTGACAGTAGAGCAGATGCTTTGCACCCAACAAACCCTGGGTGAAGACCCTGTAATCTCCAGGTAGAGCTGGGAAAGTCTCCTGTCTGAAAACCTGCAGAGCAGCCACCAACCAGTGTAGACCATAGTAAGCTACACGGACCATGGTTTGATTCAGATTTATGCAGCTTCCTGAGTTCTTATGAGTAAGGTCTGTCCCTCCCAACTGTGCTCCTAATGCTACACCATTCCCATCTGGCACCATTTTGTCTGCCTCCATAATATGAGCAAACGGGGGGGGGCGCAGGGGGCAGGGAGGGTCTAGGAGTTATCCAGCTCAACAGAATTCACTCGAGGATATGTGCAGTCTGTTAATTTATTCAATCTTGTTATATAATGCCTTCTTGTAATTATAATTGCTACTCTGCTTGTGATTACAGAAGACTCGCATTACAACCTCCCCCTCCTGATCCTAAATAACTCACATCTTTCACTCGTTGGTGTTTTCAGTTAAGACTTAAAACATTGCAGCCGTATTTTTCTTCCCTTTATGGGATTCATTAGAGGACCTTATAATTTCCAAAGTCCACTCCACTGAAAGTAATTAGATTAGTTCAATAATAATGATGTTCAGTGGATTGGATTACACAGCTCTTCGGAAAGGAGAATATACAGTATGTGTGTGTGTGTTCATGTTCATAAGGTCTACATTACCCAACTCAGTGACCAGAAGTGGGTTGATGATCAAAGGCATTTAATTTTAGTGTCTGGAATTTCCATTGAAGGCACCTTTGAGAGAAAAGGGTTGCCGAAGGGGTATTAAGCTGCAATAAATTAGTGCTCTGAATATAGGAGCAGAACCCAGGTTAGTGCTCTTTAAATTTTGCTTTTTGAAAGCATCTGTATGTCAGACTGAATGTAAGTGCTATAAGCACAGGTTCACCAGGGAACTTGGTTGCACCCACTATACCTGTAGATTAAAATCTCAGGCCAATCTTGTGGCCTTTCCCAGCCTTGTGCCCTCCATAGGTGTTGGACTACAACTCCCATCTTCCCCATCTCACAAACATATATTTCGGTTAACAAACTGTTAGTTCCATTCACTTCAATGAATCTACTGTAAGTAGGAATTATGCTGGATTTTACCCAGTGTGTGTGTGGGGGTGTGTGATTGTAGATAGTATGCGGTTTGTGTTGGCAGTGTATTAACCATGTACCTGTTCTGTTTAATCCCAGTCACTTTCTGCATCCATCAAACAGCACTTGATGAAAACATTTTAATGAATGTTTTATTGTAAATTTTCAACAATACAAAACAAACAAAACAAAACTTTAAAAAGGGAGAAAAAGAAAAAAATTGCAGCTACATAAATTTAAATGAATCAATTTCAATATATGCACATGCAAAAACCCGGTGAATTGCTTAAACTGGCTCTTGCCAAATGTGTTTTTGATTGCCTTCTAAACCATAATGTGTGCTTACCTAGAAATACATCCTGGCTACTTCACAGAAGGTGCTTCCACACTCAAGTGTTTACTCTGGAATTAGAATCATAGAATAGTAGAGTTGGAGGGGGCCTATAAGGCCATCGAGTCCAACCCCCTGCTCAATGCAGGAATCTACCTTAAAGCATACCTGACAGATGGTTGTCCAGTTGCCTCTTGAGTGCCTCTAATGTGGGAGAGCCCACAACCTCCCTAGGTAATTGGTTCCATTGTCATATTGCCACTCGTTGCTCACTCCCTTTTTACGGGGCATCTACATGACATCATCATCCTGTGTTTTCCCTATGTTCTTCTGAGAGCTCACAAAAATCCAACTTTTAAATTGGAGTGTAATCTCTGTATTCAATATTAGTCTAACTTAAGTCCCATTCATTTCAATAGGTTTACTCTAAGTAGAACTAACATTGGATAAAACTATGTTCAGGCATAGATCATGTCTTCCATCTCTTTGGAGAGGCATGATTTGGACACATTTATTGACAACAGTTGACTCTATTGCTACATCTCCACTATTAGCTTTCTGGTCATTGATACTGATTATCTAGACCCATTCCAGTCTGGGTTTCAACCTGGTTACAGGAGCAAATCAGCCAGGAGAGGGAGAGTGCAACCCTGTTAATTCTGCTCATTTTCTCATCAGTTTGGTACCCATCTGGATTGACATTAGAGGCACTGGGTTACAGTAGCTCTGGTCTTTCCATGTTGCGTCAATTTCAGGGAGTAACATTGGATGACCATTCCTCAGCTCATTGGCAATTAAGCTACAGGGTTCCATAGGGTTCTATCTTGTCCCCAATGTTGTTTAACATCTCTATAAAGCTGCTGGGAGTGGTCATTAGGGGATTTGGAGCCAAGTGCTATTACTATGCTGACAACACACAGCTCTATCTCCCTGTGACATCTAAATCAGGTGAGACTGTGCAAGTTCTGGATGAATGCCTAAACTCAGGCCAGATCTACTACATATTGTGTCAAATCATTACGAATGTGAAATAAAAAGCAGGAAATAACGCTATGAAAACGGGGTATGAAATGTGGATTGTGCCCCAACAGTTATCAGTGCATTTCAATACGACTATAGTAGTATAGATCTAGTCTCAGTGATGGGCTGGATGAGGGCCAATAAACTGAAGCTGACTCTTGGCAAGACAGAAGCACTGTGGGTGAGTGGTTCCCAGGTCTGAGAGATAGGCTCATTGCCTGTTCTGGACGGGGTTGCATTCCCCTTGAAAGATCAGGTTCATTATATGGGGGCCACCTGGATCCATCCGTGTTGCTGGAGGCCCAAGTAGACATGGTGGCTCAGAGTGCCTTTTACCACCATTGACTGCTATGCCAGCTCCAGCCGCTCTGGGACATGGATAATTTGGCCATGGTGGTATAGGCACTAGTAACTTCAAGACTAGATTACTGCATTGCACTCTACCTAGGGCTGCCCTTAAAGCTGGTCCAGAAGCTGAAGCTAGTGCAGAATGCAGCAGCTTGGCTTTTTCCAGAAGCTGCCCCTTTTCAGCATGTAACTCCTTTGCTGACATAACTGCACTGGCTGCCTGTTTGCTACTGGGCCAGGTGAAGGTTTCGCTACTAGTGTATAAAAACCCTAAACAACTAGGGACCAGATACTTGAGAGAGACCTTTTCCCTTATCAACCTGCCTGGTCACTGAAGTCATCAGATGGGATGCTCCTGGTGGTTCTATGTGGCCCTACTGAAGTTCATCCAGAGCAGAGCCTTCAGTGTGGTGGCTCCCTCTCTGTGGAACTCCCTGCCTGTGGAGGTCAGGCAGGCACCAACATTGTGTCATTTTGGCACCTGCTGAAGACATATTTATTTCAAGAAGTCATCCTTGATTGACCAGCTACAGTTTGTATTAGTATTCTCTTTTTAAAAACTTTAAATATTTTCTCTCTGTGTGTGTTTTAATATGGTGTTTTTATTCTTTTTTATCTTTTAATTGTTCATTACTTAGGAATTTGTTTAGACGTGGAGCAGTATATACACGTTGCAAATATAAATAAATAAATATTTTCAAGTTGTAATTCTTAAAAATCTCTAAGAGAGGGGTGCAGAACCTTTGACTTGCCGAACATTCCAATACCGCTGTGGAGACTCCTGGGATTCCTCCAGGAAGTGGAGCTTAAGCCTCCAAACCAACTGGAGGAATCTCCCTGAAGGGCATCTCCATTGTTATCTCCAGTTTCAGATCAGATCATAATAACAGTGGGGGTTCCTTGGATAACTCCTTTAAAGTTCAGACTGGTTCTGACTAAAACCTGGGCGGATTCACTGCCCCAATGAAATCGGAGACACCAGCCTCCACTGCTGCTGTTATCTTCGATCTCTGATTGGAGATAACAGCGGGGATGCAGCTGCTCTCCCTGGTGCTGGCCAAACAGCTTCATGAAGTGTCCATGTGGATCCCAGGTGCCACACAAAGACAGGGACTTGCCCAAGCTGGTGAGACAATATGCTCTTTCTGAGCCCAACATCCCCACATTTATCTCAAATCTGTGTAAGATGGTTTTAATATTACCTACATTACTGATAGAAAGATTGAGGCTGATGCATTCATGCTTGGCAAAGGCAAAATTCAAACTGGGAACTTCCTGACTTATAGCTCAGTTTCTTAAACCACTACACTTGTGTTATATATATATATATATATATGTATATAGTCAGTTGCTATTATGGAATGATTATTTTTACAGATGTTTCAAATGACATGTTTGTATTATTTGTATTGTTGTTAGCTGCCTTGCATATGTAGATAGACAAGGCATGAATTAATTAATTATAAATAATTTTTAAACACCACATACGTGTTGAATATGGCTGCTGTTTTCTCAATCCATATGCATGGTACTTAGACAGTACATGGAAACATGGCTGCCGTTTTCTCAATCCAGATATCTCAATCCAAAAATATTGCTGGGGAGAGGCAGGGAAATAGGAAAGGGACTGAGCATCAACTGAGCTGATTGTTTAGCTACCAGAGTGTGTAATTATTCTACAAAGAAACAACAGCAGCTATAGGAGGCATTTGATTCAGAATAATAAAAAACCATAACAGCCTATAAACTGTGAGTAGAAAAAGGGCCTATTAGAGGAGGCAAAATGCTTTCTCCAATAGAGGAGATCCCTATGGTGCATGCAAGGTAGAGATAATAGAGAGTGGAGGCATGGTTTTCTGGGAAACCCCAGAGGGTTGTGAGATTCTTCAGCCCTGCCTTACACAGATATCCATGCACCACACATGGCATTTGGTTGTGGTGCAAGCAATGCAGCCCCTTGTACTCATGGGGACCCCGTCACGTAATCGATGCATGAAGGGGGCTTATATCACAAGCAGCCCAATCCCAATGAGTTATAGTGACCAACTGTCAGGATTTCCCTGGCTTTGTCCTGGTTTTTGTTCTATCCTGTGTGTTAGGTTCTTTTCCCCTGTACTTTTCTATAATGTCCTTGAAAAACACACTTTCTCCTTTAAGGCTGCCATTAGCATGCTGGGAGGGAATTATGTGCTTTCTGGAGGTGCATCATTTCTCTCCCATTGCTCCAGTCAGGGCCTTAAAGGGAAAAGTCCCAGACATTATAGAAAGGGCCCTGATTGGAGCAGTGGGGGCCAGGAATGACATGCTTTCCCCTCCTCCACCCCAATTGGGGCCTTTAAGGTGGTGGTGGGGGAATGACACACTTTCCAGAGGCCATGGAAAGCCACTTTCCTGTTCCCCCCCACAGGGTGTTCTCTTTTTTGGTTTCCCAAATATGGTCACCCTACACTGAGTTCAATAGGGTTTACACTCTCTAGAAGGTAGGGATGTTGGAGAAACCCACAACAGAATCAAATGAGTTCAGATTTTTATGAATCCGACCTACAGATTCTGCAGTGGGCTGGCATTTGCCAAGTTGGCCGGATTCCACGGACTTGCAGACCAGTTTTTAAAAAACGTTCTGGAATTTTACACAAATTACATTGTAAAAAACACATAATATATATAAAAATCCCCCCATAGGCCGAAGGATGAAAAATGTACATTTTTGGGAGGATTTGCACATTTTGGAGAGGGATTTGCGCATTTGGGGGGGATTTGACTTTGCACAAATTTGGGAAATTTGGAAAAATCACATTCTGCCAGTGAGCACATGACAGAACAAAAGGCACATGACAATCTGAAAAATGCAGGTGGAATGGGTTTTACAATATCCATTTGAGCAGGTACGTATAGGATTGTAGCTCAAGTCTCACAGATAGTTCTGGATGAGGCATAAACATACTTGCCTATGAATATTGTGATCATTCCAGATTTTCATGTAATCAGTGATAATCTGTGGAGGATAAATGGAGTTAAAGCAACTTGTACTATATATCTTTTAAGGGTAAGACACTTCTTATAAACCACCTATGTAAAAAGTGTCAATTTATAAGAGTCGTGACTTCCTGGAAAAGACCGATTTACTTATATCACAATCCTAAGCATGTCCCTTTGGGTTCAGTGGGACAACACCGTAGTAAGTGTCCACAGAATTACATCCACAAATGGTAAAATCCAACCCAGTCAGCTCTGTATTTATTTTATGTCTAGGAGCTCCACCTCAAAGCTAGTGAAATGCTGTTTGTATGCGGCAATAGTGACATCTGGTGGCTGTTTGTATTCACCACACTCCTGCAATCTACATGGGAGATACAACAAACGGGTGTATAAATTCTAGGTGCATTTCTGTGGCTTCTACTTAAACTATTTGGTTTCAGGTGGAAAAACCAGCCTGGCATTCTGGTTCCCCCCTCCCATATTCAGTGCAGTAGAAGAAGTAGGACTCAAGGGATGCAGCAATGGCACTTTCTTATTAGCAGGGATGCAGATGTCATCTGCCACTCCTCCCCTCAAAACTCCCTATTCCCATTGAGCTTAGTTGCAGTCCTCACAGTAGCTGGGGGGGGGGGGGAATTAATTTCTGCGGCAACAATATATTTCCTGTTGAAATGCAAAATATTTTGGTGTGATTTGGTCTTGAATGGGCAATTAAGACCCATCCGCTTTACAAAAGACCGGTTCCTGGTGGAGCTAGAACTGGTTTGTTGCTGTGGATCAGGCCAGCTACCTGCATGTTTGGACTCTCATTGGGTGTGTGGCTGTGGGGTCGTCGTGATGAGTGTCTCCACTTAAATTTATCAGTTTGCCACTGTTCTCAATTTGACTCTTGAGCCCTGTCCTCCTTTTCATATGGTCAGCCTAGTCAGGGGTTGTCTTGTTTCAGTAGCCATGTTTATGAGATGCCCCATGAAATTATAATAAATGCAATAATAATAATAATAATAATAATAATAATAACAACGATTTATTTCTTACCCGCCTCTCCGTCTAGATCGAGGCGGGGAACAACAACATGATAAAATACATAAAACTAATTAAAACATGACAAATATTATTAAAACTGCATTAAAACATCCTAAAACATCCTAAAAGAAGTAGAAACAGGAAGTAGAAACAGCGATACAGTGGTGGGATAAACCGGTTGTGTGGAGAAGTTCTATGTTTCCTCTAATAATGAATGCTGATGACTGCAACCATGCCTCTTATAGGCCTTGTGTGCTTTGTAAACGTATTCATAAGTAGGCTGACCATATGAAAAGGAGGACAGTGCTCATGTAACTTTAACAGTTGTAGAGAAAAGGGAATTTCAGCCAGTGTCATTTGTATGCAATTAGTTCCTGGTGAAATTCCCTCTTCATCACAACAGTTAAAGTTGCAGGCACTATCCTAGAGTGACCATATACAAAAGAAGGCAGGGCCCCTGCAACTTTAACTGTTGTGATGAAGAGGGAATTTCACCAGGAACTAATTTGGCTGAAATTCCCTTTTCTCTACAACTGTTAAAGTTACATGAGCCCTGTCCTCATTTTCATATGGTCAGCCTACTCATAAGTGTGAGTCTTTCACCAATCCTGGAGATAATAGTATGCATTTTCTTCACCACTTTCCAGCCTGTAGCAGTATCAATGTTGCATATGGTATAGAATTCCCTTGTAAAAAAAAGTTTATGATGGCAAAACTAAAAGGTCTCTTTAAAAGCATATAGGACAATGCCTGTGCAATATTCAGAATAATAGAATAGGGGCACTTCTAACTGGTCACTTTCAGGAACATGCACACAGCTAAAATTTTTGCCTATTGCATCACGGAAAAGTTGAACATGTCCTATAACAGGCTTCTGCTTCAGAGGGAGAAGTTTTGAATATTCCAGCTCATGAGTTTGTTGCCTGGGCTGAATGAAGATTTAGTTCACTTACCTCTCCTGTCAATAAGTGCTTGGTGAATACAGACAGAGTATGGATCAGTTTATGCAGTCTGAGTGTGCACCTTGTGTTTTCTGTCATATGAGAGGGAGTTGTTACTTCTGAATTCTAATATTTAAAAACCTTCAGTTTAAGACAGGGATAGACGTGCTGCATTCCTTTATGGGCAACCTGTCAGCACCTCCCGTTCCCCCTTCACAACAAAAACTTCCCCCACTCATATCCACATCCTCTCTCTTCTCCTTCCACTTACTCACACACAGCCAGGTTCCTGCTGATCCAAGCCCAGGTGAGACCTTTTCAGCATTGCCCTCACCTACAGGAGACTTGGGGCAACCTGAAGGGCTCTGTGACAGGGATGTCATACCTGAGATCCCCCCAAACCCCTTTAATCTTTTTCCATGCCCATCCATGGCCCCAGATCCCCCTCTTTCTGCCCATAGATCATCAGAGCACAGGTGATGATGGAGCAGGTGAGAGGCTGAGGGCCATTGCCAAAGTGTCTTCCTTGCTGTCATAAGACTCTCATGAGGAGGGAGGATTTACTCAGGAGCCAGGGTCTCTTCAAGGGCCAGCTGTGCGTACTAATTAGAGTGACCATATGAAAAGGAGGACGGGGCTCCTGTATCTTCAACAGTTGTATAGAAATGGGAATTTCAGAAGGTGTCATTTGTATGCATGCAGCATACATGGTGAAATTCCCTCTTCATCACAACACTTAAAGCAGCAGGAGCCATGCTCTCTTTTGTATCTGGTCACTGTGACTGTTGTGATGAAGCTTTAACTGTTGTGATGAAGAGGGAATTTCACCAGGTGCTGCATGCATACAAATGAGACCTGATGAAATTCCCTTTTCAATACAACTGTTAAAGAAATAGGAGCCCCACCCTCCTTTTCATATGGTCACCCTACTACTGATGAGACAGACCCTGCTTCCTAGGATACTCTAGAGATTACTGTGACAGGAATCATAGAGCCTGTTTCTAGAGTGGTTTCTTTTTTTCTTTTCCCCCTTTTCAGCAGTGGAAGATGGCAGGGGTCTCTGGGGCTGCCAGATAGGATTTGGGGGCTGCCTGTGGCCCATGGGCCACACATTTTGCACCCCTGCTCTAGATAAAGTGCACCTAGTTTTCAGTTCTTTGACCTGCCTCACTCTTAGCTACTATCCCATAAAAGGAATTGTGTAGGCTCTTCCTTTCCCAGCTGTGACCTCCTCCCCCAGAAATTGTCTCTCTCATGTGACTGCTGTGACATTTAAACCTCTTTTTTTAAATTAACAAAAGCCTCATTGCTGATGGGGGTAACCCCAAAGACTAGATGCTGTGGGCCAGGTGGAGAGCCCTGCAGACTGCAGCTCAACCTCAGGCTGGAAGTCTCCTATCCCCGGTTTGTGTTTGGTGAATTTAGAGTGACCATATGAAAAGGAGGACAGGGCTCCTGTACCTTTAACAGTTGACCAGAAAAGGGAATTTCAGCAGGTGTCATTTGTATGCGTGCAGCACCTGGTGAAATTCCCTTTTATCACAACAGTTAAAGCTGCAGGAGCCCTGCCCTCTTTTGTATATGGTAACCCTAGTGAATTATTGGTGAAGTTGCAGATATTTGAATTATGCACTACCATGTGCTGTGCTAATTTGAATACCTGCAACCTCCCTTCCATCTTAAGACTGTGACTAAATGCAGACCTCATGGCTTCAGCATCAGCAGCCCCTTTTTTCCTCCTCCCCACCTTTTGCTTTGTTTCCCACCTAGTCTAGGGTGACCAGATAAAATCCAGGTCAGGGCTCATGTAACTTTAACAGTTGTAGAGAAAAGGGAATTTCAGCCAGTGTCATTTGTATGCAATTAGTTCCTGGTGAAATTCTCTCTGCATCACAACAGTTAAAGTTGCAGGGGCCCTGCCTTCTTTTGTATATGGTCACTCTAGTATAGTGCTTGCACCTTTAACAGTTGTGATGAAGAGGGAATTTCACCGGGAACTAATTGCATACAAATGACACTGGCTGAAATTCCCTTTTCTCTACAACTGTTAAAGTTACAGGAGCCTTGACCTGGATTTTATCTGGTCACCCTAACCTAGTCTGATGAAGAGTTCTGGAGGACTTGAAAGCTTGCATGCTATTTTGTGACCTTTGAGTTGGCCTAATAAAGGCATTGATCTAACATGGATTTTATAATTTTTCTTACAGTCCACATGGCTACCTTTATTTTTTATGTTTATGTAAGACATTTTAAAATCAGCATATACATCCAAGGATTTTGTGAGTGTTTTACCAAAGTCAAAGTTCCAGGTTATTTTAGACTTCCTTCTCTGTTCTCTACTTCTTCTGCTGAATGCTGCCTATATAGGCTGTGCCTCAATAAATATTCCTCAAGAGCTGCAAGAGCCATATTAGATGACTGCTGGACTAAAACTCTCCGTAATACAGCTATATAAATGCCTATGAGCTTGTTGTAATGTTTTTCTGCCTCGGTTCCTTTTATTTCACGCTCTGTGCCTGGATTGACGTGTGTTGTCATGGATATTTTTTTCCAACCTGAAAATGAAGAAAATTGAACTCCGAGGTTTTGCTATTCCATATTACCTATTTCCTCATGCAAAATCAAATGCTCTCAACATTCACGTTTTATTCTTGTCCATCCGTCTGTCTGTCTCTCTAAATAATATATTTGATGGCTGCTTAACCTTCTGTTAACCCACTCCATTAAAATTCTTCAGACACACAGTAGCAATGTTCATAATCTCCAGTTCATTATCTTAATTAGATCTGTCCCACATTGTCCCACTGTTCATTCTCATTAGTTTAAAGGTGATCAGCCTCCAAAAGGCGTGTGAGAAGAATTCACTAGGTTCTATTGTGGTTGTTTCGCTCTTATCTGCTTTCAGATCTTTCAGGTGTGATAATGATACTGCTACTGGTACATTTAATTAAAAGTTGCTTTCAAATGATGTGAATAGCCATTTTGGAAGATTAAGACAAAATTAACTCTAGGATATAAAATTCCTGTAATGGATCTGAATTGAAGCAGGCTCCTTATTAAAATATAAATGACACATTAAAAGTGACGTGAAAACTAAGGTCCCTGAACCAAGAAACACTTTTTGAAACACTTCTTCAAGTAGCAACTGAAAATTTGTATTGAAGTAGCCCTGCCCTCTTTTGTATTTGGTCACACTAGGCAGGGCTCCTGCAGCTTTAACTGTTGTGACAAAGAGGGGATTTCACCAGGTGCTGCTTGCATACAAATGACACTGGCTGAAATTCCCTTTTCAATGCAGCTGTTAAAGATACAGAAGCCCTGTCCTCCTTTTCATATGGTCACCCTAAGTCGTAGTCCTCTTCAACATGGCTTTAAAAGCACATTTTATTTTAGATCAGCAGATAGAGCAAACACAGAACAAACAGATTGCCCATTGCCTGATAGTTAAACTGTTACGCTGCCTGCCTTCTCTTCTCATAGGGCTGATTATATGAGCCTCCAAGACCCTAAAAACTGAGATGGGGCCAGAGATTAACATTTGCTATGGGTTTCTGCATGCTTGTTCTCTCCCTGCCCCGTGAAGCCTGAGCAATCCATGTTGTGGGGGCTCAGGTGGAGGAGCTGGGGTGGCTCCTGCTACACAGGTGGGCTTGTTGACTCCATCTCAGGCGGCAAAATGTCTTGGGCCTGCCCTGGTGGGTGGGGAGGGGGGAGTTTAAAACAATCCCTCTCCGAAGCTGCTGTTTGCATTTCAAGGGAAGCCTCCCCTTGAAATTTACAAAGTTTCTAAAATCATAGCTGCTGAGGTGCTCCCTTCCCCCACCCAGTTTTACCCTTCATGAGATTATGCTTAGTCTAGGACTGAGCTACACCAAGCAGGGTACGACATTTTGAAAACATTTTGAAAACTGTAAATGGAGTGTGTCCTGGGCCCCAACAGTTGTCACTACTGTTATAAACCGTTTTAAACCATTTTAAAGCAGTAGTGTAGATCCTGCCACAGTCAGTCTTCCTCAACCAGATGCCCTCTGGATGTATTAGACTGCAACTCCCAGCATCCCCAATGGCCATGAGACTATAGAAGGCTCATGGACTTGTATAGGGGCCAAAAATATTCTCAAGGGGTTCTCTTCAAGGCAGCTATTGCACAAAGAGATTAATGTGATTAGAATACTTGTTCCATGAAAGGACTTCCAATGGCTTTTGATACATCTCTGCATAGACCAGATTGCCCATTGCCTGATAGTTAACCTCAAGTGTATGATTAAATAAAATGAGATAAGAAGGAAGATTGAGAATGAGATAGCACATCCTGCCTGCTATCCCTTAAGGAGGGAGCCTTTTCTTTCCTCTGGCAATGGGGGCGGGCACGGGGGAAAAGGGGGTCTTTGATTTCCCTTTGCCAAGTGTCAATTGCAAGCTTAAGAGAGCTGGGATGAGTATCACTTTAAAAACAATGTTTGGATTCTTCTGATTCATAGCTGACAAAAGGATGAAGTTGTGCAGCTGGATCATGATGCTGTTTCTTCTCAGCAGCTGTCAGTGAAAAAGGCACATGGACTCTCTATAGACGTCACAATGAGAATCATCGAAAGATTTCTACTACATGCATAGTCGGATGGCGGCCTATCTTGAAACCATTAAATATGGTCTGGTTGGGACCGATTCTGTCCAAAATGGATTGTTTTCCTGAGCTTTGTTTCTTCCTATCCCAGGCTTCCACTGGGGTACCACTTCAGTTTTACGTGAGTATGACCTCATTCACACATAACACTAATTCATGGGTTAATTAACCCATGGTTAGTCTGGACCGAGTGAGCTCACTGTCTTGCAACCGCTTGACATGTCCTGGTTTGCTTCCTATTTACAAAACATCCTGGGTTGTTTGCTCAAATGTCCAAACCTAGCACTCTGGGTTGTTGAAGGAGAAACAACAAGGAGTTTTAATCCATGGGTGGTGCTAGGGTGTTCCTGGGTTGTTTTATATGCAGAAAGGAAAGTGGCAATGGGGAGGGTACGGGAGCTGCATGCAGGCTAGCCCTGACACAGTTCCAACTAGGGGTGTGCACGCCAAAAAATATCGTTGTTCATTGTTATTGTCATTTCGGACCAAAAAAAATATCATCTTCATTCATATCGTAGGTGCACCATATCGTCTTCATGATAATTATTGTGAAAAAATGATATTTTTGCAGCCCTATTTTTAAAGAAAAAATGCCTATAACTTCTGTATTTTAAAAGTTAGAGGCTTGAAACCTGGTCACAGTGCTTATGAGATATGCCTAAGTATGAGTATGAAATTTGAGTTCGATCCCTCTAACCCTCGATTTTATATGAATTTTTAAAAGATTGTTTCCGTTCTGACAGTTCTGAATGAACGCATGTGGCAAGCTGTCATTCTGATCTGTCAAAACTGAAATGATCTTTAAAAAATTCATATAAAATTGAGGGTTGGAGGGATCGATCTCAAATTTGGCACATATGTGTAGCAAGGGAAAAAATGTGTGCAAGGGAAAAAATAATTAAACTGAAAGATTGGGTAATGAAAATGACTAATAAAAAACAAATAGAAGAAATTTTAACGGGTCAGGAAAATTTATGGTTCAAGAGTATGCAATTGGAACAGTGGACATTAAAATGGAAGAAGAAAAATAAGGAGTGTAGAAAGGAAACAAGTTTTGAAAAGTTAATTGAGGTTAGAGAGAAGGTGGGAGGAAATAAAAGTAAAAGTAAAAAAGGTTTAATTAGTGAGATTTATAAGATATTATTGGAGGAGAATATGGTGCATGATAGCTTGAAAACAATCTGGGAAGAGGACTTGAAAATTCAGATCACTGGGGACAGCTGGAGAAAGATATGGGAATCAAGAAATTTAAAGTTATTTTCAATAAGGATAAAAGAAAATCAGTATAAAATAATCTGGAGATGGTATCTCACTCCTGTAAGACTACATCAGATAGATAAGAAGGCTTCAAGTTTTTGTTGGAGGGGATGTCAGGAATTGGGGACATATTACCATATGTGGTGGACTTGTGAACATGTTAAAATTTTTTGGGAGAGAGTTTTTAAGGAGATAAATGAGATAGTAGATAAAAAGGTAGAGGCAAGTCCGAATATAGCTTTACTGGGGTTATTTGATAAAGAATATGGTAATAATAATATTAAAGAATTCATAAATAATCTCCTGACACCGGCAAGACTTATGATAGCTAAAAATTGGAAAATACAAGGGGATTATAGTATGGAAGAGTGGTATAAAGGAGTGTGGGATATTGCTATTAATGATAGATTAACCTGTATAATGAAAGTTAAAATGGGATTAACTAAAAAGAATGATTTTGGAAGGATTTGGGCTATGTTTCTAGAATATGTTTTAGAAAAGGGGAGAGGTTGCACACCGTCTAAAGAATCAATGCAGTTTTGGAAAAAATTATAAGCAATAGAGTAAGAAGGTCTCGGGGAAAGGGGAGCATGGGGGGTTGTTGAGGATTTATAAGTATTGTGTATTTTTTGTGTTATATGTTGAAATTAATACAAAAAACAAAAAAAAACAAAATTGGGATTAAACATGGGCCACTTTATTTATTCAGCAGAGAAGCAAAAGGGGAAGGTGAACCTATGCGGGCATTTTGTCATGGCCAGCCAGGCCATTGTGGGGATCGGGCAAGGCATTCACCGCCCGGGAAGTGGTGCCTGTGCTTTCGCCGCTCCCCGAGCTTCCTCAATCTGAGGTGGGAGGCCTTCCGGTGTCGTCTCCCCTTGTGCCGCAGGGCTCCGAGTAGCCGAGAAGTGTTGGCCTCAAGGGTCAGCCTTATCCCCCCAACTGATGCTGCAGGGCTCTCAGTGGTTGGCCTCAGGCATTACCAATCACCCGAACAGTGCCAGTGAATGCTCACCATTAATAAAGCATAAAAATGCCCACACCTACCACCATTAAAGTGACCAACTAGCCAAATTAACCTAATTAACACCCGGCCTGTTTTTGCAGTGTGGAGTAGGCGAAAAAACTCACAACAAAGTTAGATTGTGAGTAAAAAAGTCCTACTCGGCCTCCAAAAAGACGACCAGCGAACCCACACTGACCACAGGGAGGGTGGGAGGGAGCCGTGCAGCAAGAAGTGGAGCCGTGGAGGGGTCCCGGCTCTAAATAGCCCTCGACCCCTCCCCTCTCCGGTGGCACCACGCCGGGGCGAGCCAATGGCAGGCCTCCACGCCTTATCACCCCATCCTCGCCTGCAACCTCCTCCCCCCGCCCATGCAAGCAAGGCGGGAAAAGGTCTTTGCAGAGTGAAGGATGAGAAATGAAGAACCGACACAAAATTGGGATTAAACATGGGTCACTTTATTTATTCGGCAGAGAAGCAAAAGGGGGAGGTGAACCTATGCGGGCATTTTGTCATGGCCAGCCAGGCCATTGTGGGGATCGGGCAAGGCATTCACCACCCGGAAAGTGGTGCCTGTGCTTTCGCCGCCCCCCGAGCTTCCTCAATCTGAGGTGGGAGGCCTTCCGGTGTCATCTCCCCTCGTGCCGCAGGGCTCCGAGTAGCCGAGAAGTGTTGGCCTCAAGGGTCAGCCTTATCCCCCCAACTGATGCCGCAGGGCTCTCAGTGGTTGGCCTCAGGAGTTACCAATCATCCGAAGAGTGCCAGTGAATGCTCACCATTAATAAAGCATAAAAATGCCCGCACCTACCGCCACAGGGGGAGACAAGTCTCAGCTTAGTCTCCCCCTCCCCCTCCCCCTTGAAGAATTACTTCGCGGAGGCCACCCTGCAGGTCTGACAAAAACAGATAGTTTCCTAGCTGTGATAGGTGCACCCTGTCACGTCTATACAGCTCCCTCCAAGAGCGGCTGATATTAAGATGCTGAATGCTAATGTCCCCGTGCTGTGTCAGTGTTTTAAAGATCTCGGTGTTGACCCGCCTACGAGCCCTTTCTAAAGCAAGAGGATCGCAACTGACCCTCCAATGGAGCCGAGGCAGAATGCAGGACCAAATGATTTTAATGCCGGGCCATAGCTGGCGTAATAGCTGGAAATCTGCCAATGCTTGCAATATAAGAGCCTTGCCCTTTAACAGGCCCAAATCATTCCCCCCTAGGTGGATAAACAAAATTTGTGGGGGGTGCAAAGCAGAATGATGCTGCAGCAAGGTGGGTATGAGATTCTCCCACCGCATACCACGTTTCCCAAGCCAACAAATGGTAGCGTGCTGACTCAAGCCGAGCTGGGATCCAAAGCTGGAACTGGACGCCCATTTGCTGGCCCAAAAGATCATGCTGTGGCTGCATATGGAAACCCGCACAGGTGTAGTAGCCACTGGCTGATCTAAAACAAACACGAAGATGTTAGCACATGCCGCTTAGTCCCTAGTTAGCCATTTGCCTCATGTAAGTCTTAAATGCTGAAGAGCGCCATCTGCACGCTGAAAGACCATGTTTCCTGGCACTTACAATATTGGAGGACATGCTCCACAGGTATGGGCCACTGAAGCTGAAGGTGATTAGCTAAATGAAACGCTTGAAACTCCCTACCTGCTTTTTGATAGGCAGTCCTGGTGCTAGGCGCCAAGGACTGCCATATGGCCTGATCTATCTCTTCCTTCCAATCAACCAAAGAGTTGGAGGCATGATCTCCGGCCTTGGAAGAGCCCAGGGAGCCAATTCCCGGAATCTCTGAACCTGGTGTTGTGACAAAGCGTCCGCTATATCATTATTCAAGCCAGGTATATGCTTTGCCTGAAAAAGAATATTATGTTTCAAACAATGCAAAGTAAAACCCCTAACTAGGTCCATGATATGAGGATTACGCGAGGAAAGGGAATTGATGACCTGCACCGTGGCCTGATTATCACACCAAAATAAAACAGTGGAGTTAGCCATGTCTGCCACCCATAAATGCACTGCCACAAATATGGCAAATATGCCAAAAAGGTGAGGTCCTTGCACAGGCCATCAGCAACCCAATCCTCGGGCCAATGCTCCGCGCGCCATTTGTTCCTCCAAATGACTCCAAAACCCCGTGAACCTGAAGCATCCGAATGGATCTGAAGTTCAGCTTCCACTCAAAGCTCGCGCCTCCAAAAGGATACACCATTGAATTGTTCAAGAAAATCCAACCACACCCTAATATCAGCTCGCATATCCCTAGTGACGAGGGTTCTATGGTGTGGCATGCGCAGACCAGACATAGCTGAGCACAAGTGACGCAAAAAGGCACGCCCAGGGGCAATTACCCTCCATGCGAAATTTAGGTGACCCTCCACTTCTTGTAATTGCTTCAGTGAAACCTTTCTCTCGCGCATGATGCTCTGCAATTTAGTGTGCAGGGTGAGTAGCTTGTCCATTGGTAAGCGATGTTAGTAATTGAAAGGATTACAATTAAGAACGTATTATTTTTAAATGAGGAAGATCAGTAGTGAATGAGAGTGGAGATTGAGAACAGGTGTTCTGAATTAAGGAAGAAGACACACCTGAATTAACTGCATAAGTAAGAAAGGAAAAAGCTAAGCTTGGTCAGTCAGGAAAAGGTGGTTCTGTCAGTAAGAAAGCTGAGTATGCAGAGGCTGGTGTGTTTTTGTTTCTGTAAATGCTGAAGTGAAAGTTCAGAGAAGCAAGCTGTCTGGAGAACTAAACTGGAGGAACGTTGCGAGGAACAGGCAATGCGGTTCGTATGAGATAAAGAGCACAAGAAGGCAAAGGAATGCTTAAAGATTGTTTTGCATCATTATTTTGTTAAAGGCTGCTCAAAGGAAGGAAAAGATTGTAAAGCATAAAGTTAAGTTGTTTTTCAGTTCATTATAAAAGCTTGCCTGATTAAGTAAAGTACTTCCTTAAAGAAAAATCCTTGTGGAAAGAAGTGATTTATCTGGTGTGTGGGAGGAAGTGACTCTGCTGAGATTTCAGTCTAGAGACAGAGAAGGAAAACAAACAAAACTACAAACAAAATATATATCACCAACAAATGGTTATGGGCCCAGCCAGTGGAAGCCCAGCAGCGTGAGAAAACCCAGCAGCGTGTGAAAAGCCCAGCAGCGTGAAAAGTAAACCCAGCAGTGTGAAAAGCCCAGCAGCGTGTAAAGCCCAGAAGTGTGGAAACCAAGTGGAAAACCCAGTGACACTCAGTGAAAAGTGCTGTGAGTAAACTGAAACTATTTGTTTGGGGAATTTAAAGAACAGAATGGCTGTATCCCTAAGTTCCAGTATGCCACTGGAGAGATAACAGAAAAGAATTATGTTAGTTGGAGCATTAAAATGGAGATGTTACTCCGGAGAGAAGATATATGGGAGCCTGTAATAAATGACTCACCTGTTGACCCTCCTTCCCCTGAATGGCTTCGCAGAGAGGAGAGAGCAAGAGCCACAATAATTCTTGGTTTAGAAGATAGCCAACTATTGACAATTAAAGGGCTGTTAACTGCAAAAGAAGTATGGACTGCTTTAAAGAATCTACATGTGAGAAAGACTGCAGGCAGTAAAGTATACCTTGCAAGAAAGCTGTATCAGACAAGGCTAAGCAAAGGAAGCTCTATGTCTGCACATTTATTGACACTGAAGGAACTCTTTGCTGATTTACAGGAAAGAGATATGATTTATACCCATTTAAATCAGGTGTATATAATCTTATCATCTCTAGATGACTCATGGGATGGGATAATTAGCACTTTGGAAGCAATGGCAGAGTCAGACCTAACAATGGAGTTTGTTACAGGGAAATTGCTTCAAGAATGGGAAAGAAGACAAGAAAAAGAAAAAGTATGGGGTGTTTGTTCAGGAAATAAGGGTGGAGTAAACATAGAAGAACGAAAAAGTGAAAATATATCAAAAGCTTATGGGATTCGTAAATGTTATAAATGTGGATCTGAGAAACATATTAAAAGAAATTGTCCCAAGAAAAATTGGGAAAATAAATCTGTAGATAGAGATAAATATTTCCAACGGAGAAAAGAGCCTTTCTCTGTGCATATTGCTAAAATAAATGCAAATAATGAAAGTATGATAAATGATGTAAAATGGGTAGTAGATTCAGGAGCTACACATTTTCTAGCTAATGAAAGAAAATTGTTTAAAACAATGATCCCAGCAAAAGAGTATGTAACACTTGCTGATGGTACGCAAAGAAAAGTGGAAGGAAAAGGAAGTGTGTATATAGACTGTATAAGAACAATAGTTATAAATGTTCTATTTATTCCTCAACTTGAAAATAATTTAATGTCTGTTTCAAAACTGGATGCTATGAATTTTGAAGTCAGATTTTTTGAAAGGAAATGTAAAATATTGCAAAAGGGAAAAATCTGTGTAGAAGGAATATTAGAAAATTCATTATATGTTATAAAACAAAATTGTTTGGAAAATTATAACAAAGGAAGTATAAATATGGGAGTGACAGTGACAAATAAGCCTCCACATGATGAATGTATACATTTATTTCACAGAAGATTTGGGCACGTAAATTTTAAAACAATAGGGAAAATGCCAGGACTATGTTCAGATATGAAACTAAAACCGTGCAAATCTTTTATGGACTGTTATGCTTGTAAAGAATGCAAGTCAATAACAGCTCCTATAAACACTAGTTGTGAAAGAAATACTAAGAGAGTGTTAGAGTTACTGCATATAGATTTGGCAGGACCATTCCAAAGTACATTAGGTGGAGCCAAATATTATTTAATAATAGTAGATGATTATTCAAGATTTGGTTTTATATATTTGTTAAAACAAAAGGGAGATGCAGAAAAGACTCTAAAGAATTTTATAACTTGGTTAAACGCCAAGTATAATACAAAAATAGCAGGAATACAATCAGACAGAGGAGGTGAATTTACATCAAAACCATTTGAAGAATTCTTAATTGAAAAAGGGATAAAACATAGATTAACAGCACCATATATGCCACAGCAAAATGGAATAGCTGAGAGAAGAAATAGATATTTACAAGATATGGTCAGGACAATGCTAAATGATTCCCCTCTATCCATAAGGTTTTGGGGTGAATGTATAACTTATGCTAATTATATTCAAAATAGACTTTATTCTAGTGCAATAGATACAACACCATTTGAAAAGTTCCATAGAGCTAAGCCTAGAATTAGTCACATAAAAGCATTTGGATCAGAGTGTTGGGTACATATTCCAAAGGCACAAAGAAAGAGAAAAATAAGTGCGAGAGCAAAGGTATCTTACTTGGATTTGAAAATTCAAGTTATAGAGTGTGGCTACCACAGGAGAAGAAAATAACAATAAGTAGAAGCATAAAAACATTTGAACAGAATTGGAAATCAGTAGGAAAATTTACTGAAGTACATTTAGAATCAAGTAAAGAAAGCTCAAAATTAGTTAACAATCATGAGGTAATCAGAGAACCTGTTTCTCTTGAACCAGGAGTTGAGCAACCATTAGAAATTAAACAAGAAGAAAACTTATTACAGAAAATGCACGAAGAGGAGGGGAAGGAAGTTCCAATAAGTTCACAAACAATTCCATCCCCAATACCTCTTAGAAGGTCAGAAAGGTCTAATTTTGGTAAACCTCCTGAAAGATTTCAAATAAGTGAAATAAAAGCATTATGTACAAAACTAGAACCTGAAAGCTATACAGATATAGAGAAATTATCTCCAGAAATTGCTAAAAACTGGAAAAATGCTACGCAAGATGAAATTGATTCTATGGAGAAAAATGCCACATGGACATTAACACATTTGCCTCCAAATAGTAAAACAATAGGATGTAAATGGGTTTATAAAATAAAAAGAAATGCATCAGGTGAAATTGAAAAGTATAAAGCACGATTAGTAGCTAAAGGATATAATCAAAAAATTTGGAAAAGATTTTGATGCAGTATTTGCCCCAGTGGTAAGGCATGAAACAATAAGATTACTACTAAAATTAGCTGCAACAAAAGGTTTACAAGTATTTCATTTTGATGTTAAAACTGTTTTCCTTTATGGAGATCTAGAAGAAACACTGTTCAGAGAACCCTACAATGAAAGATTGGAATGGAGTTAAAAGAGTACTTAGATATCTTAACGGGTCATGTGACAAATGTTTGAAACTAACAACCAATGGAACAAATGATTTAAAATGCTATGTTGATGCAGATCATGCAGCTGATGAGTCAGATAGAAAATCAACTTCAGGAATGATGATAATGTATCAAGATTCATTAATTGAATGGTATAGTAGAAAACAAGGAATAGTTGCAATATCTAGTACTGAAGCAGAATATATAAGTTTATCAACAGCGTGCAATGAAATTGTATGGTTTAGACAACTGTTATCTGATTTACATATAGAAATGAATAAACCTGTTATAGTTTATGAAGATAACCAAGCATGTATTAAACTGGCAAATGCAGATAAATGTTCTAACAGGACAAAGCACATTGATATCAAATACCACCATGTAAAAGACTGTATGAAAAAAGGTTTGATAACATTGAATTATTGTGAAACAAATTGGATGATTGCAGATCTTCTTACAAAACCTCTGAATGTTGAAAAACATGAAAGATTAGTAAGACAAATAGGAATGGTTGAAAAAGAAGGAAAATAATCATAAAAATAATAAGGAGGGGTTTGTTAGTAATTGAAAGGATTACAATTAAGAACGTATTATTTTTAAATGAGGAAGATCAGTAGTGAATGAGAGTGGAGATTGAGAACAGGTGTTCTGAATTAAGGAAGAAGACACACCTGAATTAACTGCATAAGTAAGAAAGGAAAAAGCTAAGCTTGGTCAGTCAGAAAAAGGTGGTTCTGTCAGTAAGAAAGCTGAGTATGCAGAGGCTGGTGTGTTTTTGTTTCTGTAAATGCTGAAGTGAAAGTTCAGAGAAGCAAGCTGTCTGGAGAACTAAACTGGAGGAACGTTGCGAGGAACAGGCAATGCGGTTCGTATGAGATAAAGAGCACAAGAAGGCAAAGGAATGCTTAAAGATTGTTTTGCATCATTATTTTGTTAAAGGCTGCTCAAAGGAAGGAAAAGATTGTAAAGCATAAAGTTAAGTTGTTTTTCAGTTTATTATAAAAGCTTGCCTGATTAAGTAAAGTACTTCCTTAAAGAAAAATCCTTGTGGAAAGAAATGATTTATCTGGTGTGTGGGAGGAAGTGACTCTGCTGAGATTTCAGTCTAGAGACAGAGAAGGAAAACAAACAAAACTACAAACAAAATATATATCACCAACAAGCGACAACACTGCTGCATAGAATCTAATTCTTTACACAAGAACTTAAGTAATGTGGATGGTCCCTCGGTTTTTTCTTGCGCCAGTGGAACGCCCAGCTCCTCGCAAAGTGCACAGAAAATGCTCATCACGTGAGCACAATGTGAACTTCCTTCCAGCCCCAAGAACAGGAAGTCATCCAGGTAATGAATGACATCAGGTGTTCCTGCCCTCAAAATGAGGGCCCATTCCAGGAAAGAGCTGAACGTCTCAAACATAGCGCACGAAATAGAGCATCCCATTGGCAGGGCACGATCTACATAAAATTGTCCCTGAAAGCAAAAACCTAATAAATTGAAATCCCTGGGATGGATGGGTAAAATGCGAAAGGCTGCCTTTATATCACATTTTCCCATCAACGCTCCAATACCATTTTTCCACACCATGCCTATGGCAGAATCGAAGGAAGCATATCTGACAGAGCTCAAGCCTTCTGGGATTGCATCATTTACAGAGGCACCCCTTGGAAAAGATAGGTTGTGTATCAACCTAAATTCCCCTGACTCTTTTTTGGGGACTATTCCCAAAGGCGATACCCGCAAACGAAGGATTGGAGGGGTCGAAAATGGACCCAGCATCCTTCCTGCACGTACTTCTTTCTCTATTTTTTCTTTAGCAATATGCTCCATTAAACTAATCGATTTCTGATTCTTGGCCAATGAACTGCATCTAATTCCTTGGAAAGGGATGCAAAATCACTCCTGAAAGCCAGAATTAAGATACATTGCTTTGCACCGCTTAGGGTATAATGCTAGCAACTTATTAAGAGGCTCAATTTTGACCAGGCTGGGTCCCTTTGGAAGGAGGTTGTTGCCCCCCCGGGACGTCTGGCACCCTGTCCTTCCTTATTGGGCCATTTTCCGCTCTTATTTTTAAAGCAATTTGCTGCGGAATGATGCCCGGAACATATATTGCACTTATGCCTGTACTTACATGAATTGCATTTGCAAACTCCCTTGTTGAAATCCCAACAGAGCGGGCTGTGTTGAACCGCCTGACCTGCATTCCCCTGAAAGGTAGAAGCAGGTTGTTGCTTAGCCAAAATATGGCCACTATCCGCTCTATCACCAAAACCTGGCCGGGCAGGCGTCATGAACTGTAACCACAGGTCATGGTCCTTGACATCCCAGCAAATGGCGTGGTTAAATGCAGCTCTACGACGAAATGATTCATCATAAGCCAACCATGCCCTGCCCTCATATTCCAAATATGCTCACTATATCATATCAAGGTATTTCGTAAGAATGACCCCTTTCCCAGGAAAGCGCTGCAGCACCACTCCCATATAAATAAGGAATCCGGGAAGCCAATTAGCCCATGTGCGGACTACCCTCTTTTTCTTAATCCTTTCCACCTCTTTATCTGCTCCCTTTTCTTTATCTGGGCTTTCTTGTTCACGGAACAGCAAAGAGAATATATCAACATATTCTCCTTTGCAAATCTTTTCCCAGGTTGCAGGGAGCAAATGATAACCCAGTGGTGCTGATGTGCTTCCAGTAGGAATGCTATCACCACTAGCACCAGCATACGGGTCGTTGACTTCCTGTGACAATTTAAGGCCCGCTGCACCAGCAGGCCCCTGCCAGATGCTTGCACAAGCCGCCGCCACATCCGTGGCCTGCTGCGACTGTGTTCCCAACTTGGGAAGTTGACTCCCTGATGCGTTCGGCTCTGGTGTCCCTGTAGGTCCTGTGCTTGCTAGGCTAACCTGTTGCTGTGTGGGCGTCACAATAGTGGGTGCGCTTGAGGAAGCCGAAGCTTGAGGCATTGGGAATGGTTGAGCTGCATTCCCAGAAACAGGTATCCCCATCCCAGCTAACCAGGGCAACCAACCCCAATGTGCGGGGAAAGTGTTAGCAGCCTGCAATTGAGTTACATTGTGTTGTGTATGTTGCTCACCTTGCACCATGGGCACCATTCCTTGAGCCGGTACACTGGGCTGAGGATCTGGGTCTGAAGTAGCTGCCGCCCTGTGCTCGGTGTCGCCAGAAGGGGTTGACGTCAGCATTGCACTAGCATCCAGAACAGGCCCTTGCTTTGTGGACCCACTGGAAGATGCTTCCACAACCTTTAACCTAGCTGAGAGAGAATCCCATAAGTCATCCTGCTTTTTCTTTCTAGTCTGCCTACGTCCAGAATGAATAATTGGAGTGAATAAGGGGGGCTTGAATACCCTTCTCTTTCTCAAGAGTTTGCAATCTCGCTAAAATATCAGATACATGGGGGTCCAACTCTTCCTCAGAAGATGAGTTCTCAATTGGTCTTCCCCATTTAGCTGATTGAGCGGGAGCTTTTCCCTTGCCCTTCTTTCCCCCAAGGCCCTTTTTGAGTGGCATGGCAAGCCCTACTAGCAATGCAGGAATTAAAATTAAACCCAATAAAAGGCAATAGAAATGAGATAAGCTCTTTTTTGATAAGCTCTTATCAGCGGGATGCAAAATAAAACAGTGAGCTAACTAGCACAAGGTTAACGCCACTAATTAACCCTTAGTGCGCCCTACGCAGGTAAACTTTGAAAATATGAGAATCCCAGGCAAGCGGCTGTTAGCACTCAGCCTATGCTATGTTAAAGTGGTCTCCCATCCAATTCCTAACCAGGACTGACCCAGCTTAGCTTCAGAAATATAGCTCAGTGAGAAATACAGCTCACTGACTCCTCTGATCTTTTCCTGCCTCCCTATGCACCTGGTGGGCGAGCAACATGGGCCCGTTAAGCCGCCAAATGCCTCAGCGTTTGGAGGAGCCCGCACGCCCACACTGACAGAAATGGGGGGGTGTCTGCAATAAAATGCAAAGCCTACCCTGGGGACCACAGGTATGCCAGGCAGAAGTTTCCCCCCAACTAAGCCGAGGAAGTGCTCTCAAGCCACCCCTCCCTCCGAAAGCCTCTCATCGGGCGGTGTCCGCCGCTTCATGCCTGAGCCTCCTCCCCACCGCTGGACAGCCCGGTCCACTCCTCCCTGTCAAGAAAAAACCTGGAGGCCCGACGGCCTAGTAGACAATATGGGGGGGTGTAAGCGGGTCGAAGCCGGGAAAGGCCGCCCCTCCCCGGGCTTCCACCCCTTCCTGCCACTGTCGTCCACTGGGCCGCCTTCAGGAGAGTGCCACCAGTCCATGCTCACAGCCGCTGCCCGCCGACCGAGACCTCCGTCCGCCGCTCGTCTCCGCAGTCGTCTACTCACCGTCACTCCGCTCACCGCCACTGCTGCACGAATGCCGCCGCTGCTCTTCGCTGCCCAGCCACGCAGCAAGAAGTGGAGCCGTGGAGGGGTCCCAGCTCTAAATAGCCCCTCCCCTCTCCAGTGGCACCACGCCGAGGCCCGCCAATGGCAGGCCTCCACGCTTCATCACCCCATCCTCGCCTGCAACCTCCTCCCCCCACCCATGCAAGCAAGGCGGGAAAAGGTCTTTGGGGTGCTTTTTTGTTGTGCGAAGAAGGCTAGAAGGGGCTGGAAGTGCACGCGAGGCAGACAATGTCATGAGAGGGACCCGTGAAAATCCACGAGTGCTCAATAACGAGCATGCAGTAAAACGCTCATCTGATGGAGCTCTAAGTTGGCTTATTGCTCAAAGAAGGTTTAATGGATTGGTATTGTTTATGTATTTTATAGTTGAATTTTAATTGTATTTTTAATTGATTTGTTTATTTTGTTTGAATTAAGATTTTGCTTTGAATCTGAATTTTATTGTCAGCTGCCTTGAGCACCATTTTTGGGGGGAGGGGGCAGAAAGGCGGGATATGATTTAAATAAATACATGCATCTGTTCTTTTGCCTTTTTTTCAACTATCAGTTTAAAGGCTGGAATAAAAATAGCACTGCGTACTGTACTCATTTGAAACAAGCCCTTCAAGGATAAAAAAAAGGGAGTGAATTTGATCGTCATGCAAGGAAAATATCAAGATGGATAGAATGAACACTAAATGTCAGTCTCTGGACTATAATGAAAATGGGCTGCATTCATATTATTTCCTGTCCGCAGGTCTCATTATAGTCATTTTCCCAATGAATACATGCATAGTATGCTATTTCCGTTTCTCATTACCATCTTTGTCATGGGAAAGAGGCTATCAGAATCTTAATGACTCAGTTATTTAAGCCATTTCTGTATTCTTTATATTTTGAACAACCTCTCTGTTTCACTTCTTCCCCACAGGTTATTAATGCTGAGAATGGGAATTGCCATCAAATTGCTGAACAATGAAAAGGCCAAAGTATCAGGATTGCTATTATCTCCACAACAAAGTTGATAACAAGAGCAAGAGGAGAGCAGGAGTGAATTCGGCATGTGTTTTCCCCAAGGCAAATGCCATTAACAAAGATTATAAAGACCAGCTCTGAAGTCAAAGGAAGTGACTGGAAAGTCTTCCAAAGCTCCCACGTTAGTGTTGAAGCTGCTTGGCATTGACATTCTTTTGCGTGCCCCTTTCCCCGATCAGTGTGGAAGTTCCAGGGGAAGCCCTGCCCTGGTTTTGGTTATTTTGGAGGAAGAAGAGAACACTGGAGACATTTCTGTGATAATTGAATGTATTTAAAAATGTACAAGCTGACCACAGGTGGGGTGGAGCCCCTTAACACTCCAACAATAATGTTGGAGCCTGTGAGAGCCACTGTGGTGTAGTGGTTAGATTGTTGGACTGGGAGTCGGGAGATCCAGGTTCTAGTCCCCACTTGGCTATGAAGCTCACAGGATGACTTTGGGCCAGTCATTGACTCTCAGCCTAGCCTACTTCACAGGGGTGTTTTGAGGATAAAATGGAGAGGAAGTGGATCATATACTACACTTGATCTTAGCCAAAAGGCTGAGAAGCGATAGTGGATCATATACATCACCATGGGCTCCTCAGAGGAAAAGGCAGGATATAAATGTAACAAATAGATACATGAATGAATGGATGAATGAATGGATGGATGAATAAATAGTAGCAGCATGCACCGATTTTCATTTCAGGTCCCCAGAGGTAGGTGCAATGCCTGTCTCAGAGGGCCTTGGAATGTTGCCTGATAAAATGGGATGGGCATGGAATGGAGTAAGGGGAGAGAAAAACATTGGTTGAAAAAGGGAAGGGAGGTGGAGGAGAGAAGAGGTGAAGGCAGCAGGAGAAGGAAGAAGGAGCGCTGAGAAGGAAATTCAGGGAAAACAACAGTGTGGTGAAGAAAAGAAAGAAACAGATAAAGCAGTCTTCAAGAAGAAGAGTGAACCTCTATAACAGAGACTGGACACAAAAGACTAAAGGAGCTGGGACAAGGAACTGTTGTTGGCCTGGCAAGGGGGCTGACTATACACGAGGAAAGCCCTGCAGTGGCTGTGGATCTGTGCTGCGTTGATTAGACGACACCAACACAGCTGCGCAGCCACTGCGGGCTTCCACACAATGCTGCATTTTGAAAAAGTTGGAGATTTACCCCAACTTTTTCAAATGGAGCCACGTCAACATGGTGCTTCCATGATATAATGTCACTCCGGAGCCAATCCAGGGTCAACCCGGGGGTGGAGCCTGGTAGAAGGCAATCAGCGATTGGTGGCCTTCCACTAGGAAGAGGGCGGGGTAGGCTCTGGGACCTGGATGGCTACCCAGAAACCTCACACTCCCTCCTTGTCTTCGCGATTACCTGATCCCATCCTGGGAGAGGGAAAGTGCAGGGTTGAAGAAGTAGGTGGAGCCAACCTGAAGCTGTGAAGACAGCCCCAAGAGTAGCACTGTCCTTTACAGTGAACTGTGGCCGAAAGTTAGAGCTGTTGGTATATCATTTTGTTAATGTTGATATTTACCAAACATTCTAAAATTAAGCAAATGCTGTTAAATATATATTTTGCGTCATTGCAATCTGCCCCTCCTCATCCTAGTTATAGGAACCCGAAACCTTTCACAGGTACACCTTCATCTCCAGGTGCAGTTAGCCTACAGAGCTCAACATTCAGCGCAGCCCTTCAGCCCTTTTCTCTTTAAACTCCCAAATTTGCAACAACAAAAAAGGCTGCAAACTAGGGTTTGTTTTTTCATGAGGAGAGAGAGAGAGAGAGAGAGAGAGAGAGAGAGAGTAACAGCTGTGACCATCTGCATCCCCCTTCCCACATACACACCAGTGTTTGGCAGTGCTACATAATCCTCTACTGTTGTGCACTTGCAAGTTCTCTGCTGTCTCCAGTGATGGATGCTTTGTTGCTGTGGTCACTCTGAGCCAAGCTTTTGGAAAATAATGAATTCCACTCTTTGTACCAATTAACACACAAAGATGAGGTCTGCATTTTGTTTAGCCTTCCTAAAATTGAAATGATTGTTCTGGGGTTAGGTTCCAAGGCAACCCAAATTGCAAATAGCAGCTGACATACATGCATATGGAGGTGTGCGTAGAGCACACTGAATAGCAAAGACTGGATTAAAAGGAAAGTCAGGCTGGAGGAATACCTGGCAAAGTATGAGAACGGAATGGTTCAGATATTTTTCTGTGTCTTCATTCATTCTTGTTTAGGGGGTAGGCACTCAAATAGTGGAAAGTAACATCTGGAAAGTACTTAAAATAAGAAAAGAAAATATTACCTTTAGGGATTTAGTTACTTTTTTTTAAGGTATCTTTTTACAAACTGGTGCTGAGCCAAAATGAGTAGGGGTGGGTAGGTTGACATTTTATGAGTATTTTCTTGCCCTACCCCTTTTTAATGGCGTTTCAGGAATGACTGTTAGAGTTCAGACAATCATATATTTCCGGTTAATAAGCTGAGATATGAATGAGAGTTTTGCCAGTGCACAGATCCCTTTTATTCCTCCTTTCAAGTGAGCTTGCAAACAAAACAGAAATAGAATATAACAGAAAGAATAGAATAGAATAGTGTATGTTAAAACACAACAGAACAGATACAATTATCAAACAAAAGATATATTAAAAAATCTTTATATCCATCACAAAATATGTCAAACAAACCAGGAAAACTTCCATTAGCTATAGTTTTCTATTTTATCTGAACCACTAGGATGTTAAACCAAGTTCAAATCATGGTTTAATATCTTCACTTGTTCCAAAGATGGTAATCATAGTGTCCCAGTTTGGATAAAATGGTAAACTAAAGTTAGAGACTCCCTGCTTTAATCACTGCCTATGCGAAGGAAACAGTTAAAGAGTTGTGCCTGTGGGCAAATGACCTGTTCATATCATGGTTTATTAAGTCAAGATACAATCATCTGAATGCAAGCACAAGCAGCTACTAGTTCCTGCTATTGCAGGATGGGTGGGAGAAGGTAGATCTCCAAATGTTTGGGACCAACTCCCAGAAGCCTCTGCCAGTATGGCCAATGTTCAGAAATGTTGAGTGTTGAAATCCCAAACCTCTGGAGATTCAGAGCTCCATCAGACGAGCGCTCTATTTATTGCACACTTGTTACTGTGCACTTACAGATTTTTGCGGGTCCCTCTCATGACATTGTCTGCCTCCTGCACACCTCCTGCCCCTTCTAGCCTTTCTCACATGATGAAGAAACACCCCAGTAAGTCTGACTTATTTTTAAAGATGGAAGGTGCCATTATCTCCTGCTGCGTGCAGGAAAAGCAGTGTGATCAAAACTGCCCACTGAATGGGCCATGGCCATGTTATTTACTTCCCCTTTCAAAAGAGGAAGTAATGAGGGACAAACACGCAGGTGGAGAAGCAACGGTAAGCAAACACGATTTTCACTCGTGTGATGACGCTCTTACTTTCTGCCCATCGCTGCTCTTCACAACCCTAGTCAGCTGCTGCTTTAGCAATGCCCTCACTTTGAATTCAGTTCAATTGCAATCAGATCTGATTGGCTAAGAAACAATGTCACTGTTGCTAGGATCACAAAACAAAGCATTGATGAGAGTGGCTTGGAGGGGGGGGTCTTATGGGGAACATTTTGCCTCCCAAACATCCCCCTTTTTCATGCCAAAAATGCCCCCTCATATTTTTTCATTGAACTATTATAAACATGCTCAAGTGATTTGAAATGATTTATGATATTGAACTTGGAACAGTATATGATAGAACTTGAAGCATTAAATGAAAGAAATGAAGATTAAAGGTTCTGAATTGACTAAGATCATTGTGTCCCTGAACGAGCTCACATTGGTGATCTTGCATGGCAAATATGCTTGCAGATGTAGGCACTGTATTTCTGCTAAGGCTATTTTCCTACCAAAGCAGGGACATTTGCACTAAAGGTACACAGAAATAAAGGCGCAATCACCGTATCATTTTCTTTTTACCTACTCCCACTTTTTTTGGCATAATTTATTTATTTATGATATTTATATGCCGTCCCAGAACAAAAAAGGTCTTGGTGCAGATCACACAAGAAAACTAATTAAAAAGAAAAAGAAAGTTTAAAACACCAATTGATAAATTACTACAATAATATTTAAAAGGCCTCCCAATAATATCCATCTGAAATCTAGAAAATTCATAAATAAGGCACTATCTTGGTATATATGCTGTATGATAATGTGTTTTCACATGATTTGATGCCAGTGTACCTCAGCCTTCCCCCCTCAAGTGTTCTCCGGATGTGTTGGACTCCAACTACCAACCAGCATAGGTAATGATTGGGGATGATGGGAATTATAGCCCAACAACATCTGAAGAGCCACAGACCCCCCATCCTTGGTCTATGTGTTTGCATCTCTTCTAGTTGTATAACATCTGGAGGAGACATTCGTTTAGTGGGAGAGGATCTGCTTTGCATTCAGAAGGTCTGAGGTTGAATTCCTGGTAACTCTGGTTAAAAAGGCAGAATTTTAAATCATGATTTTCTTTACTGTCTAGCCAAATGAACATCGCTTTTCGGGTTAGTAGGACATAAGAACATAAGAAGAGTCATGCTGGATCAGACCAAATATCCATCTAATCCAGCATTTTGTTCACATAGTGGCCATCCAGATGTTGACCTGGAGCCCACAAACAGGACATGAGTGCAACTGCACCCTCCCACCCATGTTCTCCAGGAGCTGGTGTACATAGGCATACTGCCTCTGATACTGGAGGTAGCACATAGCCATTTGGGCTAGTAGCCATTGATAGCCCTCCCCTCCATGAATTTGGCCAATCCCCTTTTAAAGCCATCAAAAGTGGTGGTCATCACTACATCTTGTGGAAGTGTTGACTTCCTTTTATCTATCAGCCCTGGAGGACAGATGGGCTTGCAAAAGGTAGGAACTCCTAGAGAAATCACCACCTTCTGGGTCCCACTTATTGGTTGACATGACACATTTGTTAGCATTCTATGCCAACTGAAAGAGGGAGAAAAACAATTCAAGTGGTGGTTGGTTTGGGTGGCAGACCTATATATCTGTCATAACCCATAGTTTCAGGCTAAATAGGGGGTGGGAAGCCTTGAATGAGAAGGATTTCAAATATTCCCTTTCCTGTATGTTTTATAGCTGAATCCCACAATTGAGGCATAGGGAACCTTTTTTGCCACAAGAGACAAATTGGCTTTGGGAAGCACATTGGATCAGCAAGCCAGTAGTGGACAAGGCCATATCCCAAAGTGGGCAGGGTTACCCCACTGTTGGCATATGGCCCCTAATATGATTGCCCAAACTCAATCACACCCTCATGCATTCTCTCTCTCGCTCTCCTCTCTCACACACATGCATAAAACACAATCACACAAAACATATTCACCTAACACACACTTCCCATTCCCAGAAATCCCCTCCCCACTGCGGTTAATCGTTTAAAAAGTTTCCATTGGAGATTTTTTTTTATGGGGAGAGTATTAAGCATGGGAAGTGTTAGGCTTTTAAAAAGCCTCCATTGGCGCCAACAGAGGCTTTAAAAACCCTAAATGTAGTGTTGTGGAGGTGTTGGGGGAAGCAGAGGAAAACTTCTTATCTCTGATCAGCTACTAATCGGAGGTAAGAGATTTTCATTGGGGGAGGGAGAGGATAAGTGGCGGGACTTAGAGTGAGGGGGCAATGCCAGGGGGAGAAGCTGGCAAGCTGCATTGGGGACCCCTTGTGCTTTGTATTCGGCCCATGGGCCAGAGGTTCCCTATTCCTGCCATAAACCATTCATATACTGGACACTATATTTATGGTTTGTCATGTGATTGAATAAAATCTCACTACAGTCTGTATTGCACAAGTTGATCATGAAGGGATTAATATTTTGCTTGGCTTTTGGTTCATCCCCGTCCAATGCATCTCTGATTCACTTGATCATCAGGGCCAGTTCAGATGTTTCATTGTACTGGGTATTGCAGAGCTGAGACTCACGCTTTTGGGAAACTGCTAATTAAGTAACATCCAAATGGCTGGCACATAAATCCCACCCACAGCTGGACCCATGCGCTTCAGAGGTCCCTTCAGGACACAGGGCTGATTGTGTTGGGATTCGTGAGTCAGCAACATGGGTGCCACAACATTATTAGTGGGTATATTGAGAAGAGCAATTTGCACATCAACAGGGCTCGTTGCAATGTAAAATCCAAATCAACTCCTGGGCTGCTCATGTGTTAGAGGATGTGGCATGCTGTGCAAATTTGTTAAAACATGTTTTCAAATTGCAAATCAGATGAACAACTACAATAGCCACTAGAACTTTGATGTCACATTGTAGATCTGAAAAAACGGAGAATGGTGAAATTAAAAGTGACATTTTAAAAATCCTACCTTTTCCCATCCAAATGTATGTGTGGATAATTTAATTAGTATCATCATTTCTCTAAGTTAAAATCATCCCCAGAGTAACTTTAATGTAACTTCTAAAATTAATTAGGGCATATTATTTCTTCAAGGAAACAACCATTCAGCATTCTCTTTGCAGTCACCATTTCTTCGTATTATCTTTTTGAATATTCTCTTGATCTTCAGCTGAAATACCAAATAATAATGTTCTTAATATTAAATCAGGCAGCTGAAGTCTGATGAACTGAAATTGTACACATTACTTCTCTTTATTGTTAAGTGGGAGTTTCTAAAGTTCTTATTAAAAGGGTTAGAAAATGAGAAAGAAATCAATGAGTTTGTTAGGAAAAAGATTACTTCTCCGCCCCTTCCAAAGTTTCCTAATGAAGCACAATTTTATAATTTCCTATCCTTTATGTCCCCTGAAACCAATTTTTTTATTGTGTGTGTTGGCGGGGGTGGGGTGGGGTGGGGGTACACCCACTTACCTGAGAGCAAGTCCCATTCAACTTATCTGGACTTACTTCTGACTAGAAAATAGAATGCACAGGATTGTGCTGTACGTTTTCCATTTAACTCATTCTTTAGAACATGCACTGTTCTCAATGGCAATAATAATCAAGTGAGATAAATTAAATCAGTATCTTTATTGATGCAATAAATTCAATAACTTTTCCAGTTATTGCCTCTCTTTATCTATCATCAGAGTGCAATAACAGATTACAGTATAACCGAACAAGAATAGGCAGTCGTTTTTAGGCCAGAGAGACATATGTTAAGCCGCAAGCATTATTTATTTAATTGCATACAAATAGCAACGTATGGATTTTGGGTGTTCATTTCTATTATGTAATTGAGTTTTAAAAGAGATGTGCATACAGGACTGAGGACGTATCATTGGGCAGTCAGCCAAGAAGTGTGCATTTCTTTTAGACCAGGCCTAAGATAGCACAGGAAAAATGATGGAGAAGTGAAGTGGATGAACCTGCAGCTCAGTCACTCCCACCCCCTCTCCCTTCTGAGGGGGTTGGGCTTCAGGGGCCAGGTGGGCTGGCTCAATTTGGCCCACGGGCCAGAAATTTCCCATGCCTGTTAGGCATTTATTGTGCACTCATCATTCCCTATTCATGGTTGTTTACAGGTTATTTAGGTGATGTCATGGCCCTCCAGTTTTGCTTCTGTGTCTAAAAAGCACTTCCAGTGAGTCTATTTAAAAACAGGGAAAGTGCAGTATTTAATTGTAAACCCAAAAGAATATGCTTTTTTTTAAGCTTGTGGATTCGTGCTATTCTGCTACACCACAGTGCCACCTAGAGATTATGCCGTGAAAAAGCAGGAAAGGAAAACACTATTCATGTAGTATGTGGATCTCAATTCTGCGACAAAGCCGAAAGTCGATATAGTGGGTTAACAGCCGATTAACAGCCTTGTGTAGCATCCCCCATCTCAATAAACCACAAACGGATTTTCTTTTTCAATGTAGGAATTATTCTTTATGATACAGAAAAATGTTAATTGTTGGTAATGTCACAAATATCCCAAAAATGTAAATAGTTGGGGGGGGGGGAGAAGAGAAGCAGGATTGGGGCTTTGGTGGGTATTGGGGGGGAGCTTAACCCTTTTCCATTGCCATGACCCCAGTGAAAGTCCTGCCACTGCTATTTACATTGGAAGAAGACCTCCCACTGGGGCCAAGTGTAACAGATTTCAGCAGTGCTGTTTAGTTCAAATGTTGGGCAAGACCCAGCCAGGAATTATGTATGCACAATAATTTAATTGGAGAGGAAAGGCTCCACATATTCATGGGCATTTGCCATTTAGACATTAGATTTCTGTTCATGGATCAGAATAGGAGGTTCCTGAGCCTGTGGCTTTCTGGATCACAGCAATGGCTTCCTGATTTGATTTCTATAGTCTCCTTTAATACATGAAATACTGTACAATTTACATCTCATTTATTCCTTTTCTTTTCAAAGCAAAACTCCTTGAAGTCAAACACATTTTGGTTTCCCTTGCTTATCATTACAAGTCCATATGATGATGTGGAGCACCTAGGCCAGGGACTTGCCTATATGATGTATATGTAGCTGTGCAGTTGCGCTCCATTGTTTATATGATGCAGCTGCCGACTCTCAGCCACATTGTACTATTCCCCGTGAAGCTGCTCATTTTTTGATGTGTCGTTTTACCGAGAGTTTTTACTTTGCTCTGATGTTGGTGTGTCACTGGTGGCTTCAGTTTGGATTAAGAGAGTGGCTATAGTTAGGGGGCAGATCCCAGTGCAGTGTAGGTGCAAGAATACGGGGCAGGGGGCAGCTTCCATGTGAGTATTTAATAAAGGCTGACATGGCAACATTAAAGTCTCATTCTGGAACAAAAATAAAGACAGTTATTATGTATAACACATCAATTCAATGAACCGTAGCTGCGCAGCTGCGCAGCTGCAGGCATTCAAAGCTACAATGGGGCACAGAGTTGCCAGAAAACAAACCAACGAAAAATGCTTTTGGAGGCTCTCAGTCGCTCAATATTTGCTGGCTATTGCCACCATGTGACAAGGGCACTGTGATTTTTTTCTGGCTGGATAGCCCACAGTCACTCCTGCCATGTAACCCTCTCGATGCCGATTCGCAGCAGTGATGCTGCAGGTTTTGGAAGGAATCAACAGGTAAAGCTGTGCAAATTATTCATGTTTATTTTGTTCTGATTTTAACTGCATGCCACCCTGAGTTCTCAGCGATATAGGGCGGGATACAAATGTTTTAATAAATAAATAATAAAGTGGCACTACAGAGACACCCCAAGTACAAGCTATGTACACTGACAGGCAATAACTTTCCAAGGACTATTCTTCCCAGTTGCAGCCTAAGATCCCTTAAAACAGAGGTGCTGGGCATTGAATCTAGGCCCTTCTGCATGCAAAGCTTTTGCCTCTGCAACTAAGTCATGGGCCGTCCCCAAGCCCCTGCCTGCCTGCTAATGCCCGTATCTTTCCACACTGTTCCTCCGTCTCCCTGAGATCCCATCATGGGTTGCGATGTGCTTAAACACATGTGCTTATTCTGACTCGTTTTCAATGGATTAAAAATAGAAGCCGAAGATGGAGTTTCAGTAAATGCCTCCTTTAATCAAACGTCCCATGTGCCAAAATAGAAAGACTGAAGAGCTTGTTTTCATGGAAATGTTCAAGAAATGATTTCAGGAACAATATAGGAAGAGTGATGAGATTATTAATGAGTTAGACTCACACAGCTGGGTCTGAAAAACACACTCAAACACTTTCCATGTTAAGGCGATTTCTCTCTCTCTCTCTCTCTCTTGGGAAGGGGGAGGTTATGTCTGCTTGGGAAAGACTCTTTTTGGAAGAAATCAATGTTTCGCTTGTGGGTTGTTTCAATTTATTTCCACGACCCATGCAACTCAGCAGTTCTAGATGGGTTTATATATTGGATAGGAAAATAGGAAGGGGCCTTATACAAAGTCGGACCATTGGTCCATCAAGCCCAGTGTTGTTGACAGAGACTGGCAGCGATGGCTCTCCAGTGTTTCAGGCAGGAGTTTTTCCTGCCTCACCTGGAGATGCCGGGGACGGATCCTGGCCCTTCTGCATGCAAATCAGGCGTTCTATCAATGAGCTATGGCCCTTCTTGGGATAAAACCTTGAATTATAGAAATACATTTTTAATGTATTTGTAGCCAGTCCCATCCTTCAAGGTGTTTATTTATTTATTTTATTATTGCATTTATATCCTGCTTTTTTTCCTCCAAGGAACCCAAGGAGGCATACATAATCCTCCTCCTCTCCATTTTATCCTCACAACAGCAACCCTGTGAGGTAGGTTGGGCTGAGAGTCTGTGACTGGCCCAGAGTCACCCAGTGAGCTTCCATGGCCAAGTGGAGATTAGAACCTGGATCCTCCGACTCCCAGTCCAACACTTTAGCCACTGCACCACACTGGCACTCGGGAAGGGTAAGAGTCTGCTAATGATTATCTGGGATCACTTCCAGGTTTGGGGGGGGCTCCTGAGCAAAGTGCCCTCCATTGATAGGCCCTGCGGGGCTTACCTGGTGGTGGGCAGCAATAGTGCTCCAAGCAGTGCTTGGCAGTTCTTCTGACTGCCATTTTATTTCCCACAATGCTCCAGGTTGACATCATGTTGGGGCATTGTGGGGGGAATTACAATGGCAGCTAGACCTAGCTACCTGCTGCTGCTCAGATCACTGGGCTGTTAAAAATGCTTAAAGTGTGTGTGTGTGTGACAAGGCAGGCACCATAAGAACGTAAGAAGAGCCATGCCGGATCAGACCAAGGGTCCATGTAGACCAGCCATCTGTTCACACAGGGGCCAATCAGCTGTTGACCAGGAACCCACAAGCAGGACACCAGCAGTGGATCCTGCCAACTGCTTCAGGATGCTGTGAGCTGATGCCAGCTTGTGTGGCCACTTACGCATCATCAAGTAAAAGAGAAAATGCATCCACCAAAAAGAGAACAAAAGACACACCGATTTGCAAAAACATTGCATATGCTAATGTAAAGGTTGGATCCAGGATCTGCCTTCCACCAGAGGAAGGGACTTTCCATGAGAGAAAGACCTCCACTTGTGGAAAGTCCTTCCACCCAACTTTTGGGGAACTCCCATCCCCCACACACCATAGGTCACTCCATTCAGCAAGGACTCCTAACTCCTTGCATATCATCTTCTGCAGGCTGGAAGGGCTGCTTGGGAAGGAGGGAGCAGGGAAGTCACTTCTGCAAGCTTAAATCTGGATTCAACCCTATATGCATAGAGGAAAATTTAGAAATCATTATTATAATTTAGAAAGAAATACCATATTTCTCAGCATAGTGTGGAAGACTGTGACTTGTGTGCCTGCTCATTATGATGTCCAGGTGCTGCTGAAGGCCAACTTCAAACACGTGTGCTCCTTTCTGATGGTTCTCTCTCTTTAAACCAGATTTGGACCAGACAGACCTTTATGTAGAGGGCTCTCCTCTGTAGCATAGGACGTATGGCCATCCTAACCCTGGCCCTGGCCTTTTCTATTAGAGGCATTTATCATGTCCTCGTAATAGGACACTCACAGAAGTTTGCAGTTCCCTTTCACGATGTCATCAACCTCTGGGGCCTCTCCTGTCATTTTTAAGATTTATTCTGCCATTTGATAAGTCACTGAAAATGCAGTAATAAATATAAACTGCCATCAAAGAAGTGGTTTACTTCCAGAATCGTGCAATATCACAGTGCCATCTACTGGCTGTATAAATTAAAAAGATGGAACTTGCTCACAAAGGAAACAGGGGGAAATGTGTGGGGAAGTATTATGTTGATTGTAATCCCGCAAAGACTCCAGAAGATGAAGCCCTGCTAAGGGTGCAGGATTTTTGCTTCAGTGTAGAGGAGCCCTCTATCTTTCTCTGTTGCTTACTGTGAAATGGTTACAGAATTCAGCAGAACCAAAGAAGTATTAGAATGGAGGCTAGACATTTGGCTGGCATATATTTAGATGGATTAAACAGGGCAAGTAGAATGTTTTTCATTGAATCTGAAATGGTGCAAAATGAGAGAAATTGCAGCTTGGGGAATCAGGGAAGACGTAAAGGTAATCATTAGACTAACTAGCATAATAAGCTGTATGGTACATGTGGTGAGAAAAGGGCTTGCCAATATCAATGGAAAGACAAAGAGCTATTTGGGAAAATATAGACTGAGCAGGTGTAAGTTTTGCATGAAACACTGAAAGCAAGGTAGCAAATGCCATGTATTGTTTTATGTGCTGCTCCTCACTTCCCCAAGTGGCAGGAGGTTCCAAGGGCAGCCACTACTTGGTCTGTTTTTCCATTGTGATAAGAGAAAACTGAGGCTTATGTGTCTGTTATTGTCACATCTATATACAAGCAGACATGCTGAACACAGCACTCCCATGAACAGTGCTAGTCAGAACTTGCAGCTAATTCAGAATTTATTAGTTATTTATTTATTAAAACATTTATATCCCCCTCTATGTCACAAGTAGGGATGTGTATAGTATCGTTAAAATGTCTGATAACGATATGATATGGTCTGTATCAGACATCCGATTAACGATAACGATATGATACATCAGACTACAATAATTATCGAAGATGATAAAAATCATCCGATAATTATCGGAATTTTATTGTATTATCAGAAGGCTCTTTTTCATTTGGGGTCATGGACGGAGCTAGAAGGTGGAGTGTGTTTGCTGAGACTGACAGATTCAGTGACCAATTGTGCAGCAAGGATTCCAGCAGGCTCCAATCACAATGTTGGAGGAGGGCTAAGTATATCCCTGCATAAAACCCCCACACTTGGTGTTTCAGATCTGTTGGGAGTTAGGCGTTGAGGGAGAAGGGTGGATTTTGTTGGAGCTCTGTCCTGGGTCTTCTGGATTGATTTTGGTGGTGAATTGTTGGAGATTCATTGTAGTCTTGCATCTTTCTGTTCCCTTCTGTGTCCCAGGTTTGTTTGGCTGTTCGTTGCTTGTGTGTTTGATTTATAATTTTTATATGTTTTCTGGTTGGTTTGATTGAAGAGTTAGGTTAGCGTGAGTGAGGGTACTGTGACTAATGAGTGTGTTGTTGTCCCCTTCCCTGTTTAACTTTCTTTTTAAAAAACCAAAAAAATATTTTAAAAAATTATATTTCTCTCTCTCTCTCTCTCTCTCTCTGTGTGTGTCTGTGTGTGTGTGTGTTTGCTTGATTGATTGACTGTGTGCTGGTATGTCCTGTAGCCTGCTACACAGGATAACACTACACAATCTGTGGTCAAAACAGCACACAAACTGTTTGCAAAGGATTGTTATTAATATAAATAATTTCAATCACTTTGTAGCAGTATGATACGCGGCTCTAAGGCGCATCTTGGGCGAAGTGGCTCTGGGTCTAGGAGAGATGCTGTTGCTGGGGGCAGTTCTGGGGTGGCTGTCTCTCCCCCAGTGAAATCAAGCACACGTCTTCCTTGGTGCTAGCCTGGCCTGTAGTGTCAAGCTGCTTCCTGAAAGATGTATTCTTTCTAAGGCTACCCCTCTGGAATCAAACCCGGATTCCCTGTTAACTTAATAGGGATGTTTTGGAACCAGGCAACTCATTGACTTTACCTAATTCCAGTGTAGCAGCATTGGTGAGGGACTTCAGCAGCATCCCCCACACCTTGCCTTTGTTTTAATTTTTTTGCCACTGCTCCATCCAATGTTTCCAGTCTGGACTGCTTTAGTGATGGACTGCAGTCAATGTATGCATGGCATTCCAGGCAGGATCTACACTGCTGTTTTAAAGCGCTTTAAAGCACTTTATAACAGTAGTGACAACAGTTGGGGCCCAGGACACACTCCAAGGTCCCCTCTACAAGAATTCAATTTGACGCCTGGTTGTTCGATTATGCGCATCTTCTCGCAATTGCTTTTACGGCAAATCACTATATGCGGGAGGCGGTTAAGAGCATAACAGGTTGCCTTACCGGTTGTATGAAACACGCTTTAGAGGTGTTTAATGCGGAGAATTGCTTGTTTACATGGCCATAAGGTGCCTTAATGGCTGCGGTAAATTAAAACTCGCTATTTAACGTGCATTCGATAATGCGCATAATCGCATAGAAAAAGCGCCTTGACCCCCGATTTGCGCTCCGCTCTTGTAGAGGTCAATTTTTAATGCGCCTTGAAAGAGCTTTAAATCACTCTTGTAGAGGCACTCCAAAACAGTTGTCACTACTGTTATAAAGTGCTTTAAAGCACTTTAAAACAGCAGTGTAGATCCGCCCTGGACAGTGACAGCGCCTTGACAGATTCTTGTATTATTATTTTCCGTTTCTACATCCCTGGGTCTGCTCTTCAAACACCTCATGGACTCCGTTAGTGAGGGACTGCAGAAGCATCCCTCACGCATTTCCTTTTTATTTTTTTTTAAAGACACTGCTCCATCCAATGTGCCCACCTCTACCCAGAACGTGACTTCTCCCTCTGCTCCAGATACAGATGGGTGAATTTCTGGATTCCTGGGAACCAGGGACCTCGTTCACTTCTCCTATTTCAGGTGTAGCTGCCTTGGTGAGGGATTGCAAAAGCATCTCTCACACCTTGCCTTTTTTTTTTTTTTTGGCCACTGCTCCAGCCAATGTGCGCAGCTCTGGCATGAAGAACTGCCAACCTGCCTGCATGGGGATGGTGGGCAGACTGGGTCATTTCTGAAATACGATGAGGTCAAGGCGGTGCATGAGGGTTGCTTTGATGGTATTTGCAGTTGTCAAAGCAGCACATGATATGTTTCTGCTAGGATCCTCTAGGTTTCCTCGCTCCTTGGGTATCTCCTGGCCCAATGAGGCCCTGCCTGGGTAAGGCTGGCTCTAAAATAATTGTAACACTGGTGCTATTCCCCTACCCTCCCAATATCCTTTTATTTGTACTTAGACATGCATGGCCTAATCAATGAGACAAGGCAGCAGCAGTTCTGCTACTGCGGTGGAGTGCGCCCACTCACTGTGCCACGCACAGGCGCAGATAATAAGATATGCTTTTAGTGGGATCCTCCAGGTTTCCGCGCTGCAGGCCTTTCTGACTCAAAAATCAACTAGAGTCTATAGGGCAAAATGTAGAAACGATATAAATATCGGATTTCTGATAATTATCAGAAATACGATATGATTAACCTATGATATTATCGGAGACGATAATTTTTTTGGTCCAAAATTCCGATAATGATACAATACGATATTTTCGGGTGTGCACATCCCTAATCACAAGGATCTCAGGGTGGCGCACAGATAAAACCATACATATAAAATAGAATAATATACAATTATAAAACAAATCAAACCATTAACATATTAAAACCAATATGAAATTTTAAAACAGTAAAATCAATTAAAACAAGACAGTGTGCAGGCTGGCGGATTTAGTCATTAAAGGCTTTATTAAAAAGCCATGTCTTAACCTGGCACCAAAATGGAGCCAGTACTGGTGCCAGTCAGGCCTCCAGGGGGAGGGCATTCCACAGCTGGGGTACCACAACTGAGAAAGCCCTCTTCCATGTCCCACCACAGCGTATATCTTGCATTGGTGGGGCACGGAGAAGGGCTCTTCTGACAGATCTCAGGCAGGCAGATATAAGGAGAGGCTCTACCTCACGTGTCGAGGTCCCAAGCTGTTTAGGGCTTTAAATGTAATTACCAATACCTTGAATTCCAACCGTAAATGTACTGGCAGCCAGTGCAATTCCTTTAAGACCGGTGTTATATAGGCTCTATGAATGCAGCTGCTAGGATGCTCAGTGGAACACAGGTGGTTTGAGAGGCATAAACTTCAAATGCCTCTTGAAAACATATTCGTTTATACAGGCTTTCCCTAACCAGTAATGGACTATGACACTGCTCTATTTTATTGTTGTCTTTGCTGTAAAGTTTTAGTTTAATATTATTATTATTAAAATATTTTTATAATACTGTATTATATATGCATTTTAGTTTGAACTGCTTAGATACTTTATTTTGTTAAATGGTATTAAAATATTATAAACATTTTTTAAAAAAATGATAGAACTCCACAAAGTTTTGCCAAAATTTCTGTGCATATCCTGTCTTGACTACTTGCACCACTGTTTTGGGATGATGTTTACAACAAGAGCATTAGGACCAGGAGGTTGGAGTTGTGGGGTGGTGGTGTTGAGCAGGAAGTGGTTAAAGGAAAGGAGAATATTTAAAGAGAACAGGAGAACATATTATAATCAGCTAATTTCTTTTCTTATTCTTCGCTGATTTGGGCAGAGGTCAAAAACAGGGGCCAAAGGACTTCAGTTGTAGCTTTATCCTTAAGAGCATCACCAGATTTGGGGGGGGGGGGGAAATCACGTTTCTCACCATCGCTTTGCCTCCTGCTTCTGTCCCACAATAGGGACAAACAGCTTCCTCTCTTTCACATAGGGAAGAAAGAGGAAGCAAGCAACAACCACGTGGCCCATTCAGTGGGCATTTTTATCACACTGCTTCTCCTGCACACAGCAGGAAATGGTGGCAAGTTTCGTTACAGCTCCAAAAATTGAATTTTCTGCATCTTTTTTTGTGACGGAAAAACAAGAAGGAGCACGAGACGTGCAGGAGATGGATGGCATTGTGAAAAGGACCCACGAAAATCCATGAGTGGCCAGTAATGAGTGTGCTATAAAACACTCATCTGAGGACGTTCTAAGACACTTAAGTCAAAGTGCTTGAATTGAAGCATGTTTTACTTTACTGAAATTCATGGGACCAAAATGGCCCTAGTCATTGTTTGGCTGGTGGTCAAATGCAGATTGGACTGGGAGGCAGTTTGTGATATGAAAAATGTAAAAATAGACCAGTCTGAAGCAAAATGTAGAGAGAACAGCTATACTTGTACATTCAGGAATATCCATTTTCTTCTTTTGCTGAGTAGATTTTTAAACTAAATTGATAGTGCTTCCCTTCAAAAAATTTAAGTCATAAACTGCTAACTCTAAACAAAGAACCATGAATTATGGCATGAAAATGGTTATTTCTCAAAACCCACTTCTATGTTTACATGGAAAATCTCACTTTCTCTCCAGATCTTTTCTTCTTGGACCAAAGGACGTTGGCACCAGGTAGTCCTCGTGTCCAACACTTTTTATACACGGGTGCTGACAGCCAAGTTCCTACTATGGACTACTGTTTTGTTCCAGACCAGACACTCTATTTCTCCTTGGTAACAGCTAGCCTAATGGATCCTTATTATATATCTCTCGCTGGAAATTATGCCAGTGCTCCTTCAGAATTGGCCGAGAGCTGCGCTGAATCAATGAGACAGCTGGCACCCTCCCCAGAGACTGAATGCTTTACCTTTTTGATTCATGCAGTCTGTGCTAGCTGAGATCCAGGATGCCATGAGTGATTTCTCTCCAAGGCAGGTGAGAACAAAAGAGCTTTGTAAACCCAATTCAATAGAAGCTGGAGACATGGTGCTCTATTGATTATGAAAATACATACGCAGTCCAGAAGCATTTTCTCTGTAATTGATTTCTGTGCGACATGGAGCTGAGAGAATCCTAGCAAATAAAACATTCCATATCAGGATTGTCCTATCTTTCTTTCTATCTATCTATCATCTATCAGCAAGTGTGTGAGATCTCAGTAGTAGCATCTTATATACTTGAGCTCTCAGATTTTTCACTGAGCAAAATATGTCCACTGTTGATGATCAGTCTTGGAAATGATAGATTAAGTTACTTGTATTAAATTGCACCTCTTGCTTTACAAATTCGATGGACATAGCCATATTAATCTGCTTCAGCAAAAAACAGAGTCACATTGCAATGAAAGACTAACAAATTTATTGTGGCAGATGCACAGAGTGTCCCCCTAAGTAGACACACATACATACACACACACACCCTACAGACAAAGATGCCCATGTGTCCATGTGACTTTTCTCATGAGGCTGATGTATTTCCAACTCTTACAACTAAAACCACCACCTTCCATAGTAACAAATTCTGGAACATAGCTGTCTTAGTTGTTGTAGCAAAAACAAATATGCATACTACTCTGGAATTTGTCACTATAAAGAGCACCAGATTTAGCTGTATGATGTGGTAATCCATCAACGTCACTGAGAAACTTGTGTAGATACAGATGGCCTTCATCTGGTTTTATTATTTTGCCTATTACCAATCTGTATAAAGAAGCTGAGGGCAAAACTACATAACCATTTGCTACATATTAGAATCATATTTGCTACATATTAGAATTCATAACAATTATGTCAAGGTGTGGGATGAGATTAAAAAGGATTTAGCAAGGTGGGACAAGGTTCAACTGTCACTGTTGGGAAGAATAGCTATGATCAAGATGAATGTTTTACCAAGAATTATGTTTTTGTTCCAGACAATACCTATTGTGACATCGGAGTTACCATTTAAACAATGGCAGAAAGATATAGCTAAATTTGTATGGAAAGCAAAAAAGCCAAGAGTGAAATATAAAATATTACAAGATGCGAAGGAAAGAGGAGGTCTAGGTTTACCAGACTTAAAATTGTATTTTTCTGCCTGTTGTCTGGTATGGATGAAAGAGTGGATTTTGTTGAAAAATAAAAGGTTACTGGAATTAGAAGGACATGAGTTGAGATACGGATGGCATGGATATTTGTGGTATGATAAAGTTAAGGTCAATGTAGAATTTAATAACCACTATGTACGACGTGCCATCTTGAGAATATGGAATAGATATAAACTTAGGTTCTGTCCATAAATACTATTAGCACAGGAGGCACATTATAGAAGAGAAATGATAAGTAGGGACAATTGGTTGACATATAGGGCTATATTAGAACTAAAGCAAGGTGAATACAAATTAAAGTCAAGAGATCAGTTGCAGAACAAAGGTTATGTATGTCAATGGTCTGCATATTTACAAATGTCTGAAAGGTTTAAAGTAGATAAGAAAACTTGGGATTTTGAACAAAGTCAGAATTTGAAAGGGTATTGTCTGCGAATGACGAACATGTTATTGCAAAAATTTATAAATTGTTATTGAAATATGAGGTGGAAGAAGAGCAAGTAAAGGATTGTATGATAAAATGGAGTCAAAATTTTGGATATAATATATTAATGGAACAATGGGAATATATGTGGTTAAAAGGTCTAAAATGTACACTATGTACTGGTCTTAAAGAAAATGTTTATAAAATGATGTATAGATGGTATATGTCTCCTTCGAAATTATCTAAAATGTATAAACGTGTCTCAGGAAATTGCTGGAAATGTGAAAAACAAGAAGGAATATTTTATCATATATGGTGGATGTGTAAAAAAGCTAAAAACTTTTGGATACAAATACATTTTTTAATTCAGAAAGATATTAAATATCAATATACAGCTGAAACCAGAATATTTCCTTTTGGGGCTAATGGAGAATCAATTGAAAAGGAACTATGGGACTTTGTTCCTATATATGATAACAGCGGTGAGACTGTTGTACATGCAAAAGTGGAAAGGATCAATAGTGCCCACAAAGGAGTAATGGCTGGTGAAGATGGTGGAGCTGGCGGAAATGGCAAAGCTGACATCAATAACCAGAGAGAAATCAACATCTATATTTTTAATGGAATGGAAACCTCTTATTGACTTTCTGCAGAGGCAAGAACAAACTGTTGTACTTATCTGTGGATTCAAAGATTAAGATTATAATTTTGTAAAATAAAAGAAGGAGGGGAAGTTTGGTTGTTGTGACTACGGAGTAAGATAAGGTATGATCACATAATTTTGACATGGAGAAAATTGGAAGTCAATCTTAATTTTGTATTTCAGTGGTTTTGTCTTTGTGTGTGTGTGTGTGAGTGTTTCTTTGTATACGGTGTTTGTAAGTTTGTAAGTTTGTAAGATGTAAATAGGTGTTGCTTTGAAATAAGAATAAAAATACAGTTTTAAAAAAAAGAATTGGGTTGTATATATGGATAAGTGGGATTTGCAAGAAAATGTTTCAGTGTTATCTCCACCCCCTAAGAGGACTCCTCCTGTTTAGGGCTCCAGATAGCCTGGAATAGGAGTAGACTACACATTGTCCCCCCCCCCCCCAAAAAAAAAGGACAGAAGGGGTCAATGATCTGAATTAACTTTGCATATGCTAACTAATCTGCAGAGTTGCACATTTAGAAATATGTATTTTAATTTAAATAGAAACACAATAGAACTCACCATGGTGGGGAGGACTGTGGCCAGGGTGAATCTTCTCAGTCTGCTGTCCAGGTGTGAACTCCTGATGGCCAAATTCAAGGTCCCTGATCTCTCAGCTTCTTCCTTGTCTTTAAACCAGAGTTGGACCTCAGAGTCCTTCAAACAGAGGACATTTTTCTGACAGCCTTTCCAATGGTGAACTTTCTCCTGTAAAGTGGGGCACCTAGCCATCCTAAATAGGAGCCGTTGGAGTCCTGCTCTGGCCTTGTGCATGTGTATATATGTTGAATTCCATGATGGGAGAGAGGGGAAACACTGATTATTTATGTATTCATTTATTTGCATCCCTGCTGAGGTCTTCCTTTGTTGATCTAGATAGTGTTTGAGGACTCATATCTGGATCTGGAAGCTGGTTGCCAATGAGAGCATGTTATTTTTTATTTAAAATATTTTTATACCACCTTTCAAAGCAGGAGCTCTCTGAAGGTGGTTGACAAATAAAAACAATAAAAGTATAAACTACGGTTGACTGAAACATCAGCATGAAACATACCATTTCAATGTAAATGAAAAAAAAACAACTACGAAAAGATACCAGCAAGAAGTTAAAAATGACAAGAATATAAAATGTAGACCAGCATCATTATTCAATTAGAAGTGGACTGGAACATCCAGGTCTTTAAGGCCCAGTTTAAAGCAATCTAAGAGGGAGCAGGGTGCATCTCCTGGGGAACGGTATTCAATAAGGATGAGGCCACCACGGAAGAGGTCCTGTCTCTTGTGCCTGCCAAATCGATGGACCATAGTGGTAGGCCTTTCAAAAAGGCGCTCCACGAAGCCTGGCCAGGTGCATACAGATGCATGTGGTCAGGGCCATCTTAACAGCATTATAGACCCCTGGGCAAAGCAGTGCACTGGGGCCCTATCTACATAACCACTCACAGGAATAAAAATGTAAATTATCGATAAAATTAAACTTATATTTATTGGTATCTCCAACAAAATCAGTGTTTAAACATTAGAAAACATGCTGTACAGCAAAGATTAATCAACACAAACTTTTGGACAATATAACATGAGCCTTGAACTTGAAAAACAAAAATTTCAACATAAAAATGGTACTCAGTTGGTAAATCATACAGATGGAGATGGCACAGTATGAAATTACTATGAATTTTTTATTATTAATCAAGTGTTCAACACAAACATTTGTGAAATTTCTTTGCAGAGAATTGCTTTATAATTGGCTTGAAGTCAATGGCCTTCAGGATGTCATTTTCCATACACATGCGTGAAAGCCAGTTCAAACGCTGCTGCCCCATTGTGCTGCGAAGTTTGTCGTGAAAATGAACGTTCTCCTGCACAGTTGGTCACCATCATGCACATGAACACTCTGAGTGCAATTTCAACATTGGGAAACACAGATTTCAAGTTGTCCGAAATTATTTTTTTGTACAATGCAGGGAGAGTCTCACAATTTTCATCCAAAACCATGTAGTGCTTGAGATGCTCACATTCATTTAAAAGGTCACCATAATCAAGGTCTTTGTGATATATGTTAGCCAGATGTTCACACTTTTTGTTTAACTCATCAGAACCAATTGTTTTCAATTCACTGAAGAAGGAAAACAGATTTCTAATCAATGAATAAGCTTCTGCACATTTTGTCATCTCAGGAATTAGAGAGTCCAGAACAGGAAGGAATGTTTCCACCTTGAACTTTTCACTTTTACTGAGAAGTACCTCTTCTCCTGATCCGTCATATCTCGTAAGACGCACACCTCGCTTTCGTTCCCATTTTTTCACATCCCTATAATCTGAATCTGGAACCTACTCCTGGCTTTCAATTCGTATTCACTAAATTTGTTTCTAATTTCCTGGAGATAGGGTTTTAGAGACTCAAGAAGAGTCAAGGCATCAACTATGTTCACATCCTCTGACTGCAGGACCTTACTTGTTTCATACACTCTTTCAAGAATGTCATTCCAAAGAATTGTGAGAAAGATCGTTTCCAGGTTCTCCATTTTCTCTCTCAATCCTTCTGCCTCTTGCCTTGTGTTCACTTCCTGTTCAGTGTCAGCTGATACAGAATCCAGTGCATGTTTAATTTTCTCAAAGCCCCCATATAGAGCATGAACAGCATCAAAATGTGACAACCATCTTGTGTCAGACAGACGCTAGACCGCAACATTTTTTCCTAAAGATGATGCCAGAACATTCCATCGATGTGTAGAAGCAGAGAAAAAGGAATACAGACGATGAACAAGTCAAAGAATTTTACAGTCTGTAGACAACACTCTGCTGCTTTTACTCCCACCAAGTTCAGGCTGTGTCCAGCACAGGGACATACATGGCAAACTCGTTCAGTTGATGAATCCATACTTGCAATCCAGTATAGCGTCCAAACATATTTGAGGCATTGTCATACGACTGACCACGGCAGTTTGATGGTGGAATTTCGTTCTCATTAAGGAAATTCACAACAGTGTCTGCTAGATTCTTTGCTCCATGAGAAAAGATGGGGATGAACTTAATAAAACGTTCCACAGGCTCACATCCTCGAATGTACCAGACAGTAAATGTCAGTTGATCAGTGTATGAGATGTCTGGAGTGGAATCCACACTTATTGAATGATACTTTGATTCTTTTATTTCTTCAATAATAGCACAAAGAACATGTTGTCCCATTAATTCCATAAATACCTCACAAATGTTTGCCGATAAATACGATGGGTTCCCCTTTCCTGGATTCCCATATAGTTTAAGATGTTCTTCCAAAAAATGGTCAAATTCACTCAACAGCTCTAGATTACCTAAATAGTTTCCATTTTTTGCTGACCCAATTATTTGATTTGCTCCACAAAATGGTAAACCTTTGGAGGCAAGAAAACGAATTACAGAAACCACACGTGTCAACACTTTATGCCAATACTCCTGCCCTGGTGCGATGATGTTGAAATAATAATGAATCTACATATCCAGTTTCTTTATGCTGAATCAAATATGCCGTCATGCACTTGCGATGTTCTTCTCCGTTTTCATGTTCTACAATAACATTGCTGTGTTTCCAGTCATTGAATCCTGATGTAGCAAAGGAAGATTCTGTCTTGGAAAATAGGCGACATACAAAGCAGTACAAACAACCTTGGGATGGTGAAGAGAGTAGCCATTCACGCTTTACACACTCGCCATTCCGCAGTTCACGTTTGAGCACATTCTTTGATAAATACCTTGTCTGAGTATTCTCTCCTCTGCGTGAGTTTGAAAGGTTGCTGTCATGATTCTGACATGATGTCAGCCCACTACGAATTCAGTAATCCACTGTGTTAGTATTGCTAATGTCCTATAGCCCCGGATCTGTGTCTTGGATCTCAAACTCCTTTACTGTTACAGATTTGGGCATTTCCTCTTGTGGAATGTCCCCAGCAGCAGGAACAGGTAATGATACCATTGGTATGTCTGCTGGAACTGGATGATTGGGTGCAGGAGTGGATGTAGATGTGGATGCTATATTTGAAGGAGCAGTAGTAGTGGCTGACGTTGAACCAAGATGTTAATTTTGGAAGTTTGCTCGTTTTCTCTTTCTCCTCTGGAGCTCTTTTCCTCTTCTGTGAGCCACTCAAAACATTATGTTTCATTTCTGCTCAAAGGGTTATTTACGAAGTTCACTAACACATAATAAGTCCACAGTTTCTTTTTCCCCACTTCACTTTTTTTTACACTTCCTCCAACCTTTCACTACACAAATAGAATTCAAATAATCCAAACTCTCTACTGCATGGTGCTGATTCACAACACTGTGAGGCAAGGCCTAGGCACCATGCAGTAGAGAGTTTGTAGAATGTAGACCTAGACAGAAATGAGGCTAGGCCGTCTAGCCTCATTTCTGTCTAGGTCTACATTCTACAATTTTCACATCTTATATACCATATTTCCTCAAATCTAAGACACACTTTTTATCCCATTTTTGCGTCTGTAAAAAAGGGGTGCTGGTGCTCCGTCTGGGAGGAAGCCCACGTGGTGCGTTAAGCCGTGGGAGGCAAGCCCTGGCCCAGCTACAGCACCAATGCCCACTCCGCTCTGGCTCCCCGCAGGGAGTGCATGCTCAGTGCCCTCCGTGATGCATGCTCCACATCTTTGCCCAGTGAGAGAGGAGAAATAGCAGCAGCTGTCCATTTACATATCACAAACTATCAATACATACATAGATTGCCATGGGGCCCCTGTGCTCGTGGGGCCCCCGGGCAACTGCCCAGCATGCCCATGCGTTAAGATGTCACTGCATGTGGTCCTTCAAATAACCTGTTCCTGAGCCATCTAGAGCTTTAAAGTAGAGATGTGCACGGACCTCCCGGATCAGATCGGGACCCGGATTGGGATCTCCGATGTTGTCCTGGATCAGTTCAGACAAAATCGGAGGTCCCTCGGATCAGATTGGAGCCAATTCCGATCCGAAAATTGGACGTCCGATTTTCTGATCGTCTGCCATTTTTGGTGTTTTCGCCATAGGCTTGCATTTGGGGAAAGAAAGTTTTTCCCCAATGCAAGCCTATACAGAAAACATGGCGGTGGGTGGGTGAGTGGGGCCTAACTCCCCCCTCCCTGTCCCTCCCCCCCTCGCGCTCCTTACCTGCCGGGGCCATCCGCTGCCATCCACTGCTGCCCGCGGGTGACAGCGGATGGCAGCAGACAGCCCCGGCAGGTAAGCCCCCTCCTCCTTGCACTCCTTACCTGCTGAGGCCATCCACTGCCATCCGCTGCTCCGATCTACTGAGAAACAGGCTTCGCAGCCTGCCTCTCAGTAGCGTGCCAGGTGGCATGCTACTGAGAGGCAGGCCACGAAGCCTGTTCCTCAGTAGATCGGAGCAGCAGAGGGAAGCGGGCGCCCCAGCAGGTAAGGAGTGTGAAGGGGGGGAGGAGGTCCGATCCTCCGATCTTATCTGAACTGGATCAGGTCCTTTTGGACCGGTTTGGATCAGATCAGATGATCCAGATGCCAGGATCGGAATTGGATAATTTTCTTTGATTTCGGCTGGATCGGGTCCGGATCGTTGATCGGACCCGATCCGGTGCACATCCCTACTTTAAAGGCAATCAGCAGCACTTTAAAATGGGCCTGAAAATGGATTGACAACCAGTGCTGCTGGTACAGAATTAGAGTTAAATGCTTTGATTACTTAGCCCTGAAACAAGCAACCAGACAGCTGCATTCTGTACAGGCTGAAGGATCCAAACCATCCTTAAAGGCAGACCTATGTAGAGCACATTACAGTAGTCTAGTCTGAATGAATCCAGGACATGAATGACTGCAGCATGTTTCACTGTATGGAGAGGTATTGGGTATGTGTGTTTTTGAGAGTAGAACAAACAAAACATGTCCCTTTCCCTTTTCTTCTTCCTAAAGCATCCCTGTATAATGCTGGGAGAAAATGTGAGGCTTTGCATTTCCCCCCCAACCCTAATCTCCCTTTTCAGGATACTTATTATAAATTATTAGGGGCTATGGTAACAAAACAAAGAAATACGGCCAGATCACATTTGACTGAAGAGACTTGGTCAATGACAGGGTGGATGAGGGCAAAGAATTAATACTTGCTGTCTTCTAGTTATGTTTTGGCTTTTTCTCTGGAGGAAAGGCTGAATGGCTGCCAAAACTAACCCAACTTTTTCACCCTTACATCCCTTTGTTTCCAGACAAGATTTATCTTAGAGCTTGCTTTTGGGCCTGGCATCTTTTAAGGTTGATCTTTTTTCTTTTTTGCATGAGTCAGGAAGAATGTCCATCCAGTGTGAAGGTGAGGGGTAGCAAAGCAATTACTCAGTGCTGATGGACAGAGAAGCAAATTACAATCACAAACCAAAGTATATTTCTCAGGATATACATTATCTTGTGAGCTGTTGGAGATGGAAAGCAGGGTGTCTCTTCTTAGGATGCTGAAGTTTGACATTTTGATGTAGTATATAATTTTCTGATGGCGAGAGTTCGTGCTGCGGTTCCAGCAAATTTACCTTTGACTCATATAATCCTTTAATATGCATTTAGGGAAGGACTTATAACATATAAAGGATGCTAAACAGAAGTTATGAAAGACTCAATTTGTTCCTTTCTTTACTAAGACAATGAAGTTGAAAGAGCAAACTACCATGTCGATGATTAGTCAGGACTCACAATAAGTATTTTAAGGACTTTCATTGCCACCTTTATCAAACCTACTCTTTAAATTGTACACTTGATTGTGACCGTTCTTTTAAATGGAAACATCTAGGCTGTTATTTACAGTAGGTGTTAGTTTGTGTCTGATTTCAGTTCTACCATGTTTTGCACAAGACATAGTATGAAAAGGAGCCCAAGGTCACAATATCATTAGGTAAACCCAGCATTGGTTAATATTCTTTTAAGCAAACTAATATTGGCATTCCTTTCTGTAGCAATGCTTCCCAGTTTTTCACCCCAATATCTCAGCAATATCTCAGCTAAGATGTGAATAAGTGCTGCCTATGCCCTCTTCCCTTTCCAGTTCACCATGTTTGAAGGCTTCCTGGCTTAATTGACCACTGTTCAGTGTTACATCCAAATTGAGGAACTATGCAACTATCAGGATAAGAACAAACCAAGATCTTAAACCAACTTCAAACCATGATTTCAGATCTTGGTTTGTATTAATCATGGTAACCACAGTTTCATGGGTTGATGTAATGGGAAACTATGGTTAATTAACTCAGGAAGTCCTCAGTCATGGCATACCAAGAATGGCAAAAAAAAGAAAAAAAGAAAAAAAGAGGCAATACGAGTGCTCAGGTACAAGGTTTGTGTATATCTCAACTTAATAAACCAGGATATGTACAACTAAACCAGACCAATCTTAGACCAACTTCAAAACATGGTTTTAGATTCTGGTTCATTTTGATCTTGGTAACTATTGTTGCATGGTATGACGTAACGGGAAACTATGCATAATCGACCGAGTCTTCAATCATGGCACACTGAGAAAGGAAGGACACAAGGACAGTGCATTTGTCCACAAGGCTTGTGAATAATTTGGCCGAATAAGCTTAAGCTGAGATATGTCCATCTGAGCCAGACCAGTAAGTATGTATTGACCACATGGGGACCTAAGACAGCCTGAATTAAAGATAATAAGAGTCATTCTTAAGAAAACTGGCATTTAGAAAAAGCATATGGGAACATATTCTTGGGAATGTATTAGTAGAAAATGCAGTTGTGGGTTGTATATTTTGGATGTCTTGACAGGCAGCTGCCATATTCCGCCATTGCAATGAATTTAATGTAATAACCTCTCCAACATTATTTTACTGGGTTATACTGAACACTCCACAGAAGTGTTCAGTATATTTCTGTTCTATCACTTTCAATTCGCCCCTTTACTCCTTCCATATTTGTAACTGAATAAAGGCAAATTCTGAAATATTAATTCCCAAACATTTTCTCCCACCCACTCCAAATGCCCAATGTATATTTTCTGCGGGGCCATTACTATTAAATTTCTCCAGAAACTGCTCTTCTAGCTAATAACATGAAGTCTAGCTAATAACATGAACACTGAATGCTCTCTAGTAAAACACATCCAGATCCAAGCGGATTCTTGGCTCTCATTCATTCGTTTCCTATTCCGTCTTTCTTCCATGATGGAACTCAAGGTGGTGTACATAAGGATGCCAGGATCTCCCACCCAGGCCCGATCAGAGTAAGAACTCGCTCAGCTTAAGCACAAGGAGCTCTACAGATTCAGCGACCCCTCCTATAATTGCACCCCGCTACTCCAAATCCTGCACCCCAGAAATGCTGACCTGCATACATTTGGCAAAACAGGTGGTGTTTTTTTTTAGGGGGGGGCATACTTTCTCTGATTGTGCATAATTTATTCTTGCTTGGCTAATTGTGAAGAGGATGAAGGATCTGTGCTGGGCATAGAAGCTCTCTCCCTCTCCCTCTTCAGAAATCTTCTTTAGCCATCTTTCTGGCTAAATCCATTTAAAGGCATGTTTAGACAGGAAAAAAAAGTCCTATGTTTCCCAGGTGGCTGGTAAATGCTGGGAAACATAGGACTTTTTTCCTGTCTAAACATGTATAGGATTGCATCCTAAGCATATTTTCAGATCCATACAGGTCTAGAAAACTTGATTTTTCTAGAGACAGTGGAGATTCTTAGGAAGCTGGATTGCTTTTTCTGTGCTCCCCTGGAGACACGGCAGACACACACAAACTTGCTGATAACTTATTGGCATGTTCCCTCCCTCTCCCAGCATGGATTCCATTTCATCTCAGTGTGGTGAGGGTTGCTTTCACCTTCTAAAAGTTGATGATGACGCCCAAAACACTGGATATCCCCCACCCCGGGCACTCGCTATCTTTTTAAGTGGTTCTGTACTTTCTAGAGGTATTTCTTCTTTTATCTCCAACCAAAGTCCCTTTTTGCCTTTGTTAATGTCTCACCTCCTGTCAGGAAGCAAACAGGAGCCTCAGGAAGCAAAATGCCTTGGGCTGGCCATGAATCATAGGAACTCCTGGGAATAAGCCCCACTGAAATTAATGGGACTTGTGTCCAAGGAGACACATATAGGACCACACTGCAAATCTATGGGTCCATTTACACTTCGCCCCAAAAGAGGAAACGATCACTAGGAAAAAGAGGATAAAAGAGTATACTGATTTGCATAAAATTTGCATATGATAAAATTTGCATACGTATAGATGCACATTTAGAAAGTATCACTATATTTTATAAATACAGTGCATCTCATCATTGTAGGGAAGGCTGTGATCATATGATCTGAACCGGCCTGCTCAGTCTGCTGTCCAAGTGCTCAGTGTTGATGGGCAACTTTAAGGCCCGTTCTCCCTTCTTCTGGTTTTTTATCTTTAAGCTGAACTTGGACACGGCAGCCCTTCAAATAGAGGTCAGGACACCCTACAAACAGAGGATTGTCCTTTGTCAAGTAGGACACATGACCACCCCATGTAAAATTCTTTAGATTATTAAACATCTGTAACACACAACTGAGCGCATGAAGACAGTGCCATGAGACGTCATTTTGCAACTGGACACTACTTTTTCGCAGTGCTCCATTCATCCTCCGACTCCTCCCTCATTGTGCATGGGAAAAGTGGCTTTAGAGATGAAGTCCCTCATTAAAAGTCCGCTGCTTTCTACTCTTCTCTGGTATTCCCCCCCCCCCCCCCCCCAGGAGTGGAACTTCTCCTCTGTCCTTTGCATTAGCAATTTCTCGCTTGACTGCTCCTCTGCTCTAAAACAAGCTTGAAGATTTAGCGATCTCGCACAGCACAGTGGAGTAACTGCACTTCCATTTCCCTTTGACAAAAAATTGGCATCTCTCTCGCCTCAGCCCCCTGTCACTCAGACTTCAGACGCACCGAGAGCCGAAAAGCAAAGAAATCTGGGGGAAAGAGCAGTGTCAGCCATTTTAGCAAGACCGGCCCTGCCGCTTTTATTTCTGTCCCTATCTCCTTCGCACCATGGATTGATTCTGAGGCAGGAACCTAATTGCTGAAGCACCTGCACTATGAAAAGAGATATATTTTCAGTTCCAATGAGCTATATATAGTGAGCACACAAATACCAACCAAGCGCAGTCGTTTAGAAAGCGCAGTTCTGTTCACATTGAGGCTTGCCTTCTGCAGCTGAAGTCGGGCCTTGTGCTTGCAAAGGAAACTAGCGCTAGAGATGGGCAGAACACATAGAAGGCTCTGGTAGGCTGACCATATGAAAAGGAGGACAGGGTTCATGTAACTTTAACAGTTGTAGAGAAAAGGGAATTTCAGTCAGTGTCATTTGTATGCAATTAGTTCCTGGTGAAATTACCTCTTCATTACAACACTTAAAGCTGCAGGGGCCCTGCCCTCTTTTGTATCTAGTCACTCTAGTATAGTGCATACAACTTTAATTGCTTTGATGAAGAGGTGATTTCACCAGATACTAATTGCACACAAATGATGCCAGCTGAAATTCCCTTTTCTCTGCAACTGTTAAAGTTACATGAGCCCTGTCCTCCTTTTCATATGGTCAGCCTAGGCTCTGGTAAAGATCAGTGATGCAGCTAGGTCATTTTAGACCCTGGACTTCGTGGTTTTCTGGGTGTCCTTTTAGACAGCCATGTGTATTACTTCAGCTGTGAAGCCACAACTAACGTATCTCTTCACTCCACCCCCACCCACCATTCAATACTTTACAATTGCTTCTACAGCTTCTCTGCATGAGTGATTTATTACACATTCATGATTGGCCACTCACGGAGGTTTGAGGGTCCTTTACATGATGCCCTCAAACTCCAGGATGTCTCCTGTCCCTCCCCCCGGTAATCTCACTTTTAAAAAGATTAGAGATAATGTGCTATTTAAAATTAGTGCGAGATATCATGGACCATTAGATGGCACTGTTTCGTTTAATTTTATGGAGCATTGCCGAGAGGAGAAGTTTTCAATTACAAATCACATGGTCACATTGGTCACCATTTAAAGAAGCTGTAGTAAACGTGGAAAGACCCCAGAAGAAGAAAGCCCAACATTCCTGATATCTTCATTTGCCCCACCATTCCATACTTTACAACTGCTTTTACATTCCTGATATGTTAGAGCAATCAACAAACACAAGACAGTTTGCCAACCCTGACCAAAATATCTTTTTTTGAGCATATGCAGTTTCACATTTTAAATTCACTTAAAGGCACAATCTTATACAATTTTTGACAGAAAAAAGTCCTACAATTCCCAGCATGGCTGGGGAACACTGGGAGTTGCAGGATTTTATTTTCTGTCCAAACATGCATAGTATTGTACCCCTAAATCATTGTACCCTCATGACTACAGAGAAGTCCTCTTGATTGCAATTCCATCTACACTACCATGAAAAGAACGGGTGTAGCACCAATTCAATAATATTTGATAAGGTGAGTTCTTGGAATTTAGCCTTTGGCCTCTTTAACAAAAATGGTGGTTTTTGCCAGCTAGATCCAATGCCTTGCTGCTTGTAAGCAGGACCAAACTGGCTGGGGTTCTTCTTGCCAAACCATTTTAACTCTTTATCTTACTATTATCTTAGAATGGCCAGCTCAGGGTTCCATTGAGGTCCAAGGCCCATTAGATCATGCAGTGTGAGACCATTGCAGGCCTCCCCATGCCCACCAGTGATACAATGTATGCTTGTGATGTAAATCAACATGTAAAAATGATCTAAATCTCAGTAAACTAATTTGTCTTGGTTGCATTATTCAGAAGTAAATTTATTTATTTATTATTTATTTATTTATTTATTTATTACATTTGTATACCGCCCCATAGCCGAAGCTCTCTGGGCGGTTTACATAGGATTAAAAACAATTAAAAACAATATACAAAAATTAAAACAGCAAAAACATACAACATACACACAATCTGTACATTTAAAAACCACTTCAACACTTCAAAAAACTACAAAAACAAAGACAGATTTAGATTGATTTGTTCCAACCATCAGCAATAGCAATAAAATCTCCCATAGAAATTCAAAGCATGACATTTCACAATCAGAAAAACTACCCACCATATGTGCAGTGAATTTCCCCCATGTATTTGCAGTCACAATTACAAAAGAGACCACCTTTCCCAACTTCCCTCATTATTAGCAAGCAGAAATTCAACGTTTGACAAGTGTTTGAGATGCTTAATATTTTAGCTCTTGATAGAATGGGCATAGTGATAGATGATTCAGCAGACCTTAAACAACCCCACCTCTTCATATACACGGCCCCATAGTTTATGGTATTTTCCTATCCATCCTAGACTTCAGTGGGCCTTTGTTCAAAACACAAAAGATTCATAGTTCTATGGGGCATGCTGGGAGTTGTACGACTTTTCTCTCTTTCTAAACATGCATAGGATTGCAGCTGTAGTAGCTTTCATAACACTGAGACGGTTTTATTCTATAATAACAGGGGGTGACTCTCACACAATTCCATTTTGGCTCCTGCAAACCTTGAAGTCCCTCTAAGCCTGCTGATATCTCGGTCTTGTGCCATTTTGGCTACATAAGGAACAGCACTCAGGTCTGAACTCTGGAAATAGAGAGGGTGGTTTCTATTAGGCCCCTAAGGCTTCAGGCATTTACAACAGTTTGAAATAAACAAGATAAACAGTAAAAACAGAATAAACAACTTATATAAGAGCTGATGAAAGTTAACACATCCCACACCTCTTACTTCTAGGACTGCATATCTCCATGGGACATCAACTTGGTAGATGGATTGTACCACACGATGTACTTTGCAGTATTACACATTTACACAAGATGGCAGTAAAGGATTTATAATAGGGCTTTGCAATTAAGACTGGCTTTGTAAATCACATCATTGTCAAAGTCAAAATTAAAAAAGGGCTTTTAGATTAAATGATGCAAACCATGCAAATTGGCCATTTCTCTTCCTTCAAATGTGGCTTCACTGGCTCTGAATTTTTTCCCCATGTGCTGTCAAGAGTGAGACAGAGATGAACCAATGTACAGTACAGAACACTTCCATGTTCTTCCTTCTTTTTGGGGGTGGGAGAACACAGGTGTTGCTAGGCACTTAAATAATTTAGGCCCAGGCTCATAAGATTCAAATCTACATAAAATTTGCATATGCTAATATATATATATATATATATATGCAAATTTAGAAATAATTACCAGGGTATAGTTCAATTTCACAGAAAGCAAAGCCAGCCGATCAATGTCTCGTGAAAATCACTTCAAATAAAATAAAATTTTCCATTAATTTGCAGCCTGACCCAGATCATCCCAAATCAGTAGTTTCTCTTCAATTAAAATTAATTTGCAAATAGTGTGAACAACATGCAAAACAGAGAGTGCCTGGTCGTTCTCTCCCTCCGCCTTTCTTTCTCACACACTCAAAAATGGCAACTTCTGTCACAAAATCGAGCTCCAACAATATGACAAGAGTGCTAATCTAAAAGCAAGCCAAAGACAAGTTAGGGGGTCACCCCTCATTAATTTCCCAATTCTCACCAGACCCTGCTCCAAAACATAATGAATTCCCCTTCAATTAATTACCCCATTCATCAATTATCATTCCCTTCATAAATTAAATCCAAAATAAAATAAAGTGGCACAGAATTCCACTGGGAGTCTGGGTAGTGGAGGAAAGAGAGCAAAGGAACAGGGTTTTTTTTAAAGCAAATTTTCCAACTCCACAAATGCCTTGTCAGAATTTGCCAGCTCCACAAATGCCTTGTCAGACACCCCCTGCCAAACACATTATTTCTCTTTCCCAACTGCACATTATCAGATTTCCAACTGCACATTATTTTTCCCAACTGCACATTTTGTGTCCAACTGCACACTAAAAAAAACCCTGGCAAGGAAGAGAATTAAGAAGGAAAGTAGAGGGAAAGTTTGGATGGGAGGAACAAGCAGGTTTGAGAATGGAGGGAGGGGAAGGATGGAGCGAGTTCTGGGCAGCGTGGAGGAGAGAGAGGGAGCCTAGACTGCGGGCAGAGGCAGGAAGGGCCTGGTGCTATCCCTCCCTTTCTCTTCTCTGCAGTTTTTCCAGTAGTCTCTACACATGGTGGGGTCTTGTGACTCTTCCTCCAATCCCAGGACACACACATACACACACACACAAATACACACACACGTAGGCTAGGAAGCCCTACTGTATCTACACCTCTCTGTGCACCACAATTCAAGGCACACACAGATCAGGAGGAGCCATAAGAGTAGGCTGACCATCTGAAAAGGAGGACAGGGCTCATATAACTTTAACAGTTGTAGAGAAAAGGGAATTTCAACGTGTCATTTGTATGCAATTAGTTCCTGATGAAATTCCCTCTTCATCACAACAGTTAAAGTTGCAGAGCCCTGCCTTCTTTTGTATATGGTCACTCTAGTATAGTGCCTGCACCTTTCACTGTTGTGATGAAGAGGGAATTTCACCAGGAACTAACTGCATACAAATGACACCTGCTGAAATTCCCTTTTCTCTACAACTGTTAAAGTTATATGAGCCCCGTCCTCCTTTTCAGATGGTCAGTCTACATTAGGCTGACCATATGAAAAGGAGGAGAGGGCTCATGTAACTTTAACAGTTATAGAGAAAAGGGAATTTCAGCTGGTGTCATTTGTATGCAATTAGTACCTGGTGAAATTCCCTCTTCATCACAACAGTTAAAGGTGCAGGCCCTATACTAGAGTGACCATATACAAAAGAAGGCAGGGTCCCTGCAACTTTAACTGTTGTGAAAAAGAGGGAATTTCACCAGGAACTAATTGCATACAAATGACGCCGGCTGAAATTCCCTTTTCTCTACAACTGTTAAAGTTACATGAGCCCTGTCCTCCTTTTCATATGGTCAGCCTAGCCTACATAAGAGACGCACATGTGCGGACGCATGCACATACACAGGGCTGGCCTTAGGGGAGGGCGAGCTAGGTGGACATCTGAGGTGCAGAGCTGGGGGGGGCAAGCTGAGTTGAGGAATGGTGGGTGGGTGGGAGCATGTGCCAACATCATACCTGTACAAGGCCCCATAAACCCTCTGGGTGACCCTGCAGACAGTCACTATGGGGCGGGGGGGGGGGACCAAAGGCACTCCTTGCTTGGGGTGCCCAGATGATTTTACCTTTTAGGAGGGCAAAAGTCTTTTATCTCTCTCTTTCTCATAGAATCACAGAATAGTAGAGTTGGAAGAGAACTATGAGGCCATTGAGTCCAACCCCCTGCTCAATGCAGGTTCCACCTTAAAACATACCTGACAGATGGCTGGCCAGATGCCGCTTGAATGCTTCTAGTGTTGGAGAGCCCATGACCTCCCTAGGAAATTGGTTCCATCGTTGTACTGCTCTAACAGTCTGGAGATTTTTCCTGATGTCCAGCCAGAATTTGGCTTCCTGAAACCTGAGCCCATTATTCCACATCCTGCACTCTGGGATGATCGAGAAGAGTTCCTGGCCCTCCTCTGTGTGACAACCTTTCAAGTATTTGAAGAGTGCTACCATGTCTCCCTTCAGTTTTCTCTTCTCAAGACAAAACATGCCCAGTTCTTTTCTTTCCAACTCATCTCCCTCCCTCCTCCATACTGTGTCTCTCTTCTCTCTCGCTGGAGGAAAATTGCTCCTGCCCCATGGAACTAAGTTGTGTGTGTGTGTGTGTGTGTGGGGGGGAATACCACCTTCCATTGGCATCAATGAAAGGTCACCCCCAAACTTAATTGCCATTTGGAGGGGGGTGTTTAACCGTTCCCTCTCCAAGCGCTATCCCCCTGGAAATCCTCCCCCCTCCAAACATGGAAAATAAGCTTGGAAAAAGACTTCCATTGACACCAATGGAAAAGATTTTTTTTAAAAAAGTTTCATTGCCCTGCAGGGCGAACTCTTTTGGGTATGTGTGTGCAGGTGTTACAGCATATGGCTAGGGGAGGGTTGAGAATTAAGCTGAGAAAAAACACGTTCCATTGGCACCAATTGACACTTAGGGCGCTGGAGAATAGACTGGAGGCTGGGCTTCAAAGGGGAAGGAAAGTAATTTTTTATAGCTACTTATCCAAGAAAAAGAGTTGTATATTGCTAGCTGCCTCCCTGATGTAGTGTAGTGTTTTGACATTAAGCTTGGATGTGGGAAGAGCAGGTTCTACCTCTGCTTGGCTATGAAGCTCATTGGTGGCTTTGGGCAAGTCATTCTCTCACAACCTAATGTTCCTTCACAGGGTTGTTGTGAAACTAAAATGAGCTCTTGTTTGAGGATGGATGGGATAGGAAACAAATGATAGTCTCAACATCCCCGCTAATAGTGAACTCAGATGGTGCGTGCTGACGGAAATGGAGTATGCTCAGGAATGTGACAAATCTCATCTCCCCCCAAACCCTAAAAGGCCACCCCCCAACTCCCCCCCCACTCTAATGAAGACTGAGCATGCTCAATTGCCGTGGAAAGTTGAATGTCAAGAAAAACAGAAAACTGAGAGGGGAGTGGAATTCCCTGCTTGTGCTTCTTATAGTTAATTTATAGTATCCTGACCTGAAGGAGGGCAAGACTGGCTGGCAAGAACTCTAGGAACATAAGATACTAGCTACTTTATACCGAATCAGAACATTGGTCCAGCTAGCCCAGTATTGCCAACACTAGGCTGACCATATGAAAAGGAGGACAGGGCTCATGTAACTTTAATAGTTGTAGAGAAAAGGGAATTTCAGCCAGTGTCATTTGTATGCAATTAGATCCTGGTGATATTCCCTCTTCATCACAACAGTTAAAGGCGCATACACTATACTAGAGTGACCATATACAAAGGAAGGCAGGGCCCCTGCAACTTTAACTGTTGTGATGAAAAGGGAATTTCACCAGGAACTAATTGCATACAAATGACACTGGCTGAAATTCCCTTTGCTCTACAACTATTAAAGTTACATGAGCCCTGTCCTCCTTTTCATATGGTCAGCCTAGCCAACACTGACTGGCAGCCATGGCTCTCTAGGGTTTCAGGCAGGTTTTTTTCCTGCCCTGCCTAGAAAGGCTGGGGGTGAAACCTGGGATCTTCTGCATACAAAGCATGTGCTTTGCTTCTGAGCCATTGCCCTTCCCTAGCAGCAAGAGGGCTCCTGCTAGGAGGTAAGGACACACGGCAACATTTTGTTTCACTCCTACTTGTGTCTTCTGAATATCAAGTAGTGGAGTTTAATGTTGATTTAAGATGTTCAGTTTGTATAAATCAGTAAAAAAAAAAAAATAGCGGGAGGAAGCCTGAGTCCATGCTGACACAGCTTGTGTGGAGCATAAGACACAGGTGTTACTGATACAACTTGTGGCTCTGCAGCAGCAGCAGCAGTAGCACCTAGTGGGTAGCTCCCATTGTAGAAACGTCACTGAGTGACGCTACGGCGGTTGAAACCAGCTGATGATCAGCGAAGGACTTGGTTCATTGCCTCTCTGAATACGCACAACTTGCATTTGTATTAAAATAGCCAGTATAATGATATTTTTAATGCATGGCATTCAACCATGAAAGGGGATGCTATACGGTATAAAAATTAAAAATTGTCCTTTCAAAGACAGCATAGCCAAGCATGAGTCTAACTGTGAAAATGTCGTTCCCCCTGCCCCCAAATAGTTCAAAGAGTTTTCATAAATTAAATTAAAAGCAAGCGGAGGGAAAAACACGTCACTTTTTTTGGTTCCTCTTTAACCAGACGTGCTATGGTTCAGTAAGACGCTGTAAGCATGTCAATGGATTGATGTGAATGGCATCCATTGACCCAGAGAGGGAACTGAAGTGGGGGCAGGCCATCGGTCACTTGCTGAATTACAGCAAAAGAGTAAGAATGAACGTTGTAGTGAAACGTATCACACAGTTTGTGTGCAGCAATCAGTTTACGGCAAGCCGTGGAATTGACTCCATCAATAACCGCAGTGGGAATGGAACTGGTGGATAGATGTCCAACATTCTTCCTGATTTGCAACCTTGTTAAACCAAAGAAAATAACTAGTGGAGCGCAAGGAAGAGTTTGCGTTGGAGCAAGCCCTGCGTCTGTGCCCAGCTGTTTTGCGGCGGTGTGTGTGTGTGTGTATGTGTGTATGTGTGTGTGTTCCTTTCCCCCTTCTGACTGCAATGTGAGGGAATTCAGTATACCAGTCCCAGGACTGACATAGTGTTGAGCTTTTGCTGGGAGTGTATTGGGGGAATGAGGGAGCTCTGGATTTGTCAGATCCAAGTCTTCACCCAACCTATCCAAATTTGGCCTAGACTGCTGGCAGAACAGCTATCCAAGGGCCTATCAGAGCTGCCATTTGGAAGTCTTTGGGACACTTTTAGTGCTCCATACTATGGAGTACCAAAAGGGTAGGCTGACCAGATAAAATCCAGGTCAGGGCTCATGTAACTTTAACAGTTGTAGAGAAAAGAGAATTTCAGCCAGTGTAATTTGTGTGCAATTAGTTCCTGGTGAAATCCCTTCTTCACCACAACTGTTAAAGTTGCAGGGGCCCTGCTTTCTTTTGTATATGGTCACTCTAGCATAGTGCATGCACCTTTAACTGTTGTGATGAAGAGGGAATATCACCAGGAACTAATTGTATAAAAATGACACTGGCTGAAATTCCCTTTTCTCTACAACTGTTAAAGTTACATGAGCCCTGACCTGGATTTTATCTGGTCACCCAACAAAAGGGTCAAAAATAGCTTGAAATCATTTTGGGCTGCATTAACAGAATATAGCTTCCAAACTATGTGAGGTACTGGTTCCCTCTATTTGGCACTGGTTAGACCTCATTTTGAGTACTGTGTCCAGTTCTGGGCACTACACTTCAAGGAGAATGCAGACAACCTGGAGTGGGTTCAGGGGGGGGCAAGAAGGACGATCAGGGGTCTGGAAACGAAGCCCTATAAGGAGCATCTGAAAGAATTGGGCATGTTTTGTCTGGAGAAGAGAATAAGGGGAGACGTGATATAATACTTGAAAAGTTGTCACACGGAGGAGTGCAAGGAACTCTTCTCGATCATTACAGAGTGCAGGACATGGAATAATGGGCTCAAGTTACAGGAAATCAGATTCTGGCTGGACATCAGGAAGACCCTCCTGACTGTTAGAGCAGTACAAAAATTGAACCAATTACCTAGGGAGCTTGTGGGCTATCCCACACTAGAGGCCTTCAAGATGCAGCTGGACAGCCATCTTTCAGGTGGTTTCCTGCATTGAGCAGGCCCCTTCCAACTCTACTATTCTGTAATTCTAATTTTGACCCTTTTAGGACCTCTGGATGCCATTTTTTAAATTTAAATTAACACACACACACACACACACACACATTATTTTCCAGCACCACAGTGAAGTGGTGTGGGCTATGGTGGGTGGGGAGGTTGGAGGGCAAAAATGCCTCTCTGACCTCCTGAAGTTGCCCTCCATTGAGCAATGGACTTCCCCAGAAAACCCACCACACCATACGCTATTTCTGTTGCTGTAGAGGTCACTTATTCTAGCACTACGTCAATCATGGAAGCGGAGTGGCAGTGTTGGATGCTGCCTGTGGCCAGGGCTCCTTCAACAAATTGTTGCCAGCTGCGCAGATAAAGGGTGGCTGATAATAACCACCCCAATGTGTCCTTACCTGACCCAGATAAAGAAGGCCCAGCCAATTCTGTAGCCTAGTGCAGGGGTCCTCAACCTTTTTGGATCTGTGAGCACATTTGGGAATTTGAGGAACTGCTAGGGGCACCAACACAAAATGGCTCCCATGGAGGTTGTGGCTGGTCACATAACAGCAGCCATGGGGACGTGGCTCAGAAGAAAGAGACGGTAGTGGGGAGAGAAATAGCAAGGCTAGAGACTGGGGCCAAATCGACCCCTTGTGTCAAATCATTACAAATGTGGAATAAAAAGCAGGAAATAACACTATGAAAGGGGTATATGGAATGTGGGTTGTGCCCCAACAATTATCAGTGCTCTTCAATGCAGCTATAAAGCAGTATATGTTTTGTTTTTTAAAAAATTCTTTGAAGGGGGCAGGGAGTGAAGAGCTCTGGGGGTGCTATTGTAGGTGCCCACAGGTGCCACATAGGACACCCCAGCTTAGGGGGTAAGAGGCATACACAGGCTCCACAGAAGAATGATTGAAGTTCCACCGTAGGAACAATAGTCCTACACAGAATCATCCAGGCAATTCACTAGTATCAGTACCTGCGTGTAAGAAGAAAATAATTTTGTGCAAGGGGGAAGGTGAGATGGAAGAGCGAGAAATCACAACAGGAAGCTCACCAGAAGCAGGGCTAGCACAATCTGTCTGTGTGTTAAACAAAAGGGGGGGGGGTCTCCTTTCAGATCAATAGAGGCTTTGGATTTTATTTTTTTACACTCCCATGAGGTGAGTGTGCAATTTCAGGACAGAAACAGGGGAGGGGGAATTTAAACCCTCCTTTCCTGAAGCACCATGGTCCTGATCCAAATAGGGGCAATGCAGGCTTGCAGGAGAGTAAATAAAAGTGGCACATATTGTTCCACAGTGTATGCTTAGAGGAACTTTTAGTTTGGCGCTATCTCTCACATCTTTCAGTAGCTGAAATACAACAGGTACTTTGGCTTTACCAGAGTCCATTTCCTACATTCTACTGTCACATTACAAAACCATCTGAAAGTCACTCCCAAGTCCAACTTTAATAGCTATAAAAAGGGAGGGTTATACACAGACTAACATTTTTTAGAACAAAACAGATATGACTACCAAGCTACTTCCAGATCCATACTTAAGTCTTCCTTGGTGGTCGAAACGATAGTATGTCTCATTAAACATGAGAAGAATATATGTGGCAACATCATTGGCATCAGCTAATTTCTTTTAATTGCATTTATGAAAATGCTTGTTCAAGCATCATGCTCTTCAACTCTGACTTTGAAATTATATATTTTAAAGCCTTTCTCCTGGGGAGCATCTTTTATCACAACTGAGTATGACATATTAACCACTTAGGGATATTAAAAAAAAATGGTAACCAGTAAACAAATCTATTTAATTACCACAATAATGTTGCTTTATTGGGAACTTTTGTTAATTGGAGCAATAGGTGTCTTTAAGGAATTGATTCTTGCACCATTCTGTTGTCTCTCATAAGTAGCTGGTTTGAACCTGTGTGCCAATGCACTTTTATGTCTTTTCTACACAAGGCTGTTAATCTGCTGCATCTACTTTTAGTTTCATCACAGGAGTAAGATCCACGCACCACGCAAGTTTTTCCTTTCCTGCTTTTTTGCTATGTAACCTCTAGGTGGCACTGCAGTATAGCAGAATAGTACAAATACAAAGGTAGAAACAGTACTTTCTTTCACTTTCACAATTAAATGGCACATTTTCCCTACTGAAACATGCCAAAAGTAGAGGGTCACAACATTATTTAAAGAACCTGTATGCAACTTTGAGTAGGGAATAATGAGCCCACAATAAATGCCTCACCTAGAAAGCTCTTAGATGCAAGGGCTATTCAAGTGCTCAGCCTGTATGTGTGAGGATGCAAAGTGTGAAGGGGATTAGAGGTAGGGTGACCAACTGTCAGGATTTCCCCAGATTTGTCCTGGTTTTTGTCCTATTCTGGGTGTCAGGGGGGATTTTCTGTAATTTTCTATAATGTCCTGGAAAGACACGCTTTCCCTTTGAAGGCTGCATTAGCATGGTGGGAGGGAATGACACACCTTCTGGAGGTGGGTCATTTCCCTCGCACTGCTCCAATCAGGGCCTGAAAGGGGAAAGCATGTCATTCCCAGACATTATAGAAAAGGCCCTGATTGGAGCAGTGGAGGGTGGGAATGACACACTTTCCCCTCCTCCACCCCATTTGGGGCCTTTAAGGTGGTGGGGGTGAATGACATGCATCCCAGAGGCCCCTGAAAGCTGCTTTCCCACCCCCATCCCACTGGGTGTCCTCTTTTTTGGTTTCCCAAATGTGGTCACCCTAGTTAGAGGCACACATGCTATCCCCATCCCCAATGTCTTCCTGCACACCAGCCCCAGCTTTCCATTCCTGGAGATGAGACCTCTAAGCATGCTCAGCTTCAAATGCTTAGAATCCCTCTTTCAGGCCTTTGCACCCCCAAAGTTGGGAGTTGGGAGGGAAGAAGCAAGGGAGGCACCTGCAGGAATATTTGAAGCGGGGCCACAGTGCATATCCCTGTCCCCCTACACATGCTATGCCCTCACGTGTTCAGGCGAAATCCCTGAACAGGGCTAACATGTTGACGTTCCCCTGTCCTTCAAGATATAAGGGAGTGGTCACTTAACTGAATTTGCTGCCACAGGATGGGGTGATGGCCTCCAGATTAAATAGCTTTAAGAGGAGATTAGACCAATTCAGTGAGGATAAATCTGCCAATGTCAATATGCTTCTGAATGCCAGTTGCTGGGGAGTCAGATGAACTAGATGGACCCTTGGCTTGATCCAGCATGGCTCTTCTTATATTCTTGTTAACTGTAAGAGAGGGCTGCTGCCTCCATGCCCTTCTTGTGGGCTTCTCTGAGGCATCTGACTAGCCACTCTGGGAAGGAAGGATGCTGGACTAGATGCCCCTTCAACTGGATAATCCAGAAGGGCTGCTATGTTCTAGGGTCAAGTCGGGGTAGCCCTACTATGAGCCATGATGAGCTCAAGCAGTAGATCGGGAGGAGTGGCATATTGCACCCCCTCATCCACTGTCCACGGAGACACCCCTCACTCCCACCCTTCTACCACGTCCACAGCTATGTCTCCCAAGGTGCTGTCCCCCCACCAGCTGTAGAGTGCTACTGCCACAGCTTTCGTTACTGTGCAAGAACGTTGATTTAAAACAGTATTTTCTGCTGTAGGAAAGCCGCCGCCGTTGCTCCTACAGGACTCCCAGGAGGACTTGTCCCACACCTGTCACTCTGAGGAAAGCAGTGCGGTTGGTCACATGGTGCTGTTCCCCGGTGGCAGCCGAAGATGTTTTGGTGCCTGGGACAGAAAGTCCAAATGGTACTCCCTTCCCACAGATAAAAATGGGATAATTAACTATGACACTTCGCTGTTCTTTCATGTCACCTTCATATCTGATATCTTTGCTGGGCTGTGCAATTATCATGCCTAACAGAAGGACCAACCCCCTCCTCCTCCTCCTCCTCCTCCTCCTCCTCCTCCTCCTCCTCCTTCCCTGCAGCATTTGTCACTGCAACACAGCTTATTCAACGTTTTGCTTATGGACTCCATTTTGAAATAGGGATAGGTGAGCATTTTGGTCTGGTTTTGATAAGAACTTACCTAAATTTTCCAAGTGCTCCATATCCTTGACAAAAATAATTTGAGATGAAAAACAACAAATGTGAGAGAAACCCACACAGATAGATGTATCCATCCAGCTCCCATGGTTTGAATGCTTAGCTCTTAAAAGTCTGGGTTTGAATCCCTGTGGTTTGACCATGTTACTGCTGAGTTAGGCTTGCCACATCTTTTTTTCTGACAGGTTCCTCATTCTTAATTGCTATATGGCAGGCAGGTCCACTCTGGTCCTCTCCATGCTGGGAATAGCTGTACCTAGAGATGTGAAGGCCTGAAAAAAACCCTGAAAAATAGGAAAGAAACCAGTTTTTTTTCCTTTCCCCCTGGAAAATTTCCATTTTTTTCTGAAAAAAAAACAGGGAAAAAAAGATTTTTTCAGGAAAAAAGGGAAAAAACCCATTTCCCCCCCCATTTTTTTCCAGGCCTTTACATCGCTAGTTGTACCTATTAAATAATTTATTGAGCTGGTGCAGAATTTTGCTTCGGTTCATTTTTGGTCAGCAGGACCAGTCTAAGACATTTTGTTTCCTGAAGCAAAGAAAAAAGATGGCGCCCCCTCAAATGCACATACAGAAGATGACTGAATTGACAGTTGACTCTTATTTCAACAGTGGCAAGGAGGTAGCATCTCCCACCACACCTGAGGGCAGCACACTACCTTAGAGGATGCAGTTTGGGCCATGTGACACACACAACTCTGTCCTCCCATACCTTGCCACTCTCCCTCCTGCCTCAATATCTGCTGCCTGAGGTGGCTGTCTCACTCCGCCTATGGGTAGGGCTGGCCCTGTTGATCAGAATGTACCAGTATTCTCAAATTTCTTTATATCTGAGGAAGAAAGAAATTGGGAAATTCGAATGCAGGAGAAAGTGATACAGATGAATTTGCCCGTCCCTATTTTGAAATGACACACCATTAGTGATTTTCTGCTCAACTTCCTGCCACTGCTTCTGCTCTTTGGTCTACCATAAGCTTATAATTTAGGGTTGAATGCCTGCACTACATCTGTGTCTGTTTATTGGGCTATAGGTGTGCCCTGGTCTCTAGTGAATTTTCCCAGGTTGATCTGGTTAAGACCTTTGCATTGTTGCAGATTTGAATCATGCCCATTCCCCTATATATCTATTCCTGCAAATATTTAATCCCTCCCCCCTCACCGAGGACCCCTGAATCTGCAGGGAACACTGAAATAGATTGTATTTCGCCCTTCCCTGGCTGAGCCTAAAAACTGGGATACATCAGCCTATGGAGTTTTCTCTGACAGCTGGATCCAGTAAAGGGATCCTTCCTCCTATTTTAACTGTAGAATAGGTGCAGGGGCCCAATCCATATCTTAAAAGCCACCCACTCACATTATAGTCCCAGTCCAGATCAGTCCCTCTGCACCTACTCTTGAGTAAAAATAAATAAAAAGATATAAATGCTGGACACAGATTTAAAGTAATGCTTGTTTTCATCTTCGGTGGAACTTCAGTTGAGCAAAACAATTTGTGATACGTCTTGTATTCTGGTCTTGCTCTTCAGTCCTGAGTTCTGGGGGCTGTCTTCACAGTGCCAAGTTGGTGCTGCCTCACTCAGAAACCCCATGGTTTTACTCTTCTCCAGTGGCATCAGGTAATCCCGACACCAAGGAGGAAGCATGGGGTTTCCGGTGGCCATCCAGGTACCAGAGCCACCCCCTTCCTGGTGGAAGGCGACTAATCACTGCTTGTCTTCCACCAGAGACCACCCCTGGATTGGCCCTGGATTGGCTCCAGAGCGAGGTCATATGGCAGAAGATCCGTATTGATCTCACTCCCATTGAAAAAGTTGGGGTAATTCCCTGACATTTTCAATGTGCAGCTTTGTGGGAAAGCCCCACACTGGCTGCGAAGCTGCATCTGCATCATATAACTGACACAGCACAGATCTGCAGCCACTGTGGGGATTTCTCCACATATAGACAGCCCCTTGGTTTGCTCTCTGATTCTGATTGCTCTTCAGTCCTGATTTGTGGAACCTGACTCGTACCTACAGTCCAACTCTGACAGAAGAAAAGCTTCACCACCTGAATTCCTGCCTGTTAGACAGCAAAGCTATTAAAGGCACAGGAGTCCTCCTGGGAAAAAAAAAGCTGGAGACCCTGCAGATATGTGACACTCAACAAGATTCCATACAAATACTGTGGCTTAACTAGGCTGTGGATAACTTTTGTGTTTTCAACTTCTTTCTCTTCAACTATGTTGCCTTTGGGAACCTGTCAATTAATAATCCCTAGGGTGACCAACATAAAGAATCCAACTAATTGGATTTTAATGACAAACTTCAGTTTAGTCACACAGCAATTTTTGAAATCTAATTATCTCTTCAGGAGGACCACCCAATTCATTGCTTTTCTGCACAGTATTATTTTCTTGTTCACCACAGGCCTCCCCTTGTCACTTTGCTGTAAGGTATTTTCTTGTACAAGTATGCATGAGTAATTAAAACCATGGCATTCCCCCGAGTACTTATAGAAAAGACCTCTCATTTCTGATGAATTCAATATATGAGACACAAAAGCAAAGTTTTAAGCTATATTTTACACTGTGGTCTTTTTACAAAGGCTTTACAGTGAAGAGAAGACACAGAGATGAAGCTTGAGATTCATCTGGACGGTGCAGCTTTCCTTGACCAGGGGCCCTCCAGATGTGTTGGACTACATTTCCAGCCAGCAACACATCTGGAAGGCACCAGGTTAGGAAAGGCTGAACTACAGTTTTCTGGTTGTTTTTTTTCTAAGTATCATCAGTATGCAGATGTTGTTATTCTGGGGAGAATGTGTATAGTCCATCCTTATATGCAACAACTTATCTAGTTGTCATAGTGAGTGCGCTGGTGATACCTCCGTTACAGGATATGGTTGGGGGGAGGAACATTTTGTCTTTTTTGTGGGGGCAAAAAGGGAGCAAATCTACCACTAGTGTAACAGCAGCATTGAACCTCCCAATGGTTGGTAGACTCCCCCCCCCAATGAGTCCCCCAGATAGCATCTGGATATCATGATAAAGCAGGAATGCAGACTATTTTAAAGGTGAGGGACTGAATTGCTCCTGTGAAGGTTTGAGGTCTACAGAGGAAAGATAATGAGGTCAGGCCTAGAGGTTTGGGGTTTTCTGTCTGAAAAAGTACTTTTTGTTTTGGGGAAAGGAGGGGGAGAGAGAAAGAGAGAGAGAGAGAGAGAGAGAGAGAGAGGGAGGGCAAGAAAACCAGAGCATGTAGAAGGACCAGGAAGCAGCAGCCTGGAAAGGCTAAATGCAGCTAGAGTAAAAGAACTTGCATTTGAGTAAATACCTACATTTGTAAGTTGCTTGTTTTAATATTCCAGTAAACTGTTGTGTTAAAACCCAAGTTTCTGGTGTTTCAATCACCCCACTTCTATAGCCTAAACCCCATGTTATCGGGAAGGTAAGGTAAAGGAAGTAAGGTGGGACTCTTAAGGAGGTAAAAGATCCTTAAGAAGTTGCTCAGGGGGGGTCCAGGTCATAGGTGGGACCCTGACACCCCCCCCCCCCATCAGGCCCTCCTTGGGCCAGATGACAGGAGTGGGAGTCGTTACCACTCAGCCCCTGCCATTGAGAGAGAGAGGGAGAAATGGCTTGTGCAAGGAAGAGTACCCAATCACAGCCATGTCCCAGGCTTTGTGTGGCACCTGTGCGCCCCACACAAAACTACGGTGCCAGTGCCAGTGCCAGTGCCCAATGCTGGCAGAGTCCCTGGTTTGTGTGGCACCTGGTGCTTCCATAGACACCACTCCTCTGGTAGAGGTCCACCAACTTGCATCGCTGTTTTATCTTTCATCTGAGATTGGCGATCACAGTGGGTGCACCACACACAGGGGTATCCCTGTAGCTATTTCTGATCTGAAATCAGAGATTAACAGCAGGGATGCCCTCCAGGGGAGAGTCTTCCAGGGGCAGGCCTTGGAGGCCAAGCCTCACGCCTTGGAGGAAATAAGGTCAAAAGCTGAGAGTTCTGCATCCTGTGATAAAGCATGGATTATCATAATGGGAATAAACTAGGTTCCTCTGAAACACATGCACTCTCTCTTCCCTCTGCTCCTCAGGTGCAGCTAGAGGAGGGATGTGGAAGCTTTCACTTCCATTTTTTTCATTAACCACAGAGGAATCTGAGAAATTGTGGCCAATCTTGTTTGAAACAAGCCAACTTAGAACCATGGACTATGGAGCTGGCTTGTTTCAGCTAATGATGGTTGAGATGTAGGGTTCAGATGCCGTGCAGTGCCAGGGGAGGAGGGCATGTGGACCTGGGGGAATGTTAGGTTCATTTCTTTGATCTGAACGCAGCCTTAGCGTGAGTGCAGAAAGCATCATCCTAGCTCCTACATGCTTCACAATGAGGCTACTTGAAACTCAATGCCTCCTGACCTCACTTCAAGGGGCTTCTGGGAGGAAAAAACACAATGGAGGCTGGTAGCTCCATTTTCCGTGGAGCTGTGAATCCATTCCAGGTTTCAGTCAGAACCAGCTAGAATTCTAAAGGAGCTGACAAGGTGCTGAATCTATTTTGGGGATAGGGTTCAGCACCTTGGATAGCTTCTTTAGAGTTCTGTTTGAAACTCGGAATGGATTCGCAGCCCTACTGAAATCGGAGTTACCAGCCTCCACTGAAAAAAGAAGAAGTTAGGTGGTAATTGTTGGGATAAGTGCTGCCACAAAACAAAACAAGCAAACACATAAATAAATAAGAGATTAGAGTGAAAGGACTTTTGCCCTCCTCTGTTTAACTGCCCTGTAACTTTCCTGCTGAAAGAACTTTTGGCTCTGCCTTAGTTACAAGAGTTTCCTTATGTTCATCTGTGAGATGTTGAAGAGTGTGTCTTCTTCCTTATTCATTTCACAGATGAAAATCTGTCTTCTGACTGACACTGATATCTACGTGATGTCTTCCCCTGTAGGCCAAGAAACCCATCTGTTGTCCTTCCACCTTTTCCAGCCATTCTATTCCTCCTTCAGCGGCATGGACCACCTGCTGTGGAAGATCTAGAATATAAGATCATCAGAATCTAATACCCAGGGACTTGGCAGCACCACATGCGAGGCCATCACCTGGATCAGCATTCCCCAACGTGGTGCCCTCCAGATATTTAAGGACATAAGAAGAGCCATGCTGGATCAGACCAAAGGTCCATCTAGTCCAGCACGCTGTTCACACAGTGGGCAACCAGCTGTCGACCAGGGACCCACAAGCAGGACACCGGTGCAACAGCACCATCCCACCCATGTTCCACAGCAACTGGTGTATATAGGCTTCCTGCCTCTGATACTGGAGGTTGCTCATAGCCATCAGGACTAGTAGCCATTGATAGCCTTCCCCTTCAGGAATGTATCCAACCTCCTTTTAAAGCCATCCAAATTGATGGCCATCACCACATCTTGTGAGTGAATTCCATAGTTTAACCTTGCACTGTGTGAAGAAGAACTTTTATCTGTCTTGGAATCTCTCACCAATCAGCTTTATGGGATTATCCTGGGTTCTAGTATTATGAGAGAGGGAGAAAAATGTCTCCCTATCCACATTTTCGACACCATGCATTTCATTCATTGTCCTTTATCACGTTTCTATATCGCCCAATAACTGAAGCTCTGTGCATATAAACATATAAACAGCACATACAGGTATTTTGGTTGTAAAGTTCCATCAGCCCCAGCTAGCATGGCCAATGGTCAGGAATGTTGGGACATATAGTCCAAAACATCTGGCGGGCATCAGATTAGGAAAGTCTGATCTGGGAAGTGAGGCTGTGTTTCAGATGACTTCCCAAAAGAGTTAAATTGAGACCTGGTCAGTGGGGAACCCATTTTAACAATTTAGCTGTGTGCATTTCGTATTTTATTGATGGAAGTGCTTGACTTGAACAGGAAGAATGTAGTATGTTTCTGAGCTCATTTGTCAATAGAACCGGCAAAGCTGCAAAAAGTGTAATAAAAAAAGAGCAAGAAAAATACAGCCTAAGCTATAACCCCTAAATCCATCTTACACAATGTGTGTGACCCAGCAAGCCTACTGGGCAAGGATTGTGGCTTACCAGGGTCTCATTCATCTTGTTGGTTTTGCTGAGTGCTGGCAGCTGCAAAAAAATAAGCACCTGACAAGCTAAAACATCTGTTTGGTAGGTTGCATGTGGCTTGGTGGGCTAGCAGTTTTGCAAGGTTGCAATAAGTAAGGTAATGGGGGCTCTGACACAGGGGTGGGGGAGAACTTGATCAACGGGATGGGAGGACTGAATTACAACCTGGGAAAGGTCTCAGGGGCTACATTCTGTCTGTGGTTGGAGCTGAAGGGAGAGTGGGCAATGCCAAATATGATTCTTACAATTTTAAGCCTACTCAGAAGTAAGCTGGACAAGGCTTCTGCATGCCTACTCAGAAGTAAGCAGGACTGAGCCACTCAGCAGCTCTTTCAATTAGCATTCCAAATACAGTCTAACACAGCCTTCCTCGAACTGATGATTTGAATGGCAACTCCCAGTGGCCTTGACCATTGGCCATACTAGATGGGGCTGATGGGAGTTGAAGTCCAAACCATCTGGAGGGCACTCAGGTTGGTGAAGACTGGTCTAACAGAAATTCCGTTGAGTTTCATGGAACTTACTAGCAGGGGTGAGTGTGTATAGGATTGCAGCCTAAACCGGCTCTGGTTGCTATGCGAAGCAGTGGTGGCACTGCTATGCGGAGCCAGACACAGTGCTGGCACGTTAGGGATACATTTGCCGCTCTTCACCCCCACTCTCAGAATTCCCTGTTTTTTCTGAGCTGATCCCCACTATCACTGATGCTAAGGCAATTTGTCCTCCCACCCTTGTAGTGGGCTTCCACATCTCAGGTGACCATATGAAAAGGAGGATAGGGCTCCTGTATTTTTAACAGTTGCATAGAAAAGGGAATTTTAGCAGGTGTCATTTGTATGCATGCAGCACGTGGTGAAATCCCCTCTTCATCACAACAGTTAAAGCTGCAGGAGCCCTGCCCTCTTTTGTATCTAGTCACCCTAGGCACAACTGTCCTCCTTTTCATATACATATACACCTGTATATACATCAGTCCTGGTGCAACATCTGTACTAGTGATCTCTTTACCTCAACATCTCATGCTAGAGTCACTGCACCACATGGACACAGAGAGAGCCTTTGTGCATCCCCACCTGTTTTGAAAGACAGGAACATAGGAAGCTGCCTTATGCAGAGTCAGACTACTGATTCACACAGTCCAGAATTGTTGACACTGACACTGGCTCTTCAGGGTTTCAGGCAGGATTCCTTCCTATCCCTACCTTGAGCTGCCAGGGATTGAACCTGTGACCTTTTGCATGCAAAGCAGATGCTCTACCACTGAGCCACAGCTCTTCCCCATCTCAACATAGATATGGAGGCAGGCAAAATAATGCTAGCCGTAAGAGGAAGGAAAGAAGATGGCAGAGAGGCCTCCTTGGCATGCCAATGTGTTTCTATTGCAGATGAAGTCACTATAGCAGCAGCTTATGGAGACACACTGGATCCTTATTGCTGCCGTCATTTAAGTCAATAAAGCGAAAGCAATACAAAGCTACTATTCCAAACGTACGTGGTAGGAAGCATGGCCCATTGAACTCAGTTGGGTTTACTTCTCAGTAAACATGGTGGTATCGAGCTGCCTACTACACAACAACACTTAATTGGGTTGCAGATCGGGCTGCCTGTTGTTACAAAATAAAATGTCATCTTCTTGGTCGTCTTGGGTGGTAAATGTCGATTGCAGGGATTGAAGCAAAGGCAAGAGGCAACTGTTTGCATAACAAACTCGAACTCATTAACAGCCATGCCAACTCTTTATTTTTGGTATGCAGGTTTCTCCACGACCTTTCAGCCTTTCCCCAACCTGGCACTCTTATCATCTCCAGCCAGCATGTCCAACTAGTTGGAAGTGCCACATTCAATAGGCATACACCTGGAAATTAGGGGTGTGCATGCCCAAAAATATCACTGTTTATCGTTATCGTCATTTCGGACCAAAAAAATTATCATCTTCATTCATATCGTAGGTGAACTGTATCATCTTCACAATAATTAGCGTGAAAAAATGATATTTTTGCATGACGTATTTACGACTCTTAGTATAGGAAGCCTGCCAACTCCCTTATCTAAGTATGTCTGGGAAAAATGCCAGGCCTTTAACAGTTTAAAGGGTTTATTTGCAATTCCAAAATCCAATTACCAATAGCCAAGGTCACGCCAAAAGTTCAGTCCGTCCAAATGTCAAGCCGAGGGTCAAACCAAGTATTAGAGCAGTCCAAAGTCCAGAGCCAAAATAGTCAAGCCGGTTGTTCAGTCCACAGGTTCCGATTCAGAAGTATGCCGGGTGTCAAGAGCCGAAGACGACGGTTGTTCTCAACAGATCTTAGCTTCTGCCTTCTTTCTCCTTTATAGTTGCTTGAGCCTGTTCACAGCTGCGTGCAATTCCTTCGTTATCTTACTTAAGGCTTGCATCAGCTGTGCTCTGTTTTCTCAGTCTCATGCTTCGCCTTGAGGGCTTAGCTTTCTCCGCCCGTTTGAGCTGCCACCTTTGCTGGGGAATTACTGGACAAACTCCTTCAGGCCCCGAGTCTTCCTCATTAGAAACAGGGGGTGGGAGAGGGTGGCTTTCCTGGGGCTCTTCAGAGGAATCTCCCTGCTGTTCCTCCTCCTCCGGTAAGTCCTGGGGAATGGGTAAAGCTGCAGTCTCTGCCACTTCTTCCTCCTCAGAGGAAGATTCTTCAGACTGCCTCATGACATTGCAGCCCTATTTTTAAAGAAAAAAATGTCTATAACTTCTGTATTTTAAAAGTTAGAGGCTTGAAACTTGGTCACAGTGCTTATGGGGTATGCCTAAGTATGTGTATGAAATTTGAGATCGATCCCTCCAACCATCGATTTTATATGACTTTATTAAAGATTGTTTAAGTTCTGACAGATCAGAATGACAGCTCGCCACGTGCGCTCATTCAGACCTGTCAGAACGGAAATGATCTTTAAAAAATTCATATAAAATCGAGGGATGGAGGGAACAATCTCAAATTTCATACAGCATACCCCATAAGCACTGTGACCAAGTTTCAAGTCTCTAACTTTTAAAATACAGAAGTTATAAGTATATTTATATGTCAATCCGATAAAATGATAAAATCACCCAAAAATTATCGTCTCCAATTATTTTTGTAGGGTTTTGTATCGTATCGTTATCATTAAACACATGCACAATAATGACCTTATCGTATTGTTATTGTACATTTTAATGATACGATACACATCCCTACTGGAAATTATCTTTGATGATGGGGAGGGATCATAGCTCAGTGGTTGAGCTAATGCGCGGCAGGCAGAAGCTCCTGAGTCCAATTCAGTTTCAAAGGATCAGATAGTGCAGGGGTGGGGAACTTCCTAGTGTAACAACATCTGGAGGACCACAACTCCTATCATCACTGACCCTTGGCCAGGCCAGCTAGTGATGATGAGAGTTGGAGGACCATTTTTGGATAGAGTAGAAAATAGTGGACTAGATGGAGAAATAGTCTGACCTGGTATAACACAGCTGCCTATGTATCTCCTTCAGATTTGTTTCAGACACTTAGCGCAGCCACTTGAGATACATACGTGGCCCAGCTTGACATGGCTGCCACACCATGATCTGGTTCACACACAATGACAACCCAGAGTATTGGGTTATCACTGAATTATGCATTGTTTTTGAATTGTGGATTGTTGTTGAATCTTGAGTTGTCATTACGTGAGAACCTTGCATGATGGTATCACTATGGGTTGTTAACCATGAAGCTTTAAAAAGGGATCGGAGCAGCCCAATGAATTTCAGCCCTTTTAGTATATCTGGGATTATTTCTGGGATTAACATATAGCCTGTAGAGATCTCTGGAAAAATGTATGTCTCCAAGATTAAATCTTGCAACTGATCTTGGAGACATACTCTGAGGAATAAAACATTATTTTCTTGCATCCTGGACCTTATGTCTCCTTTTCACCCAATAATGAAGGCACCAGGGAAGCCTTTTTTACATCCCCACCCTCTGGATCTGCACTGAAGTATCCTAAATGTTTTAAAGTTGAAACCCCATTCACATTTGTTCTTTGGGTAGCCCGTGTCTGCCCAACCCTCTGAAAATACACTGTTTTGCTCAAACAATAGGTCGGAATCAGATTTAATCATACTTAGAATAGACCCCCTTGAAATCTATGGGACTTAAGCTAATTGCAACTAACTTAAATCTGATTGATGTCAATGGGTTTACATAAGTATGACTAAATCTGGATCCAACCCATGATTGTCTACATTTGGAGGATGGTGGGAGAGGGCTTTGACTGGAATAAACACAGAATCGAATGCCTAGATATAATCAGACTTGCCTGTCTTTCTTTGGTAATATAAAACACCTTCCATTAAAACCAATGTGTCTTCAGTAATGTGGGCAGAATCCCAAATGGTTTCCTCACTTCCCAAGATCGTTTCCTGCCCCATCCCCCTCAAGAAGGCAGGAATGAAAAGTTGCTCTAGATTTTCACACAACTTAACTCCCCAGCTGCTTCATTGTTGCTGTTCCCCCTTGAAGTCAATGGAGCTAAACTGATTTAAATCTGGCCTGTAGTTCTGAATTATATCGCTTATCACATCTTTCCCTCTTTTTGAGCTCACTTCAGAGACCAATTTAAGTCACAGTGCCTGGAATGATATGGGCACTCTTCAGCAATAAGTTCCGTTGAAATCAGTGGAGCTGACTTCCAAGTAAATGCCCCTGCTCCCCATTGCCAATGGTGTTCTGAGGCAAGCCTAGTGCAGAAAAAAGCATCCCTGTGGATGCCGAAGGCAAAGTAGACAATACGGCACATAGGTGGAATTTTCCCCTCCATTTAAATCAGGGGTATTGAGCCTTTTTCAGCCCAAGGGCTAAATTAGGGTGACCATATGGAAAGGAGCACAGGGCTCCTGTATCTTTAACAGTTGCATAGAAAAAGGAATTTCAGCAGATGTCATTTGTATGCATGCAGCACCTGGTGAAATCCCCTCTTCATCACTACAGTTAAAGGTGCAGGAGCCCTGCTCTCTTTTGTATCTAGTCACCCTAGGCAGGGCTCCTGCAGCTTTAACTGTTGTGATGAAGAGGGAATTTCACCAGGTGCTGCAGGCATACAAATGACACTTGCTGAAATTCCCTTTTCTATTCTACTGTTAAAGATACAAGAGCCCTGTTCTCCTTTCCATATGTCACCCTAGCTAAATTCTATTTTGGAGAGGTTCAGGGGGTGGGGCTTCATTCCAGGGGTGGGTGGGGTCTGAATGCAGAAGGGAAGAAGCCAGTGACAAAAGGGGAAGGGCAAATTAGAAACAGTTACAAATTTATCTCAACACAATGTAGAGGACTCTGACCAGGTGACCTGAGTTGTCCCATTTCAAGCTGCTGCCCAGATGCTAACTTTTGATGAGTCACTCCAAGGCCTCTGTTCTCCGTCCTTAGGATTCTTCGTCTTTAAACCAGGCTTGGACTGGGAAACCCTTCAAATAGAGCAGGGATGGACAAGCAGTGGCAGGTGGCCCTTACTTTAATTTTCTTGGGCCCGTGGACTAATTTCAAAAGCTCTCTACGTGTGATTAATTACGACACAGTTTACACACAATGAATGACATGTACATCAGGCAGACCATGTTAAGTGTACAGTAGGTACAGCAAATAGGTATGAGAATACTGCTTTGGAATACAGAGCAATCAGTTCTCTTTAGAAAAGAAGGCAGTAAAAAGACAGGTAATGAAGGACTTTTGCTGAAGGGGCCAAGTAAATATCCAATGGAAAAGAGTTCCAAAACTGTGGGGCCACCACTGAGAAGGACCTGCCTATTGTGTTCACCAACTTGATTTTACTAGTCAGCGCGCAAACATACACATACAGGCAATTCTCCTTGATCTTGTTAATTACTGAGCATCAGAAACCATTGCTGATCACCTAGAAATCTTCCAGGTGTTCATGTTCTACCTTCTGCCCATCCCCTTTCTGGGGATAAACATGTTACAATTTGGCATATTTTTAAAAGCTATATAAATGATAACAAAAATAACAGTAATATGGCATACTTTATCAGTCTGATTTGCTTTCATTAATCAGGGACACCTATCCTTTCCCAAGGAGAAGGAGGTTCACCCATATTTATGAATGCCAGATATAGCGTAGCCATTACCTTATAGATCAGGGCACTTACTTAGAGCATGAAAGGAACAAAGCTAGGCCTGACACTCCTGGCTGTCCTTTAAGTGGTGGACTTTGGGCCACCAGAATGGGGGGCTGGGATATCTATGCACCCAAGGGTCACAGAAGTGTCCATCTTGGCCTCCGTCATGGTCACATCCAGACTCCCATGCAGTTTATCTAAAGGCATTTAATCACCCATCCACTTTTTTATTACAATGTTCTCAAGCAAGGCCCCTGAGCTGTAACAATATTTTAGAGATTAGTATCAAAACGTCAGGCGGCAATATTAATCACCCCGACATGTTCCGAGGGAGCAGGTACTTGGCAGGACAAATGAAGTTCTTTTCTTTTCCGCTACACTAGAGCATTCACGGGATGACTGTCTCTCGGTTTCCTCCTTTGGAAGATGATAAATCACAGCCGTCGTCAACAAGTAATGAGAGGTGCTGCTGAGTGCAGCTTGTTAGACTTTGCCCAAGCAAATGCTAGCCTGCCACCACTTCAAGGCTGGGACTCAGGTTTGGTTGAGTTTGCTTTTTAAGGCTGAGGATCTGAGGTTTCCCTTCCCCACCCTCCCTCACTCTGAAGAAATTCTGCTTTAAAGCACTGTTGAGTCCAGATTTTGGAGGACCCTTGGGCAAGACAACCTCAATGGGCCCCTCCCTCGGTGACTCTCCCTCCTCACCACCATTGTCACCATTTGCTATTGCTCCTCATCCTCTTTATCAACTTTGGCATTTATTATTATTATTATTATTATTATTATTATTATTATTATTATATTACATTCCTGTACCACCCCATAGCCAAAGCAATCTGGGCAGTTTACAAAAGATTAAAATGTTAAAATATTAAAAATGATATACAAAATATAAAAACATAAAAGAGACAGTATACACAAAGACATCTAAAAACAGCCATTGATCTGTCAGCCAAACTGAAAATAAATCTGGGATAGATTAAAACTCATCACGTGCTGTTTAATGCCTAGGAAAAGATAATAGTCTTGACCTGGCACTGAAAAGATAACAATATTAGAGCCAGGCAGGCTTCATTGGGAAGATTATTCCATAATTGGGGGGGCCACCACCAAGAAGGCCTTCTCCCTTGTTGCCCTCTTTCGAGCCTTCCTTGGAGTAAGCACCTAGAGGAGGACCTTAGATGTTGAGTGTAGTGTTTGGGCAGATGCTACCACTTGCTTGCGTGACAGGCCGAGAGTCAGTGAGCAAGGAGCATCTGCTCCTCCTCCTTCCCACTACCACTATGGCTTGGGCCAGAACAAGAGGCAGGTGAACAAACAAGTTGAATTGGTGAAGAGGAGGAGTATGTCCAAGGGGTTCTTGTCAATGGGCCCCTACTGGCTTGTGGGCCTTTGGCAGGTGCCCAAGCATGCCTAATCTTGACTCTGTCCCTGTCATAAAGTCGCAGAGCACAGTATAGCAAAGACCATAATAAGAAAAATAGATGTGTATCATGAAGGGTATAATATATCAGGGGCAGGCAACCAGGGCCAGATCTACACCAAGCAGGATAAAACACTTTGAAAACTGTATCTGAAGTCTGTCATGGGCCCCAGTAGTTGTCAAACCTGTTATAAACCGTTTTAAAGCAGTAGTGTAGATCTTTCCCTGGTGTCCTCCAGATGTCTTGCCCTACAATTCTTATAATCCCTGAGTGGCTGTGGCTGATGGGAGTTGTATCCCAAAACATCTACAGGGCTCCAGGTTGCCTACTCCTGTCAGAGATGCTTACGGTCACATACTGAAGTTCCGTTTTGGTGCATATTTACAATACTAGCCCAGTACTGCCTGTAAATTTCCAAGGTCTCAGACAGAGATAATTGCCAGCCCAATTTTAACAAAGGATGCCCAGGATTGAAGCTAAGATTTCATATATACCAAGCATGGGTTGGTCACTTTTGTTCTTCCACAGTGAGTGGGAGCAGCCAATTGTACAGACCAGTGGAGGCTGGAGGCTCCAATGTCAATGGGGCAGTGAATCTTGCTCCGGGTTTTAGTCACAACCAGCCAGAACTCTAAAGGAACTATCCAAGGTGCTGATAGCTCCTTCAGAGTTCCGCCTGAAACCTGGAGCAGATCCGCTGCACCACTGATATTGGAGCCATCAGCCTCCAGTGGTACAGACTGCACAAGCCTGAGCCATCAGCATGCTGACTGGTGTGGATGAAAACAAGCTGAACCTCCCTTCGCCTTCCAATCAAGATTATGATTTCAAACACACAAATGCTACAAATGTGCTCCTGATCAGCCAAAATGAGAATCATCTGGAAAGTACTCTAAAAATCAGCCAATTCCAGGCCTGGGTTTTGCTGTAGAAGGAATGAGTGGACTGGGTGTAGCCCCTCCCTGCCTGCCCCAAGAATAGGAGGTGGATAACTTATTAGGGTTTCTTGGTTGCTCATCTGAGGTCCAACAGGCACCCCACTTACAGCGCAACTGTGTAAATGTTTACTCAGGAGTAAGCCCCATTGAGTTCAATGGGACTTGTTTCCAGGGAAGTGTGCATTGGATTGCAGCCTAAATACCATTTCCACTATGACTAGCATGGAGAACAAAGAAAGCGCCCCTTCATAATGGATATGTGGAATGCTTATTCAAGAGAATTTATCATAGATTAATCACCCCTTATCAAGTCTCTCTGTCTGTCTCCCCCCCATCCCCACTTGATT